>OU452174.1:17417379-18025879 GCA_911728515.1 Peribatodes rhomboidaria | reverse complement strand
CTAACCTAACCTAACCTAACCTAACCTAACCTAACCTAACCTAACCTAACCTAACCTAACCTAACCTAACCTAACCTAACCTAACCTAACCTAACCTAACCTAACCTAACCTAACCTAACCTAACCTAACCTAACCTAACCTAACCTAACCTAACCTAACCTAACCTAACCTAACCTAACCTAACCTAACCTAACCTAACCTAACCTAACCTAACCTAACCTAACCTAACCTAACCTAACCTAACCTAACCTAACCTAACCTAACCTAACCTAACCTAACCTAACCTAACCTAACCTAACCTAACCTAACCTAACCTAACCTAACCTAACCTAACCTAACCTAACCTAACCTAACCTAACCTAACCTAACCTAACCTAACCTAACCTAACCTAACCTAACCTAACCTAACCTAACCTAACCTAACCTAACCTAACCTAACCTAACCTAACCTAACCTAACCTAACCTAACCTAACCTAACCTAACCTTTTTTTTTTTTTTTACCAGGGAAAACCTTTTATAGGTACCACCCTACCCCGGGGGGAGCAGTGTGGTGATGTGGGAGTCTCCGCCCTAGTGGCGGCATACCCACTAAAAACCCTGGGGTGTTCCTCCTTTGCGCTGTGTGCCGGGGCCCGGGAGCATTTCTCATACTCTTCCGCAGCCCCGGCCTGGGCGCTGGTCCCCTGGGACCCCTTCTCGGGGAGCTTAGGCTCCACCCACCTTGTCACGATGTGAGGAACACCTCCCACATCGTGCCATCTCGGAACTCTTTAGTGGACGCCGGTTCCCCCGAACCGACGCCCAGAGTTCCCAGTCACAGATAGGCACCTTAACCGGCGTCCATCTGCGACTCCTCATGCCGCGCTGACGGTAGGGTCGATGGCTTGGCCTTGGCCCCGGCTGCAACCCTCCTTCTCTTTGGAGGCAGAGCGCAGGCTTTACCTCCTAGACGGTGGCTGGCCTGTTTGCCAGCCGCTGCACACACAGAGCAATGTGGCTCTTTCGTGCACCCACTCGCCTTGTGGCCCGTCTGGCCGCAACGGTAGCATTCACCGCTGCGGTCTGTCTTCTCCGCCGGACACTTTTCCCGGAGGTGCCCCACCTCGAGGCACCGGAAGCAGCGCAGTGGCCTAGCTGCCAACACCTTCACTTGGGCCGCAACCCATCCGATCTGAAGGCGACCGTTGCCGGCAACCTTTTTCGCTACGGCCACCGGACATCGGACGAATGTCGTACCGATGCCGGCGGCGCTGCGGCGGATGTCGTTGGCCTTCACAAGGCCTACACCGCACTCTCCAACCTCGGCAATGGCCGTGGCGACGTCTTCCTTGGAGACCGAGTCATCCAGGCCGGTGACGCGCAGATCTGCGCACTTCATCGGCCTGGAGACCCGGACATCGTTCGCGTCGAAGACCTCCCTCAGTTTCGCAGCGAGGGTGTCCGCCTTCTCTCCACTTGACACGCCTGAGACCTCCAATACGCGGCCACCGGTGGCGGCAACGCGGAAGTTGACGGCCGGTATGCCTAGTTCCTGCAGATTGACACTACGCTTCGCCTTCAACAGGGCAGCAGCGTACGTGGCACCGTTCTCCACCGCTCCAGGCTGCAGCGTCAAGACGACTGCGGCCGAGCGGGGCACCTGAAGCTTAGGCGTAGTCTTCTTCTTTGCCTTCGCTGGGCGACGGCTTGTCCCACCACCTGCCTGCGACTGTCGCTTGGGTGTTGTTGGAGCCGTCTTGCCGCCTTTTTTGCGCCCCTTTTTTGTTACCGTCGCCCAAGTCTCCTTGACTTGGGCTGCGGGTTCCAGTCGTGAGGTCTGTTGGCTAGAGTCAGCAGCAGCCTGTCCATCTTTTGTTGACTTGGCTTTCCCCTTCTTGCCCTTTTGGGCATTGGAGGAAGGCTGCGTAACTTCCGATGTTCCCGGAAGCTCCTGGTCCAGAATCGGAACCGTTGGTGCTTTCCGGGAAACCTGGTCTCTCCGGTCTGCGGCAAGGGGAGGCCGAGTACGCTGTTCAGGTAGGAGGCGCCCCTCTAGCGCCTCGAACCGAGCGTTCAGCATTCCCCCGAGTTGCCGCAGTATAGCCTGCTCTAACTCCTCCGCTGATCGGGCCTCTCTTCGGATCTCAGATCCCGAGACCTGCGGAGGAGCAGAAGTTGAAGCCAGGGCCATATCCTTACGGAGCTCAACGATTTCCTTTCGGAGCTCCGCCACCTCTTCACGCAGTCGCGCATTGGCGGCCTGCAGGATTCTGGTCTCCTCTGTCGAGGACCTTGTCTGCAGGTCGTCCACTACCTCCCTGATAGTGAACGCCGCCTCCTTCAATGCGCGCTGGAAAGTGCCCTTCAAATTACTAGACTTAGTGGCCACGTTGTTAATCGTGGCCACACAGTCTAGGACCTTCTTGTTGAGGTCGGAGGCCAGCACTGAAGAGTCTTCCTTCGAAACTTCTGAGAGTCGGGCGTCCGTCGATCTTTGCGACCGCAAGGTTGCGGTCAGCGTTTCAACCTCACGTTCAGCCCTCAGCTCCAACTCCTGGCGCTCTGCAGCCACAAGAGCCGCCTTCGCCTTAGCGAGACCGACATACTCGCCTGTAGTAGGCGGCCGGCCTCTGCCCCTTCTCGGCACTGCAACCAACTTTGTGGCTGGAGCGTCCTCATCGTCATCGGAGTCAACGCTGCTAACAGCGCGACTCAACACCTCGCGGGACCTAACCCGCTTCAGGGGGCCTTTTCCCCCCGACCTGTCCGGCGACTCCGTCACCGACAGCATGCTCCCGACCGAGGAGTCAGACTCCCCGCCCAGGTCCACCTCGGGGCTCTTACGCCCCCTCTCCTCCCTTCGAACCGATGTAAATTTAAGTTTCAAATCCATACAGTTCCCACGAGTATGGGGGATATAAATGGTCCACCCGGGCAGTGCCCCCTGTACCCGGGTAAGCCTAGGCGTCTCCCGCGCAGGGCTTCGGCTGGGCCCCCGCGGGGGTAGCAGTTGCGACCAACCTTCCCGGTGGCCATGCAGGTCCTCGCGCTGCTCCGCCGCTTGACCTTCGGGGTGATTTTTATAGAGGTTTTCTTCCTCGCGGCCCGGGCGGTTAAGCCAAGGCCCTCGGTCCCGCGCCTCGCGGCTAACGGGGTTCCGATTTGTGACACCTAGTCCGGTGGTGGGGTTAGCCACGCACCGGGTGTCCCTCCCGTCCGTCCGAGGACGGTCCCCTCGTCCGGGCCCCTCAGCATGAGATCCCTGACCGCCCTCTACGCGCGCTCCAGATAAAAGCTCTGGGGCGCGCGGAGAAGGCCCCTTCGAGCCCATCGCTAGCGCTTCTCCGAAGAGAAACGCGAGCGAGGGCTCCCCTGGGCTGCCTCCAAAAAGGCGAGCCCCAACCCGCGTCGCCGCTACTCGGCATACGGCCGAGACGCCGACCGGGTCCCGCGGCCAACCAAGGCCGTCTAGGCTCGCACCGCCGCTTCCCGGAATGTCCAGGGCGCCGGTCGAGCCTCCACCTCGAGTTCCTCTTGGCAGCGGCCGCCGCAACTGTTGCGACCGCTGAGCCCCCCCGCCACGACAAGGCGGGAACTCATTCGGGGGGGAACCTAACCTTTTTTTTTTTTTTTTTACCAGGGAAAACCTTTTATAGGTACCACCCTACCCCGGGGGGAGCAGTGTGGTGATGTGGGAGTCTCCGCCCTAGTGGCGGCATACCCACTAAAAACCCTGGGGTGTTCCTCCTTTGCGCTATGTGCCGGGGCCCGGGAGCATTTCTCGTACTCTTCCGCAGCCCCGGCCTGGGCGCTGGTCCCCTGGGACCCCTCCTCGGGGAGCTTTTGCTCCACCCTCCTTGTCACGATGCGGGGAACACCTCCCACATCGTGCCATCTCGAAACTCTTTAGTGGACGCCGGTTCCCCCGAACCGACGCCCAGAGTTTCCAGTCGCAGATGGGCGCCTTAGCTGGCGTCCATCCGCGACTCCTCAGGCCCCGCTGGCGGGGTGCGGGACGGCGGCTTTCGGGACTTGGCCCCGGACGCGACCTTCCTGCCCTTCTTTTGGGGCGCAGCACAGGCCCTGCCTCCCAATCGGTGGTTGGCTGGTTTGCCCGCTGCTGCGCACACCGAGCAGTGGGGCTCGCTAGAGCACCCACTGGCTTTGTGGCCGTTTTGACCGCAGCGGTAGCACTCACCGCTGCGGTCTGTTTTGTCCGCCACGCACTGCTCCCGGAAGTGCCCCAATTCGAGGCACCGGAAGCAGCGCAACGGCCGAGCTGGCAGCACCTTAACTTGGGCCGAAACCCACCCCACCTTTAAGCGGCCATTGCTGGCAACCTTCTGAGCCGCGGCCACCGGACATCGGACGAAAGTCGTACCGATGCCGGCGGCATTGCGGCGGATGTCGTTGGCCTTAATGTGGCCAACATCGCACTCGCCAACTCCTGCGATGGCGGCGGCGACCTCCTCCGTGGTGACCGAATCGTCCAGGCCGGTGACACGCAGGTCCGCGCACTTCATCGGCCTGGAGATTCGGACGTCGCCCTCGTCGAAGATCTCCCTGAGCTTCGCAGCCAGGGAGTCCGCCTTCTCGCCGCTGGGATCGCCGGACACCTCCAACATGCGGCCACCAGTGGCCGCTATCCGGAAGTTGACGGTGATGCCCAACTCCGTCAGGTCCACCCTTCGCCTTGCCTCAAGCAACGCCGCCGCATACGTTGCACCCCTCTCCGCCGCTCCAGGCTGCAACGTCATGATGACAGCTGCGGAGCGGGGGACTTGGAGCTTGGGCTTGGCCACCTCCTTTTTGCCTTTCCGACGGCTTTTCCCACCACCGGCCTGCGACTGTCGCGAACCGGCTTGCGCCTGCGACTGTCGCTGCGGCGGTGCAGAAGCCGTCGAGCCACCCTTCTTCTTGGGACCCCTCTTGGTCACCGTCGCCCAGGTCTCATTGACAGGGGCTGCCGGCACACTCTCAGAGGTCTGCGAGACAGAGCCTCCCACTGGTTGGCCTCCCTTCGTCGCCTTCCCCCCTTCCTTCCTTTTCCCTTTACGGGTTTTGGAAGGTTGTGGTACTTCCATTGCCGCTGATGTCCCTGGAAGCCCCGGGTCCGAGAATGGATTAGTGGGGGCTTTCCGGGGAGCGGTGATTTTGGCATCTGCTGCCAAGGGGGGACGGATGCGCTTATCGGGTAGGAGGCGCTCTTCCAGCGCCTCGAACCTAGCGTTCAACATCCCCCCTATTTGGCGCAGAACGGCCTGCTCCAACTCCTCCGCAGGACGAGGCTCGTGCGGGGTCGACGAACCTAAGGCCTGCGGAGGAGCGGAAGTGGAAGCCCTTGCCATGGTCATATCTCTGCGGAGCTCCACAATTTCCTTGCGGAGCTCCGCTACCTCCTCCCTCAAACGAGTGTTGGCTGCCTGTAGTCGACGGGTCTCCTCGGTTGAGGACCTAGTCTGCAGGTCAGCCATCGCCTCCTGTATCGTGGCCGTAGCCATCTTCAGCGCACGCTGAAAAGTGCCCTTGAGGTTGCTGGACTTCGTGGCCACCGTGTTGATGGTGGCCAAGCTTTCCAGCACCCTCTTGCGCAGGTCTAAGGACAGCTCCTCCTGCTCTCCCGCCGAGGACTCTGAGAGCTTGGCGCTCGTCGAGGCCTGGGACCGCAATGCCATAGCCATTTTTTCGACCTTGCGCTCGGCCTGCATCTCCATTTCCTGACGCTCAGCAGCGACAAGAGCCGCCTTTGCCTTGGCGAGGCCGACGTACTCGCCTGTGGTAGGCGGCCGACCTCTACCTCTTCTCGGCACTGCGAGAACCTTTGTGGCTGGTGCGTCCTCGTCATCGTCTGAGTCGACGCTGCTAGCAGCACGACTCAAGACCTCGCGGGACCGCACCCGCTTCAGAAGGCCTTTGCCGTCTATCCTGTCCGTTGATGTTACGGACATCATGCTCCCAAGCGAAGAGTCAGACTCTCCGCCCAGGTCCACTTCGGGGCTACGCCCCTTCTCCTCCTTCCGAACTGGGAATTTAAGTTTAATCTTATCCATACAGTTCCCACGAGTATGGGGGATATACGTGGTCCACCCGGGCAGTGCCCCCTGTACCCGGGTAAGCCTAGGCGTCTCCCGCGCAGGGCTTCGGCTGGGCCCCCGCGGGGGTAGCAGTTGCGACCAACCTTCCCGGTGGCCATGCAGGTCCTCGCGCTGCTCCGCCGCTTGACCTTCGGGGTGATTTTTTATAGAGGTTTTCTTCCTCGCGGCCCGGGCGGTTAAGCCAAGGCCCTCGGTCCCGTGCCTCGCGGCTAACGGGGTTCCGATTTGTGACACCTCGTCCGGTGGTGGGGTTAGCCACACACCGGGTGTCCCTCCCATCCGTCCGAGGACGGCCCCCCTCGTCCAGGCCTCTCAAGTAAGAGCCTCTCTGAAGAGAGGTATACCCGAGATCCCAGACCGCCTTCTACGCGCGCTCCAGATAAAAGCTCTGGCACGCGCGGAGAAGGCCCCTCGAGCTCGTCGCTAGCACTTCTCCGAGGAGAAGCGCGAGCGAGAGCTCCCCTGGACTGCCTCCCAAAAGGCGAGCCCCAACCCGCGTCGCCGCTACTCGGCGTACGGCCGAGACGCCGACCAGGTCCCGCGGCCAATCAAGGCCGCCTGGGCTCGCACCGCCGCTTCCCGGAATGTCCAGGGCGCCGGTCGAGCCTCCACCTCGAGTTCCTCTTGGCAGCGGCCGCCGCAACTGTTGCGACCGCTGAGCCCCCCCGCCACGGCAAGGCGGGAACTCATTCGGGGGGGGGGGAACCTAACCTTTTTTTTTTTTTTTTTTTTTTTTACCAGGGAAAACCTTTTATAGGTACCACCCTACCCCGGGGGGAGCAGTGTGGTGATGTGGGAGTCTCCGCCCTAGTGGCGGCATACCCACTAAAAACCCTGGGGTGTTCCTCCTTTGCGCTATGTTCCGGGGCCCGGGAGCATTTCTCGTACTCTTCCGCAGCCCCGGCCTAGGCGCTGGTCCCCTGGGACCCCGCCTCGGGGAGCTTCTGCTCCACCCACCTTGTCACGATGTGGGGAACACCTCCCACATCGTGCCATCTCGGGAACTTTGTGGTGGACGCCGGTTCCCCCGAACCGACGCCCAAGTTCCCAGTCACAGATGGGCGCCTTAACCAGCGTCCATCCGCGACTCCTCTTCCCGTGCTGGCGGGGTGCGGGTTGGCGGCTTCTTGGCCTTGGCCACGACTGCAACCTTCCCGCCCTTCTTTTTGGGCACGGCGCAGGCCCTGCCACCCAACCGGTGGGTGGCTGGTCTGCCCGCTGCCGCGCACACCGAGCAATGAGGCTCGGACGAGCACTCACTCGCTATATGGCCTTCTTGACCGCAGCGGTAGCATTCACCGCTGCGGTCCTTGTTTCCCTCTGCGCACTGCCCCCGGAGATGCCCCAGTTGGAGGCACCGGTAGCACCGCAGCGGCCTAGCCGCTAGGACTTTTATCTGGGCCGAGACCCAGCCCACCTTTAAACGTCCACAGCTAGCCACTTTTTTCGCCGCAGCCACCGGGCATCGAACGAAGGTCGTCCCGATGCCGGCAGCGTTGCGGCGGATGGCGTTCGCCTTTACGAGGTCAGCCTCGCATTCGCCAACTCGCGCAATGGCGGCGGCGACCTCCCTCTCAGTGGCCGAGTCATCCAGGCCGGTGACGCGCAGATCTACGCACTTCATTGGCCTGGAGACACGGACGTCATCCGGATCGAATATCTCCCGCAATTTCGCCGCGAGGGCGTCCGCCTTGTCACCGCTTGTCGCACCTGGCACCTCCAACATCCGGCCGCCACTGGCGGCTACGCGGAAGTTTATGGTTGATATGCCTAATTCTTGCATATCGAACCTCCTCCTCGCCTCCAATAATGCGGCGGCGTAGGTCGCGCCCCTCTCCACCGCCCCAGGCTGCAGTGTCAGGACGACAGCTGCGGAGCTGGGGACACGAAGTTGTGGAGCAGCCGGCTTCGCCTTCTTTGGGCGACGGCTTGATCCACCACCAGCTTGCGGTTGACGCGAACTGGCTTGCGCCTGCGCCTGTCGCTGCGGCGGTGCCGAAGCCGTCGAGCCACCCTTCTTTTTACCCTTTTTAGCAACCGTCGCCCAAGTTTCCTTGGGTTGGGCTGCGGGTGCCGGACGAAGGGTCTCCTGACTTGCGACAGTACCCTGTCCGTTCTTTGTCACATCTGTGGTCTTCCCCTTCTTACCCTTTCGGGCAATGGAGGAAGGCTGCGTCATTGCCGATGTTCCCGGAAGCCCTGGGTCCGGAATCGGAACCGTTGGGGCTTTCCGGGAAGTTTTGCTCTTCTTATCTGCGGCAAGAGGAGGGCGGGCATGCTGCTCGGGTAGGAGGCGCCCCTCTAGCGCCTCAAAACGAGCGTTGAGCATACCCCCTATCTGCCGCAGTATGGCCTGTTCCAGCTCCTCCGCTGATCGGGTCTCGCGTCGGATCTCAGATCCCGAGACCTGCGGAGGAGCGGAAGCTGAGACCGCTGTCAAATCTCTGCGGAGCTCAACAATCTCCTTCCGGAGCTCCGCTACCTCTTCACGCAGTCGCGCATTGGCGGCCTGCAGGATTTTGGTCTCCTCTGTCGAGGACCTTGCCTGCAGGTCGTCCACTACCTCCCTGATAGTGGACGCTGCCTCCTTCAATGCGCGCTGGAAAGTGCCCTTCAAATTACTAGACTTAGTAGCCACGTTGTTAATCGTGGCTACGCAGTCCAGGGCCGTCTTCGTCAAATCAGAGGCAGATTCCTCCGAGTTTGCACCCGATGCCTCGGAAAGCCGAGCGCTTGTAGGTCTTTGTGACCGCAGAGAAGTGGTCATCTCCTGGACCTCGCGCTCGGCCCTCAACTGCATCTCCTGCCTCTCAGCAGCTACTAATGCAGCTTTAGCTTTGGCGAGGCCGACATACTCGCCCGTAGTAGGCGGCCGGCCCCTGCCCCTCCTTGGCGCTGCAACTACCTTCGTAGCTGGAGCGTCTGCGTCATCGTCCGAATCAATAGGACTTCCCGCACTGCTCATCCTCTCGCTGGACCTCACCCTCTTTAACAGGGTTCTACTGTCCGGCGACCGAACTGGTGAGTCCGTCACCGACATCAAACTCCCAAGTGAAGAGTCCGACTCCCCACTCAGGTCCACCTCGGGGCCACGCCCCCTCTCCTCCTTCCGAACTGGGATTCTAATTTTAAGTTTATCCATGCAGTTCCCACGAGTATGGGGGATATACGTGGTCCACCCGGGCAGTGCCCCCTGTACCCGGGTAAGCCTAGGCGTCTCCCGCGCAGGGCTTCGGCTGGGCCCCCGCGGGGGTAGCAGTTGCGACCAACCTTCCCGGTGGCCATGCAGGTCCTCGCGCTGCTCCGCCGCTTGACCTTCGGGGTGATTTTTTATAGAGGATTTCTTCCTCGCGGCCCGGGCGGTTAAGCCAAGGCCCTCGGTCCCGCGCCTCGCGGCTAACGGGGTTCCGATCTGTGACACCTCGTCCGGTGGTGGGGTTAGCCACGCACCGGGTGTCCCTCCCATCCGTCCGAGGACGGCCCCCATCGTCCAGGCCTCTCAAGCAAGAGCCTCTCCGAAGAGAGGTATACCCGAGATCCCGGACCGCCTTCTACGCGCGCTCCAGATAAAAGCTCTGGCACGCGCGGAGAAGGCCCCTCGAGCTCCTCGCTAGCACTTCTCCGAGGAGAAGCACGAGCGAGAGCTCCCCTGGGCTGCCTCCCAAAAGGCGAGCCCCAGCCCGCGTCGCCGCTACTCGGCATACGGCCGAGACGCCGACCGGGCCCCGCGGCCAACCAAGGCCGCCTAGGCTCGCACCGCCGCTTCCCGGAATGTCCAGGGCGCCGGTCGAGCCTCCACCTCGAGTTCCTCTTGGCAGCGGCCGCCGCAACTGTTGCGACCGCTGAGCCCCCCCGCCACGACAAGGCGGGAACTCATTCGGGGGGGGGGGGGGGAACCTAACCTAACCTAACCTAACCTAACCTAACCTAACCTAACCTAACCTAACCTAACCTAACCTAACCTAACCTAACCTAACCTAACCTAACCTTTTTTTTTTTTTTTTTTTTTACGTGGGGAAATGCACTTACGCATTCCCGCTCCACCTCCGGGGGGAGGCAGTGCGGGGTATGTCGGACTCGAGGCCCTAGTGGCCCCCATACCGACTAAAACCCCACGGTGTCCCTCTTCATCGACAGGGGCGTGGCCACGCGACCGTTGATTGCACGCTTTCGCAACCCCGCCCATGTCGCTGTCCGCGTCCGGACCCACCTCTTGAGGCCGTGCCTCAACACTTTCGCTCGAATGATAGCTGGGGACACCCAGCCATCACCGCTCAGTTGCCCTTTTCTAATCGGGAGCATCGGACGCCCCCGCATCCGACACTCCAGGGCCTCCCACCGGAGACGGAGTCCTGGCCCTGTTGGCCCTCCCCCGCGTCCGCCTTCGCCGTCTTGGATGAGCGAGAGGGGCGATCTCTCGCTCCCGCTCCTCTTCCTCTCTCCGCAGTATGGCCGCCTCCGCAAACGCCACCACTGCATCCCACGACCTCTCGTCGCCCACCATCTTGCGTATGAGAGTGGGCAAGGAGAGGTCGTTACCGACCACCTGTATCAGGGCCATCCGCAGCCCTACGTCTCCTGGACATGTCTCCAAGACATGTTGCGCAGTTTCTTCGGCGCATCCGCAGCTATGGCATTCCGGGGTCGGTTCCCTCCCGGCTACGTTACACAGAAACCTGCCGAAACAGCCGTGTCCGGTCAGAATCTGTGTGAGCCGGTAGGTCATGACCCCGTGCCGCCTCTCGACCCACTCCCGAAGGATCGGCTTTATTGCCTCGAGGAGCCGTGTCGCTCCTGTGCCCCGCCTCGCAGGTCCCGTTAGTAGGCGCTCCTGCCAGGCCTCTATGGCCTCCCTCCTGGCCCTCCTTCGCCATCTCAGGACCTCTTCCGGCAAGGGGTGCTGGCCGTCCTCTCGCGCCTGCGCCCGTCTCCAGTATATCTGGGACAGGACTCTGGCCTCGAGGTCCCACGGCATCGACCCGGCAAGTACACAGGCCACCTCATGGGACAGAGTCCTGTAGCCCCGGCATACTCGTATGGCCATAGACCTTTGCGGTCTGCGGAGCACGGCCTCCTCCTGCTGTGACAGTCCGGTGGCCCAAATGGGGGCCCCGTACAGCGCCATGGAGCGCACCACCGCCATGTAAAGGTGGCGGCAAGTGGCTCCGGCTCCCCCCAAGTTGGGCAATAGTCGGCCCAGGGCTCCAGCTGTACCGAGGAGCTTCGGCGACAGCTTCCGGAGGTGCTCCCCGAACCGCCACCTGCCGTCGAGTACCACGCCGAGATACTTCAGCGTGGTACCGACAGGGATGGCGGTCCCTCCCACGATTATATGTGAGCCTGCAGGTGGCGCCCGTCGCGCTCCATGAAAACAGATCGCTTCAGACTTGTGGAGCGCCACCTCCAGGCCCAGCCTCCGGATTTTTCCGACTATGACCGCTACTGCGGCAGTCGCCAAGACCGACGCTTCCCTGAAGTCTTTCCCCCGGGCGGTAACCATCGTGTCGTCGGCATAGCAAATGACGCCGACGCCACGAAGGGTAGCGCCTCGGAGGACCCAGTCGTAGCCCACGTTCCATAACAGGGGACCCAAAACGGACCCCTGTGGAACCCCCCGCGTCATTGGGCTTCTCCTCTCCCCTAGCATCGTCGGGTAGACTACCTCTCTGTCGGAGAGGTAGTCCCGGACGAGGCTTTGGAGATACTGGGGCACTCGGTGGAACCTCAGCCCCTCCAGGATTGTGCTCCACGGCAGCGTGTTGAATGCATTCGCAATGTCCAAGGACACCGCTAGCATTACGCCGCCGGTGGAGCACGCTTCTTCAGAGAGGTCTCTCAGGTGCGCTATAGCGTCGACCGTTGAGCGACCTCTCCTGAAGCCGTACTGCGTGGGTGCCAGATCCGGCCCGACCCTCTCCAGATGCCTCACCAGGCGGGAGGCGACGACCCGCTCCAAGAGCTTACCCCCTTCGTCCAACAGGACTATGGGGCGATACCCCGCGGGGGTGTCCACCGGCCGTCCCTCCTTCCTCAGAAGGACGAGTCTTCCGCTCTTCCAGCGCCTCGGAAATCGCCCTTCCCTGAGGCACCGACTGAAGAAGTCCCGCGTTCGGGGCTCGAGTGCTTCCTGAGCGAGGGCCCAGGCACGGCCGGGTATACCGTCAGGCCCCGGCGCCGTGTTCTTGGCCCTCATTTTGAGGACAGCGGCCCACAGCTCCCCCTCCGAGACCTCGTCAGGGTCACCAGTATCATCGCCCACCTCAGCAGGCAACGCCATGGTGGGAGGGACAAAATCGGTCCCCGGTGACCCGGGGAACAGACCCTCGACCACCCGCTGGAGGACCTCCAGGTTAAGCGTACTGGTGACTGGAGGTGTCCAGGGGCGGAGCTTCTGCCTCGCCCACCTGTACGGCCGTCCCCATGGGTCCCTCTCCAGAGCGTCCAGCAACATCTGGAAGGACTCCGCTCTCGCCTCACTGATGCCGATGCGGAGGGCCCGGCATGCCTCCCTGTATGTGGCGTAGAGCTCATCCAGCTCCCTGTCCAGCTCCTCCGAGCGAACCCTTATGCGGCGTTGCCGCTGGTAACGGCGGCGCGACGCAAGGCACGCGCGGCGGAGTTCCGCGATGTGCTCGTTCCACCAGTACATTTGCTTTTTGCCCTGTGAAGGCCTCGCGCGTGGCATTGCGGCATTGCACACGTGCACCATGGCCTTACACAGGGCATTAGCTTCCTCCTCCAAGTCAGGTGTGACCGACGGGAGGGCGTTCCACGCCTGGACTATAGCCGCCTCCAGCAGCTTCTCTGAGTCCAGGCGCTTCAGCGCCCAACGCGGGCCAACCACCTGCGGGGGCTGGGTGTCCTGTCTCGCCGAGGACGTGGAGACGCTGAACCGGATATACCGGTGGTCGGAGAGCGTCTCCTCGTCAGCCAGAACCTCCCAGCCTTGTACCCTCGCCACAAGCTCGGAGGCTGCCAGGGTCACATCCACCACCGACCCGCCCGCGCGCCGTACGCACGTTTGCGTGGAGCCGCGGTTCAGCACGCACAGCCCCGTCTCCACCAACCATTCGCCAACAGCTTCACCTCTTGCGTCCGTCCTAGGCGATCCCCACGCCGTGGATTTGGCGTTGAGATCGCCGAGGACTATCGATGGTCGCGGGCGGTTCCGGCCCACCAGGGTCCCCACCTCGCCAAGGAGATCCTCGAACTCAGCGAGGGCCCTGTTGGGAGAGAAATACACGCCCACAACCACGATTCCGCTCATCCGGGCTGCCACGAACCCCCTACCTTTCACCACGTCCTCAAAGGGAGGGGACTGGGTTGGCGACTGCGTGGTGATTGCCACTAAACCGTCCAGATCCCCGACCCAGTCGGTTCTGGGGGGGACCCTGTACGGTTCGGCAACCACGCACACCTTGATCGACCGCTCTGCCATGCTCTGGAGTAGTAGGTCCTGAGCTCTGACAGAGTGGTTGATGTTCGCCTGGAGAAACGTGATTGTGCCTGGCATTACGTTTCCTCCATGCGCGTCACCTGCTCCCCTGAGGGCTGTGTCCGCTGCGACTGGGCCGTGGCCTCAATTGCAGTCGCCTTCCTACTCGTCCTTGGTTTGCCTGGGGGCTTGGTGCAAGCCTTGCCCCCAGTAAGGTGGGCCGCGGGTTTCCCTGCTGCAGCACATGATGTGCAGTGCGGGGTGGCGGAGCAGCCATTCGCCTTGTGCCCCTTTTGACCGCAGCGGTAGCACTCTTCACTGCGGTCCACCTCTGCCTTGCACTGGGCCCTTACGTGCCCAGGCGCTAAGCATCTGAAGCAGCGGCGCGGTCTCGAATCTAAGATCTTGACCTGCGCCGCCACCCATCCGACCAGAAGTCGGCCGCTCGCCGCTATCTTTTTCGCAGCCGACACTGGGCAACGGACAAACGATGTGCCCATGCCCCCAGGAAAAAATGCAACTTTCTCTTCACCTCATTGGGTTTGAACCGGGAACCTCGATGTTACTAACCACCAGTCCTTACCGTTTAGGCTAATGTGTCTTTTAACCTAACCTAACCTAACCTAACCTAACCTAACCTAACCTAACCTAACCTAACCTAACCTAACCTAACCTAACCTTTTTTTTTTTTTTTTTTTACCAGGGAAAACCTTTTATAGGTACCACCCTACCCCGGGGGGAGCAGTGTGGTGATGTGGGAGTCTCCGCCCTAGTGGCGGCATACCCACTAAAAACCCTGGGGTGTTCCTCCTTTGCGCTATGTGCCGGGGCCCGGGAGCATTTCTCGTACTCTTCCGCAGCCCCGGCCTGGGCGCTGGTCCCCTGGGACCCCTCCTCGGGGAGCTTCTGCTCCACCCACCTTGTCACGATGTGGGGAACACCGCCCACATCGTGCCATCTCGGGAACTTTGTGGTGGACGCCGGTTCCCCCGAACCGACGCCCAAGTTCCCAGTCACAGATGGGCGCCTTAACCAGCGTCCATCCGCGACTCCTCTTCCCGTGCTGGCGGGCTGCGGGTTGGCGGCTTCTTGGCCTTGGCCACAACTGCAACCTTCCCGCCCTTCTTTTTGGGCACGGCGCAGGCCCTGCCACCCAACCGGTGGGTGGCTGGTCTGCCCGCTGCCGCGCACACCGAGCAATGAGGCTCAGACGAGCACTCACTTGCCTTATGGCCTTCTTGACCGCAGCGGTAGCATTCACCGCTGCGGTCCTTGTTGCCCTCTGCGCACTGCCCCCGGAGATGCCCCAGTTGTAGGCACCGGTAGCACCGCAGCGGCCTAGCCGCTAGGACTTTTATCTGGGCCGAGACCCAGCCCACCTTTATACGTCCAGAGCTAGCCACTTTTTTCGCCGCAGCCACCGGGCATCGAACGAAGGTCGTCCCGATGCCGGCAGCGTTGCGGCGGATGGCGTTCGCCTTTACGAGGTCAGCCTCGCATTCGCCAACTCGCGCAATGGCGGCGGCGACTTCCGTCTCAGTGGCCGAGTCATCCAGGCCGGTGACGCGCAGGTCTACGCATTTCATGGGCCTGGAGACACGGACGTCATCTGGATCAAAGACCTCTCGCAGTTTCGCCGCAAGGGCGTCCGCCTTGTCACCGCTTGTCGCACCTGGTACCTCCAACATCCGGCCGCCACTGGCGGCTACGCGGAAGTTTATGATTGGAATGCCTAATTCTCGCATATCAAACCTCCTCCTCGCCTCCAATAATGCGGCGGCGTAGGTCGCGCCCCTCTCCACCGCCCCAGGCTGCAGTGTCAGGACGACAGCTGCAGAGCTGGGGACACGAAGTTGTGGAGCGGCCGGCTTCGCCTTCTTTGGGCGACGGCTCGATCCACCACCAGCTTGCGGTTGACGCGAACTGGCTTGCGCCTGCGCCTGTCGCTGCGGCGGTGCCGAAGCCGTCGAGCCACCCTTCTTTTTACCCTTTTTAGCAACCGTCGCCCAAGTTTCCTTGGGTTGGGCTGCGGGTGCCGGACGAAGGGTCTCCTGACTTGCGACAGTACCCTGTCCGTTCTTTTTCACTTCTGTGGTCTTCCCCTTCTTACCCTTTCGGGCAATGGAGGAAGGCTGCGTCATTGCCGATGTTCCCGGAAGCCCTGGGTCCGGAGTCGGAACCGTTGGGGCTTTCCGGGAAGTTTTGCCCTTCTTATCTGCGGCAAGAGGGGGGCGGGCGCGCTGCTCGGGTAGGAGGCGCCCCTCTAGCGCCTCAAAACGAGCGTTGAGCATACCCCCTATCTGCCGCAGTATGGCCTGTTCCAGCTCCTCCGCTGATCGGGTCTCGCGTCGGATCTCAGATCCCGAGACCTGCGGAGGAGCGGAAGCTGAGACAGCTGTCAAATCTCTGCGGAGCTCAACAATCTCCTTCCGGAGCTCCGCTACCTCTTCACGCAGTCGCGCATTGGCGGCCTGCAGGATTTTGGTCTCCTCTGTCGAGGACCTTGCCTGCAGGTCGTCCACTACCTCCCTGATAGTGGACGCTGCCTCCTTCAATGCGCGCTGGAAAGTGCCCTTCAAATTACTAGACTTAGTAGCCACGTTGTTAATCGTGGCTACGCAGTCCAGGGCCGTCTTCGTCAAATCAGAGGCAGATTCCTCCGAGTTTGCACCTGATGCCTCGGAAAGCCGAGCGCTTGTAGGTCTTTGTGACCGCAGAGAAGTGGTCATCTCCTGGACCTCGCGCTCGGCCCTCAACTGCATCTCCTGCCTCTCAGCAGCTACTAATGCAGCTTTAGCTTTGGCGAGGCCGACATACTCGCCCGTAGTAGGCGGCCGGCCCCTGCCCCTCCTTGGCGCTGCAACTACCTTCGTAGCTGGAGCGTCTGCGTCATCGTCCGAATCGATAGGACTTCCCGCACCGCTCATCCTATCACTGGACCTCACCCTCTTTAGCAAGGTTCTACTGTCTGGCGACCGAACTGGAGAGTCCGTCACCGACACCATGCTCCCAAGTGAGGAGTCCGACTCCCCACTCAGGTCCACCTCGGGGCCACGCCCCCTCTCCTCCTTCCGAACTGGGATTCTTAGTTTAAATTTATCCATGCAGTTCCCACGAGTATGGGGGATATACGTGGTCCACCCGGGCAGTGCCCCCTGTACCCGGGTAAGCCTAGGCGTCTCCCGCGCAGGGCTTCGGCTGGGCCCCCGCGGGGGTAGCAGTTGCGACCAACCTTCCCGGTGGCCATGCAGATCCTCGCGCTGCTCCGCCGCTTGATCTTCAGGGTAATTTTTTATAGAGGTTTTCTTCCTCGCGGCCCGGGCGGTTAAGCCAAGGCCCTCGGTCCCGCGCCTCGCGGCTAACGGGGTTCCGATTTGTGACACCTCGTCCGGTGGTGGGGTTAGCCACGCACCGGGTGTCCCTCCCGTCCGTCCGAGGACGGTCCCCTCGTCCGGGCCTCTCAGCATGAGATCCCGGACCGCCCTCTACGCGCGCTCCAGATAAAAGCTCTGGGGCGCGCGGAGAAGGCCCCTTCGAGCTCATCGCTAGCGCTTCTCCGAGGAGAAACGCGAGCGAGGGCTCCCCTGGGCTGCCTCCCAAAAGGCGAGCCCCAACCCGCGTCGCCGCTACTCGGCATACGGCCGAGACGCCGACCGGGTCCCGCGGCCAACCAAGGCCGCCTAGGCTCGCACCGCCGCTTCCCGGAATGTCCAGGGCGCCGGTCGAGCCTCCACCTCGAGTTCCTCTTGGCAGCGGCCGCCGCAACTGTTGCGACCGCTGAGCCCCCCCGCCACGGCAAGGCGGGAACTCATTCGGGGGGGAGGGGGGGGGGGAACCTAACCTAACCTAACCTAACCTAACCTAACCTAACCTTTTTTTTTTTTTTTTTTTTTTTTTTTTTTTTTTCGTGGGGAAATGCACTTACGCATGCCCGCTCCACCCCCGGGGGGAGGCGGTGCGGGGTATGTCGGACTCGATGCCAGAAGGGCACCCATACCGACTAAAACCCCACGGTGTCCCTCTTCACCGGCAGAGGCCGGGTCGCTGGCTCGCTTGGCGCAATCACGGCCGACCCAGCCAACACCGCTGTCCGCGTCCGGACCCACACTCGGAGGACTGCGTCCTCCATATTCACTCGAGTGACGCCCGGGGACACCCGGGCATCATCTCCTCATGAGGCCTCCCTAGTTTGAAGCACCGGATACCCCCGCGTCCGGCACCCCAGGGCCTCTAAGCGGCGACGGAGTTCGCGCGCGATTGGCTCGCCTCCGTACTCGCCTCCGCCTATTCGGGTGAGCGTCCACGGCTATCTCCCGCTCGCGCTCCTCATCTTCGCGCCGCAGAATGGCGACCTCCGAGAAGGTGGCCATCGCATCCCAGGCGCCCTCATCTCCGATCATCTTGCCGATTAGGGTCGGCAAGGACAGGTCCCTTCCCATCACCGCGACCAATGCTTGGCGCAGCCCAATGTCCCCCGGACATGCCTCTAGCACGTGCTGCGCAGTTTCCTCTGCGCAGCCACAGCTGTGGCATGCTGGGGTCAGCTCTCTTCCGGCGACGTTGCACAGATACCTACCGAAGCAGCCATGCCCGGTAAGCATCTGCGTCAGCCGGAAGGTGAGCGTGCCGTGCTTACGGTCCACCCACTCCTTTAGTAGGGGCTTAAGAGCTCCAAGGAGTCGGGTGGCCCCCATGCCCCGAACTGCGGGACCCGACAGGAGTCGGTCCTGCCATGTGCGTATGGCTTCGTTCCGGGCGCTTCTCCTCCACTGTTGGACCTCTTGGGGGAGGGGGCGCATGTCTTGCTCCCGCGCCTGTGCCCGGCGCCAGTAAACCTGGGCCAGGACTTTCCCCTCGAGGTCCCACGGCAGCGACCCTGCCAGTGCGCACGCCACCTCATGCGAGAGGGTTCTATACCCCCTGCACACCCTGATCGCCATAGTCCGCTGTGGGCCACGGAGTATGGCGATTTCCTGTGGAGACAGGGAATCTGCCCAGATAGGGGCACCGTAAAGCGCCATTGAGCGCACCACCGCCATGTAAAGGTGGCGGCAGTGCGCTCCGCCTCCTCCCAGGTTTGGCAGCAAACGAGCCAGTGCTCCAGCCGCACCGAGGAGCTTCGGGGACAACCTTTTGAGGTGCTCCTCGAACCGCCACCGACCGTCGAGCACTACGCCGAGATACTTCAGCGTAGCGCCGACGGGGATGGCAGTTCCACCCACTACGATTTGTGAGCCTGCAGGTGGCGCTCGTCTCGGGCCATGAAAACAGATGGCCTCCGTCTTGTGGAGCGCCACCTCCAGGCCCAGCCTCCGGATCTTCCCCACCACCGTTGAAACCGCGGCTGTCGCGAGCACTGACGCCTCCCGATAGTCCCGTCCCGGGGCGGTAACCAGCGTGTCGTCGGCATAACAAACGATGCCGACGCCACGCAGGGTAGCGCCCCTGAGGACCCAGTCATATCCTATGTTCCATAGGAGGGGACCCAGCGCCGATCCCTGGGGGACACCACGTGTCATCGGGTACCTCTCCACACCCCGCATCGTCGGGACGACTACCTCTCGATCAGAGAGGTAGTCCCCGACGAGGCTTTGTAGGTACTGAGGGACCTCATGGTACCTCATCCCCTCCATAATCGTACTCCACGGCAGCGTGTTAAATGCATTTGCAATGTCAAGAGACACCGCAATCAACACGCCGCCAGTGGAGCACGCCTTGTCTGACTCGCCACGCACGTGGGCGATCGCGTCACGCACTCTTACCATCCATGAAGCTCAGGGACTAACATACGAGTCGGTAATCGCACTAAAGACTAAGGCCAGGATGAAGCTGCACAAGAGCGTTCCATACGCGGTCGTGGCGGTATCTCGGCACACAGGGACCTTCGTCTACTACGCAGACGACATCGAAGACGACGCCATCAGCAAGTTCGTCCGGCGAGCATCGGCTGCGTCGCCGACGGCCATAAAAGATCGTAACGAGGCGGTGATGGAGGCCCTGAGTCGGGAGGAGGCAATTGACGAATGAAAGACGATGTGAAAGTGATCACTAATGAAACACTTTATTAGTGATCGGTTCCACAGAAAATTGTTATGAATAATGTTAAATAGTGTGTATAAAATCAAATATGTAAAAGCGTTATAATTGTATATAGGTTTGTGCGTATGCCTTGAGCACTCATGCTCACCATCGGAGGCACCTTCTTGCGGCGGCGTCGTGTGTCGGGTCGTTCTCTTCCCTCAAATATGGTTGAGGAGGGCGATGGCTGGCACATGCGTCATACTCGTGATCGGGTGCTGCTTGCGGGTCGCTGGTCTGCTTGCGTCATACGCATAAATGTACAGCTAAGTTCAAAGTTTATCTTTAAATTATTCTCTTTAAGTACTGCAACTGTATAAATATATTTAAATTAGTTAATAATATAAGAAACCATTGTAACAAAAATCACGGACCACAGAGTCTGTGGAGAAGTAGTTTAAATAATAAAAAAAAAAAAAAAAAAAAAAACCTAACCTAACCTTTTTTTTTTTTTTTTTCGTGGGGGAATGCGCTTACACATCCCCGCTACGCCCCGGGGGAGGCGCAGCGGGGTATGTCGGACTCGATGCCAGAAGGGCACCCCTACCGACTAAACCCCCACGGTGTCCATCCTCGTCGGCAGTGGCGGGGTCACGGGGCCTCTCTCAGAATCTCCGTAACCCCACCACGCCGCTGTCCGCAGCCGGACCCACCTCAGGAGGGGGCTCGTCCCCCTCCCCAGCTCCGAAGCGATGCCCTGGACACCAAGGCATCGACTCCTCAGGAGACCCTCCTTAATTGGGAGCACCAGACACCCCCGTGTCCGGCGCCCCTGGGCCTCCTAGCGGAGACGGTGTGCGAGCCCTGCTGGCTCGCCTCCGTGTCCGCGCCCTCCGGAGCGGGAGAGAAAGAGGGTCCCTTTCTCTCTCCCGCTCCTCGGTCTCTCTCTGCGACTTCACCTCCTCGCAGAAAGAGACCATAGCCCTCCATGACCCCTCGTCGGCGACCATCCTAGATAGGATGGTCGGCAGCGAGAGGTCCGCCCCTACAGCCGCGACCAACGCCAGTCGTGGCTCCGCCGCCCCCGGGCATACCTCCAGCACGTGCTGCGCCGTCTCCTCCGCGCAGCCGCACTGGTGGCACACCGGGGTCTCTTCCCTCCGTGCTACGCTGAACAGGTATCTCCCGAGGCATCCATGCCCCGAGAGTACCTGGGTCAGCCGGAAGGAGAGACCCCCATGCTCACGGTGGACCCATTCCCTAAGTACGGGCCGGACCGCCTCCAGAAATCGGACGGCCCCGGCCCCCCTCCTCCGGTCCACCGCGAGCCGCCTGCTCCAGGACTCCAGGGCAGCATCCCTGGAGTCTCGCCTCCACTGCTCCACCTCTCGTGGGGCAGGCCGTAGGTCCTGCTCTCGTGCCCGCGCCCTGCGCCAAAACACGTCGGACAGGACCTCAGCCTCCAAGTCCCACGGGAGGGAGCCAGCGATGGCGCAGGCCACCTCATGTGAAAGTGTGCGGTAGCCCCTGCACACTCTCACCGCCATGACCCTCTGGGCCCCGCAGAGCCGAGCGATCCCCCTGGAGTCCAGGGAGCCGGCCCATATTGGGGCCCCGTAGAGGGCCATGGAGCGCACCACCGCCATGTATAGGCGGCGGCAGCTCCCACCACCCCCACCGAGGTTCGGAAGGAGGCGGCTTAGCGCAGCCGCCGTCCCCACGAGCCTCGGGGCCAGCCTCTGTATGTGGGCTCCGAACCCCCACTTGCTGTCAAGTACGACGCCGAGATACTTCAGCGTCGACCCGACAGCAATGGAGGTTCCACCCACAACAATCGATGAGTCTGCAGGTGGCGCCCTCCGAGAACCATGAAAACATATGGCCTCGGACTTGTGGAGCGCCACCTCCAGACCCAACCGCCGAATCCTGGCTACCACAGCCGCAACTCCGGCTGTAGCCAGGACGGACGCCTCCCTATACGTCCGTCCCCGGGCGGTAACCAACGTGTCGTCGGCGTAGCAAACTACGTCGACGCCACGAAGGTTAGCGCCTCGCAGCACCCAGTCGTACCCTATGTTCCACAGGGTCGGGCCCAGTACGGACCCCTGCGGAACACCGCGGGTCATAGGGCTGCAGCCTTCCCCATCTTTCGTCGGGTACACTACCTCTCTATGCGAGAGGTAGTCCCCAACGAGGCACCGAAGGTACTGGGGGACCCTGTGGTACCCCAGCGCCCCCAATATTGCGCCCCACGGCAAGGTGTTGAAAGCGTTGGCGATGTCTGACGACACCGCCAACATCACCCCACCGCCGGAGCACGCCCTCTCGGAGAGGTCGCGGACATGGGATATGGCATCCACCGTCGAGCGACCTCTCCGGAACCCGAACTGGGTGTCGGCCAAGTCCGGGCCGACATCCTCGAGGTGCCTGACGAGGCGGGCAACCACCACGCGCTCCAGTAGCTTGCCCGCCTCGTCAAGGAGGACTATAGGGCGGTAGCCCGCCGGTTCGTCCGCTGGACGCCCCTCCTTACGCAGGAGGACGAGCCGGCCCTTCTTCCACCGCCTGGGGAACCGCCCTTCTCGCAGGCAGCGGTCGAATACCGCCCTCACCCGCCCCTCCAGCTCCTCTTGCACGAGGGCCCACGCGCGGCCAGGGATGCCATCGGGACCTGGCGCCGTGTTCTTGGCCCTCATGCGGAGGACGGCCGCGCCCAGCTCGCCCTGCGAGATCTCGGGCACCTCCTCCTCGATCTCCGAAGCAGGCACCGCCGCGGTGGGAGGGACGAACTCGGTCCCCGGGCTATCGGGGAACAGTCCCTCAACCACCCGCTGGAGGACCACCGGCTCGAGAGTCGTGGTGACCGGGGGGGCCCAGGGGCGAAGCTTCCGCCTGGCCCACTGGTACGGCCGCCCCCAGGGATCCCGCTCGATCGAGCTCAGGAGCTCCTGCCACGCCTGCGCCTTGGCCTGGCTGATGCTGACTCGCAGAGCCCTGCACGCCTCCCGATAGGAGGAGTAGCGGGCATCCAATTCCGCCGCGTCCCGCTGCCTCCTCCTTCGGTAGCGCTGGTAGCGGCGGCGCATCGCCAGGCATTCGCGGCGGAGCTCGGCGATCTCCTCACTCCACCAGTAGACCTGGCGCTTGGACTGCGGAGGCCTCGCGCGTGGCATGGCGGCGTCGCACACGCGCGCCATGGCCTCACACAGTCCATTTCGGGGGAGAACCTTTTTTTTTTTTTTTTTTTTTTTTCACCTTGGGAAAATCCTTTATGGATACCACCAACAGCCCCGGGTGCGGGCACAGAGTGGTTTTGTGGGAATCCCGCCACTGACGGCCTACCTACTAAAAACCCAAGGGTGTTCCACCTCGGCGCAAAATGTCAGGGCAACGGGTACGCTTCCGGACTCCTCCGCAGCCCCGACAGCGCCAGCCCCTTCGGGCACCACCTCGAGCTTGCGCTCTCTCCCTCTCGATGACGATGTGTCGAACACCAGACACATCGTCATCATCCACCTGCTCGGGGACCAATTTTGCCCGTGGGCACCAACCAGCACCCGTGTCTAGGCGCCCATGGTCCCCATGCGACGGGTCAGATGAGTGGCCCCGCCGCCTGCCACTTCGGCCGCAGAGGATAGGGAGAGCGGCAACGATACACCGACACGCCTCTTCCTCTGCGGCCCCACCGCGTCCGCCATCGAACGGTAGCGACCCCGTTTGGGCTGCGGAAGGTAGGGAAAGTGGCAACGACACACCAACAGTCCTCTCCCGCCGCGGCCCCCAGCCTTCGGTTGCAGTGTCGCACACGCGACACTGCACCCCGCCTCAGTTGTGGGTCTGCCCATACAGACCCACACCCTACTTAGGCCGCTTCCATGTGGGCTTTGGAGCTAAAAGCCCTAAGAAGCGGCCCCACCTCGGATTCCTCTTGGCTTCACCGTGGTTGACGAAGCCACGGCTACTGAGCCCCCCCGCCACGACAAGGCGGGAACCCGCGGGGGAGGTTAGCTAACCTAACCTTTTTTTTTTTTTTTTTTTTACCTTGGGAAAATCCTTTATGGATACCACCAACAGCCCCGGGTGCGGGCACAGAGTGGTTATGTGGGAATCCCGCCACTGACGGCCTACCCACTAAAAACCCAAGGGTGTTCCACCTCGGCGCAAAATGTCGGGGCAACGGGTACGCTTCCGGACTCCTCCGCAGCCCCGACAGCGCCAGCCCCTTCGGGCACCACCTCGAGCTTGCGCTCTCTCCCTCTCGATGACGATGTGTCGAACACCAGACACATCGTCATCATCCACCACCTCGGGGACCAATTTGCCCGTGGGCACCAACCAGCACCCGTGCCTAGGCGCCCATGGTCCCCATGCGACGGGTCAGATGAGTGGCCCCGCCGCCTGCCACTTCGGCCGCAGAGGATAGGGAGAGCGGCAACGATACACCGACACACCTCTTCCTCTGCGGCCCCACCGCGTCCGCCATCCAACGGTAGCGACCCCGTTTGGGCCGCGGAAGGTAGGGAAAGTGGCAACGACACACCAACAGTCCTCTCCCGCCGCGGCCCCCAGCCTTCGGTTGCAGTGTCGCACACGCGACACTGCACCCCGCCTCAGTTGTGGGTCTGCCCATACAGACCCACACCCTACTTAGGCCGCTTCCATGTGGGCTTTGGAGCTAAAAGCCCTAAGAAGCGGCCCCACCTCGGATTCCTCTTGGCTTCACCGTGGTTGACGAAGCCACGGCTACTGAGCCCCCCCGCCACGACAAGGCGGGAACCCGCGGGGGAGTAGCTAACCTAACCTAACCTTTTTTTTTTTTTTTTTTTTTTTTTTTTTTTTTTTTTTTTTTTTTTACCAGGGAAAACCTTTTATAGGTACCACCCTACCCCGGGGGGAGCAGTGTGGTGATGTGGGAGTCTCCGCCCTAGTGGCGGCATACCCACTAAAAACCCTGGGGTGTTCCTCCTTTGCGCTATGTGCCGGGGCCCGGGAGCATTTCTCGTACTCTTCCGCAGCCCCAGCCTGGGCGCTGGTCCCCTGGGACCCCTCCTCGGGGAGCTTTTGCTCCACCCTCCTTGTCACGATGTGGGGAACACCTCCCACATCGTGCCATCTCGAAACTCTTTAGTGGACGCCGGTTCCCCCGAACCGACGCCCAGAGTTTCCAGTCGCAGATGGGCACCTTAGCCGGCGTCCATCCGCGACTCCTCAGACCGCGTAGGCGGTAGAGTCGGTGGCTTGGCTTTTGACCCGGCTGCAACCCTCCTACTCTTTGGAGGCAGAGCGCAAGCCTTGCCTCCCAGACGATGGCTGGCCTGTTTGCCAGCCGCTGCACACACAGAGCAATAGGGCTCTCCTGTGCACCTACTCGCCTTATGGCCCGTCTGACCGCAGCGGTAGCAATCACCGCTGCGGTCTGTATTGTCTGCCGGGCACTTCTCCCGAAGGTGCCCCAGTTCGAGGCACCGGAAACACCTTAGCGGCCTGGCGGCCAGCACCTTCACTTGGGCCGCGACCCATCCGATTTGAAGGCAGCTGTTGCCAGCCACCTTTTTCGCTACGGCCACCGGGCATCGGACGAAGGTCGTACCGATGCCGGTGACACTGCGGCGGATGTCATTAGCCTTGACCAGGCCCACAGTACACTCCCCAACCGTAGCGATGGCGGCAGCGACTTCCTCCTTCGTAATCGAGTCGTCCAGGCCGGTGACGCGCAGGTCCGCGCACTTCATCGGCCTGGACACTCGAACAGCCTCCGGGTCGAAGACCTCCCTCAGCTTCGCAGCGAGGGAGTCCGCCTTCTCACCACTGGGATCGTCTGACACCTCTAGTACCCGACCGCCGGTGGCTGCTGTGCGGAAGTTCAGGGTTGAGATCCCGAGCTCGCTCAGATCAACCCTTCTCTTCGCTTCCAAAAGCGCAGAGGCGTATGTCGCTCCCCTCGCCGCCGCCCCAGGCTGCAGTGTCATTACAACAGCTGCGGAGCGGGGGACGCGAAGCTTTGGCATAGGCTCCTTCGTTTTGGTTGGGCGACGCCTCGTTGCGCCCTGCGACTCTCGCGACCCGGCTTGCACCTTTGACTGTCGCCGTGATGGTGCAGGAGTCGTTGTCTCGCCCCTCTTCTTACGCCCTTTCCTAACGACCGTGGCCCATGTCTCCCCTGCCTGGGATGTGGGGGCCGATCGTGAGGCCTGTGGGTTTGGATCAGCGCCAGGCTGTCTGTCACTTGCCGCCTTCTTGTTCCTCTTCCCCTTTGTGCCCTTAGAGGGGGCGTCAGAGGAAGGTTTTGTCCCTGCCGATGTTCCCAGAGTCCCTAAGTCCGAAGTTGGAGCCGTGGGTACTTTCCGGGAAGCCCTTCTCTCGTCCGCGGCCAGGGGGGGCCGAGTGCGTTGCTCAGGTAGGAGGCGCCCCTCTAGCGCCTCGAACCGAGCGTTCAGCATCCCCCCAATCTGGCGAATAACGTTCTGCTCCAACTCCTCCGTCGAACGAGGCTCGTGCCGGGTCGATGACCCCGAGGCCTGCGGAGGAGCGGAAGCGGAAGCTGCCGCCATGGTCACATCTCTGCGGAGCTCCACAATTTCCTTGCGGAGCTCCGCTACTTCGTCTCTCAGGCGCGTGTTGGCAGCCTGCAGTTTCCGGGTCTCCTCAGTTGAGGACCTCGTCTGCAGGTCTGCCATCGCTTCCCTGATTGTGGTGACCGCCACCTTCAGTGCACGCTGGAAGGTTCCCTTAAGGTTGCTGGACTTCGTGGCCACCGTGTTGATGGCGACCAAGCTTTCCAGCACCTTCCTGTGCAAGTCCGAAGCAAGTTCTTCCTTCTCATGCTCAGTGGCAGACGACTCGGAGAGCCTAGCATCAGTCGAGGTCTGTGACCGTAGAGTAACGGTCAACTCCTCGACCTCTCGCTCAGCTCTCAACTCCATCTCCGCCTTTTGAGCGGCTACCAGAGCAGCCTTCGCTTTGGCGAGGCCTACGTACTCGCCCGTCGTAGGCGGTCGGCCTCTGCCTCTTCGCGCTGCAGCTACTACTTTGGTAGCTGGAACGTCATCCTCGTCATCGGAGTCGATCGGACTGCCGGCTACACTCATCTTGTCACGGGATCGCACCCGCTTCAGATGAGTCCTGCCATCCGACCTTTCCGGCGAATCTGTCACCGAAACCATACTTCCGAGCGAAGAGTCCGACTCTTCGCCCAGAACCACCACGGGGCTACGCCCCCTCCCCTCCCTCGAAACTGACGACATTTTAATTTTAAAATTTTCCATTCAGTTCCCACGAGTGTGGCGGAATTATTCTGTCCACCCCGGCAGTGCCCCCTGTACCCGGGTAAGCCTAGGGTTTAACCCGCGCAGGGCTTCGGCTGGGCCCCCGCGGGGGTAGCAGTTGCGACCAACCTTCCCGGTGGCCATGCAGATCCTCGCGCTGCTCCGCCGCTTGATCTTCGGGGTAATTTTTTATAGAGGTTTTCTTCCTCGCGGCCCGGGCGGTTAAGCCAAGGCCCTCGGTCCCGCGCCTCGCGGCTAACGGGGTTACGATTTGTGACACCTCGTCCGGTGGTGGGGTTAGCCACGCACCGGGTGTCCCTCCCATCCGTCCGAAGACGGCCCCCGCGTCCGGGCCTCTCAGCATGAGATCCCGGACCGCCCTCTACGCGCGCTCCAGATAAAAGCTCTGGGGCGCGCGGAGAAGGCCCCTTCGAGCTCATCGCTAGCGCTTCTCCGAAGAGAAACGCGAGCGAGGGCTCCCCTGGGCTGCCTACTAAAAGACGAGCCCCAACCCGCGTCGCCGCTACTCGGCGTACGGCCGAGACGCCGACCGGGTCCCGCGGCCAATCAAGGCCGCCTAGGCTCGCACCGCCGCTTCCCGGAATGTCCAGGGCGCCGGGGTCGAGCCTCCACCTCGAGTTCCTCTTAGCAGCGGCCGCCGCAACTGTTGCGACCGCTGAGCCCCCCCGCTACGGCAAGGCGGGAACTCATTCGGGGGGGAACCTAACCTAACCTTTTTTTTTTTTTTTTTTTTTTTTACCTTGGGAAAATCCTTTATGGATACCACCAACAGCCCGGGTGCGGGCACAGAGTGGTTATGTGGGAATCCCGCCACTGACGGCCTACCCACTAAAAACCCAAGGGTGTTCCACCTCGGCGCAATATGTCGGGGCTAAGGGGACGCTTTAGTACTCTTCCACGGCCCCGACAGCGCTAGCCCTTTCTAGAGAGAGCGTAAGCTCGGGCACCTCCCCGAGCTTACGCTCTCTCCCCCTCGATGACGATGTATCGAACACCAGACACATCGTCATCATACACCTCCTCGGGGACCAATTTGCCCGTGGGCGCCAGACAGCACCCGTGTCTAGGCGCCCATGGTCCCCATGCGACGGGTCAGATGAGTGGCCCCGCCGCCTGCCACTTCGGCCGCAGAGGATAGGGAGAGCGGCAACGATACACCGACACGCCTCTTCCTCTGCGGCCCCACCGCGTCCGCCATCATACGGTAGCGACCCCGTTTGGGCCGCGGAAGGTAGGGAAAGTGGCAACGACACACCAACAGTCCTCTCCCGCCGCGGCCCCTAGCCTTCGGTTGCAGTGTTGCACATGCGACACTGCACCCCGCCTCAGTTGTGGGTCTGCTCAAACAGACCCACACCCTACTTAGGCCGCTTCCATGTGGGCTTTGGAGCTAAAAGCCCCAAGAAGCGGCCCCACCTCGGATTCCTCTTGGCTTCACCGTGGTTGACGAAGCCACGGCTACTGAGCCCCCCCGCCACGACAAGGCGGGAACCCTCGGGGGAGAACCTAACCTAACCTAACCTAACCTAACCTAACCTAACCCCAACCTAACCTAACCTAACCCCAACCTAACCTAACCTAACCTATTGATAAAATTAGAAAAATAATATATCGGAAAACATTATCTCTAAGACTTAATTTTAAAAATAAATAATAAAGGTCTCGGGTTAAATCCGGGGTATACAACGTGCTAGTTTGAGGTGTAGTAATATTCAAAGGTGTGTATCTGTATAACATTTTGAATCATTTGCCAGAATAACAAAATCCAAATCAAACCTTTATTGTTCCATACAAAGTTTAAAAAACTATTTTTTACAATTATTTTGGACAGCCCTTAGAGCGATCGGTGACCGCGGCGTTTGTCAAACAACACTCAACACGCATGCGATCGTCTTCCCCGTTCTTCAGCCCGCGCCCCGCCGCCGACGGCGGGGCACACGGCTTAAACTTAATTCGTTAAGAAACAATGTTTATTGTTTACGTTACAGTGGAAGTAGGTAGATTTATAAGATGTTGGATAGGTATTAAGGTTTTTTTTTTTTTTTTTTGTATTTCGCTAGTGTTTCACTAATTACTTTGCTAATAACCACATATTAGCACTACACAAAAATGTACGTAGTAGGTTCTTATCTTACCTAATTATTATCCTTCCTTGTCCGTGAGATAAACATTGTGATTACTGCTCTTTTGGGGTCACTTTTTCACATAGGTAACACGAAGTTGCGTGTTTTACAACATTCACAACAATCCAAGAACTACCTCAACACAACACACTTATCGCACAGATCACAGAAGAGGTTCGAAGTGCTGTCTTCCCCTCTCAATGCAAAACCCCACTCGACGAGACACTGAAGCCATGACATTCCGGAGCATTTCGGGAGCAATCGTGATGAATGCCGGTGTAATACGCGCAACCATTTCCTCCGTGGTATTGCATAGCACGGCATACACGGCGATTTTTGAAGAAACCCCACAGAAAAAAGTCCAAAGGCGTCAGGTCCGGAGATCGAGGAGGCAAACGACTGTTGCAGAGGCGACCTTCCGTCCACAAAACGTTTACAGTAGATCTCACGCGCTGCAAGGCAGTTTCCGTCCGCAGCACCAACACATTAAAATATCATCTCGTAATATTCAACATTTGAATAAGACATCGTATTATAAATCTACGCAATGAAACAATAAAGAAGGAATTCTATGACTTCACACCGGGATGGATAGAGAGCAACTAGACGAAACTTTAAAAAATTTATAAAATTATTTTTTGCGGCTAGTAGGGGTGACCATGAGTTTACATAGTAACGAAACCTTTTCTCATTTTCGTTTTATTTTCGACCGTCGGAGGAAAGTATCAATAGTCTTGGTTCTTAAAATCAAATCTCTCTGTTTAAAGAGTTCCGAAAACCGTAATGATCATCAAAATTAAACAACGGACAATCATCGCCATATTGGCTGATAAATCGGAATCGGCTTAACTTTTTAATACTCACAACGTGCTTGAAATGTCAAAATCTTAAACCAAGTGAAGAACCCGGTTTTCTAAGCATGTGAGCGTTGGAAAATGTGTGCCATGATAATTAAAAAAAAAAACTAAAATTACAATAATAACTCGTAATAGGTACAACAAGTGTCTTGCTGGCCTACCATGCGCAACGCGCCAAAGGTATGTCGCCACTTATTATCGGGACAGACATAAATTATGTTTACACATAGGTAGTCTTCTCACGTTCTCGCTTGACAAAAAGTGACGAGAAGAATTTTGTCGAACTTGCATAAATACACTTTAATACCGAACTCATGGTAGTTCCTTGCCTATTTTGTTTAGAGCACCGCTTGTTGCCAATTGTCCCGCGGTACGCTTTGGCGGCTCTCTGTGAGCTCTTTGTCTTTTGCCGACAAGTGTTTTGATGTTTTCGCGAAATGGCAAAGAATAATTTTATTATTTTATTTTATTTTATTTTATTTTATTTTATTTGGATGACCAAACAGCCTGGTTAGACGTAAAAACATACAGAAATATTAACAGTTAGGCCAAATACAGGTCACCACTTATAATAACAAGAATAGTGCTAGCGCGCAAAGGAAACATAACATTTATACTGGAAGATCAGAGAAAAAATAATAATAATAATAATAATACAAAAAATACGAATTAAATAAAAACAAAAATAAAAGCCTACCACACAAACAAAGATTCTATAAATTTAAGAATTATATGGACGAAAAAATAAAAATAAAAATAACAGTACCTAGTGATGAAGAAACCTGACAAAGCCGTACGCTCAATATCCATGGACATCACTAGAGTATCGATAAAAATTATCGACAATTCTTACTTCCCTAGTAGTATACGTGTAAATCTGATCCTCCCTTACCTCAAGTCTGCCCCCGTAGAGTGCGATAGGGACAACTGCAGCTCAGAGCAATTACACCTACAAAAATATTGACAAAATCGACGTATCGTATTCCCCTGTTTACTCCTCGAAAACTCAGCCGATTTCATTATTTTTTTGACTAAAATATTGGAAAAGAGTCTGCCTATGACTTTTTTTTTCTTTTCAGTTAAAACACTTAAAATTCGTCTGGCAGTCTTCTAATTCCGGCAGTTAAAACAACAATTTTTTCGCGATTTTTGGACGGTCATATCTACTCTATTAATGAGTTGCAGAAAAAAATAAAATGACAGGAGCACGCTCACAATACACTTAGATTTTTTGGGAAAAAAATTATTGCTCTACGTGCATTATCCTGGAAGAAAATAGGGAAATACGTTTGTATGGAGAATCGCATGCTGTGATGTCCTCTTAACGTTTTAGCCAGGTGCGTTTTATAGAAATGTATGGAGCCAAAAGAAAAAAAAAATCGTAACTACCAAAACTGATGGTAAGAGTGCAAGGAAATCCATTGGTCAAAAGCAATCCTAATCAGTTGTAAGAAAAAAGTAGATGTTTATTTATGAAATAGCATCTACAGCGCAACAATGAGCATTCTATAAGGTGAATAACTTTTTACCTACAGTAAAGTTGGTGCCTAAATATAACGTGTATTTTAAATTATTACTTAACTGTGATATTATTATCTGACACAGACTGACAATGTATTGTACTCAAGTGTATATTCTCAATTTAATTTAATTCTTCTATTATTTCGTTTACTGAAATTGTATTGGCTTATTTTTTTTATTCCGTTATGAATTAGAAGTGCAAATGAAATTTAAATGAAGTTAATAATGATAAAGTACCTGTCGTGTGGAGCCTGGGCTGTGCTGGAGTCTCTCCAACGATGCCGTATTGACTATCAGTACATCGAAGTGTTGAAGTGCTTGTATAATAACGCCACTATGTCGGTCCGAGTACAGGAAGAGAGCTCCAAGGCGATCCCTTTAAAAAGAGGCGTAAGACAGGGAGACGTAATATCTCCGAAACTGTTTACTGCCACCTTGGAGAACGCCTTCAAGCTCTTGGAATGGAAAGGATTCGGCATCAACATCAATGGCGAATACATCACTCACCTTCGGTTTGCTGACGATATCGTAGTCATGGCAAAATCGATGGAAGAGCTCAGCACGATGCTCGGAGACCTAAATCGAGTTTCTCAACAAGTGGGTCTGAGGATGAACATGGACAAGACGAAGGTCATGTGTAATTCCCTTGTTATACCCACTCCAATTTCTGTTGAGAGCTCGGTTCTTGAAGTTGTTGACTCGTACGTCTATCTAGGACAAGTAGTCCAGTTAGGTAGGTCCAACTTCAAGAAAGAGGTCAATCGTCGAATCCAACTCGGCTGGGCAGCGTTCGGAAAATTGCGTAGCATCTTCTCGTCCGACATACCTCAGTGCCTCAAGTCGAAAGTGTTCGACCAGTGTGTGTTACCAGTGATGACTTATGGCACTGAAACGTGGTCTCTTACTATGGGCCTTATTTATAAGCTCCTAGTAGCCCAACGAGCTATATGGAGAGGGCTATGCTCGGAGTCTCTCTGCGAGATCGAATCAGGAATGAGGAGATCCGTAGACGAACCAAAGTTACCGACATAGCCCAGCGGATTGGCAAGTTGAAATGGCAGTGGGCAGGGCACATAGCACGAAGGACTGAGGACCGATGGGGTCGAAAGGTCCTCGAATGGAGACCACGTTCCGGCAAGCGCAGCGTAGGACGTCCACCCACAAGGTGGGCAGATGACCTTGTGAAGACCGCGGGATCGCGCTGGATGCAGGCCGCTACCAACCGGTCTTATTGGAGATCCATGGGGGAGGCCTATGTCCAACAGTGGACGTCCCATGGCTGATGGATGGATGGAGGCACCTGTCGTGTGACTACATTCGTTAGAGTTCAACACTAGGGGCTCTGTGCGCGGCCGACCTCGCGGCCGACGTCTGCGCTCCTCTGCAGGTCGCATTCCTCAACAGATTCTCGTGAAATTTTGTGAGCAGGTTCGATAGTTGTACAGTTTTTTTCTGCCGACTCAAGTTTTGTTTTATTTTCTAAATGGCGAAGATATGTTTTTTCTTTCAAGAGAATCGGTTCGGGAATGCGACCTGTAGAGGAAGACAAAGATCCGGACAGAACTCGGACATACGAAAGCATTTATGTCGAAGCTGAAGCAGCCGCTTTGCTCGCTAGCGCCGGCTCCGACTGAAGGAAGGGGCAGGACAATGAAACTCAGCACTAGATACTCTCAGAGAGTTTATTGTATTTGTTCTTGGAACTCATAATCGAATACATTCACTCTTCAACATTTTCTCGGCACATTGTTACACACGGATTCTTAACGTAAGTCACAGACGTCGATCACAAACTACAACTACTCAATATGTGTAGATATCGTTCACTATTCATAACAATTCGAAAATAGAGCTATAATCTATTATTAATTAATTTAAAATGTAAGTAGGTTCAACTGAGGATCACAACGTTGGGTCGGCGCTCCGGCCGCTGGCCGGCGGCCGCGGCGGCCTGCGCTCGACCGACGGCGGCACTACGACCCTCGACTCTGCCCGCACCCTCGTAGCGTCCCTTCGCGACTCTTCCCACATAGCCTACTAAAAGTTACTTTTTCTCAAAAATAGAACCGTAACCCGCCGCCGTTTCAGAAACGCGGCGGGCTCGTAGTGCCCTGTCCGATCTATCCTAGCCCTAGGCCGCTTAAAGCTTCGCGTTTCAACGTAACGACATAATTTTCACGATTACACTAACTTGTACTTCGATTACCTAAAAATAAATAGATCCATACTTAAAAGTCTAAGATAACAGAACTATCACGTTTCGTCACTCGCGTAACGCGACTCGAATTGCCGAGGTTTGCCTCACAACGACTATACTAATAGGTTTCACTCTTTACAATAAACTACTTCAAAAATAGTTTTTAATCAATAAGCGAGATTCCAATACGACGTTGAACAGCGCTACAGTATTAATAAATTCATATTGACAAATGACGATCGCACGCGACTAATATCGATCGGTTAACAGCGCTATAATTATAGTTGTTCGGCTTTGTTCTGCACACGAACATCATAATGGAACAGCAGCAGTCAGAGCAGCCGGCGCTGCGGCCGCCCGAGAGGCGCTAGGGGCCGGCTCAGGCGCTGGCGGGCGGCGGCTTGTCGGTGCGCAGGCGGTCGTCGGCCGCCAGCAGCCGGTCCAGCTCCTCGTCCTCGTAGAACACGATGAAGTGCTCCGGCTTGGCCACCGCCTCGAAGATGGAGCACACGGAAGGCTTCACGTTGTAGAAGTAGAGCGGCTGGCGGCGCGCGTGGAAGTCCGCCGTCAGCTGGTCGATGCTGGTGGCGGCCGTGTAGTCGGCTGAGTAGATGTGCGTGCACTCGAGCACCACCGGCACCACGGCGCCGGCTGCGCACTTGGTCACCAGCCGGCGCACGTAGTCCACGGACGGGAACATGAGGCACCGGTCCGGCGTGATCATCAGGTACTCCACGCCCGCCTCCGTCTGCAACGCAAGGACGCATTACTCGAACGCTCGGCTCCACACACCACGCACACATTGTGCACGCGAACTCGCACTACTCACCTTGAGCATCTCCACGGAAAACTTAGGCCGCGCGGCGTGGTACAAGATGAAGATGATGTTGACGATGACGCCGATGAGGATACCCATCTCGATGGGCAGCGTTAGGCACAACACGAACGTGCACAGTCCCGGCACCAGATCCAGCTCTGGGGGAACGGAGGCAATTTCCAATTAATTAATTAATTAACTTTTATCACACTACCACCTGACCCCAAACTAAGTAAAGCTTGTACTATGGCTGCCAGAGACTGATGTACCTAGTCTAGCCATAAGTTCTGTTACCAATGAAAATGCATTTTTTTTATACAGTAATGCAATGTTAATAAAAGTTATATGTACACATGTATTGAAGTCTTAACAAAAATAAAACTATTATTTTATTCAAAATGACCACCTTTGGCCTTGATACAGGCCTTTAGTCGGTCTGGCCGAGAATCTATGGATTTACGGACTGTTTCCATGGGAAATTTAGCCACGACTTGCTTCAAAGATTTCTTAAGTGACTCTATGTCGGCGCGTCGTTTAGAGCAGGCCATGCCCTCTAAAACTGACCATAGTTTGTAGTCCAGGGGGTTTAGATCTGGGCTAGAAGAGGGCCAGTCTTCAGCCCTTATAAAATCCGGAACATTGGCTTCCAGCCAGGCTTGGGTAGTTCGCGCCTTGTGACCAGGTGCAGTCTTGTTGGAAACTCCACGGTAGGTTTTTAAAAAGTGTATTGCTAAGGGGTTTTACAACATCATCTAAGACGGTCTCTTGATACACTTTGGCTGAAACCTTTCTCTTCCTCGCACTGTAAACCCGCGCCGCGATGGGAAATCGCTGACCAAGTATATTTGTCGTGCCAGGTATGCTCAAAACTCTCCCATAAACCGCTTGTGCAACACTTACTACAGCGTTTGCCACAAACTTGACATTTTCAATGCGTCAGTCAACAAAATAAAGAAACATATGTTTGTCAAATCGAATCAGGTAAATCAACTTTCACATTTGTAATTATTAAATGTTAGTTATTTGTCTTAGCCTTTATATTAGTATTAGCTAATTTTTTTTATATTTTTTATTTATTCATAATGTTGAGTGTAATATATGTGTACATGCTGTGTTTGCACTTAGAAGGCTGTTCAGCCACATGGTTATATTTGTATGTGTCAGTATTTTTATTGAAATGGGCTGTTTTATTTTTATATTTTTTTTAATACACACTTAAATAAATATTAAAACCAAGACATAGAACAAACACAAATGTTCATCACATAAATTATGGGTGTGACCTACGTGGGAATCGAACTCAAGCTCAAAAGGCAGGTTCACTACCAACTGAGCCACCGAGGCAGTCATTAAATTAGGTCGTGCGATATGGTTTATCGACATACTCTTACGAATGCACCAAACAACGCCGTGTGAACTCACTTTTTGCTCGCCACATCGGTTTGATGACATTATATTCCACCATGAATAAAATAGCGGAGATAATAACGGCGGCGAGCGCGCTCTTTGGGATAAACTCGAAGTACTGGGTGAAGAATTGCAGCGCCAGGATCACCATCACACCTGTGGATGAATGGGCGTAAGGTCAGCTGTCGGTACGGCGAGCAGGATGCCACAGAGAGTGGAAGGGCTGAGGAGAAGCCACTCACCCGTGTAGAGACCGTTGAAGGGGGTTTTCACGCCGGAGCCGTTGGAAACGACGGAGCGCGCTAACGAGCCGCCCCCCGGGTACGCCTGTACGAACGAGTTGGCGATGCCAGCCACGCCGAGCGCTATCATCTCCTGCGTGGCATCGATGGTGCGTCCGTTTGAAAACGCCTTGCAGATGGCGATGTCCTCGAGCAGCACGATCAGCGGGATCACGAGCAGTCCTGAGCCCAGCTCCGACACCATATCGAGGAAGTCTGCCGTGGTGTTGTCGGCGCGCACGTAGCTGAATGGCGGCAGCTGTGGCCGCGGCACGCCCGATGGAATGGCGCCCATCAGTCGCACAGGCGAGGTGCCGTATGTCGCCACGAGCCAGTAGCCGAGGACACCCGTGCACACCACCACGATGGCGTTGCGACACGTGCCAAGCATCCACATACACTTTGTTACTACTTTCTGTCTCGTGCTCGGCCCGTCTTCAGATTTCTCTCCCAGTTTAATCATACCAATTTTCTGAAAAACAACGAGACATGAAAACAATATCGATGTGAGAGTAAGTAAAGACAGGGGTGCCCTTGCCACTCGACGACTTACCCTCATGAGCAGCAGCAGTGCGATACAGGAAAAGCCGAGTACGGGATCCCAGAGCGCGGCTGCATGTAGGTTGCGAAAAATGGAGATCCACTGCTGCAGGAAGGTGTCGCCGGTGACCGTGATCGCGAATAGGTCCTTCACTTGCGAGGTAGCGATCATGAGCGCCACGGCGGAAGTGAACCCGGAGGAGACGGGCCCCGACACGAAGTTGATGAGAAATCCGAGCCCCAGCACGCCCATAAGCAACTCCACGAGGCCGGCGAGCAGCGTCAGCAGCACGGCTTTCTCTAGCACGCCGCCGGCCACCTGCCATGTGAGCAGCGAAGCGATAGCGGTGGGGCCTGCGGGCACGGCGCGGCAGCCTCCCAGCACGATGTATACGAAGCAGCCCAGGAAAGAGCCGTACAGGCCGTGTTGCGGCGGCAGTCCCGCGATGTTGGAGTACGCGAGCGACTGCGGGATCACGGTCAGGCCCACTGTCACGCCGGCGATGAGGTCGCCCACCGCCTGCTCTGCGTTGTACCTGCGCACACGTTGCGATCCTCGTCAAGCATGCATATCACGATGCCACCCGCGCGGCGCCACCTAGCGTATACGCGGTGATACCACGCGCGGAGCACCGCACCGTATTATTATGGTATACCGTTGTAATTATTTTATGAGCGTCTCGTTTTTTGTTCCACACTTAAATCCTCATGAAGCACACTTCTGTGCTTCATCAATGTCGGTTGAGCCTTTTTTTTATAATATAACCTTCGACCATATTATAAGGGAGATCTGGCACGAGAAACCTAAAAATGAACCGCATAAATTAGGTGCTGCGCACAATTTACCGTAGTCACAAACAAACGCAACCAGTCGCAACAGTGTTCAGTGTTCTTTGAATATCTTTGAAAATATTATGTACGAGTATGTTCGTAAAAATCTACATAAATTTAAATTGAACTGTGACTATCATAATAATAACACTAGAAATAAGGATAGGATAGTTAGGCACTGCGTTCATTTTTACAATAAAATCCCGAAAAATATAACAGGGCTCACTAAAGGAAAATTCAAATCACATGTAAAAACTACATTAATGAAAAGAAGGTATTATAAAGTTTATAATTATTTAGAAGACAAAGATGTCTGGAGCCTTCCACTTCCGCCACGTAGCCACTAGTATGTCTAGTTGTAAGCCAAAATTTGTGAGACAATAATTTTTTTATTCTTTGAAAAATGTACCTCAATTTCTTGCCTGTTCTTCTGAGTAGAGGCTTTTTATCTGAACAAGGCGGTCGAGCCTATTTAAAAAATCTTTGACGTTCATATTTGGGTTCTTTGATACCCAAATTGAATAACAACATTTTGACTTGACTTTGAGTGATAATTATTGTTGTATCGCTCTTGCTACAGTCTCTTGTACGTCTCTCTATCTTTGTTATTGATACACGGACGAAACGTGTTTCAATACTATCAACGGGGCTGTGTAGTGTCCGTTTGCTTGTATTATATTATATTATGTTATATTGGGTCCACGCGCTTTGTACCAGAAATTTGACTAGTGCCGCTTCTTCTTTATATTATTTCGATGAATATAACAGTACTCATCACATTAATATTATAACGGTAAAAATTTGTGTGTGTGCAAATGTGAAGGTGTACGTGTGTTCGTTATTTCTTTACGCTCAAATGGATAGACGGATTTTGATGTAATTTGGTATTGAGGTAGATTGTGCCCTGTAGTACACTGTAGTAGGTACACAGGCTAGCCACTTTTTAAACGCTGTCAACACCGCGGCACGAACACAAGCATAAAGATAGGATTTCAGTTTTTTTATAATAAGGTGCTGCCAAGTGGTTGTCAAGAGCATTTGCTACTCTCGATTTAAATTGTATGATCACTGTCATCTGAGATATTATACTGACTGCGGCAGCCACGATGTGATGGGCAGACGCTTGTGCAGAGTCTTGCGGTTGAAGCGGCGCCGCAGGGCCGCTCGCCATCCCTCGTGCGACTTCGAATCGGACACTAAAACAATTAAATTAGCGGTTGTTACTAGACTCGTTGCTTAGAACTGAGATGTGAAGTGCATAGTCCAGGCGAGCGCGGCTCGCCGCGGCCAAGTTCAAGGCACGTCGCCACCGACGCGTTCGTTTCACTTCACTCGGGCACGTGCCGTACGCCGGAGCCGACGCGCTACGCGCTTCGTCACTCGCCGCCGACCACACTATTCATGCGCCCGTCAACTAGGTAGATGCAAGAGCGAGATTCGATAAGTTTTCATTGACAGCAAGAATTAAGGCAATTATTTGCCATAGACGATGCGGCTGCGCGAGGCGCGTCGCGCGGACCTGCGACGCTGCCGGCGGCTCGTACTCACGGATGTAGTCGTTGCTGGCGTGCTTGTCGTCGGGCGGCGGCAGCGAGCCGGACGACGCGTTGTGTTTTCTCCGCGGAATCATCCTGCGACAGAGAGACGGCACACTACAGTACATGCGGTACACCGGGCCCGGGCGTGCCGGCACACTCTCGGCGCGGGCTGCGTGTCTCGCCTCTATAACCGAGCACACACTCGCCGAGCCAACTACAGGATATAAAGAGAGTGATAAAGCGCGACACAGCGCTATGGTCTAATTACACGCTCGGTCACGCCTGTTCCAGTTCAATCACGGTTCGGCTTCTACTGAAACGCGCTATGTAGGTAAGTTTCCGATAATTTATCGGATTAATGCTACGACGGTATCAATAGGTATTTTAAATCTTTGAGTAAACTAAATAGATCTTATACTTGAATGTGTTTTTTACCCTTCACGACTGGATAGGTACATTATTAATAGCCAATCGAGAAAATTTGAGGAAAATTGAACATAATATTTTTTTTGTAACAAGTTGATTGATTTTTTATCACAAACTTTTTCAATTCAAAAGACAGACGATAGACAATACACAAATATTTATATATTTATACAGTCGTTAAAGCACTTATAATTTCACTAGTTGCGCCGTATTTTTTTTTCTGTACCACTGACAAGGTGTATGCAAAATTTAATGACGATATGCTGAGTAGTTAAGGCGTGAAAGCTTATCAAACAAACTAACAAAACTGGCCAAGTGCGAGTTGGACTCGCGCATGAAGGGTTCCTTACCATTATCTTTAAAAACGGCAAAAAAACACGTTTATTGTGCCCCCTTAAATATTTATTTTATTGTTTTTTTAGTATTTTTTGTTATAGCGACAACAGAAATACATCATCTGTGAACATTTCAACTACGTAACTATCACGGTTCATGAGATACAGCCTGGTGACAGCGGACGGACAACGAAGTCTTAGTGATAGGGTCCCGTTTTACCCTTTGGGTACGAAACCCTAAAAATAAACAAACAATCAAACGAACAAAATCACTTTCTCATTTATGATCGACCGCGCGAGTGCTGGCGAGCGAAGCGTCTCCGGTTCGGGATCTCTGTCTTCCTCTGCAGGTAGCATTTCTTAACCGATCATTTTGAAATTTTGTGAGTAGGTTTCATAATTCAATATTCACATTTTTTTTTACACACGGTCACCTGACCCCAAACTAAGTAGGTATAGGTGTACTATGGCTGCCAGAGACTGATAAACACACATTTTTTTATTTACATACATAAATAGATATTAACACCCAAACATATAACAAACACAAATGTTTATCACATGAATGTTTGCCCTAGGTGGGAATCGAACCCGCGCACCCAGGCTCGGAAGGCAGGTTCGCTACCAACTAAGCCTCCGAGGCAGTCAACCTATTAGATTTTTTAATTCGATACAGTTTTTGTTTTTTTTCTTAAATGGTGGAGATAAGTATGTTTTCTTTTTTAAATCACACCACCGTAGTTGTGAGACATTTCCAAAAACTGATTCGGCAAAAAAATGTGTTAGTATAACTATCAAACCTGCTGAGAAACATTTACGAGAATCGGTTTTAGCTCACAGAGCCACTAGCGATAGTTAGGTTTAAAACATCGGAATAGTACAGTTCATTTAACAAATAGCATAGGTAAAGGATGCTACCTATAGGGTATATTGATGCATAGCAGTATGTAGGAGCAGGGACAGGTCCAGAGCGCGCGTGTGCATCGGAGTGACGTCAGCGGGGCGCGGAGGCGGGCTGCTCGCCGGGACGTCTGTATGTGTTGCCTCAGACCACCCACACACACCTTTAAGAGGAACCTAGTCTTCTCGCCTAACACGTCAGGTGCGCGGAACTGGTGCGATTTCGGGACAATATTAAAAACATAAGCTTTTACTTCAAGCTTAGACTTTTAAGTCAAGCTTGTCGATGGGTGTGCCCACGTCTGAACGTTATGGCCTACTTGTGGAGAAAACTCACTATAACATACCGACTTACAGAACAGAACTGGAGGAAATAAACCGTTTTAAAGAACAATGGATAATCTTTAAGTAACGTGTTGTAACGAATTCACGAATAATAAAAAATACAAACATACGGAAACGGACGTGAACCCTATAAGATCAGAGTACCTACAAAACAAAATGCCTGTAAAACAATCATATAATAATTCCATCTTACTGATATGCACAGTGGATGTATGGATGACGACAGGTCACAGCGACCGCTTGTATTCCGAGAATGTCTCTAACTAGATCTACAAAACGATCAAAAGATCTGTCGTCATGTACGGATCGGAGTGACCCACCAAGGGATTGGGTGAAAGAAGGCTCCATGTAGCGGAGATGCGAATGTTGAGACTTGAGATGGATGTGTGACGTAACAAGAACGGATAGAATAAGGAACGAGTACATTAGGGGCAGCATGAAAGTAGCGCCAGTGACGGATATGTTAAAAGTCACCGCCCCATCGGGCATGTTATGCGAGGAGAGGAGGAGCACATCACAACACGGACGACGAGCTTGAGTATGAAATGCGTATAGCAGAAGAGGGCGACCGAAGAAAGTATGAATGCACTGCGAGTAAGAGGACATGAATAAGACGGGAGTTAATTCTCAGATGACGAGTAATTAAGACGAATACATGCTGTACCGACCCCACCTGAGTGGGACGAGGGTAGGAAGATGATGATAAGGGTTCCGTCTTACTACCACTACGGAGCGCTAAAATGTATAATGATAATAATATTATTATATCAAACGTGGTCACTGTCAAGTGTCAGTGGACCCGGTATATAATGGTGCAAACAATAATTAACCCAATTAACTATGCTTTAAATACATTTTCATACTTATTATGTTTAATGCCTAACTTACTATACATATGTACATATTTTCCTGCTTGCGTACCAATAGGCAACATTATACAGTACAAGTAACAATATCGTCCTGTTAGGGAACCCAGCGACATTAATAACCAAAAAACTGTTACATCGTTTATTGACGAGGTTTGTGGATCGGTTGGTATTCCTCGGCTCTACGTCACTGCGGGTTTGTCCTCAACCAACCTAGACGATACTACACTAGACTATGTACCAACCATGCAAATGACGATTTACTTAAGTAGGTACCTACCTACTTACCGCTGGTGGTTAGGGTAAATGCAACATTTAAATATTATCGGAATGAGTCACGGACTCGCAGTAGTAATTACACCTAGCTCTTGACAGAGTATTGATATGTTTAAAAGAATGTATTCAATTTTAGGACACAAAAATAGAGATTTATTTTTTTATTCACTTCATTAAGTGGGGTAGCATCGTTGAATAGGGTTTTAAAATCAGAATGTGGTTTCCTAGACTATTTTTTTCAATCCTTTTTTTTTGATACGACTTTGTACATTTAAAGAGTACTATTCGTGACTTACTACTACGTACTACTCGAGACCGACGGCTAAATATAAAAATTGTTCAAAAAAAATTCTTCTTTTGAAAACATCACGATACCAAAGTTTACGAGAAATATATACTCGACCAAAACACCTAGCTTGTGAAAAGAAGATTAAAACTTGAAAAGTAAAACTTGGGAGGCTCAAGCGAAATGTTCCTGAAGACCGCAAAATAACACGGTGATGGCACTACGAGGTTTACTAAAACTTGCAACAGACCATACTACACACTATATTATTCGATATCGGGAGCGTACAGAAGCAAAATCGTTTGAGATCAAAATATATCATTATTATCTGCTGTGCGTTATTCCAATCCAAGCAAATGTATAGAAGCGGTTGATGAAAGGTATTAGGTATATCATTATAATTATCTCATGCTACGAGCACACTAACGGGAAACTCCAATGCTCATTATCGCGTGAATTATGAACCCGATATTAAGAACGGGCAAAGTTCTCCAAGTTTTGATTTGCTGCTTCGTTAACCTAAAATAATTCACATGTTAAAATATATTAGTGCAAAAAAATCGAGAAAGATGTATTTCTACGCCATAATTACGTACGAGCGTTTGTATAAAAAGGAGGCCAGGTTGGGCCCTCTTAACGCGTTAAATTGTGTGACCAGTGGCCACACTTGATCGGTCTATCTACGTCAATGCCCATTAATATCAAACGGCAACGTTAATGCCGTTGCAAAGTTAACGCAACAAGTCGTGGCCACACTGCCGTTCAACAACCATCATCGCCAAAATGATCGGCGATTCGAGTTAATGTGGCCGCGGCATCATAATCTGTAGCACGCATTTAATACGGAACCCTAAATTGAACTTGTCACAACACGCACTTAATTTAGATAAATGAATAAATGTTTGTTCTAAATATTATGAAAATCTTTGAACTTTCCGCGAGCGAGACACAAGTACCTGCAGCGGTAGGTACTGCGTCTACCTGTACATTATTATAACGAATTATTATTTTAACCATTCGTGTTTTTGAACGACAAACAATAAAAAATATCAAAAGGTTTTCTTTAGCAGACCTTTGACGCACGTCCCGTTTGGGGTTATATAATACTGATTTAAAGTAAGTAAGTATGAATTTATCACGAAAACGAGACGACACAGGCTGCAGGCGGCGGCGGCAGGCCGGCCCTCGCCTGCAGCTCTCGTCGCGCCACTCCGAGAGAGTCCGGGCGAGGGCGCACTCACTTGAGGGGGTTCCTGTGGAAGGTGCGGTGGTGGTGCCGGTGTCAGCTGGGCATGCCGCGGCGGGCGGGCGGCGGCGGCAGCGAGCGCGCGGCGGACGTGGTGAGCGGCGTGCGCGGCACGCGGCGGCGCGGGCGAGGAGACGTGCGGCGGTCGGCGCGGTGCAGCCGAGACTGGCGCGCCGGCTCGCCGCCCTCCGCCCTCGGAGACACCTCCCGCGCGCCGCCGCGCCGCGGAGGCTGCGCGCACACACGCGCGCGCCCGGGCCCGGCCGGGCTGCCGCGGCCGGGCACACGGACACGCTCCACATCGCGTCTACACACGCTATGACGTCATGCGAGCAACCCTTCAACAGTCACCTAGGTACTTACCTTTCATCACAGATTAATAACGGTTTGATTTGTTTCAAATGGTTTATAGTTTCCGAGAAATGGATTGTTATAATGCGCAGGTAAAGACGATTCACGGAATATTCAAAATATTTTCCTAGTATTCGGCAGGGCGAGGTGGGGTGCTGGCAGGTATAATATCGAAGGAGTCGAGCCCAAAGAGAATTATTATTACTAACCCAAATTATTATTTATAAAGAATACAAGAGGGGTCGGGTCGGCCGGCTCCGACGCCCCGCCGCGCGCCGCGAGCGAGGGGCTGTCATCGCGCCATCACCGTACCTCGCTCGGGAGCGTCTCTCACACGACACTAGTATTACTGCTAGCACGGCGGACGCCTCCCGCATACACCGTCTCCACAGCTACGGAACATCGAATATTATTCGACTAGGAAGGCTTGTACATAATTACAGACATATGAGTAATCTGAATCTAGTAGGTAGGTACTTACTGTAATTTATACTACAATGCTTGGGAATTGGCCAAAAATAGTTTGTTTCCCAAGTTTGGGTCGTCCATTAGGTTCCTAACACGTGATGTTCTGTGGAGTTTTCAACCCCAAATAACTTTGCAACTAACAATTAGATAGGTACTTTAGACAGTTTCTACCAACTAGGCACACCTTTGACTTCAAATAGACAAGTGCCAACCGCCAATACTTCAGCGAATGATGCTTTCCGAGAGCAAATGCACAAATTACTATTTAACATTTGAAGACTTCCCTCGATTTCTCCTGGAACCCATAATCAGATCCTGACTTGGTGACGACGGGACCACACGAGAAGTAGGTATACCCTTTCAACCAAAAAGTTTAGAGTAATCGGTAAACATAACGTCGTCTGTACATTCGTTTTTTTTTTTAAATTGTATATTCTTAGTTTATAGGGACCACCTCTGATAATAACACCATATCCAACAAAAAAAGATTCTTGGACATCAATTTAGACAGAAGTAATTGCATACATACATAATAAAACATACATTCGAATTGAGAACCTCATTATTTTTTGTAGTCGGTTAAAAACTTAATTACATTACTAAAAGTGAATGTAAATTTATTTTTTAATAAAGTACCCAAAAAGCTGGCTACGTTACCTCGCTGAACAGCGATGGTGATTCGCTGACCGAGGTAAGCACCAGCCCGTTGGTCGTTTGTTCTCTCTATCAGCCGCTTTGGCAGCTCATGGAAGAGCAACCATGTCAATATAAATAAACGTATAGTACATCTGCTGCTACTGAGATACAGTAGGAGCTACTCGTACTTGCTAACTTCTACAATATCTTGATAATAATGTGTGTGCAATGTTTTTGCCGCATCAGGCTGTAAAAGTTAAACAGAGCAGTTTCGAAGTTAAGCAACAAAGAAAAACCTGGGGGCTTACCACAACCTCTTAAAACATCATTAATTAAGCCTTACTTCGTAATTTCGTACCATGACCACCCTAAAAGTATTCCTGTTAACGTTTTGATATCGCTTAGCAGTTTTGATGACGTCACTCGATTTCGTTCATTCAATCCAAGGAACATTTGCTTATAAACCGTACCATGACCTCTAAAGTATTCCTGCCGAGCTGTCAAAATAGCAGGAATGATACAAATTACAACGATTGTTAAAAAGTTGCTCTCCGTGTAACTTTTTCTATTTATTAGTGAGTTTTTGCTGTGTTTCTGAGGTTCTATTTGTAATATTTAGCAAGATGGCCGATGATTTGGAAACTTTTGAGTTTCTTGAAGCAGATAATAGAAGCTCCGTACTACGAAGGGCGCCTTCAGACGGGCTCCAGAAAAAATTTCAGCCCTTTTTCACATAGTTTTTTTTTTTTTGGCTAAGTCCGCTCCTTTTGATGCACTTGTTTCTTCCACTTGTTTCTTGAATGAGCCTTCGCCTGCAGACTCCTATTAAAGCACGCAGCGATTTCACTGTGGGTTTTTAAAAAGTCTCACACGATATCGAACTGCTTCGCTGAGACTGCGGCCGCTGTGACAAATTATTCTAAGCATTAAATTCTAGATATCATCAAAATAATTTTCACAAATTTTAATTGTAAAGCAATTGAATTTTAGTTTACCTTCATGATCATGGGTAGATTTAATTTACGTTTTTGAGGGGAACCGAAAAGATGGTGTCATGATTTTGTATTATTTTCTAAAACGAAAACTCGCCTTTACTGAAAGAGGGAAAGAGGAGAGGGATTTATCTCACTTGTCATCATCTTCATCAGAGATTTAATGAAAAATGTTATGAGAAACATACGGATGACTAGGTGGTATGGCTATGTTGCCTCTAGCCTGCCCTATGGGACAAAACAAAAAAAAAAAAATTTTGACATTGTTCATACAACCAAGTGTCGCCAGATGTTTCTTAGGAACGATTGTACGCTGGTGAGGAAAATAAAAATTCTTAGGGAAGAAAATAGAAACCGTAGTGTTTTTACTTGCAACTTGTAAAAACCGTAAGTGTAATTTCCCTGTATCGATAGGATATTGTAGGCACGATTTCGCTATGCGGTCGTACTATTGTACGACCCCGATTGTACGATTTTTACATGGCAAAAATCGTATAATTACGATTGACATCGTACATCTGGCAACACCATACTCCAAAATACGCAAAAGTACCACAGAGTGTATAAAGGCACTTGTATCGTACATTCTTTTGACATCACTGTAGCAGGAGTAAAAACGTTTTAAAACATTATTGTTTTCAATGCTTGTGGTATGATACAAAACAATACTTATTAAGGAATGTAACAAAACGTTCCTGCGCAATGATGTTTTTGTAAAAGTTCATGGTAAGCCCCCTGTAAGTACTTACGAAATACCTACTTACGGTAGGTACTTACCTACCGAGTAGGTGTTTGTCCTCACTCTGGCATTAACTGATAAAATGTACAGCAATTTAACTTTAGAAATTCTGGTTGTTGCCTTCAAAATTCTTATCTACATCACGTGTTCGACCAATTTGGAATTGGAAGTGCCAATTACAATAAATACAATAGCATCCGTTTTCACACAATAAGGCTTCCATCAACAGGCCGCTGGGTGCTCGTGTCCTGGCGTCCGGAGGCCTGCACGCTACTGCAGCGGCTCCTGACCAGGCTTACCATGAACTTTTACAAAAACATCATTGCGCAGGAACGTTTTGATACATTCCTTAATAAGTATTGTTTTGTATCATACCACAAGCATTGAAAACATTAATGTTTTAAAACGTTTTTACTCCTGCTATAGTGATGGGAAAAGAATGTACGATACAAGTGCTTCTACACACTCTGTGGTATTTTTGCGTTACGAACTGTCATTATCAGTGTGAATGTCATCTATCAATCTTAAATCCAGTATTTTCGAGTATGGTGTTGCCAGATGTATATATGTCAATCGTAATTATACGATTTTTGCCGTGTAAAAATCGGACAATCGGGGTCGTACAACAGTACGACCGCATAGCGAAATCGTGCCTACAATATCCTATCGATACAGGGAAATTACACTTACGGTTTTTACAAGTTGCAAGTAAAAACACTACGATTTCTTATTATTTTCTTCCCTAAGAATTTTTATTTTCCTCACCGACGTACAATCGCTCCTAAGAAACATCTGGCGACACTTGGTTGTATGAACAATGTCAATTTTTTTTTTTTTTTTTTCCCATAGGGCAGGCTAGAGGCAACATAGCCATACCACCTAGTCATCCGTATGTTAGTTATAACATTTTTCAATAAATCTCTGATGAAGATGATGATAAATGAGATAAATCCCACTCCTCTTTCCCTCTTTCAGTAAAGGCGAGTTTTCGTTTTAGAAAATAATACAAAATCATGACACCATCTTTTCGGTTCCCCTCAAAAACGTAAATTAAATCTACATTATTATGATCACTAAGGTAAATTAAAATTCAATTGCTGTACTTATACAATTAAAGTTTGTGAAAAATATTTTGGTGATATCTAGAATTTAATGCTTAGAATAATTTGTCACAGCGGCCGCAGAGTCTCAGCGAAGCAGTTCGATATCATGTGAGACTTTTTAAAAACCCACAGTGAAATCGCTGCGGGCTTTAATAGGAGTCTGCAGGCGAAGGCTCATTCTAAGAAGAAACAAGTGCATCGAAAGGAGCGGACTTAGCCAAAAGAAAATATATGTGAAAAAGGGTTAAAATTTATTTTGGAGCCCGTCTGAAGGCGTCCTTTGTAGTATGGAGCTTCTAATATCTGCTTCGAGAAACTCGAAAGTTTCCAAATCATCGGCCATCTTGCTAAATATTACAAATAGAACCTTAGAAACACAGCAAAAACTCATTAATAAATAGAAAAAGTTACACGGAGAGCAACTTTTTAACAATCGTTGTAATTTGTATCATTCCTGCTATTTTGACAGCTCGGCAGGAATACTTTAGAGGTCGTGGTACGGTTTTTAAACAAATGTTCCTTGGATTGAATGAACGAAATCGAGTGACGTCATCAAAACTGCTAAGCGATATCAAAACGTAGCAGGAATACTTTTAGGGTGGTCATGGTACGAAATTACGAAGTAAGGCTTAATTAATGATGTTTTAAGAGGTTGTGGTAAGCCCCCAGGTCGACCTGTGAGGGCCGCGCTCCGCCTGCTCTTCGGGAGACGTGGCAGTCTGACGCTACTTTAGCTTACCTACTTACTTTTGGGGTATTTTGTCGGTGGCTTTTGTTTTATGTCGTATTTATTGATTCCGTGTAACATGTCGAGCTCGTCACTCGTCAGAGATGACGAGGCTCCGTTTGGAGGACGCTATCGTATCTCTGACGAGATAATCGCTTCGCTCTAGATCGAACCGATAAGTACCTTCAAATTCATTGTTGTCGATATAGCTATACTTACAAAAAACAACTTTTCATTGTGCATAATAATATTCCATCATTCGTGCACAATATACGAGGTACAAGATCATAGAGCCAGCCAGCTCCGCGAGCGCCACCGCCGCCGCGTGACCGGCAGCTATCGGAGACGTGCTCACTGCGAGTTCTTCAAACGAACACATGAATCAATTAGCACGTGCCGCCATCACGAGGTTAATACGAGTGTACTGAACATATTACCATAATTGACAGATTTCAATTTCACACTTATCTAATCCGCTGGGATAATAATCTGGCCGTGATAACCAAAGTATTTGGTATCTATGTTTACACAATTCATGTACCTAGTTAGTTTTGCTCCACGGTTTCGCCTTCGCGGATAATTCCTCAGAATTCCTTTATTTCGTACATAGATTGCGTCTGCAGTGGGTTCCGTAACAAATAGCTAGCATAGCGTCCGTCTGATGTCGCATGCACACAGATTCCATCGCTAACAATTAATACGAATACATTGTAGGTAGAAACAAGGCGTACCCGTCCACGCCAGATGATACGCATTGATTCGGCCTACGTTGAACTCGCTTGCCTAGAACAGATCGATTTTTTAAAATGTGTGATTTATCTAAGATCTAAGTTTATATCTAAGATGCAGGGATTAAGTATTTAGGGCAATTAAGTATCAGAGAATACAACACTCTGGCAAAGCGTTCCACAATCTAGCTTGCGCCGGCACATAGCTACGAGTATATACCTGTACCTATACTTACGTGCTTAAACGAATTAAACCAACATAGCGGGTGTTGAATGAACGGCGCAATATTATATATTAGGTAATAAATCTAGTTTACGAAAAGCTAAAAAGCGCGGCGAAGCGAGCGCGCGCGCGCGTTGAAGTCTTTTACAGGCGCGCGCGCAGGTAGAGGCACCCTCTCCCGGCAGTGAAGTACACTCGGGGACTCGCGTGCATACATCGCTCGCTGCTCACTTTTCAAAAGTAATTTAACGAGCTACCTATACATAATATATTACTGGAATACTTTAGATACTTTGAAAGATTCCGACCGCGTCGCTGTGCTACTCGCAGGGCTTCTCTTCTCAGTAGGAAGTTGCTTTGCAAAAAGTCGCGTCTACGCCGGAGGACATTAGGTACACAGTAGGCACACTATGCACCGGCTCGGTCGCCGCAAGGGACAGTGTGCGTAGATGTGCTCACTACTTGGTGTATACAGTTTATCACTGCGACGCAGTTACAGTAAGTACTGAGACTAATTCGCCATCAGTATTGTGGGTTCATAATACCGATATTTTATGGCTAATATTTTGCGGCTGAACCGCAAAATAGATTGCGGGTTGCATATAAATCGTTGTACTAAATTGTCTATGTGTGTGGCTCGACATGGGAGTACTCGCACGTACAACAATAGTAATATTCGTGCTGAATAATGATCGCGCCGCGGCTGAGCTCGGGCTCAGACAACGCACCTACCAAATAAATTAGGTACCTATAGGACGAGACTGCCGCAGTCTGTACTGCGCAGTAGGTCAGTTAGCTCCACGTTAGATAACAAGAACAAGGGTCTAGTGTCTCGCCGCGCCGCGGGAGCTGGCGCAGACTATCGCGACGACGACGACACGATCACCGCTCGCAGTCACATGACCCTCCCGTTACACCAGGACGTCGACGAGATGAACTCTACATTGCTACACGCTCTCCGCTCGCAGGCGGCGTGACATGTAATGAGAATGAGGCTCGAGGGACGCTCTGCGCCGCTGGCACCGGCTCTGCAGACTTTCATTGTCAAGATCAAGCTGGCGGCGCGGCGGCACAAGGTCGCGTGGCGGCGGCGGGCGCAGCGCACACCTGTTGCTGCATCGATCCCGCCGCCCCGGTGGCCTTGGGGAACGGATCAAATGGGGATGAAGCTCTTACATACAGTAGATTTCGAATATCTAAAAACACACCTTCTTAATTATGTTCGCAGTTTTTGCAAAATTATAAACAGGACTGTACAATATTCTCTAAAGGTATGACATAATTTATGCTATGGGGACCTATGTATGTACGAGTAGGTAACACTCTTAATAGGTAACTCAGCACGTTTTGAAAAAATAATACTTTTACATCTCTGTTCTCAGAGAGCTTAAAAACAGTACTAAAATAAAATAAAACCTACTACGTTGTTTAAACGAGAACGAAGAATAGGGATAATTAGTATAGGTACTTTTAGAAAATACAAACTCTTCATGAAATGACTGGAGTAACCCAGGAAGAGACTCTTTGAATAAGCAGTTACATGTTCTGACCACACTCAGTTAACAAACCTCAACATGCATGTCAGTGGGCTGTGTTCATTACAGTTGTACATCTATACACAAAGAACAACTTATATTTATGTTGACGATGGTCAGGACACGGAACATCTATCAACGTTATCTGTAACTTAACAAAATTATATTTTTAGGCTTCTTTAACGAACTTGGAACCCTTCTAATTTGTAGTTTCGCCATAATATAATTATGTCTGTGTACCTTAATGTTTGTGGAAAGTCAAAGAAACATATTATTGTTTAGTAGTAACAACACCAACAACTCGGCCTGTAATTAGGTATATGTATAAGTTCGTACCGGCCGAGTCTAGCTAGGCGACAGAGTTCATCTAACGACGATGATGGTATTAGATACCACAATATTAGCATGTTATTATCTATTTTATTATTTCTTCGAACCCCTATCACGTGTTACGAAAATATTTATTTTATAGTTTATACTTATGCTAATTATGAGCTAACCTTATAATTAGTACACAGAATATACATATATATTATGTGCACACTAGAATGTATCATGTGGGTGTAGTGGTTTCCGAGCCTTGCGCGCTATGCTGGTGAGGTGCGGAAGTGCTTAGTTTCAGGACGACAATGGAAGTTAAAACGGAACTCGAGCGAATTCAAAGAGATACGCGAAGGCGCGAGCGCGTGCGAAAATGTGTGCTTGTTGGTGTGCGTGGTGCGGTGACGATGTACCGGTGGTGGCGGCTGGTGCAGGTGAGTGCAGTTGCATCTGTGTCCGCGGCTGGAGGGGCGCCTCGTGACGCGGCGGCGGGTCGGCGACCGGCGGCGCTGCAGCACGCAGCGCACGCGCGGCGCGGGAGCCTGCAGCTGCAGGAGAGCGGCCGGTTCCGGCGCGGGGGGAGTCATGTGACTGCGGGCCGGGCGGGGGACCTCATTGATGCCGTGACTCAGCGCGCGCGCATCCAGCCGCCGCTGTGTGACGTCACGTGCGCCTGCCCGCCTCCGCCCCGCCCGACTCCAGTCCGCTCGCGCTGCTTCTCATTCCATTCTACCTATACTAGCATAGTACAGAATGTGTTACTGTGGAGTAGTGTAAGCGACCCGATGGCTGACTCTGATACGATTTATTTCTGTGTTGTTGTTTTCCCAGCCAGCTGTATACCTAAGACAGGTATAGCAGTACAGCTAGTTTAGAAAGTGCCCGAGCGCAGTCCGCAGCGCGGCGCGGCGATCGCGATGTGGTTTCTCCGTAACAAACTGGTAAGTACTTATAGAAGGGTTTTCCCAGCATGTGATTAACTTAGTATGTAACAGCTACCTATATTTATACTTTTACCTACATAGTGAAATAATGAATAATTAGGCATAGTCTTGTCTCCTGATGATGACTCATTAAGGTCGAGAATATGTGCGCTAAAGGATAAAACCGATTCGGGAGCTTCAAATGCGGTCTCAATTATATAAACCTGTTTTGTTGACGCTACAGAAATCGGTGCTGACGACGACGTCTTGATAAAAGTTGACTGTTTCGACATGCGATGCGACAAGACCGTGCTATCTGGAGGATCGAGTTACTGAGACAGACTGTACGTAACACGTGTACACAACACGGCAAAAATTCGATCAAGTGAAATTTATGTGTACGTATATTACTGTAAGGATAAATACGTAAAAAGTAGGTGTGATTTACAACTGTTGAAAATTTGATGACCTTATTATAAATTCCTCTCAAAAAACAAAGAAAACAATATTAGGTACCATAGTAAGATATAATAGACCGGTACAAACAAGAAGCATCGGCGGTAATTTATATTGTCTTAAAAGAGAAGTATGTTGGACGATCGAGAATGTGAAGCATCAGATCAGTTTTGACAAATAAAAGCGGCGGCTTTTATAAATGTTGATGACGGGGCGCAAGTGTGGCGGTGCGGCGTGGCCAGCGTGGCGGAGGCGGCGGCGCGGCAGGAGCGGAGGAACGCGATGAGTAAAGTAGGCGCAGTTGTTACTGGGTGTTGATAGTAGCAGAGGTGCTTACTTCATCGGCTACAATGTTTACTCGCCACACAGTGCCATGTATGTTGTTGTTATCCAACCCTCCATTCACTGCGTTAGTTTGCTGTCGGAAAACAAATAAACAGCTTGAATTATCACACAAATCGGCGTGTTAATCTTTATTGCGCTGCGGCACGCAGCGGCACACACGCGGCGCTGTTGTGATCGTGTCACTTCAGCCGGGCTCCGGCGACGACGCGCGGCGGGCGGCTTGCGGCGCTAATTAACGCGGGATTAACTTTACAATGAAAAAAATGTTATTTGTTTGCTTGACAAATAACAATTTTAATGTCTCGACACGCTCTTGACAAGTTTTTTTTCTTCATGTCGATAAGAGTGAGTACGTCGCCGCCACGCGTCCGCCGCGTGCGAGCTCCGCTCTGGCGCGGCCCACCGCCGACCGCCGACCGCCGCCGACCACCGACCGCCGACCGTCGACCGCCGACCGCCGCTGACCGCCGCAGCAGCCGACGCCCGCCGCCGTGGCCACATGCTCCTGCTTGCTGTTCTCAGCTATACTCGTCTATCTTCATATGAAGACGTCGCCGTCCGCTCTCGACATGCGCACCATTTTCAACCTCAACACCGCTTATCTTAATCTACAAGGTAGCCGTTTATCTCGACAAAAGGCTTAACGGCTCAAACGCTCAATATACATAGATAATTTAGATATTATTATCAGTACTTCTAATGACGTCTGTTACGTACGATACGAAGAGATAGTGTAATACTGATCTGTGCAAACGAGATGTCCGTGTCGTTATTACACAGAATAAAAACGACGGACGACGGTTCTCATTGTGAATTAATAATGCGCAAATCAACAACGCGCCGCGGCCGTGGGTAGAGCCAGGGTGGCGTGTGTACCGCGCCGGAGTCGCCACCAGCCGGCCGGCGGTCGGGCCGGCGGCAGCGACGCAGCGCCCCTACTAGGTGGGTTACATAACTCAATGAGCGCCGCTTCATCAGCCCAGAAACACTGCCGGATGCATAGACGGCACTGCCGCTAGCGCCTGTTCCAACCGGCCGGTAGTCGGACGGCGCGGCGCGCTACGTACGTGGCGCCGCCGCCAATAAAATGGTACATTCCGATCAATCAACAGATCGAGCGCACTCATCAATATCGACGACCCACGCGACACCGACATTATTTATATTCACAACACACAATGAGCTAGTAATTTATCGATGACCATAATAACTCATCACATGCCTCTATTCACTATCTGTGGCCGGCTGGTCCGCCTGCGTGGTGCTGCTCACTAGCTGTATTCGGCTGGTGTCTGTGAAAACTCGACCAAACCTCTCAGCCTTAAAATAAACACATAAATATTGTCTTGTTCGAGGATTCGACCGATATTTACTTGTATTTCCTTTAGCACAAACTATATATTATTATCTTGTCGACCTAGAGCTTTCAGATTTGGCACGGAGGAAGGTCTCACGGGAGGAAGTACCTATAAGATACAGCTAAGAACTAACTACCTACTTATTATAAGAAAAAAGTTTGATGTGCAAGTATTAGGTATCTCGTTTTTATTTTTTCAAGATACTGAGCCCTACCGGGGTATCTGGCTGTGACGGGTAGAAGTAAGAAGTGGAGAGGTCAACAGGGCCTCCTCCTACGTGGTGCGACACTCGGCAGGAGCGCCGCGGCCGGCCACCTTCCGTCGCGAGTCGCCTTGTGCCGCGTCGCGTGCAGCCGGGCCTGGCCAGGGAGGGCCCTGCCGCCGGCGCCGCGCGCACAGCCGCCAGCCGGCGCTCCTTGAAATCACCAAATAAATCTTCTGACTCCCGGAGGTAAAGTCCCGTGTAGTTCTAAACTTGCCTTTGGGCTATTTCTTCTTGGGTAGTGGGCATCTATCTTCACACCGACTGCTGTGTGACATGTTGTAAGTGTTTTGTTAAGAGTGAGTACGTAGGATAATAAAACAAAAATGCATAAAAAAACATGGCAAGTACTATTGAAAGCAAGAACGCTAAGTAATAAGTTTCAAAGCTAATAAATAAGAATTGTGGGACGTCCACTAGACAAGCGTGAGTACTGTGACCAGGAAAAAAAACACATGTTATAATAATAATGGATGAACGCTAATGTCGTTTAAAGATGCAGCAGCATTGCCTACTCGGAGCGTTCCTCCTCGGGCCTGGTCTCGACAGAGACACGGCTTCCACTCCATGGCCGGCCCGGCGAGACTAGCCCAGATACGGCCAACGGGCCATATCGGACGAGAGTGCTTGTGAAGCCGCCCGGCTCGCGCTCTTCTGGGTTCTCGCACCCTCCAGTGTCCGTGAGGGCAGTGTGCCTCAGAGTCAAGTCTCGGTAACGAGGACAATCTCCATACAGATCCCCACCAACGTGAGGAGAAAGAATCTACGATCCGATTCGGCGAGACAAGCCGCTCGTTCGCTGAGAGTCACGGCTGCGGCCACCCCGTCCTATTCACTATTGACATCAGGAATTATCTTGCGTGACATGTCGACTATTGACATACCTATTTCAATAGTTATATAATTGTTTTTACATTCATATAATTATAACAGAGCTATTTGTAGCCGAGGGTGACATCTGTTCAATTGATAGTCGCTTATCTTCCGTACCCATATCTACACCAGAGATAACAAACATAATCTAAAGCAGTCAGTCGTGACCTTTCCTCCATAATTATGCTTCAATGCTGAACATTATGAGGGCAAATAAATCTTACCTACAGTGTAGAATTACTTATCTATTTGCCTATCTACAAAACAGAGGTTTCCTCGCACGGAGGCGACGCTCCTATGATAAATAAATGCACTGTGCACAGTATGTAGATATATGTATGTATGAAATGAATGTACGGAGCATTCTATGCATTTAGCCAAGTAGATACATTCAATACCATGTAGTGTCTTTGAGAACTGTAGACCTCGCGGCTGACGTTTCTCTTCCTCAACTCGTTCCTGAACCGATTCTCGTGAAATTTTGTGGTTCCATGCAGGTTCGATAATTAAGTATGTATACAGTTTTTTTTGTCGAATCACAAAATTTCAAGAGAATCGATTAAGGAATGCGATCTTTAGAGGAAGACAAAGATCCGGACAGAGATCTGAGCAGAGATCCGGAGAAACCGGACATACGAAAGCATTTTTGTCGAAGCTGAAGTATAGAAGCTTCTCTCGCTGTCGCTCACTCGGTCAAAAAGTAAGTACTTACGGTACGAAAATCGAAATGTGTGTGGGGTCAGGGTTGTCCGGCAGCATTAACATAGGAAGTAATGTGGTTGTTGACAGCGGTAGCGCATGGCGCCGCGACAACCGTAGTCCGCTACAGCTGGCACGGACGACGGACGGCGCGTCCCGCGGGCGGCGGCGGCGGCGGCTGGCAGCGCAGACCGCGCGCCGCCGCCCGCCCCGGGCCGCGGCCCACTCCACCCGCCCCGGCGCCGCGCCACCCCGCGCTACTAATCACAATCTACCATCTATACCGATATCACACCGATATACTCATGCTAGATAATTCATGCTTGAATTCCCTTTTTATAAAATAATGAAATAACCCCCAAAAACAGTAACAATCTATTATAAGTGTTTAATAAACTACGCTGATATTGATAGACTGCAAGTTCCTCACGAGATATACATCGAGGGGTGAGTGATAGAACCCGATAAATCGAAAAAAAACTAATTTTAGTTTAAAAGTCTGCTGTACCCAAAATCCTACGCTCTTTTTAGCTATAAAATCCAATAGGTCATTTTAAGGCTCAATACAAAAATATTCATTCCAAATAATCCAATAAGTGCTATTTTTTTATTTTATTTTAGGTTACAATACTGTAAAACAAGTTATACGAAGAAAAAAAAGTTTTGTTTTGTGAAACAACCACAATACCCTACTTATAATCACCATATATGAAGGTAATGCTTATGGTCAAAATGGCTAATTTGGTTTATCGGAGTTTAACACTGAGGTAAATTTCCAAAAAATCGAAATTAAGCTAAAGTTAAAACCTATCAAATATAATTTTCGGGATATAGCTCTATGTGATTTTTTTTAAATACAACGTGTTTTAAAAATCTAAATCCAATAAGTATATTTAATGTATTAAATAACTGAAAAATATCGTAAAGAATCATATTATATTTACTTAGTGGGTATTCGCACTATCCGGAATCAAGCGCTTTACTCAAACTCTTGCGATACAAAACCCAGTAAGGTGTCTTTGAGCTTTGCGCCCGTGACGTCATGCGAAGTGGAGTGTCTCCCGCCAATCGCAGCCGAGCGTCGCGCGCGATAATGCGCTAGATTTCGCGTGCGGGGCGGTCGGCTGCCGCAGTTGCATGATAACACGCGCCATGATTACGCGCCCCGTGGTTTTCTCTGCTAGTATTTTAAGCAAGGAGTTGATTTTTTTTATTTAAAATTTACCTCCACGGACTCCGGGGACCGGGACTTTTGTTAACATAAATCTTTAATTATTATTTGAGGGGAATACAGGTAAAGGGGGGTTAGTTATTAAGTCTTAATATAAGGTTAGGTTAAACGTTATCAGATTTACTTATTGCATTGTGAGTACACCACGAGCAGACCAGCGACCCGCAAGCAGCATCCGATCACGAGTATGACGCATGTGCCAGTCAGAGTTGAAATTTAAAAGTAAGTACATAGAAAAAAATCGAAGTAAATAGCTTCGACGTGAAAGAATTTAAATACAGTGAGATGATGGACCTGAAGAAGTTAAGTGCTCTCCTGATTAAGAATAAAAACAATGACAATAATAACGAAACCGTAAACTGGCTTAAAATCAAAAGAATTCGATATGTAAATGTATGGAGATTTAAAGATTCACTACAGCTATATCCGTCAGTTGCCTAATTTTACGAACCGCATAAGCAGCAGAACTAAGTCTCCCAGACAGCGCATTAATATGTGGACCCCATTGCAGTTTGGAATCAATGCTTATACTCAGGAACACCTTCCCGATAGTGAAGCAGGTTGCCGGATTTTAAGGTAATCGTGTCCTCACCCTCTCTACGGACTTCGGATAACCCCACAATATCCCAGCGCAACCTACTCAACTCTTCCTCCAGCTCAGCAACCTTCTCGTCAGTCCTCATTGTGCGCACGTTGTGCGTTACCAGGGCCAGTCGTCGTTTGGTGTGACAGCCGTGCATCTGCCTGCGATTCTTAGCACCCCCTGCTCCGCCGCACTATGGGACCAAACGGTGCGTTCCATCTCATAAATCAATAACTTTTTTGTTTCTTGACATTTTGAATTGAAATTTTGTGTATCTATTCTTGGATATCTAAGACATTCGAAAGTTGAAACACCTCTGCTGTACTAACTATATTTATTTAGTAAAAAAAATTGCAAAAAAATAAAATTGAAATTTTCATTCTTAAATTAATTTAAAAACAGCTTAACATAAAAAATACACAAGGAAAGTAATATTTGTTCTTTTTTTTGCTTACGTTAGGTTAAATTTAAATTATTAATAAGTTACAAACTACATAATTACAACATATTAAACTATAAAAAGACTTGTGATCACTTGTTATACTATAAACTCTTTAGCTTCGTCAAGTAATTATTTCGGCATCATAATACTTGATCTATTTAGGCTGGATATATAGGGATCAGAAGTATATAATAATATGTGCAGAACGTCTTCAATTGTCGCTGAACTGAAACACCGAGCGTGATGCAGCTTATATTTCTTAAAGTCTTTATTTCGAGCTTCTTGAGCATCTTCAGATAATTGACCTATTGGCAAAACTGCGAAATGCTCGATTATTTTGGCACCATGTATAAGAATTTTGTGGACTGAAGATGGCATATAGTACCAACTATATTTACTAATATACAACTGTGCAGTCCTCAGTGTATATTCACCAAATTTTATTGCGTCTACAGAAAGTCCCGATTACATGGTTTGCAGAATGACGTATAATCTCTTGATTAACTCTTCATCGATACCCGTGATTTCTGCAGAGCATTGATAGTTTTGGAAAAATTCTTTGTTGTGTTTCCATCATAGCTGTTTCCTGCACCTTGATGAGGTTTATCAATGTGTAAACCAAGCAATTCCCGGATAAGCGAGTTTGAATGTGCTTCTTTTTATCTACTTTAATTTTTTTCTGCTCTGGAGTTGATGCAATCCACGTTTCAAATCCTGCATTGTAAGAAATATGCATAATCATTTCCATACATCTTATCTTCCCGTCAATCATAGTCATGTCTGCTCACAGCTCATGTCTTATTTCTAAAATAATATTACCTTTAATGGTTGTAAGCGTTGAAGTTAACTCATTAATTTTGGCTTCGAGTTCACTTACGACAGCTGTGGTTTTTTGTAGAGTTTCTTTCACTAATTCCAGAGAGATTGGTCTGCAATATCTAACAGACGAACATGTCGGGTTTTGCCATATAATTGCTTTAGTTTCTTCGTCCACTAGCCTCAATGGTACAAGTGAAACTATATAAACATATTAGCGTCCGATATTTGTTCATTTTCTTTAAGTAAAACTTGTTTATTTATTATTATATAATTTATATTTCTGGACTAATTCCATGTTTTTTCGCTTTTTTGTAGTTCCGAACACTCTTCATAGGGCTTTGGTTGTCTACCGCGATTTCTAGTATTCAAGTCGGAATTTTCGGCTGATGCTGTACTGAACGAGTATATTATATGCTGTATATTTTTTATCATACGTGTGGTTAAAATGTTCACCGCAAAAAAATCTCAGTTGAGAATATTTTAAATCGAAATATGCTATTTTATGCCTACTTGTTAAATAATCAAATCGGATCTCTTTCGACGTATTTGCATCTAGCTTGAAAAGGCGCAGTAATGACGCAGGTTTTTTTTATTTTTTATTATTACTGAATAGTTAACGAATCTAAAAATGATATTAACTCGACATCGGCAGCTATCGGCAACAAAGAAACCTCAACTTGAAAATCGGAAAGACTAAAAATTTTCTTATATCACTTAAAAATATAAAATAAATAAAAAAAACACATTTTAACTAAAAGCATAAACGTATTCATAAACCAAAAATCCTAAGCAATCCAAAAATATATAATACTTATATATTTCTTTGAAGAACTTTTGAAATATCTTATGTTAAACTTCCATAATGAGTAGACTAGTTAATATGAATTATCAAAGTTCAAAGTTTGGGTGCTATTTTATGTACCTAAAACTGATTATTCATTTTTATTTACTATACTATCGTATAGCTCTATCTTCCTAGAATATAATGTAATCAAAACATCTTCAGTGACATGACTTTTGTTCAAACCATTTTTGAGATGGATCGCGCCGTTTGGTCCCATAGTGCGCCGTTACCGGGGCCGCTGTCGTAGCCCGGAATAGCATCGCTGCTGGGGACTGGGGGCCTGGTCGTGTTTGTGCTCGTCATTTAGGGGGGAGTTTGCCCGTAATCGCCACGCTGGGCAGGCGTGGTGGCGATCGCAGAAAAACGTAGCTTCGCGACAAGGATGCTGCTGCCCATCCCTGCCCTGTGCCATTTTAGCTACGTTTTATTTCGAATGGTTATACCGCCATTTGTCGGTTCCGCTGTACCTCAGTCGGCTCTTACGACGCCTGGTACTAGAGGAGGGTGCTATTCTACTCTGCCGGCACACCACGGCAACCGTCTAAAGCGAGCGGTCCGCGCTATCTACGGAATGGGTCCCCGCGAATCATTGAGAGATTTATTTAAAGAAATAAATATATTAACTTTACCTTCTTTGTATATCTTTGAAAATATTATGTACGTTCGCAAAAATCTACATAAATTTAAATTGAACTGTGACTGTCACAATAATAACACTAGAAATAAGGATAGGATAGCTGTACCGAGATTTAGTTTTAGACTGCGTTCGTTTTTACAATATTATCCGAAAAATATAACAGGGCTCACTGAGGGAAAATTCAAATCACATGTAAAAACTACATTAATGAAAAGAGGGTATTATAAGGTTAAGAATTATTTAGAAGATAAAGATGTCTGGAGCCTTCCACTTCCGCCAAGTAGCTACTAGTATTTATAGATATTACCTAGTTGAAAGCCAAAATTTGTGAGACTGTAATTTATTTATTATTTGAAAAAATAATGTCCCTCAGTTTCTTGCCTGTTCTTCTGAGTACAGGCTCTTTATCCAAACAAGGCGGTCGAGTCTATTTAAATAACTTTGACGTTCATAAGTGTATCTTTGATTCCTAAATTTAATAAAAACACTTTGACTTTGACTTTGAATCAAAAGGGATATTCCAAAAATTGAGAATATCTAAATATTTGACGAAAAAAACGAATACAAAGATGCAGTTGGAATCTATAGACGGCCACTACTTTTCGGCTGAAAAATTGAAATTGTTTTCCAAACTAACTAACTTTTACCAATTTTAATCATTCATATTCACCTAAATTTTCTTAGTACGTACGGAACCTTCAGTGCACGAGTCTGACTTGCACTTGGTCGGTTAATTTTAAGCAATAAAGTAGATTTTAAGTTTGATTTTCATACTAATAAACCGTGCAATTGTAAAATTGTCTATTTTATTTTGTGATGTAATTCAATAAGCTCATCCTTTAATTTACTTAAGTCTGTTTTTTTATAAAAGCTACATTACTACTTTTGGTAATCATGACTAATAATAAAATACAATATGTAATCTTCATAAATAGTTAAGAATTTACACATGGTTTTCACAGAAAATCATTTTTTTATTGGCAAGAAACTTTAACATGGAATATCTCGCAACTCACTTTTATGAATTTATCGGGTTTTATCACTCACCCCTCGACATATCGTCACGCCTTTCCCCCGAGGGGTCTGGCAGAGGTGTCCAAACACCCACACTTCGCCGGACGATATTCAGTCCCAAATGTGACGGGGGCGAGCCTGTCGCCATACACCGGGCTCCAGTTACGTAGCAAATGACATATTATACGCACATCATATGTTCATACAATGAACAAATTGGTGCGTGCCTTCGGCTGGGTCCGAACCCGCTTCCTCTGGCTTGAGAGGCGGGCCTTCTCCGACTAGGCTATCATCGCTTTTCATGCCCACGAGATACGCGGCCAAAATTATAAACGTCAGCCGGGAGTAGAGAAGGGCGCCTGTTGGCCGCCGCGCGCCGCCGCAGAGGAGAAAGCGGTCACGGTGTAGGCCAAGGCTCGCTCCTCGACACTCCAAAACTGGTCTTTATCCATTTTTGGGCTTCATTTTGCATCCTACGAGTATAGGGTGCGTCTCCGCCGCGACACGATCTTTCACTTAGACAAATTTACCTAATAATATACTATATCCTATGAATATAGATGGACAAATGAAGCTACTTACTCTCTCAGACAAAAAGGCGACGAGCAACTCGCCTCTGCAGGAATATAGGTGTATAACGTCGAATATATACCTACCTATAGATTATCATGACGAAGTGACGAACTGTAACTGCGCGTTACAGTTCTTACAGGTGAGTATACTCGTAGTAGTGAACGCGCGGTTAACTGTATCAGGAAAAATCAATGGAGCTCACCTGCCTGGAGCTGGAGCCGCCCGCCGCCCGCCGCCGCGTCGGAGCACGGCTGTGGTCGCAGGCCACTCGATGCAGTGCCGCATCCTCACCGTGTCCATGGACTTTGAAGTCGCACCTTAATGCATAAACTGGCTGTATTATGCTATATTACGTTTGCGAGTCGAGGCACACTCACATATAACTACCTATGGCACCCTCATACAATTACATAAACAGAATTTGCAACGTTTACTCACGTGGTTGGATTCGTCATCACCAGAGAAGGTAAACCTAAAGAGTCGACAGAACTACGTACCTACTTAATATTGTTAGAGCAAGGACTGTATTTTTAAGGTATTTTAAACAGAGTTAGATAATTTAAATATAATAATATATTTTGTATAACGAGGCTGCGACGGACCGAGGCCAACCATGACATCTTATCGTCATGATGGTTACGTTTTGTTGTCGACGCTGCGCGACCCTGGACCTTATTGCGCGGCGATACGACTCACGGTCGCGCAGCGTCGAAAACTAAACGTAACCATCGTGACAATAAGAGGTCACGGTAGGCCCCCAGTAAGTTCCGGCGGGACAAATAGAACGATTGTAAACGCGTTCCGTCGACGGAACAATATCGGACGGATCCTTGTTGTGTGGCACGACAAGTGTGTGTACTGCTGTCAATCAAGAAGAAGACAGATGTCAAATCACACAAGGAGGTAAAAAACTAGCAGAGAACGGCCAGGGCCCCTATTCTCAATACTCGAGATGTTTCTTGGTCACTCTCAATCCTATGACTTTTCAAACGAGAGACACAATGGCTCCGCCATGAGCATTACTTGCCCGGTAAAAGCAAGGCTCTTAAATTCACAGCATGTGGAACGGAACGAAATAAAAATAAACAAAAAGTAAAAGAGAAATTCCAAAAAAAAAAAATTTAAGGGTCATAAAACTCGGTAGTAATATTGTTTGATCAAAAGTTGCAACTCCGATGAACCACTAAACATATGAGTAGATACGAGTATAGCAGGTAGATACACCCAGTATGATTCCAGACTAGAATCTATTGCTTCCAATATCGAACTAAATATTAAGTGGTTCAATTGTTCCGGAACAATAAAGAGCTGTACAAACAGCGAGCCGTGACTAAAGTGATAGTGTTGATTTGCAATGATAGTACATTATTATACCTCTGCATATACTGGAATGTAAGTGCAGATAGTCTACTGTTATCTGACGAACGAGTTGTGTGCCCTGATCTGGTTGTACTAATTATTTAACCTACACCTGTGCTTACTTTTGTAACATACTACGTGTTCCGGTGTCCTAAAGGCTGGCGCGACTCGCCGTTCCGCTTGCAGCCGTATGTACCCTGTACAATCCAACAAACCCGATTATGAGCAAGCAGCTAACATTCTTATAGGACACTTGACACTTGTGTACGTATAGCACACCTAGGTGAACCACAGGTACAAAAAGGTACCCGTGGAACATGTAGGTGAAGTAGAATGAACATTCTCGCTCCGAAATATCAAGGAGTTTTTTTTTGTTGGGCCAAAAATCTGCTACCCGACGCCTAACCACAACTAAGGGTCGCGGCTGGGCTGTGTGGGCTGCCTAAATCCCATGATCTCCCATGTCCGATCTCCATACGGACTGCATCGGTATCGGTTCCTCTCTCGCATCGTGCTCAGAGCACTGTACCAGGAATGGCACCCACAGCTACGCACCGGCACCCTCAGGCAGACAGATTTGGCTTGGGTTGATGCTGGCCGCGGACCATGTACTCGCAGCAAGTTGGCAGATGGACACTTCATGCGTCTCTGTCGCAAGCCACCATTTGAAAAAACAAAGAGGAAATTCAGGATTATTCTGTCCTTCAAAACAAACCTGATTGATGCACAACTTTTTAATTTAAAATGGGTACCATTCGATATTCTTGTTAAAAGACACTTAATGGTTGCGCACACAGATATAAAGAATTAAATTAATCGCGATCGCATTATCATAATGAACATTAGCAATTTGATGAAACCGGTCGTGAACGGCACCTCTGGGAGATTAGCGTTTGGACAGGTTTGTTATACTCGTATAATTAACGAGGTGGATGCTTGTGCGCAGTCGAGAGCAGTCGATAACAAACAATGTAGCAGGAGCGTGACGTGGGTGGACACGCACCTAGCACGCAGCCACCGGCTGTGCGGCGCTGCGACGCTCGGCTTCCAGCGGACGGGAGCCGTGCTGGGGCCGCGCTCCAGCCGTGCTTGCGGCCGCTGCTGACTCGGGACCCCTGCGCTGAAATACAAACCAGTCATCAAGGTGCCATGAAGTTGGAGATGAGACAGCACACCCTATTATTGATTACTAAAACTGAGCTAAATTATCTTTCACCATTTGATAAAATAAGTAAGTTGCTGTAAAACTATGATGTATTTTTTTTTCTGTAGACTTTCTACTCTATTCCACACCGGGCTAAGGGTTCCGCGACTCTGAATTTTCTATAGGTACAAACGCGTTTGTAACCATTTTGTCAGATACAAATAATTTTATTACCAGAAATTTACATTATCCAACGTAAACAACTTATTGGGCCACCTATTTGATACTAATTACTGGGGTGGTGCGGTACACTAACACAAAGTTTTTATTTGATTTGATTTGAGTGTAACCTAGTGTTCGGCTGAAAGGGTGAATAGGTACGGGAAGGGTTGGAATGTGATTATGATGCATTTTGGCATGTACAATTAAATAAACTATATTTCCGCCCCTATGTTCTTGGTTTTTTTTAAGTCTTCAAGAGAAAATTTCCGCATTTGTAAGGGGTCAATTGACAAATTTTGACAAATTTATTTAATACACAGACAAAACAAATAAAAATCTCTTTACATAGGGAGGTTGACTATACATATAAATATAGCTTTTAAGTTAATCCACAATTCAAGCGAAATTTTTAGTTATTCAAAAATGATTAGAGAAGTTCAAAAGTCATAAAAAAATATTGAAATTGCTCTTTGTTACTCTGCAGATAACTTTAGAAGCTCATAGTAATTATACTATACTTTACTTGCTTTCCTCGCATCGTCGTCTCCTTCTAGACGAAATGGCAATAGAAAGTAGAGTTTAGCCAATGCGGAGTTAGTCTGAAGTGGTATGGTGATATACGGGATTATTTTATCAAATATCCTGTGTATATATTATATAGGCTAGGTTTTGCAAGCAAAATAAAATTTAGTCTGTGGTTTTACAGAACAAGTATTTCTTATGTGACTGTAATAAGTAGGAAACCACAGGAACTGCAAGGATCAGACCGGAACTTAGGTAGTTTACATCTTAATTTTTATAATTGTATGGAATTAAATTAATCAGAACAGTCAATATCAATGAGTTGTACAGCAAGTTGTAGAGTACTGCGTGGATCCATACCAGTATCGTCACAAATCACAATTCAGTTTTTGTTAAGTTTATGTAGTGGTTTTTTATTGATAAAGCCTGTTTATTCTAAGTCAATGGCACAACTTGGGCAAGTGAAGTTAGGCGCGTCGACAGGCTCAAGTAAATACAAACACATAATGAATGTATCTATTGGTGATAAGTAGGCGATGACTGTTGACTACGCTCTGCCGTAGAGATGTGATTACTTATGAAGTAAAGTTGACTCGCTCGAGTTCAACGCACCACATGATGTACCTAGATTACGGCGAGCACTCGTTGCTTGGCTTACTCGTCTTGTTGGTAAATATCAGCACTTTGTACCTGCTTCCACCTTTTACCTGCATGCCCATACCGAAGCAGACAACTACGCACAAGAAATGTGTAACAGGTTTTTAACAGGATAAATATAAAAAAATAATCAAAAAAACTTTAACTTTTCCTCAAGACACAAGTTAATTGCTAAAAATTACACTGTGGTGTGGTTTAGACGCGTGTAGCTGCACTATTTGGTGATGTTTTCAAATACGGAGCCCGTGAAATTGCGAATGTGGAAATAGCTCCTTGTAGAGAGACCATGTCATTGGCAGTATGCAAGATCTAAAACAGTATCCGTGTAATAGAACATCGCGAGTTGGCCCGCCGGCCGCCGCCGCCGCGCTGGCGGCCGACCCGATGAGCATGATGACGTGGCAAGACAAGGCCTCCCTAAGCGACGGGTCCTTACTCTAACCGTTTTATTTTAAACTACACTCGTTATAAGTTTGACCTTTAAACTCTTTATCTACAATGCAATACAACTTACCTCAAATAACTTTTTAATTGTAACTATTGTATTGTAACCGATACAAATAGTACTTCTACTAATTCTTGCCAAAACAATACAATACAACTTTATTGCACACCAAAAAACTACATGGAAATCTTAAAAACTAAAATACAATTTTCGGCAGTACAAGGGCGACCTTATCGCCTTAAGCGATTTCTTCTAGGTAACCTTTGGATGGACACGAACTAGAAATACGAAAAGGGTAGGTGGTGTACATAAAACTAAATTAAAATTAAAAATTAATAAATAAGTCGATACGAGTACCTACCTAAATAAATAACCAAAAATATCTACACAATATAAATGAATAATTATAAATATAATAACATATTAATACAAATATGTATTATTTATTATGCGTACCGAATTAGCAAAGAGCGAAATAATGCTTAAGAACGAGATTTTAAAAAATGGGCAGAAAAGAAGATAGGTAGGTATAGTTTTATCCCGAAAACAAATAACAGTTCTTGAGGGACTGCACGTGAAACCTCAAAACGCATCCTAACCAATTAATAAAACTTACCCCACATTGTTAAATATAGGTATATAAATATATTAAGTAACTATTTTATGTAAAAAAAAATACGTTCCTCGCTCTTCTCTATCTCTACATGGTTTCTAACACAGATCATTACAACCCGTTGATGGATCATAAACAAAATGTCTCCTAAAACACAACTCACCTGCGCGGGCGGGGGGCGAGGTAGCACTACACACTTGCGATTGGCCGATCCTTTAGATGACGCAATCTGAGCTATGAATATAGTGATTGACACGACGACTAACAAACAAAATAATATATCGATAAAATTGAATACCTCCTTTCGTGTTCATAATTTACGACATCAAATTAATAACAAATAGTAAGATGAAGAACATAGACAATACAATTTAAGTATTTACTTTGTCTGATGTGTTATGAAATGAAATAATCTTAAAGACTAGTTACAAATTGTACGTGAGAGTTATAGTGTGCGCGCGGCTACCTCTCGCTTAGCACTCGCCTTAAAAAAGACCGCCGAATGCGGTGAAACTATGTACGTAAGTAATTCCCGTATTATATCATTTATTATCATTAAATCATAACGTGAGAAAACCCACGGCAGTTTCCATAATACATTTATATACTAATATTTTTTGGAATCAAAATTGAATATCGATAAGTTATACCTATATATATCGATAGTCTGAGGGTACAGCACTAATTCCTCGCGAGCGATAATTTAGAGGGGTAAAACAAGACAGAGTGATACAAGAGAACACATGACAGAACAGGATGGAACGAAAGACATCAACGGTTCCTTTTTGTTTTTTTTTAACGTTCGTTTTTAATTCTGAAAATAATTTACTAAGTTTTCTTTAATTCCTGTAAGAAAATAACTTCCTTGTGAAACGATATGCCTTCCTTTCCACAGCCGGATGTCTTACTATGCTTTCCAGAAAGTTTGACTGCACAGTAACTCATTTTTAGATATTTTTTTGCTTGTTTTCTTCCGCAACTTCTCCACCGAAATCCAAAACCAAACTGACGTAGGGTCAACTGGGGCAAATGCGTCTATGGGGCAACTGCGCCTTTCGAGAATTACTGACAAACCCTCCACAAATTAGGCAACTAGCGCCATCTTGTACAGATTATTGCAACTAAAGATAGAAAAAAGATGTAGGTGGCGCCTAGTTTGTGAAGGGTTAGTAAGCAATTCTCGAAAGACGCAATTGCCCCACAGACGCATTTACCCCAGTTGACCTTACTCGCAGTAGCTAGCAGTGGATTTCAACTACTCATTTTCGTACGAGGGGAAACTGTATATTTCATGGTAAGTAATAAAATTGCTTTCTAACAAACTTGATTTCCACGTATGTCTGTATCTCTGTCTGTAGGTAGTGTCTGTGTCTCCTCTAACTCCTCCAAGCCTCGCATCGGATTTTGATGCGGTGTTCATCATCAATTTTTCAAGAATGGTTTATCCAGGTAAAAACCAGGTTTATGTGAACCCGGGGCGGGTCGGTAGCTCACTAGTAGTATATTATTACCGAACGGGTTATTATTTGTACTCGTAGTACAGATTGCTTAGTTTGTATTCTGTTACCTTCCTGCATGACGGCCTTCATTCAGTTTCTATTCTATTGTTTCAGAAACATAACCAGGAAAAACATTTTCCGTCTGTAACAGAACTAGATCCTTACTTTTTAATGTGACTCAATGTCCTCTAAAGCATACTGGGGCTGAGTTGCACCAACTAACTTTAACTAATAACAATCAACTAACGCTTAAACTTTTAATTTATTTATTTGTACAATGTATGTAGTGGTTCATTTTCTGTTAGTAAAAGAATATTAATTTTCAATCCACGGTGTCCTATAATTGGCTCCATATTATGTTTCTTTTTAGTAGAAATAGTTACTTCGATAATTAAAAAGCTGTTGGTTACCCAAATATGTATGCGTAAATAAATAAATAAAATAAACTCACCCCAAAGCGTGTCCCGGCGTAAAATCTTTGGTTTACTTACCAGGGGGGCTATTCCTGCGCGTGAGATGAGGTGAGATTTTATCCTGGTCACTCTCACACCTATGACGTTTCAAACGACAGCAACAAGGACGAAAAAAGTGAGATGAAAATCTCAAATCTCCGAATAGGGCCACAGATATTTTACGGTTACGCGTTGGTAATGTTTTTTGCAAGCGTAAAATCTCTGGTAAATCAGATATTTTGGGGCAGGTTAGGCGTTGGTTATAGTTAAAGTTAATTGGTGCAACCCAGCCTTAGTTATGTAAGTCCTATGATTGGCTCGGTAATGCGCAGGTTGTTTCAGCAGTTTACTTGCTGCCACTTTGTTCAGTAATATCACTGATCACGCCAGTAGCCGCCTGGGCGAGATACTGCCCTTTGTCTCATACAATAGACTAGACTAAGTAGGTACCTACTCTGCTAAGCTATCTTACAATGAAACGTTTAAAATAAGATGCTATAGAATAAAAAATGATTTGGTAAGTGGTTTATGATGAATTAAAAAAAACGAATTTACATAAATTATAAATGATAATAGTAGCTACTATAAAAAAAAGTCCTACGTGTCCAATAGTGTGGCTCGTTGGAGCCAACTTTCTTGCAGCAAGTAACAAAATCGTACTGTTGCACTGTTGTTCGGTGTCACTCGGAAGTCACCGTGTGTGATGGTGAGCGCTCGCCTTGTCGCCCTCACTTCTATTATATACGTAGGTAGACACCATGTGTTCTCTGAATAAATCATGCTTTAGAAGGATTCAAAAGAAATAAATTCGAAACTGAGTTTATGTGTTACTTTGTAACTGCGTCACGCTAAAACGGATGGCCAAATTTGGTGAAATTTGGAAGGGACATCGCTCATACCCTAGATTAGTTATTTCTTAACCGCAGTGCGCAACTAGTATATAGTAACAATCCTCGTTTTAAGGTGCTGGTTTTGAGTGTAGTAAAACTTAAGGGTATTGTTCAACCCTTAAGCATTATTTTATTTATTATGAACCTGTGCTGTCCCAATGTTGGGCAAAGGCCTCCCTACCTACTTAAGTATTACCTACTACAGCCAAAACCAGCACCTTGTATGGGAATACGAACAATTAACTTCTTTTTAAAACGAATAAAATATTTTGTTTACGATAGCAGCGGAAAACCTTGAACAGACACTTTATATAATACAAATTTTCCTACCTTCCTCTACTTATTTAACTAACAGATTCCTATAAGTAAATTAACTCTAACTAATATTGACGAAAGTGAGTTTGTTCATTTGTTACGCTATCACGCCTTAACTACTCAACCGATCCTCATGAAATTTATAAACGTTGTTAAGGGTGAATTAATGAATGAAACATGAATTCCTAGGGTGCGTTTGGGTGGTTCCTGAAAAAGTAAACGTTTTCTGTGGGACGCAGACAGTCAAAAATATTGGATCTTGAAACAAAAATCAAAAGCATGATATGTGACAAAATGATAGCCAACAACCTTAATATACATAGGTATTTTGGTTTTGGTCTGATCGGAATTAACACCAGTGAGTGATTATGTTTGTAATACAGATACTAAAATATAGAAATAGGAAAGTATTTAATTTATCTGTTTAGAAATTGAGTGAGATAAACCGCGTGAGCGTGATGTCTGCAAGCAGTGGCTCCTGGCGCGGCGCGTTGCCTCACGGCAGTCTCGCGTGCTTCACGCTGCGCGCTGCAAGCCTCGCTACTGCACCGAGAGATACGCTCGCCCGATAACTCCAGTTTAGGCACGTACACGTATAAGGTACTCGTTTGCTTGCGAGATAATTAGTTATTTGTTTACTCAACCGGCCCTATCTTGAAAAAAAATATTAGATATATGTGTCTCTGTCGAACACTACATACCCTATTTGTCGTACACTTGAACATCAAAAAGTTCTCGTCGCAAGTTGCAAGTCACAAGGCAACTAGGGAAAAACACAGACCGTGACCCGACTCTATCAGCTTTTAATCATCATCTTGCTATAAGTAAATTCAAAATAAATAATTCACCTACAACTACAACTGCCCTGCAGATAAGAGGTGAGATGATAAATCTGTCAGTCAGGTGGAGTACGCAAGGCAAGTTCCTATCACACAACACAATGCAGGTGATAACGCCAATAACTGACAGGAGAGATAAAACGATGCCGTACCCTACCTGGCACCTACTTTGGTATGATAGGTAGGTATGGCAAGGACATTTTCCTAAGGATTATATGTACCTAGATTCAATCTTCTTATGTGGGTTCCACTACTAAAGATAGATGGCTAGCCCAGTTGCTTATCGAACTCCGGAATCTCCAGAGGAACACCCAGGAGTCTACAGTATCGCTCATCGGCTCCTCCCAGGCCAGTTAAGAGTCCGGCGACCCCTTTAGACAAACTTCGCATTGGCTAAAGGTTTTCTATTGCCATTTCGTCTAGAAGAAGACGACGAACGAAGAGAGCAAGCAAAGATACTGACGAGCCTCTAAAGTTATCTACAGAGTCACAAAATGCAATTTCATTAATTTTTTATGACTCTTGCACTCCTGTAATAATTCAGAAATGACTAACAATTTCCCTTGTATTAAGTATGCATTTATTTAAAAGCTAATAATGTATGCAATCTCCCTATGTAAAACGATTTTCGATTTGCTTTGTCTATCTATTAACAAAATATGACAAAAGTGACCCCTTTCAAAAGCCGTTTTTTTTTCATAGCTCTATTTGCTCTTGAGGACGCTTTTAAAAAAAAAACAAGAACATAGGGGCGTAGAAATTTGTACATGCCAAATTGCATCATTATTTGACAAATGGTTTCCAAGAAATATTAAAAGCGCGTTTGTATGGGAAAATTATAGCGTCGCAGGACCCTTAATATGGTGTCCCGTTACGCCTAAGCGTACGACAACAAAGGACCACCCAACATTGTCCCAGGCTCGTTTGAGTGAGTGGTTAGATCCCCACCTCCAAACACGAGCCCGATTGTTCCAATGGGACCATTCTGCCTCTAAAAATGACTCTATCACCTTTTTCAGAAAACTTAGAAGTACTTGGAAGAGTAGCCAAAAAACTAAGGGGCATATTTTGTTTCAAAAATTTCTCAACATCTGAGCACGGGCAGACAGGTACCGGTCAGAATAGGTCTACATGAGGGGAGACCACGCTGGCCGGTGGGAGTCTAACGGAAACCGCGGCTGATGCATCATTTTCGCCACAGCGGACGCGTACACTCGGCTGTCCGCTCGTTTTCCTCAACCATCAACCAAGCAACCAACCAACCTGCCCTCGCAGTTTGCCGTTCACTCTAAATCAACTTTGCCACAGAGATTATTAACATTCAGTTTTCCTCAAAAGTATGTACCTATATGCATTCGTTCTTAACTTCTTATGTTGGAGTAAACTTTCCAGTTCAACAGCATTCCTGGGACTAATGACGTACTACATCTAAGTAATATCATACATATACAATTTCTCTTTGGTAGGAATTAATTTGTAAGTACGTTACAAAAGTAAACGGTTTACGAGGTATCCGCTAGTAGTGCGGCAGCTTTATAGGGGTTAAGTTAAGATACCCGTAGGTATATATTTTACATGAGATGTATCGATTTGCTGCACTGTACCTTATAGCCTCCATTACGCCCACCGATGACTAAGCGGACTTAGGGCTTCGGCTATACTTAAGCGCGGAAGGAGCTCGTAGGCCCAATTTTTTCCTGTAACAGTCGTAGAGCTTACAATGATTAAAGGCGGGTACAACGTTTGTCTTCTAGGTCCTCTAATAGTTTATCTAGTAACTAGGCAGTGGTTTGCTACACAGAATGCGTGAGAGATAATTAAGTACCTACATGGGACAGTTTGGGCAGGCTCATAAACAGAAGTTCTCCACTGTCGCCTGTGCACACCGAGGAAACAAATGTTTAATTAATCCACATAAAAGTACTTTTACCACGTAGGTACTATTTTTGTTGCAAATTTACTCAAAGGTCCTGACCTGCGACTAGCTAGACGTAGGAGGTGAATGCTACGTGGAACGAAACAACAAACAAAAGCCATTTATCGGAATTTGTGCGGAAAATTTGATACGCTTCACCTGTCTAGATACGAGCGAAACATGCTAGAGTAGGTAACTATTTAAAGAAACAATAAAATACCTATTCAAATGATTGTTATGTTTTTTGCTTGGTAATAAATTTAATTTGTGAGGCTTAAGTATAACTAGTTTCTCATAAGGAAAGATATAACGTCATCCTCATACGTTGCGACATTGGAGTATTTGGATCGCAGCAGTTAGTCGCTCCGCTTCCTAGTTGGCGATTTCCAAATTCCAATAGGCCTGGCCGAGACGCTTCGTTCGAGAGACCAGTCGGGGTCTTGATTTCGTTTCGTTACCAACTCTTCGAAACCAAAGATCGGAATGTCGTATATATGGATTTTGGCAAGGTATACCTATACGATTGTTGGTAAATTAAGAGGTAGAGGCTGAACAAAAAGGGTATCGGGTATTTTATAGCTTTCATTTCATTTCATTCATTAAATAAAGGCTATGACCTGGAATATCATTTTGCAAAAACAATATTGTCTAAATGACAACTTCAACGCTGCTGGGACTTCTCTAATTTGGATAACTTATCCACATATTGGTAACAACCTGTTTGCGGATCCGCCGCCATTTCTGATGAGATATTGTGCTTCGATTGCACCAATTTCATAGATTTCTGGCTACCTACCTTTTCTGGACACTCTGTTTAATAATTATAAAATCAAAGTACCTTTTTATTTTTACTCAAACAGTGATGTAAAAATGCAACGGACTGTAATTATAGTGAGTTTCGTTAGGTACGGTCTATTAGGTGTGTTTGTCTACTATTATAATATTGTCTCTCGACAGGTAGTCCATGCTACGATCGGGACGCTGCCCGTGCGTTGGCTTTCGTTGGATTTGTGTGTGTGAGTGTGTGTGTGTGTGAACCCAGCATTAATTTGTAATTTGATTTTTAATTTAGGCAATTTTTATTTTTATTATGGTTACATTTGGTAAAAAATTGTAATCTATTAAAGTAGGTAAGTATTTTGTACTAATACTAATCTAACTACTACTAATCTGATAGAGGAAGGTGTTCCTTACCGTTTCCCGTAAGTAGGTCTGTAAGTAAATAGGGACCTACGTATACGTAATACCCTAATAGGCAGGTGTACGGTACAGTGACGTGCTCCTTGTCGAGGCGTGGCCGCATCCCGCGGACGGGGTTTCCCCAGCGGCCGCGGCCACAAAACAAAACCTCTCGGAAAACCTTCTCAAAACCTCCCTACCTGTTACGATACGTCGCTCTCCGTGTTAACTTTTTCTACGGAATTTGTGCTCTGGATCGCCATTAATCCATTAGGTACCTAAAAAAAGACACGCCTAATTGGCTTGGGATGGCGCAACTCTACCATAATTATGGTAGATTTCCGTACTATATGTAACGTAACGAACGTAACAAACAAATAGGTAGATCGTCATCACTGACCGAGTTCGTAGCTTTACATTTCTAGAACAAGTTTGACTCCCTTGCGGTGCTATTTCACAATCATTCGGAAACGTTTCCGATCGGATCCCAGGAATTTCAAACTCAAATTGTTCGAATCCCAGTCTACGAGGGCAGGTCAATAAAATTAGTCCATGACTTTCTGCATTTTACACTTTTTTAGTAAAAAAGGAAATACCTACTGTACTATTCTTCAACGGATTGCTGTTAAAGTTTGAACTTGTCTATGATTTTGTTTGTCTATGGCAGCCCTTGAAAAGAAAAGCGCGCGTCCTTTTTTCAACAAAATGGACTATTGAGTGAGTTTCGTGTGCTCATTAAGCATTATTTTTTGCGAAAAAAAAAACCATTATACGCAAACCAAAGAAAAGTTAGAAAAATCTTATGGAGACTCCGTACTTCAATGAAAAAATTGGTTGCCTGTAAAGTCGGTTTACTGACGATAGTTGAACGTGACAACGTGCTCACTCAAGTAGGAGAGAGACGGATGTCGAACGCTGCCGAACGCAAAGGCCGATTGTGCTTCTTTGTCGCTCGTTCCGCGCTCTCGCTTGCACTTCAAGCCTTACATGGGACGCCTCAGAGCGAGGTAACGTCGCATTATTTCGTGCGTGGAGCCGGCTCTATCGAATTAGAAGTTAGAGGTAGCAGGTAGAAGTTACAAAAATATCCTACCGATGAAAAAATTTTCGCGATAGAAGAGCACTACAACAAACAAAACGACAAAGTGTACGCTCACAGCTCTAAAGAAGCTACGGAAGTGGTCGGAAAGGTACAGCATGATCATCATCCTGCGTCAGTCATGGTTTGGTGGGGGGTATCCTATCACGGCGTCACAAAGCTTCATTTTTGTAAAAAAGGGGTGAAAACTTCAGCCAAATTGTATCAAGAGACCGTCTTAGATGGTGTTATAGAACCCCTTAGAAATGCACTTTTTAAAAATCTACCGTGGAGTTTCCAACAAGACGCTGCACCTGGTCACAAGGCGCGAACTACCCAAGCCTGGCTGGAAGCCAATGTTCCAGACTTTATTAGGGCTGAAAACTGGCCCTCCTCTAGCCCAGATCTAAACCCCCTGGACTACAAATTATGGTTAGTTTTAGAGGGCATGGCCTGCTCTAAACGACGCGCCGACATATGTACAGTCACTTAAGAAATCTTTGAAGCAAGTCGTGGCTAAATTTCCCATGGAAACAGTCGGTAAATCCATAGATTCTCGGCCAGACCGACTAAAGGCCTGTATCAAGGCCAAAGGTGGTCATTTTGAATAAAATAATAGTTATATTTTTGTTAAGACTTCAATGCATGTGTACATATAACTTTTATTAACATTACATTACTGTATAAAAAATAAATGGCATTTCCATTTGTAACAGACCGTATGGCTAGACTAGGTAAAGACTAGAGGCATAAGTATCTCACGGCTCAGTCGTTTCGATTTTAAAGAACGATTTAAGGATGACAAAGCAATCCGCGAGGTGGGTGCCGCGCTTGCTCTCATTCGATCACAAGAGGATGCGTGGTGACAACTACGAAAGAGTGTTTGGCGCTGTTTCAACGCAAGCCGGATGAATTTTTGCGCCGTTTCGTAACTGTGGACGAAACCTGGATCCACCACAATACTCCGGAGACCAAGGAACAGTCGAAACAGTGGGTTTCTAAGGGCGAATCTGCGCCGAAGAAGGCCAAAGTGTGTCTCTCGACCAACAAAGTTATGGCTACAGTTTTTTGGGATGCAAGTGGCATAATCCACATCGATTATCTCAAAAAGGGTAAAACCATAAATGGCGAATATTATGCTAACTTATTAGACCGGTTCGACCAAGATTTAAAAGAAAAACGACCACATTTAGCAAAGAAAAATGTGCTCTTCCACCAGGACAATGCAAGGGTCCATACGTGCGTAGTCGCAATGGTAAAATTTAGAGAATTGGGATACGAAATGTTGCCACATCCACCGTATTCTCCGAACTTACTCGTAGTTCCCAGCGACTACTTTATGTTGCCAAACCCAAAAAAAATGGCTCGGTGGAAAGAGATTTAATTCGAGTGACGAAATCATCGCTGAAACAAATGCCTATTTTGAAGACCTTAATTGAGAATTCCTATTTTTTTAAAGGGATCAAAAAACTTGAGAAACGCTGGGTAAAGTGCATAGCACTTAAAGGGGATTACGTCTAAAAATAAAACTGATTTTTTGTTAAAAATATGTATTTTTCTACAAAAAGTTATGGACATCTTGACCCACCCTCGTACTTTTATACATTTTAAAATAGGGAATAAAGTATAAATCCGATCGGAAGAATTAATCACGTTTAAAAACCACAGACCTAAGATTTTTTTTTTGTTAAAAACTTATGAATATAGACTGAGATTCGAATAATTTAGGTTTAATTTTTTTTGAAATCCGAACGGAAACGTTTCCGAATGGTTGTGAATAGCCCTGCTAGTCTGTCTCTGATAAACTTATGTCGTATTACTTACTTACCTCTCCCAGCCTCTTCGAGTGGTTGTATGTTATATACTTCTTCACGCACAAAAAATCAACGGATTTTTAAATGAAATTCTGATTAGTGCTCCACCACCAAAACAGCTACCAGTGGTGGTTGTTAGGACAAAGTTTTAATTTTTGTCCCAACTGCCGCCAGTGGGGCTCGTGGGGTCATAAAAAATAATTATTAATTTAGTATTTTGTCATTATAATGACAACCGTGACACCGTGGTGCTAGTATAATTTAGTAGAAATAATCCACTATTCGTAACAGCCCAGCGCCTACATTAACGTAATTGCAATAAAAAAGAGGTTCGTTTCAAACGTTTAAGTGATGGCTTGCGGAAGTGTCGCAGGCTCTTAACTCGTAGGACCGGTGCTACTCGCTGTTTTCCAGTTTCTCATATTATTTAGAGATCATAGGCCAGTTTTTTATGCCCCTTTGCTTCTCATCAAGCGCTCCACTACGTCCAATGTCAACAAGGGTCCACCAATTGCACCGTGACCAAATCCTAATCCTAACTTTCTTACCCTAACTAATATCATAAATGCGTAAGTGAGTTCGTTTGTTTGTTTATTTTTGTTTGTAATGCTTTCACGCCTTAACTACTCAACCGATCATCATGAAATGCATACACGTTGTCAGGGGTATAAAAAACTTTTATCTAGAAAAAATACTATTTAAGTGAGGCTTTGCAATATATAGTCATACATTTCCAGCATGGCTGTTGATGGCCGGGCCACAGTCGGCAATATTGCTAGTATTGTAAAGAAATATGGCCCGTTTAGGATCAACTTACTGCTAGAAATCTAAACGAGGTTACTCGTAGTAAGTAGTACCTACTATTTAGCTACTGATTTTCAACTTACTCCCGTTCAATAGATACTATTAGTCATACTTTTTCCTAAACTTTCTTCGATGTAATGGCTATATTTTTTTAAATTGGGTTTTTAGTAATAATACTCGTGAGACGAGTTCTGAGAAAACGTCGGTTTCGTTTGCGGCTTTCCTTATTTCTCAATTTAGATTTTAGACTATCGTCGCGTCACGGAATAAACCCGCCACTTATGGTAAAACAGCTAGAAATAATTCTCCATTAGTAGTTTTATTGCCGGACGTCACACAGACTGGTGGTAGGTAGGTAGGTTAGATAATATAATTCATTTAGACTCCGGTAGGTATTTTTTAATTTAATTTCTTAAAACTTCATACACTGCTATGTGATGCCTACAATAGACGTAAAGCATCGATGGAAGACACCCGACAGTGGTACAGCGTGCCGACATTAGTGAAACAAGAGCATCGTATCGACTGGTCCAGAGCGCGGCACTAGCTCCCGGCGGCGGCACTAGTCCCTGTAGCGTCCAGGTCGCTGGCTCAGCGGCGGCACTAGTCCATGCAGCTCCAGCTCGCTCGCTGATGCCGGCGGCAGCACTAGTCCCGCGCAGCCCGTTGGTCCGGCGGCGGCACTAGTCTTGGTCCTGGGGGCCGCACTAGTCCGAGCCTGCAGCCCGCAGTGGCGCGGCCGCGGTCAGGCGCGCGGCCTGCGGGCGCGTTCAGCCTTGAGCACGCGGTAGGCGGCCACGGCCTCGTCGCGCGCGCGCTCGCGCCGCCGCGCCTCGGCAGCGCCGCCCCCGCCCGCCCCGCGCGCCCCGCCCGCGCCGCCCGCGCCGCCGCCCGGCAGCAGCGCGCTCAGCAGCAGCCCGCGCCGTCCCGGCTGGACACAGTACAGACACACATCAGTACATCCATCCACATAGTATACGATCGAAAGTAACTCTGTCTGTCTGTTTGTAGGCTCCTCACGCCTAAACGAATCTTGAAGAAATTTGATAATTACTTACACTAGAACACGAGGAAGGTTTTTGGATACTATTTTTTTTTTAATAAAAGCGAACGAAGTTGTAGGTGACAGCTAGTAGGTAGATAAATGATATTTAAAAAAATAAAAAGATTACAACATTACAAGTTCTTATTTTGTTCCACCCTTCAAGTATCGGCAAGTCACGCAAGTTTTTGACGTTGTTGCACGAAAGTTGTAAGTGTTACGCCAGTCGCAGCCGATGAAGAAACTAAACGCTAATCTGTGGCAATGTTTACAACTACCGATAGGTAACGCAGATTAGGCAATAGTAGCCGCTCGAGTCGCGCGTCCCATTGTTAAATACAGCTTGTAACATAAGTGTTCGATTGATATTGAATTTTTGCATGCACTTCATTTTGAAAATAGAATCATAATGCAACATTCAAGACATGAAAATGACCTGGCTCCCTATTTTTGACAAGCGAGGTGTTTTTGATCACTCTCACTCCTATGACGTTTAAAACGAGAGAGACAATGACAAAAAAAATATCTCGACTTGTAAGAATAGCCTTCCGGCTGGGGTTCGTTTGATTCGACTTCAAAAAGATTCTGAATTCTTGTAAAATGTCTTTAGAATTTTTTTGAACAGAACGTTTTTTTTTTTTACTTGTCATAGGTACATCGGGAAGTAAAAATCGAATGTTTATATAAGTAATAAGAACCCGTGCTCACCCGTGCGGCCGCGGCCCCGGCGCGGCCCCGCGCGGGCGGCAGCGCGGGCGGCGCGTGCGCCACCTCGCCGAACGGCACGCGCTCCACAACCACCTCGCGCCGCTCCGCCAGCGCCTGAACACAAGAAACATTGCAAGGCACGCCTGCATTCTAGTACCACCATCGATAATGTACTACGTACAAGATCTCATCATCCGAACCGAGCACTAAGTTTCGTCCATTCCTGTGCACTGAAATTCTTGCAGCTTGCATTAGTGTGGTCCCGACACGCGCGCAGTGTTGTTGTGCATGGGGCGGCGCTAATTTACTAGTCAATTGTGAACATGGACGGACATAAATTAGCAATTCAGTAGTCGGCGCTGCAGCAAACCTGCGGTCAGCCCACGGTGGGCAGGCCCCCCACTTCATTCATTCATTCATTGCGAAACGTTTTTTGTTTGGATCACTTCCTCTAGTACGTTGTACATTAATCTCGTTGAGTATAGTTCGCGTCACGTAAAAACACGCTGGAAAAAGTGGACGGGTATGTTTGCGCATGATAACACTCAGGCACGAAAGTATTTGGTTAGTAGTAGGTTTGGTTTGAAAGTATTTAGCTTCGTATGTTGGTAATTGGTAGGTACCTCATACCACCAAATAGATCGAAAAATTGTATCAAGTGTAGCTTGTCCCCCAGCGTTTTTTTTTGCGTCACGCGAACGATACCACCTTTCTTTTAATTTTATCTTGGACATTAGTCGTATTAGACTATATATACTAAAATAAACAGATGGTGTAGGAGGTTTTTGTCGTTGCTTCCATCGGAGCCAGCTATTTTATGATCACTAAGCACAAGAGCGCCCTCCTCTCTCCTGGTTTCTGGCTCAAAGGGCTGGTGTTCAAATTGGCAAAGTTGACAGCTAAATAACGAATGACTTTAAAAAGTACAACAGAGCAAGTTACAGACTTTCAAGTTTAGCGCCAGCTTCCATTACTTTTAATATGAAAATTATGATATCGCATAGCAACACAGGGTTAAACTTGCAGAAACAGCCGTTAGAAATATATTTCGGGAGTAATACCGAATCGTAAAGTTATACGGAAGTCTATAGTATATTCTATGAGTACTTACTATACATATTATCCATCCAATATTAGGGACCTGGGTCTCACACTGGATACGCGACTCACATTTAACACTCATATCACTGAACTGTGCAAAAGAGCTTATAAATCGTTAGGTTTCGTGATGAGGCAAGCAGTTAGGTTTAGTGATATGAGTGCTATACTGGCTCTGTATAACGCCTTAGTTCGTAGCAAGCTAGAATTAAACGCGCTGGTCTGGGACCCTCACGAGAAAAAATATACTTTGACGCTTGAGAGAATCCAAAGAATGTTTGCAAGATTCTTATACAGGAAAATCTATGGGGTAATACCCTACTTGGTCTTATCCTTCTCTGTTCGTTAGTGGTCTGGTAGGAATGAACACGCTTGAACTGAGACGTCGCGCGTGCTCCTACCTAGACAACCCTACCGCGTTATCTAGGTGTGGGTTGTATATTTGTACGGTGGAGGAGCGTGAGCGCGCGGCGGCGAGGAGCTGCCGGCTTGACACAAGAACGATTTGGTGCAAACTGTTAGTTTTTGTAAGTTAATGTAATAATAAATTTATTAATTAATTAATATATGTAGAGGGAGTTTCGGAATGTGTTTGTATACATACACGTTTATAAATAAATAAATATATGTACGTCTCACACTAGCGTTGCGTCATACTTTTTGTTCATTTAGGGGCTAGCACTTGGCTGCTTTTTTGACGCATGCAATGTTTTTCCTGTTCCGCATTGTTTACTAGTTGCCTGTGGGAATTCAATACTTCATTTTTCGGGATAAAAGTTAGCCTGTTTTAATTCAGAGTGTCAGCTACCTCCATACGAAATATTATAAATATTGGTCCAGCCGTTAGAGCGCGAAGAAGGAACAACATACATACAAACACACACACATTTGGAAACTTTCGCGCCTTTATAATATTAGTGTGATGGCGTGATAGTGCCAAGTGTGATCAAGAGCATACCGTACCTCGTTGGCCTTTTCCTTTTTAGCTTTTCTCTTGAGCGCCAGCTTCTGTGTCCGCGAGGGCGCGGGCGGCGCCGCGGGCGGCGCGGGGCGGGCGGCGGCGGCGCGGCGCTCCCGCAGCGCCGCCATGCGCGCGCCGCGCGGGTCCTCCTCCTCCTCCTCCGCGCCCTGGAACGGCCCGCGCGGTTTTACCCCGGGGAGCAGGCTAGAGCCGACATGGCCATACCGCCTAGTCGTCCGTGTGTGTTCCATACGTAAGCAGTTAATTCTACGATGAAGATGATGGAGGAGAGGGTGGTCATGGATGAGATGAACCCTCCCCTTTTCCCATTTCAGTAATACTTTGGATGCTTTCCTAAAACTTTAAGTCGAGTTTCGAGTATTCGATAGTAGTTTCGAGTATTCTAGTTTTAGAGAACACGAGAAGTATTTTCCCAATGTTTGTATCATTTGCCCACACTCGTGCATGTTATCGAACCGGTAAAAGTTAATAATCCACCTTTACATCTCTCATATTCGGTAAGTAGGTCTTTATTACTCCCAAATGGGGCTTGTAGGTGACCAATTAGCGCTCTAGGGTAGTAATGTAGCTAGAAAAGCCCTAGGGCGGTAAGTAATGAAAAAAAAACTTCATTCTTTCAAAAAGTTCGCGTATATCTAACCATCATACTGGCAATAGACATCATGCATTCAGCCCAATGACAAAAGAGGTCATCAATTTTAAATATCGAACGGCGAAGCTCAATTTCGTTCATGAAAAAAAAATTTTAAAAAAGATGAAAAAGGCGGGAATAGAAAACTTTTACTTTAAATATTGGTTTGGGATTTTTTTTATAATTACGTGCTAATTAGGAAAAAAAACATGAGTTCTGCAAGTGATGATGATATAAGCTGCACTCCCGATTCAATGAAAATGGAAGCTGAAGCAGCAATTAACAATATTTTGCCTGAAAGTTCTAAAGAGAGATATTTTAAAACTTACGACGAGTTCATGAAGTGGCGAAAAGAAAAACGAGTAAAGTCTTTATCTGAGACTGTATTCTTAACATATCTATAGTGAACTATCAAAAAAGCTGCAGCCATCTAGTTTGTGGTGCATTTATTCAATTTTAAAAGCAACTATGAGTACTATAGCGTACTATGAGTAGGTACCTACTATACTTATTATTTACTTTTATTAACTAATAAAATGTTTTATTCTTGTAATGCGGGTTTATTCTACTTACCTCACAATCGAGATGTAAAGCAGAGTAGTTAGCTCGGGTGTAAGCATCAATTGCACCCTCGAACTATAGGCGCCCTCGCTGCGCTCGTGCGCCTAAATATCTCGGGCTGCAATTGATGCCTTACAGCCCTTGGCTACTAATCTACTATTATTACACTTTAACTTTAGATTAATTTTCTCGATTGAAAAAAATCTTGGACAGTGACGCCGAGTCGCTGAGGCGCGCTGCTAAGTGGACGTGTACGTGTCTGTTCCGCTGTGTTCTTTGAATTTTGTTGCGTTGGAACTTATATATGTTATGTTATATTGGAACTTTTAAACAATCTGTGTTTTAAGTACCTTTTCTTTTGTTGAGAGCTTTGTTGCTATATTTGATTTTATTATAAATTAAAACACACATTTATTTTGTTTGCGCATAGATTAGGTAATGTAGTTAGTTGATAGTTTGTACCTAGAGAAGCGTAATTTCGTTGAAATAGTTCATAACCTAATTGATATTCTGCATTGAATAAGTTCCCTGCGATACTGGAAAACGCAAACGCCGGGTTCGAGTCCCCCTCGTGTCAGGAAATGCTTTTTTTTTGTTTGAAATAATATTTTTTATTTTTTTTTACTTTTTATTGATTTACGTAGTATTAAAGTAATTAGAATGCTTGCCATTTTCTTGTTTTTTTATAAGAAGAAAAAATGTATGACTAGAATTTATTAGCAGTTAAACCACCTAAGAAAACTTCGCACGAGTAAGGTTAAAATACTATTATACTAAAAATGTGCTATGTATTTTTTTTACGACAGACTACGCATGCGTTTGACCACTGACTTGCCTGATGGGAAGCGTCGACGTGATCGAAGGTGTAACACGCTTGCCTAGGAGATACCTATTCACTTTACTCTCGAACACCCCCTGATTGTATTTAGGTGGAAAGACAGACGCAGGCAACGAGTTCCACACCTCTGCAGTTCTTACAAGAAAAGTTGACTTTAACGTTTAGTGCGTTTTGTGTAGTAGGGTAAGACATTGGGGCACATCGACAAGATTCGCGCTATGCGCGGTGGGCGGGACTACTCTTCAGTCGCTTCATCTGCTTCACCCCTTCAAATGTATGAAAGTCGTCTAATGACAGCGCCTTCATTATTTGCAATATCTGATATCACAGATATGTGCCGGACACTGATGCAGGGAAAGCAAATAAAATGGTTAACAGTGATTTTGTTGCACTTGATATAAGAGTGGTTTCTAATCACAATTTCGAATACTTCTATGTCAACAACGAAAACATAGATTGTCTTGGAATATTGGATCTTATTTATTGATCTTAATTTCCATACTGCATTAACTAAAATAAGCAGAAGTTTGAGAAAGCAATAAATGTAATGAGCTAATCCAGTACTTTCATTTATGAATATTCGAAAACTGGAGACTTGAAAATATCGAAATCCGGAGAAATATCTAGGGCAACAATAATATTTCAGTTTGGCTATGTGTTTAATGTATGTACGAAGTCGGTGCGAGGTACTGACGGGGTAGTGCGCGGCGGCTCCGAGCGCGCGCGCGGCCCCCGTGATGCGGCGCGAGAACTCGCGCGCCGACTCGCCCGGCAGCGCGCGCAGCCGCGCCAGCGCGGAGCCGCGCTCGCCGCCGCCTGTCCGGACAACGCGGTACACTCATTAAGGCGAGGCTTTCCCAGAACTTTAGGTATTTTACTCTACCTCAGGCCGCACTTTTTGGGAGCGCGACGTATTCATTCACGCGACACAAAAGTTGTGTGCGATGCGCCGCGCGCACGTCTTTCACCCGTCAGTCACGTTATGGTATCGAGTACCTAAACACCCATTTTTAGGAAATCTATAAAATAATCCGTCGGTCATTGTACTCATCCATTTTATGAACATTTTTTATTTGATGACAAACAAAAAAAATCTAAAAAATGCCGTTCAAGCCAATATAGGTACAACCAATCTCATGTCCACGAGTTGTTGTATTTTTGATGTGTGAGCAGTCGTGGCATTAGTTTCATTTTACCGGTAGTGTCATATTTCCATTTTATCACACTTCACACTCATAAATACAAAAGATTGCGATTGTGTGTGGAAGTTAGGTACTTACTCGTATTTCACTTATTCACACCTAAACGGCTAGACGGATGAGGATCATATTTGGAACGGAGTTAGCTTATGCCCTGGATTGACACATAGGCAACTTGTTATCCTTATTAGGACAAATATTTATACAGGGTGTTGGAATGATTGTGTATCTACCGGTATTCATTAAATAATACAACATAGTAAATTTCATTATTTTTGGGTATATTGTATAACAATGGTAATAACAATTTTAATTACCTTACTTTACCATTAGGTGCGTACTAATAATATTGTATGGTTTGTTAAATGTTACAAAGTTAAAAAACTACACGATTCAGATATAATTTTGAACAATAATTATGAAAGAATCGAGTAAACTTATACCGGATATATAGGTATACATACCCTGGGTACGAAGTGGCGGACATTCTGCTAGTACTAACAAAACATCCAATACAAAAATATACATTCACAATATTTACATTTATATATACAATTGAGCTATAGGTACGTAGTATTATTATTTGTTCTGTGATATAGTTGTAGAATCGATGGCAGCCTAGTTGGGAGTGGCAATTTTGCTCTGCTGGGTTCGAACCCAGCCGACGGCACGCACCAATTTGTTCATTGTGTGAACATATGTGCGTATTGTGTGTCATCTGCTACATAACTGGAGCCCGGTGTATGGCGACAGGCTCGCCCCCTGTCACATTTGGGACTGAATATCGTCCGGTGAAATGTGGGTGTTGTATTACACCTCTGCCAGCCCCCTCGGGGAAAAGCGTGCCGATATGTATGCATGTCTAGCCATAAGTTCTGTTACAAATGAAAATGCATTTATTTTTTTATACAGTAATGTAATGTTAATAAAAGTTATATTTACATATGTATTGAAGTCTAACAAAAATATAACTATTATTTTATTCAAAATTACCACATTTGGCTTTGATAGAGGCCTTTAGTCGGTCTGGCCAAGAATCTATGGAGTTACGGACTGTTTCCATGGGAAATATAGCCACTGCTTGCTTCAAAGATTTCTTAAGTGACTCTATGTCGGCGTGTCGTTTAGAGCAGCCCATGCCCTCTAAACCTGACCATAATTTGTAGTCCAGGGGGTTTTGATCTGGGCTAGAGGAGGGCCAGTCTTCAGCCCTTATAAAGTCCGGAACATTGGCTTCCAGCCAGGCTTGGGTAGTTCGCGCCTTGTGACCATGTGCAGAGTCTAGTTGGAAACTCCACGGTAGATTTTTAAAAAGTGTATTGCTAAGGGGTTGTACAACACCATATAAGACGGTCTCTTGATACACTTTGGCAGAAGTTTTAACCCCCTTTTCACAAAAACTAAGCTTTGTGACGCCGTGATAGGATACCCCCCACCAAACCATGACTGACGCAGGATGATGACCACGCTGAGTGAAACAGGGTCAATGTCATCCACGTGCCTAAAACAAAATAAAAATAAATATTTATAAGTATGATGTCCAAAAGTTCAAAATATAAAAATTCTAAAAAACCGACCAAGTTCGAGTCGGGCTCACGCACGGAAGCTGTCGTTCAAGCTTGTTGATATGTATGTACATAATTATATAACAACTACATTATAAATAAATGAGCTTTCAAATGACACCTCAAACAACTGATTTGATGAGATAGAACTCGAGATATAAGCAATAATCTACAATGGTCGGCAGCCATCTTTGTGACGTATATACATAGCTTCGCCTGTCCCCGCTATCGCTTCTTACAAGCGGCAGTTTCGAATTTCAAAGGCAACGACGAACACATCCATACCAGTCGTAGGTTTATAAAAGCCGTACTTACAAGATTTACCGAAATGCTCGATTTTCGCTAATCGTTAAAAACGAATATACAACTTTACGAGTTTTCTTCAAAACAGCCAAAATCACGTTGCAGTACTAATCAGGCCTAGATGTGTTCAAATCATACGGCTATAACTCAAACGCTACCAAACACTCGTGTAGTACAGATTGTTCAGTCAAAAATGAAAGTATGAACGACGTCCCCTATCTCACCTAACACCCTATATAATTTACATACATACAGTACAGTCAAAACTTAGCGAAGATCCGCCACCTTGCATGTTACAAAAAGAAGGTAGGTACTTACGTTTCGTCAATTGCAATGTCATCAGAGTTTATTACATTCTCTTGAAGTACTCTTCTGCAAAAAAAAAAAACGAAGATAAGTATTCATGTAGGTAAGTATAACTACGTAAATATCACTACTAGATATACCACTAGGCCGGGTATTTACTCGTTGTGCAGTTCAGATTGCTCAGTAAAAATGAAAGTATGAACGTCGTCCCGTATCTTACCTAACATCCTGTATAGTCAAAACTTAGCGAAGATCCGCCACCTTGCATGTTACAAAAAGAAGGTAGGTACTTACGTTTCGTCAATTGCAATGTCATCAGAGTTTATTACATTCTCTTGAAGTACTCTTCTGCAAAAAAAAAACGAAGATAAGTATTCATGTAGGTAAGTATAACTACGTAAATATCACTACTAGATATACCACTAGGCCGGGTATTTACTCGTTGTGCAGTTCAGATTGCTCAGTAAAAATGAAAGTATGAACGTCGTCCCGTATCTTACCTAACATCCTGTATAGTTAAAACTTAGCGAAGATCCGCCGCCCTGCATGTTACAAAAGGTAGGTAGGTACTTACGTTTCGTCAATTCCAATGTCATCGGAGTTTATTACATTTAGTTGTAGTACTCTTCTGAAAAAAAAAACAAAACTGTAAGATAGGTATTCGTGTAAGTAGGTATAACTATATAAATATAAATATCACTGGTATGCCACTAGGGCGGGTATTTACTCGTTGTGCAGTTTAGAATGCTCAGGAAAAATGAAAGTATGAACGTCGCTCCGTATCCGTATCTCACAAGTTGTCTGGGTGAAATAATAAATGGTGACCGACATAGTCAAAACTTCGCAGAACACCCGCCTCCCTGCGTGGTACAAAAGATAGGTAGGTACTTACGTTTCGTCAATTCCAAAGTCATTGGAGTTTGTTACGTAGTAGTCTTCTGCAAAAAAAAACTGTAACTGTAGGTAGGTATAACTACATAAATATCACTAGTAGGTATACCACTAGGCCGGGTATTTACATCGTGAATACACGTAACGAGACAAAAAAAATATCTATGATAATGAGTATGATATTTGAAAACACTAAAACGAATATAAGTAGGTACTAATAGATTTGTTGATACATCATCTGACTACAAAAAGCAATGCAAGAAATGTCGATTCTAGTAAATAAAAACAATGATTACCAATTTAATCTAGTAGAAGTTTATCTACTTACCGACGTTTGCTCCTTGACTCGTACGATGTTCTAAAAGTCAGACTTGAGCATTTTTTTCGTTTATTATGTTTGTTACCCATTATGGCAAAACTAAATGCTTGGTTGGTGTTGGTGTGTGCGGCACTGCGGAGATCACAAAAATTTGGCACACGTCCGGCGTCGACGGGGTCTGCGGGCGGACTGGCGGTCACGCAAACGTGCCTTTTTACCATGAATTCGTGATAAAAAATCATATAAAATTACCATGTTAACTTTTTAACATTTTTATTTATGATTCCATTTTTTTATTGCATTGTAATTCGTAAAAAAAATAAAAAAGCAATATGATTTGTAAAAATTAAGTCGCAAATCGTGTTTAAAATACCAAATAGAGGTGACTTTGGATTTTTTTTCTATCGAGTGAAGTTATTCATTACATGTATCAGATTTATGATTCCACTTAAAAACATGCTTAAGAATAACATATTTTTTTTCACACAGTAAAAACCATGGTTTATCTTAGAGGAAAGTTGATTCTTGCTAGACGTTTTCTGGCCAGGCTCGCCTTAACAACTTTCACCATCATAAGTGTATCTTCGATACCCATTGACCTCCCCGTACATCCATGTCGGTACCGAATTGAATCATGATAAATTAAATGACATTTTGACTTGTATGGTTCACGTTACTACTTACGGCTGCTACCACTTGTTGGAGTTGGGCCCTATTCTAAGCTCAACACGTTGTACGCGATAGGACCACCGGTAGGCCTAGCGTACTTTTCCGTTCGGGCCAAGCCAAAATCAGGTTATACGTAATTTTCATCAACTTGAGATTTTTATCACAAAGTTTATAAAATGCGATAATTCGTATGGAAAATAAAAATTTGCTACTTTTATCGCCTAGTTTTAGACATATAGTTTTAGGCTCACGGGTGAGTGCCGTGGCCTTCTACGAACGATTTTTAAATTTCCGTTCCCGGAGGCCGCCGGGGTCACCGCGCGGCTCACCCCGTGCACTCGTTCCCCGGACGCAGCGATCGAGTCTAACTACGAAGGATATACTACTAGCCCGCGAGCCAGGAACAAAATTAGTCAATCATTTCCTGTCGGACGAAAACTTGTACAACGATTAAGATTTATCATGAAGCCTAGTAAAGCTCACTTTGGCCAGCTCACGGTTCGGCAGCTAACTTCTTCAACAGCATCTACATTAGTCAGATGTACACTTTTTAAAAGCTTGTTTTGGAAACTATTGACTATAGAAAAGTTATGAACATCCTCCGATTCCATCATCAGACCATGAAGCTCATGGTTCATGGTTCATATTAAATTGGCACCGAAGATACGCAAGTAGGTATGGGTGATTCCACAAAAGTTGGGTAACTTTTGAGGATATTTTGTTTACTATAGTAATTAAATCAAATTATAACAAATTCGGGTGCATATGATGGCTAATCTAATGAATATATTGTTCCAAACCGGGCCAGTCACTTTTTGAAATAGATTGTGAGATATTTAAAATTTTCTGAATTTGATTGCCAGGGGACTGACGAGGCTAACATAGTACTGATAGAATATACAATTTTGTAAGAATTATAATGAAATTTAATAATAATCAGTAATCAGTATCAGTAGTTTTAATAATAGCACATGTCTTTTAAGTATTAAAATCACTGAGTAACAATTAAAAATAATTACTAATATGTATTACAGGGAGAAAATATTATCTCAATTTTCAATACAGCCTTTTGACATTTAACCTAACGTTATTCACTTAGCTTTTACTACCTTGATTTAGTTTTACTCAATATTTCAAGAACAAACAATAAAAACAAAAATCTGTTAGAATCATCTTCAAAAAATTCCTGCACTAATCCTTGCATTCTGATTTTACTTTTTTTTTTTATTTGTCAGGTTATGCCCAGTTTTTTTATAGGTGACTACTTTGTTTTTTATTCTCCATAGTTTGTATTTGTCTACTACATTTCCAGATATAACTTGTTTAATTTTTTTTCTTTCTTCATGAGTTTTTTCTTTTTTCTTTAGTTTAGTGTAGTTTTTTTCTAATTGTGTTTTAATAACTTCCCCAAAAAGGGCCTTCTTCACTAATTCTTTCCTTTTAGTTATATCTTCACTCATGTCTTCAATTCTCGTCTTTGGTGTTTTTTTAACAGATTTTATTACGTTTTTTAGCTGTTTTTTGACTCGTTTATATTTTTGAGCATTTAGTTTAGTTTTAAACTTTGAAACTATAGCATCCATCTTTTTTATTTCCGTTTCTAATTTTTCTCTGTCTTTCACTTCTCCTTTCAGCTTCTTTTGCTCTTTGGTCTTCGTTAATAACAGGTCTGATTGCTTCATTAACTATGGGTGGTATTTCGTCGTCAGTAGAAGTATTTTGGCGTATAAAATTATTAGTGGTTTGTTTCATTAAAAGAAAACAGCTATGTTTTCTTTTAATAAATAATTTTTAAATTTTTTTTCTAGTTATTCGTTGCTCTCGTGGTGTCATGTCTTCAACATTTTTTCTTTGTCCTTTCTCTTTTTTCCTTAACTACTAAAGTTTTTGTTTTTCTTTGTATTCCGCTAATTTAATGGGGTCACTTTTAATTCTTGCCAAGCGAGCCTTTTCGGCTTCTATCTTTTTTTTTATACTTATTTCTTCCCTAGTCAAATTACTTTTAGCGTGCCGCATGATGTTCTAAACTGAAATATAAAATAGAAATGCTTATACATGGTAGCAATTAAGATAAAAGAGCTCTAAAACACAAAAACAACATCAGTACTATGGAGACACGTCAGTCTTCTGGCGCGAAACCTGACAAAGGACTGACGCCAACGGATTGACGAAAAAGACATCATTTGAGGTTTTAATCAGAACTAATGTTTTTTTCTGGTAATTTCGAATATCAATAAACTACATTTTAACAAATCATAGTTACCTATGTATAAATGAAATAAACCTCAGATTAACAAAAAAATAATGACTCACCACAGGACTGAGATTTTGACTGGCTCAGCATGTGTATGGACGACAAACACAACCCAGGAACTGGTACAGTTATGGTGGCCGTCAAATCGTGCGGTCCGCAACTAACTTCATTACCAACATTAAAGCTTAAACAGGGATTTGACCTTGACTCGGTGATATTTAGCGCGAATTTCAAATTTGAAGAACACACAACGGACTGACGAATGAAAACGAACACAAAGTTTCTTATTTTTTTTAAAATAAAATGAAGAACAATGCATTATGAAAGTTGTAGTATATAATACTGTGTACATCACAGATTGTAGTAAATTAGTAAGTTTTCTTAAATCAATGATAATTTTTAATGGATAGTCACTTGATTGTTGGTTTTCGGGATTGTGACATACCAAAGGACTGACATTTTAGGTATTAATTTTGTTTTTTTATTAACTTCTATTTAAAATGAAAAAGTGAAATTGGGTGACCAAATAAAGGACTTTTCATTGTTTTAAAATAAATTATTATTTCAATAAAATATAATAAGACTTTGTATATATTGGCTGATGACATTGAGTTACCCAATTTTTGTATATTCACCCGTATACCAAATTCCAGTGCAATCGAACTTCAGGAAGTGGTTTTTATGTGACCTATATAAACATCCATACAAAAATAATAACACGGCAGGTCAAATGCAGGCTTGTTTATTTGTTTAGCGGGGCATTTCACGCACTTAGCCACTACTTCATTGGATCATTGAATGAAAGCTTGTAAAAAGCCTAGCAGTATGCCGAGGAAAAAATGGTTAGTTGATGCATTCAAATAGGCGATAGAAGCTTCTGCGTAGCTCCTGCTTTGCAATCATAAGGGCATCAGCTGACGATATTAATTTCTACCGCGATACAGCCAGCTCACTTTTTTTTTCGGGTATGAAAGATATTGGGTAAGCTCTATCTTAACACAACACAATTTTCAATCGGGAGGAAATGACTGTTTTTTGTTTTTTCTGTTGACTGTTGGTACATTTTGTTCATGATATGTGAACATTCTCCTCCAGCACCACATTTCAAAGGCTTCTTCTTTTCTCTTTATTTCTTCTGTCCACTGCTAGTATTGACCTCATGGTCAAGATTAAGCCGTAAAGAAATTGAGAACACGATAGATGCATCGCACAATTATCATTTTGGTGTTTTTGAGACATTTCTGTTATTCTTAATTTCAATTAATATCTCAATTGTTACGTTCAAGTTGTCCAGTCCGATCAAAGATCATGATTTTGGGTCTTGACTTATTTACTGAAAAGGCCAACCATCTCGCTCTCCCGCTCTACCTTACGAAACAGTTTGGCTAGCTCCTGCTCTGAAGATGCAAACAATGTTGTGTCATCTGCATATCGTAGGTTGCTGATCTTATTGCCACCTATTGCGATACCGCTTTCCCACTGTTCTAGGGCTCTTCCTATTATATAATCGCAATAGATGTTAAAAAGAAGTAAGACAAATGGTGCAAGAGGTGACACTGACCCCTGACACTCCTTTTTCGGGTTGGTTAGATCTTGACACAACATCTTTTATCTAGACGCTTGACTCTCCATCTTCGTACAGACTGGCAATCAGTGCTATTAGGTGGAAAGGGACGCCTATTGCCTGCAATGCATGCAACTCCACCTAACACAGTCGAACGCTTTTGTGTACAATCTATATTATGCTGCTAAACCCAACACCGGATTCATGATAAATCTATCTTAATCATTTGTACGAGTTTTCGTCTGGGAGTAAATGATTGACCAAATTTGTTCCTGGCTCGGGGGCTATCATGTTTACTTTGTTTTAACCGAATTCACCGATAATTTTTAGGTTTCTTAAGAAATGATTAATTATTTTAACTAATGTGATATTGAAAAGAAGTGCCATTGTGATTATTAATCTTCATAAATAACTTTGTTAAACTATCTGTAAAAAAAATTGTACTATGCCGTTGCATGTAATTTGACCAAATCGTTGACCAACCCTAGTATCATAACAACAACCTTGATAAAAATCTGAGTTTCAACTGGATTTGAAAACCACGCTGTCCGATCGTGCTACAGGGCCACACGGCACGGCTCACTTCCATACGCGTTTTGTTTGGTAGCTGCTCTTTTCGGCTTGTGGGAAGCGTTTGCATTGAACCGTGTTACTCAAAACATGTAGAAGCTATAATCAAAAAACTGTGTGTAAGCTGGTGTGGTGTCACTTCAGCTACTCATCTCATATCTTCCGAACGAAAGAAGGTATGACTATGCATTTTGGCTCAAATTTTAAAGCATACTTAATTGTTGCCATTGGCAGCAAAATTTTCAAATCTCTCGGTTATAATTATACTTTCCGAGTTTTAAGCAAATACCTATGTGTAAGCTGAAGAGACGTCACTTCAGCTGACACATGTTGAATCGACGAAACTATCAAACGTAGAGTTTTCATTTAAAGGGCAAAAACTAAAGCATAATTGCTGCCATAGGCAGCAAAATTTTCAGATTCCTAAACCTCGTAGTTTCCACGTAATAATCAAAAAACAGTTTTCGCGCCCAAAAATTCATATTCCGTTCCGTGCGGTACATTATTGCAATTCAATTTGATCTTAGCGCGTATAGTGTTAAAAGTCATTTCAACTTGCGTTCAAAATTATTTTAGTTTTGTTTAGACTGAGAGCCGCTGAACTTATATGGAACTAAGAATGCACCTGTAAAATTTGAGCTTTGCTTAGTTTAGAGTCAGACGACCACATGTGCATAAATGTCCTAAGTATTTGTTATTTTATTTGTTGGATTAAAAACGGCTGGGTATGAATGGTACTTTGAGCTATGTGGCCAAACGGATTCTGGGAAATAACCTAGTATGATACAGTACAGAGTATGGTACAGTAGAAACCAGCCTTGATTATGGTTCCCGCGCTTGTGCTTGTCGGGGCGCGCCGGCGAGGGCCGCGGCGCGAACAGGCGCTGCAGCGAGCGCGGTACGGGCTGCTCGTCGGGGTCCGTCGGCGGTGCGTTGATCTTGCCCTTCACACTGCAGTCAATCACACACACTATTATAATCATACACTATTGCTTACAGGTAAATTGACAACTCAAATCTAGACATACCTATACAGCCTTAGAAATAAAAAAATGCATAAACATCTGCTAAACCAATGTTCAGTTAGACATTGAGTAGCAAGTAAATAGCGCTACACAAACATGTAACTATTGTTTGAGCAAAAAATTGTGAACCGGCATTGGGTATTTACACAGATGCTTAACACTTTTTTCTTTTTGTTTGGCAACTTTTGGTAAATTCGTTCAGAAACTTTTTCGAACGAATAGTTTTTAATAATTATTTTTTTAAGAAAGCTTACTAATTATTAACATTGCACATACAATTTACGTTTTAGGAAAGGAAAATTAATCAAACTATGTTGTTTTTTGAATCTCTTGTCAAAAATTTGTTGATATAAACTATTTTAGAAGAAAACATTTCCTTTTGGTTAGAGTAGGAGACTAACAACAAATTTCTGAACGGAACAGTCAAATGTCAATCTACCAACACTACAATGTGTGTAATGTCACTCTACCAACAAAGCTTTTTTATTTTGACAATAGAGAAACAAACGACACAGATTCCATAGTTATTGAGTCTAGATCAGCTATTATAGTGAAATCTGCCATCTTGACCCCGTACACACCCGCTATACAAGGGTACCCGGCCGTGTAACGAATGTTTGTTTTCCTTTGATTTTGTTACATCTGTACACAAACTGTGCACAACATTTAAGTCAAAAATATATTTATTTTTTAGCTTTTGTGTTACACAATGTGTGTACACATGTATTAAAACTTTATTTCTAAAGCTGATAGAGTGAGTGGATTCGCAATGTGTTACAACAAACCAGCCATAGTATTGCTTTCAGTCGTGTTGCTGACAGTGAGACTTTATGAAGGTGTATGATTACTACAATGACACACCATCATGAAGTCTCATTGTTGGCACTTCATTGTAGTCCTCACAAAACCTTTAGCCAATGTTAGGTGAGTTTTATGATATGTGTTTGTAGAAGCTTTTAAACCATTCGCCAAAAAAAACTGTTACATTCGGATTTTACTCAAATTTATAAAACAATACTCAGAGTGTTTTCCTCATGCAGTAAGAATGAATATAAACATCACCCTCTTATTATTTTATATAACATATTATATCCTAATGTTCTTAACAGTATGTTAATGAATAAATGTATCTGAATCTATCTAATTATATTTATTCCTATTGATTGGCACAGGACCGGTATGAATGGTGTATGAGACGAGAGGCCTATGCTCAGCAGTGGGTGACAGATGGATGGCTGGATGGATTATGAGCTGATAATGATGATTCATATTCAACAGTTGCACTCATTTATTTTTAACCGAATTCTAAAAAGGAGAAGGTTCTTAATTTGACTGTATGTTTTTTTTATGTATGCTACGCTAATTGTGAATGGATACTGAAAATTATTTTTTTGAGTGGTAGATCAAATCTAGAGGTGGTTCTTTAAAGGTTTTATCAAAATTGATCAAACAATTTTTAAAATATCAATAAAAGTCTAAAAATTGTTTACATGGATGACTGGTTTTTTAAGCTTTACTTTTTAACTATCTCATACCTTTAGGGTGGTAATAGATAGATTGTGCAACTTTGGTGCATTATAATTTTAAGTTTGTGTGGCATACATTATAATTTTAAGTTCGTGTGGCATACAGTACTTTGAATGCCTAGCTTCACTCACGATTCTACTTCATAATCCATCGCTACGCTCGAGATTCTACTTTACAATCCTTCGCTCCGCTCTGTATTCAAAGAAACACTTTCGCAAACAGTTGTTTTCTCCCTGGGCAAACTATCTATTTTCGAAGCAGTCCAGCGTGCAACTACATAAATCTCAGTAGCGTATAAGCGAACGTCTTACACATAGGATTTATTGCGCAGCTGGAGTTATCTCTTTGTAGTTTTAAGACCTGACTATTAGAACTATTTTAGGTGTAAGTTAGGTTATAATCTGGGGTTAAAGTTAAGATTATTGTTACCTCTGTAAACGTCTTGCTTGCTGTTCCAGCGGGTCTTTAACACCTCGGTGTTTTTTAGCCGGTATTTTACGACCCATTAGTGTTTTATATACTCCTATAAAAATCAAATCGAATTTAATATTTGTTAGAGCAAATAAAATTATAACGAGCCAAAACATAACAAACACACAACAGCATGAACAGCATGTGGCAACAGGGCTCCGTTCAGAACAAACAGTGGAGCGCACTCAGAGTGCCACACAACACCTTCACAACACAGATGTTTTGAATGGCGAAAATGCACTCTGGGTGTGCTTCGAACTCAGTCTCTGAACGCAACCCAGTGACAGTGACATGCGACTTTTGTTTTTAAGTTTCGCCTGTCGAGCAGACTAAAGCCTTGAGGTCATATCGCCTGGTCATCTGTTTGTCATTAGTCGTTACCCTATGATTCTATAATGAAGATGATGTTGATGAGTGAGAAGATGATGATAAATGAGATGAATCTCTCACCTTTTTTCATTTCTATAAAGCTTTAAGTCGAGTTTTTAAGAATACGAAAAGAAGACCCAAGTCTAGGGATCTTTGTGCACACCCAAGTTTAAAAAAACTTGCTTGAGTTGACACTCGCTAAAACTGTTATAGTAAGTGTCAAATCTACTTTTTTTTCTTTGTCCTGTGTTGCAAGAACTTGTATGTGTAAAGTTACATAAGTGTTTTTACAAAAGATGCTCCTAAGCATAAGTGTGAGTCGTGAGATAATATGTGTTTGTGTTTGGGGACTTTGGGGGGGCGGGGGGTAAATTTAGTTTAGTCTAATTTTTTTTTATACTAAAATAAGTCGTTCCCGTTTTATTGACTGAGTAAGATGACTGTTAAAATATATCATAATGAGTCAGCGTTTCTATAGATTGCGTGATTACTTTAGTTCGTGTTATTCGGGATTAGGATCAATCAAAATAGTAATAATACTTTTTATGTAGTTTTTGGTGTGCAATAAAGATATATTGTATTGTAATACTTTATTTGGTCATTTTAAACATTGCCTTAATTCTCATAAAATCTCAAGTTCACGCCTTGAAATGTTCAAGTTATTCCTAAAGCTAAAATTAAAGTTAATAAATACGAGTTTACAGCTTAATACATATTCCGAGGTTAACCCTTATTTGGCTACTACAAGAATGGTTGTGTAAAGTTAAGTTTTGCAATTTCTGAAAACTTTTGGGTACAATAATCGATAAGAAAACTCTTAAGCACCGATCACATCACACTACATCTAGTGTACTAGTTTGGGTATAAGTTAGGGCAATTCATATTGTGCGTTCTATATAGTTGACACTGCGCTACATAGAAGCCCGAACTCAGTCATTGACTAAACGGTGACCATGGCACCCGTACTTTCGAAAAAACTTTTTGAACATTTTAGACGTTGTAGATCTGGAACATTTTAGGAATTACCTTACTACGGATCAAACTCTAAATATTTCGAGTAGTTTGTGTCATGACCCTTCATGACCCTACAAACAAAGCATAGTTATCTTTTATAATTTCTAAAACCCTTAGTAACGTTTCTTTTTTATATGAGTCACACATGGTTGTCGCCTGGCCCGTTTGCAACACGCACGCTCATTCGCTTTGGCTACCACAGTAAGACTGAGCACCCTATATAGGCACCTACTACTAATGATTACACTGCACTGCAATTATGTAGTAAGTTAGGCCATTTATGTATGTTTCTATTGCCCTAAGTTAGAGTCCTACATCCCTACATGCATTGACACTATACGACATCTAGGATTATTATGTAAAATAATGCACTAGATAAAGTGTAGTGTAGTAGGGTGTAGTGCCTGCGCGGCGCGGCGGCGCGGTGATATAAAACTTTTTTTATCTCACTAGACTGTTAAGTACAAAATATGCACTATAGGCAACAATGGCAACATTTTTGATTGGTTCCATCAAATTGCGCTGCGCGGGCGGGGGGCTTGTTTAGAAGCGCACGCAAGGTCGTTCTTTGTGTCAAAAAAATATTTCTATTCCTTTTGACGAATTTTTAAAATAAATAATCGCTATATTGACTAGTCAGTGAGTTCAGTGACTATTTTGTGATAAAGAAAATAATAATTATCGTCGTGCGCGTATGTGGCGTGTAGTCATTAGTTAGTTTCTAGTGAAATCCGTACTCTTCATACGTTCCAATGAGTCTGGGAGGAGGTCAAAACACAGACGGCACAAATGCAGGAGGAATATTCGTTCAATTTAACCAAGACTGCACGTAAGTACCCCATGTAGTCAAAATGGATCGAGGAGGAGGGAGCAGTGGCGCTAGCGAAGGCCTCCGGAGGCACTGCAAGGCGTCAAGGTTCCCTTGCTACGTGACGATTGCGAAAGTGCTCAATGTTACAAATTAACATTGATTCTTGCAGCGAGTACGTCGGGTGCGAGAAACGATGATGCAATACTCCGAGCCAGGTGTTTCATAACTGCTGTTCCCGGATAAAGAGCTGTACACAAAAATGGCGCGCGCCAGTGACAGCTGGCGCAGGAGCGACCTCCCAAACTTGTTTTTGTTGTCAAACAAGACACCTAGTTGCTTTGTTTGGAACAGCTGATCACTCTGTCTCACATCTGCAGCATCCTGTGAGGCAAAATTGCTAACTCTAACTTGCCTTGCATCATTACATGTGTATGTTTTTGTTCTTTACCATAATAATTTTTTACATTAATTTCTTTGTCTCATCTATAATATTATTTCTTCTTATTTTTTTAGTATACATATAAAAAAAAATTAAATCATATATTTACCACTAGATATTACCTATCTCTGTGGTAAGTAGGCCCTTGTAACTGTTCTAACTTAAATGATTAAATCAGTTATATATAGTAATAGTCTCTTTGTCCATCTTACCAATGTCAGAACAATATAGTTAAAATATTTATGGTTCTGTTTTGTGGACTGATTTTGAGTATTATTAAAATACTTCAACTATCCCCAGTCCTTGTGCATTTTGAAGTCGTGATTATTTTCTGTTTCAAAATACTTGTTTGTACTTAATGAAACTAGAAATCCTTTTTGTCAGAATACAACCATGTTTCTGATGAAAGCAAATTATGAGGTTCTCGATCCTTTGAAATGGTATTTATATTTGGTGTGGTATGAACAGGTCACTGGTGGCAGGCAGCAGCGCAGGCTACCACCTTTTTGCGCTGACTGCCGACGATGGTGTGGAAGAGATTTACGCGAGCCGCTCAGGGCTCGACACCTGCCTCGTAGACCGGCTCTTCAGCAGCTCACTTGTGGCTGTAGTCACTGTCTCCGCCCCACGGTACTCACACCCACCTTCACCCAGCCAGGGAAGTTTCCCCTTGCTCCATTCCACCCTACTATCAAAAAACAGATTACCAACCAAATTTCAAGAATGCAAAAAGTCAATATTGCAAAATGTGCAAAATGTAAATAGTCAAACATGCAGAAAAACAAATTTAGAGTGAAATTTGTGCGGATGCTTATTTGTCAATTTATGAAAACTTGCCAGTCCCTTGACATTTTGCATGTTTGACTATTGCATTCATGATGTTTTATTGGTACATCAAAATTTAATGTAGATTGGATCTACAGTACACAAACTACATTATAAATACAATTCCCTTGATTTCTCATGTAGCTAAAGACGATAGTAATCATAGTAAGTATTAAAACTATTTAGTTATAGTGTCCCTAGCTAGTCATTAGATGCCAAACTATGTATGGTTATTTAGCGGTGCATAGAATCCAAAAGTCTAGCTTATCTCTTTGTAGATGTTAAAAAAAAATTGGTAGTAAGTACATAAAACAACAAAATAGTACTTTCGGGAAGGACATTACACTGTTATCTTGTAGGTAATCGTGCCAAAATAAAATACCAATGTCAATCGATTTTACGAAAATCGATTTGGGTTCAAAATAAACAATTGATAATTACGTACAAAGAAAAGCGATTAAGCGTCATTTTACAGCGTTTTCATTTGTCGTACTTATAGACATTTACTCAGGTGAAAAAGAAACAAAAATTTAAAAATTGACGGCGCGCCCGTGTTTGGTAGTTGAATGCATTCAGTACGAGATAATAGGTTTACCGATACGCTCGTAGATCTGAAGGTTAGTATCGCCCACCAGTGCCAATAGTTGGCAATACGGCAGTCGAGCTCTTCACTAAAACACAATAGTTTCGTAAAATTACATAATTATCGTTGAGCAACATCCTAGATACGCTAACTTATTACTGCATAGTATAGTAGGTAGGTGCAATGGATATGCCAATGATTGCTGTAGTGCCGATAACAGTCGGCAGTCGGCTGGCCGCTCGCGTGTGACGTCTCCGCGCGTGCGCCGCGACGCTCACGCCAATGTTTTTCACAACAGCTGATAGGCTCGTATTGCGTCATATATACGACAACAAACTGCGCGGAGTTTCAAATGTTATCCAGCACATATAGGCGCTCGCGCCGCCGCGACCGAGGCCGCTCACTGCGCGCTAGTGGGGCGTGGAATGATATGTAGCCTTCCTTCGCTGCGTAGTGCAGAATATGTACTTATGTACGACATCGAAACCATAATGCGAACGATGGCCGCTCGGTGTCCGTAGAGTGGGCCTCGCTCGCTCGCGACCTCGAGGGCGCCTAGCGTCGTCGTCCGCAGCGCGGCTAGAGGTCGCGCGATGTTTCGGGCGTCATGTCACTCGGCGACCACACTAATAATACCGGTGGCGGCGGCGGGTGGGCGCGTCGAAGGGCGAGCTATTTGCGCGCGTCGCCGTGGACGTGAACTTGGCCTCGCGCGCTCGTCACGAGACGTCACGTCCGATGCGCTCGCTCATCACGACGGCCGCGCTGGGCCGACCGGTGGTCCGTGCATCGGACACCCTGTCACACGTGCCTCGGAAGTCCATCGTTAATTCATACATGTACTGTACACCCTTAGCAATAATCGTTGTATAGCCTCGGATCTGTTATACAGTGTTTTGTCTTTTTCGTTCAAATTCAAAAGTGTTCCAAGAATATACAACGCTATTGCCAAGGGAGTTAGTGTGTTAACTGAAGATGGGCGTTCGTGGCCCACGTCAGTTGTATGCTTATAGTAGGGGCTGTAGCCATGGGTGTGGCAGTAGGTTGTAAATTAAAATTCTTTAATAAATAACCGTGACATGGAGACGGACAGAAACAGAAGGCCCTGGCGAAACTATAGGGGCTCCTTTTCTAAACTGCGGAAACCTAAAAAAAAGTTCCATGTAGTAAAGTGATTAATTAAAATGTGGTAGTGACGTTGTGACCGGCGCGGACGGCTGGCGGAGTCCCGAGTCACCGGGTGAGTCGCCGACCTCGCGCGATAACTTTTCTTTCCGACTTTAATTAGGGTTATATGTATAATAAACTAAGGAAACCTTGGTGGTTTCGCCATGTCTGTCTGTCTGTAGGCTGTCCGTTTGTTTGTCATGATACTTTTGTTCAGAGACTCTAAGGACTACAACGGTTCCGGAAAATCCGCACAAACAACTTACGCTGAATGAAATCCGCATAAAACGAAAATGATGAGTAAATCATACTTCTAAAATACCTACTATTTATTTCTTAGCTTCGGAACCCGGCCGTAGGCGTTTCACGATACGCACTTGACTTATTTTTATTCCACTACAATACAACAGAATTATTATTCGGGTCATTGATCGTAGGTGGCCTTTTTCTTTTCTGTATATTCTATTTGCATTATTTACTAGTAAAATTGTCGATGGATCATTTGAACGGGGCATCATTCTTATATTAACCATATGTCAGAAGATTGCCGGACCAAAATTACGAGAAATTACGGCACCCAAAGACGGCAAAAGACTCCGGACGGTCCAAAAGGAGATTGAGAAACGAACTTGACTCATATTTATTTAAAAATTGGACCCGGGTTGCACAATTTTTGCACTAAAGTGGGACAGCGCAGGCTAATAATACAATCAAAATAATTAAAATGTTTCCAAAATGTATATGACTGAATGTAAGTATTTAACTTACATACATCCGAGTCGAGTCGAGCTGGCGTAGCTCCGCGTGCGTCACCGCGATCGTGTGACGTCACAAACTCACGCGCAGTCTGCGTAATGAACTCGTACTAGTGTGCAGTGCACGTGCAAACAACACGGAGAACCGACTGTCGAGATTATCGCACTTAATAACACAATGGATTTTAATGAAATAGGAAAAAGACAAAGCTGTTTGGAGCCTTTAACTTCCGCCAAGTAGTAGTATTAGTACATAAATATATTATGATGTTACCTTTAGTTCTAAGCCAAAATGTGTGTCATTGTTTTAGTAATACAAATTTTTGGGGAAAAAAAATATGTTCCAGTTTCTTGCCTTTTGTTCCGAGTAGTGTCTCTTTTTCTGAACGAGGCGGTCGAGTCATTTTTATAACTTTGACGTTCATAAGTGTAGCTTCGATACCCACCCAGTTGAATAAAGACATTTTAACTTTGATTTTTAACCTGTTTTGAGACAAAGGGCAAGTACTCCAGTAAAATAAAAGTGAATATCTGACCATTTTTGTTACACATACATAGTCCAGTAGGTACAGTAAACCGTTTGTGTTATCTGCTTAGCATCGATCCTTCAGAGTACCCTACAAAAAGAGGTCTTAACGGTGAAAACCGCAGCTTCGGCCCAATTCGGCGGCGGCCAAGACGACCTACACGATTTGTGAGCTAATTTTTAAATTTCGCATAGTGTCGGATTAATAAGTTTCCTTTTCAACATTTCCCAACATTGGTCGAGAGTGAATCGACTCACAGTGCATCGGGCCTGTCTATTGCAGGAAGCTGATCGTGTGCCACTACAAGAAGGGCACCGAGATCTGCAACTACAGCTACAGCAACACCATCCTCGCCGTTAAGCTCAACCGCTCCGTGAGTACCGTCGCCCTCCACACTCTTTTTAACCTCACATTCATTTTATTTTATTTTATTTATTTAAACAAAATCCACAGCTCACAATAATGACATGAAATAAACTTACAGATAAACTTACAGCTAATTACGGATTTACATTTTATATACAAAATAATAAAAACAATCACTAAATCTTATATCTTTAAATGAGCAATTCTTGTATATATATATAATTGGAATCTCGGAATCGGCTCCAACGATTTTCATACAATTTAGTATATAGGGGGTTTCGGGGGCGATAAATCGATCTAGCTAGGAATCATTTTTAGAAAATGTCATTTTATTCGTGTTTTATCGACAATCAACTTAAACATAAACTTGGAAGAAAAATAACAAAAAGGAGGCGTTTGAGTAGTCTCGACTGAAAAATATGACTCTTCCTGACATCTATTGGCGAATAATAATACTATTTTTTGTGAGCAACTAATTGCTTTAACGACACAACAGCAGATGGCGTTGTTAAGTAACACGAAGTCAATGAGTGTTTGCTTTGAGGTTAGACTAAAATCAATTGTTTATTTTCAAAAAAACACAATTAAAAAAAAAAAATACCGAGCAAAGCTCGGTCATCCAGGTACTAAACTTAAATAAACATAACACTTTTCAATATTAAAAGACAAATATTGTTTTATGATGATAAATATAAGTAGGTACATATAAAACTAAGAATTTTGGACAATTTTTAGTGCTTCATATTATTTTATTGTGTGAACACACAGGTATCCACACACTTCAAGTGTGTGGATGCCTATGTGTGAGTGGGTGTGTGTGTGTGCGAGAGGGTGAGTGAAAAGACGTGTGTGTGTGTGTGTGCGTGTGTGTGTGTGTGTGTGTGTGGGATAGTAGGGGTGAGTGTGTATGAGTGCTTTTGACTTCATCTCTGCTTTGGTTCCTTAAGAATTTGGAGAACCTCCCGTTTGAAACAGAGCTTGCTGGCGTGGAAAATATCGACGTCGCTGAATGTTTTGTTGTCCTTCCAATGTAACCGGCTAACGAGTGAGTTTCGAGTCTCCATATTTAGTAGAGAATATGGAGACAGCAAAAAGCCTTGTATGTCTTGTCTTCATCTATGGATTAACATTGATTGACTAAGATAATTGTTGTTACTTATGATTCTTTACGAAAAATTGAATTTTTGATCACTTTCCGAGCATAAGAAATGTAAAAAGTTCGACTATTCTGTTCAGGGAGCGTTTTGCTCGCAGGGTAGGTGTAATCGATTGCGGAGGGATAGTAATGATCTCACGATGACGGTCCGCAGAGGCTGATCGTGTGCCTGGAGGAGTCGCTGCACATCCACAACATCCGCGACATGAAGATCCTGCACACGATCCGCGACACGCCGCCCAACCCGCGCGGGCTGTGCGCGCTGTCGCCGTGCGTCGACCACTGCTACGTGGCCTACCCCGGCTCCAGCGCCGTGGGCGAGGTGCAGATCTTCGACGCCGTGCACCTGGTGAGTGGGCGAGCACTGCCGCGGGACCGCAGCACTCCGGGGACTCACGCGCGCTCTGTTGCAGAACGCCAAGTGCGTGCTGAGCGCGCACGAGTCGCCGCTGGCGGCGCTGGCCTGGTCCATGTGCGGGCGGCGGCTGGCCACGGCCTCGGAGCGCGGCACGGTGATCCGCGTGTTCAGCGTGCCGCAGCGCACCAAGCTGTACGAGTTCCGGCGCGGCGTGAAGCGCTGCGTGGCCATCGCCTGCCTGGCGTTCAGCGCGTGCGGCGCCTACCTGGCCGCCACGTCCAACACGGAGACGGTGCACGTGTTCCGCGCGGGCGAGCCGGCGGGCGCGGGCGACGAGCCGCCGCCGGCCGCCGACGAGCCGGCGCCGGGCTGGATGGGCTGGCTGTCGCAGGTGGCCACGGCGGGCGCCACGTACCTGCCGGCGCAGGTGGCCGACGTGCTGGCGCAGGGCCGCGCCTTCGCCTCCGCGCGCCTGCCCGTCACCGGCACGCGCGCCGTCGCCGCCATCACCAAGTGAGTCGCGAGCTGTGCACGTTCACCATCCCATCCTGGGGTGCTCCTAGACGGCTCATATTTTTACTGCAATACTATTTTGAGAGTGGCCCGGTGAGGGGGGTTTACTTCTAAATCTTGGTGTAGCTGAGTGTTAGCAACTGGGTCCCTCGGACGTTTGGATGTCTTTCCAGCTTCTGCTTGTATTTTTAACAGTTCTCAATCTTTTCTCGAACAGTGTTCATGTTGAGGATGCAGTGTAGGTCGCCGTTTTTAATGAACCACGGTGCATTGGTGATTGTTTTAAGCTTGGTATTTTGGATCCGCTGTATGACGGTAATGTTTGAGGTGCATGCCGAGCCCCACAGCTCAACGGCTATCCAGATGCAATCCTAGGTGCTTCATAGAATCACTGTAGGGTAGAAGCTGGTTGCCAAGTAGAAACTTGATTTTCAGATGATATATATCTGTCTCTGCTGCTCGCTAGTACGGCAGCGTCATCAGCATAAGTGGCAACTGTCACGTCTTTAGTGATAGGGCTTTAGTGATATAGGCTCTAGTCAGCTGTAAAAATTGTGTACAGGATAGGTCCAAGTACAGATCCTTGGGGTACTACTACGGCTTTGATTGGGTATAGCTTTGACACTTCTTTATTTGAAAAATGTGATCTTTATGATATGATTCATAAAGAGAGTAGAAGGTGTGAGGAAGAAACTTCTTGATTTTATAAAGTAGGCGTTTGTGCCAGACTTTATCAAAAGCTGGTTGAATATCTAGGAAGGCAGATGAATATTCCTTGTTCTCCAGGGCACTTCTGATCGTGTCGTATACTCGATGAATTTGCTCTATTGTACCGTGTCTCTGACGAAACCCAAATTGATGTTCTAGAACTTCCTTTCCACTAGCAAGTACTGGAGCCATTATTTTTAGTAATATTCTTTCAAAGTGTTTAGATATTATAGGCAACTTATCGGTGTTGCCCATAATATCTAAACTTATAGCTGACCTCATTTGCTGGTTTAGCGTCCTTGTAAATCTTTTTTTTATTACTTATTAGGCTTGCGTTTGGCCGCCAACATGCTTGATGATAAGTAGTGATGCGGCCTACGAATACGATGGAGCACGCTTGCCTAGAAGAAACCGATTCAATCGAGACTTGAAGACACCCAGATTATAAGTGTCAGGGAACACACACTCTGGCAGAGTATTCCACACCCCTGCGGTCCGTATGAGAAACGAGGAACCAAAGCGTTTCGTGCGTGTTGTTGGTATATCGACCATAAAACGATGCCGCTTTTTTGTACTCTTGGTTGTTTTATTGGGAGAATAAGGTAATGCAAACCAGATGCACACTCCCCGAAATAATTATATTCGATAAAAAACCGATAGACTAGCAACCTTGCGCCGATGATTCAAACTCTGAAGTTTGGTCTGGACAAGGGAGTAGTTGCCAATAAGCTTCTTCGCACGTTTCTCGATGGACTCCAACGCCTCGAGCTGTACAAAAATAAAAGTACAATTTTCCTAGTAACTGTCTTGAGTGTGTGTGTGTGTGTGTGTGTGTGTGTGTGTGTGTGTGTGTGTGTGTGAGTGAGTGACTGAGTTTGAAATTGTGTAGAGGAATGTTGAAAATCAGGTATGCTCACTGTTCCGTACGAACACGGGTAATTAAGTTTTCGGTGTCTTCGTAGGACAAAGTTAATAACTATTCACGGATTGCCCTCTTCACTTTCGACGACCTTTCGTTTTTTTATTTTTTTCTTTTGACTTGTTTATGTTTGACAATTATAATTATGACCAAATGGAATTTGAATTTGTAATTATTGTTGTTATTATTTAATGTTAAATTTGAAATTTTTAATGTGAAAATGATTAATATAGATACATATAATTTGTAATTAATTAATGTAATTGGCATGTGCCGTTTTAATAAATAAATAAATACTTATTCAATGTAGGGAGAACTTTAAGAGCTGCGTTGTATGGACGTGGAAGGAGGAAGTCTGGATGTCGGTTTGCAAAAGCAGATCTTACACTAGTTATCGGCACCCTGAAAATTCGTCTCTTTACAAGTTCATATTCAGTAGATTAGTCGAAGATGTCGGGTTTTTTATACGATCTGATGGCCAATGTGTAGGTTCTGTCGATAACATATAGACCAAGCCTTTATAATCCATGTTGCTGTTTAGCTGTCTTCCTATGGTGGATATGAGCCTCGAATTCCAGTAAGTATTATTGGCATTCCAGTCGCCTCCTGCGATGAAACGCTTGCCTAGCGTTTCAAAATAACTTTTGAGCATTACGGATGAAAATTCATCTTTCTATAGTATTTTGAAAGGCAATATACTGCTGATATATTAAAGCTTTCATCTAAATTTTCAAATGTATAACTATAGCTGCTTGAATTTCATCTGTTCTGAATTTGCTAAGATGGTAGTTGGTAGTTTAATTGAACTCTTTATAATTACTTCTGCTCCTGCATGGGCGGTGCCATCTGGATGGTTTGTCTGGTATATTTAGTAATTACGTATTTTGATCGAGTGCCTGTTAGATGTATTACTGATACGAGTAGAATATCTATCTCATACAGGTTTAGAAATGTTTCTACTTCATCTTTGTTCGGCGGTAAGCCATTGATATTCAAGGTCGCTCGCTTTAGTGTTTTTATTTAAGGGATCTTTCTAATAGTGTTGTCAAAAGACTCATGAGAGAGCTTATTCGTTGAAGGAGAAAATCTATTTAATCTGCTTGTTTTATTAAATTTTCTTGTAGTATGTATCTGTTTTGGGTCAGCGCTTGTAGGTGGTTTGGTGGCGTCTGCATACGAGAGCGCGCACTTATCACTGATGGCTTTCATTGTCGGTTGTAAGTTGTAACCGAAACACTTGAGCGTGGGTTGACATGATAGCTGTGGTAGACTAGCATATTGATTTTAGAATTGCAGTCCAGTATTGTGACCTTTGGGTGACACCTGTGCCTCTGTTTGATGGGGGTGCGGCTTAGTTTTCTGTTGTAGTATCTGTTTGTATGATGGTAGTGTTGATTGTGACGGCTTCTGTCGTTGAGGATATTCAGGGTTTTTCCTGATAGTGTTTGTAACAAACAACGCATGGTGATGGTACAGCCTCAGTTGTAACTCTCAGTGGCTACTTACGATTTAGGATTTCCTTGTAGATTTCACATCTTTTGTAGTAGACTGGGTATTACGCCTAGTTTTAGTGCATTCGGATGTTTTGTGACCTGCTGAGACAGTATTGCAATAAAAATATGACCCGTAAAAGAGCTATTGCGATAATTTGTTCGTTCGTTTGTGTCTTTCACGCCTCAACTACTCAACCAATCGTCATGACATTTTGTATACTCGTTGTACTTTTCTGTACCCCTGGGGCAGAAAAGATACCTTTCACTTAAAAAAATAACGGTTCCCAGCGACCGCAGGTGAAATCTCGGGGCGCAATCAGTTTTGATAAAAACTACACCAATGATTCGGAGGAGGTCGTTTCGTATGACAGTCTATTTCAAGTAGCGAGTCCCTCGGGAGACGAGTCCACAGAAGATAAATAAAATGTTACGTAAATACATCAGATTCGATGAGAAAGGAGAATATAGGCGCGTTATTAACACTAGGTAATCGACAATCTCGGACCTATCCGCCAGTTTCACAGAGGCACACGAGCGGCTAGCTAATTGAATAAGACTGGGCATATCGTGCGGGCGGGGGCGTCGCGTCGATCGGTCGCTCGCGGCCCGCGACGCGACGTCGCCGCCCGCACGCTTGAGTAACCCCGCGCGGCGCAGCGTGGCGCGCGCGCCGCGGCTGCTGGTGGCGACGGGCGCCGGCGTGCTGTACGTGTACGCGCTGGACGCGGCCGAGGGCGGCGAGTGCGCGCTGCTGCGCACGCACCGCCTGCTGGACGCGCCGCCGCTCACGCACAACGCAGAAGGTACGCCGCGCCCCGCGCCCCGCGCCCGCGCCCCGCGCGCTCCCCCCGCGCCCGGCTCGTTCAGTCCGTGTCGGCGGAGTGGGAGCGCCGCGCGGCGGTGCGAGCGAGCCCGCCGCGGCCGACTCGCTCGCACTCACTCGATCCGCTAGATGTACGAAGTTGGCCGGCCGCCCCCCGCCGTCGTGATCGGCGGCGGGCGGCCGGCCCTAGTGTTACTGTTCGCCGCACAGAAAGGCGCACCTCGTGCGCGACATCACCACCGCCCCCCCCCCCCCCCTCCCCCGCCCCGCCCCGGTCCCGCGACAGACCCGCACTAACACTCCGCCCCGCCGGCCGACTGCCCCCCGGCATCTGCCGCCGCGCCGGCCGGCGACTACTGTCATCTCGAGTTTTCCGACACTAATGGACAACAATCATTCATAAATCTTAAGATTATATGTTTTTATATATTTATTAGTATGTATAATATATTGTATTATTACGTATTTGAACGTTGAATGAATATAGTACGGTTCGAGTCCGTAACGGCGAGAGCGCGGGCGTGCGACGGTCGGGATTCTCGTTCCTACGATAGTAACATTTAATATGTTCCGTGATCGATTGCACACTTCGTTCGCTCGGGCTCCACTGTACAGCGGGGCATCCCAGATCAGGGCGAGTGACGCGCAACGAACTACTAGTTTCTATCGTGCTCAATAAAATTTTAAATGACTATCAATAATTTAGCAAAGGGGAAAAGTAACCACCGAAAAGATTTGCTTATCTATTTATTTCGGAATCTCGGAGCCCAGTCAGTAAACGTGAAGTAGCGCGCGGTAGTCGATCACGTAGGCGCGCCCCGCCGCTAGAGCCCGCCCGCCCGCGCCCGCCACGTTCTGGCCGCAGCCGCGCGCGGCACGTGTGCGCCGCGCTGCGCTCGCGCACGTGTGCGTGGTGCTGCGGTCGCTGTACGTGTGTGTTGTGCTGCGGTCGCTGTACGTGTGTGTTGTGCAGCGGGCGCCGGCAACAGTTACGCGGGCGCGCTGCGCGGCCGGGACCCCGCGCGGATGACAGGTACCACCGCACCCTCCCGCTTCACCCCTCCCCCCGCTTCCGGCGACGCTGGCCCCCGCGCCGGTCCATACCGGCCGCGGCGGCCCGGCGGCACAGTAGGTAGAGAGAGCGAGACGGCGAGCGCGGCTCCGAGCGCTAGCGTGTTGTTGTTGTGGCAGGCGGGGCGGGCCCCGGCGCGAGCGCCGCGCCCGCCGACGACTGGCCGCAGTGAGCAGGTGAGTGCCCGCCCGGGCTTCCTCGCTTCTTTGTACGTAGCCTTCCGTTTGTGACACCTGGCCCTGGGGAGATGCTTCGATGACACACTAGCCCCCTTGCTGATAAACGTTGTGTGGCCTCGGAATCGTTGTACAGTTTTTTTTTCCTTTTCTTTCTTTTAACTTTGTAACTCAATTGCACATGCAACATTTATAAGAAAGGGAATAGGTAGGTACGGTAGGTACTGTTCTTGTCTGTAAATTCCATATTTACACTCGAAGTGACTAATGTGTCGACAGCAAGTTTATACACCTCTCAGCAGTTATCACATCATTGTGTAGAATCTGACGCGGCTTGCGCAGAGTACAGAGTACACAGTACCAGTACAGAAAGACGCGACTCGCGCAGAGTACAGAGTACACAGTACCAGTACAGAAAGACGCGGCTTGCGCAGAGTACAGAGTACACAGTACCAGTACAGAACGACGCGGCTCGCGCAGAGTATAGAGTACACAGTACCAGTATAGAACGACGTGGCTCGCGCAGAGTACAGAGTATACAGTACCAGTACAGTACGAAGCGGCTCGCGCAGAGTACAGAGTACACAGTACCAGTGCAGAACGATGCGGCTTGTTCAGAGTACAGAGTACACAGTACCAGTACAGAAAGACGCGGCTTGCTCAGAGTACAGAGTACACAGTACCAGTACAGAAAGATGCGACTCGCGCAGAGTACACAGTACCAGTACATAACGACGCGGCTCACTCGGAGTACAGAGTACACAGTACCAGTGCATAACGACGCGGCTCGCGCAGAATACAGAATATACAGTACCAGTACAGAACGACGCGGCTCGCTCAGAGTACATAGTACACAGTACCAGTACAGAACGACGTGCCTCGCGCGGAGTACAGAGTATACAGTACCATTACAGTACGACGCGACTCGCGCAGAGTACAGAGTACATAGTACCAGTACATAACGACGCGGCTCGCGCAGAGTACAGAATATACAGTACCAGTACAGTACGACGCGGCTTCCTTGGAGTACAGAGTACACAGTACCAGTGCATAACGACGCGGCTCGCGCAGAGTACAGAATATACAGTACCAGTACAGAACGACGCGGCTCGCTCAGAGTACATAGTACACAGTACCAGTACAGAACGACGTGGCTCGCGTGGAATACAGAGGATACAGTACCATTACAGTACGCCGCGACTCGCGCAGAGTACAGAGTACACAGTACCAGTACATAACGTCGCGGCTCGCGCAGAGTACAGAATCTACAGTACCAGTACAGTACGACGCGGCTCACTCGGAGTACAGAGTACACAGTACCAGTGCATAATGACGCGGTTCGCGCAGAGTACAGAATATACAGTACCAGTACAGCACGACGCGGCTCACTCAGAGTACATAGTACACAGTACCAGTACAAAACGACGCGGCTCGCGCGGAGTACAGAGTATACAGTACCAGTACAGTATGACGTGACTCGCGCAGAGTACAGAGTACACAGTACCAGTACATAACGACGCGACACGCCCGGAGTACAGAGTACACAGTACCAGTACAGAACGACGCGGCTCGCGCAGAGTAAAGAGTATACAATACCAGTACAGTACGACGCGGCTCGCTCAGAGTACACAGTATCAGTACAGACCGACGCGGCTCGCCCGGAGTACAGAGTAAACAGTACCAGTACAGAACGACGCAGGACTCGCTCGCCGCTAAGACCGACTTTTGATCATATGCTTATGCTTTCATTTGGGTTTTTAAGATTTCATAAATTGGTAGTTTGTTTAATACTTTGGCTTGTATGTACGTTTAAACATTGAGTTACAATATGCTATGCACTGAAGATGGCGCCACCTTACTCGATTTCACTCAAGCACTGTGCTCCTCTGTCGGTCATGTTCAATTCTGCCCCTGGTAGTTAAAATGACGAGCGAGACAACGCCATTTACTAAGATTTCGTCTCTGGTTCGTAGCACATAGTAGCTCAATATATTGATTGACTTGTTTTGTTTATTTAATTCCGGTGCCCGGGCGGCTCTCGAGTCATCTCCATTAGAAATAATGATGCCTTGTGTTTAGTTTCTCCGGATAATTCCGAATTACACAATTCAAGTTATGTTAACAATACAAACGACTAAGTTAACATTTACAGCAGTGGTCCTCAACTCACTGATTCCTAGATGTCGCCTCCGCCGACAAATTCAAAAACATGTCTGGGTGTTAATATGTATTTAAAAATATCTAAGTATGTATATCAGTCTCTGACAGCCATAGTACAAGCTTTGCTTAGTTTGGGGTCAGGCGACCGTGTGTGGAAATGTCCCGAATTTATTTTATTTTATTTATTTTATGTAGAGGTTTGGCTATATCCATAAATAAAATGTGAATCCGTCCTACACGTTATCAATAGCTACTGTTGCAATTTTTTTCTTGGCTTTTGGGTATGTTGCTGGCAACGTCTGGGAATAATCGTGGATAAGTATAGAAGGACGTTTGGTCGTTTGTGAAGTTACACTATAAGTGAAGACCTGTATTTGGCCTACGTGTTTGTTTTACGTTTATGAAGGCTGTTAGGTGATTAAAATAAAATAAAAATATCACGACGCGGTTGGGATCCGCTGAGGCTAAACCAAGGCAGTCTTATGTTTGTCACTATTTATTCTCGTTTCGCGGAAAATGTCCCAATCGAATTGTGTCAACCCGACCCGGTCGTACTCTCAGCGAGACAGACCGTTTCATTTAGTTCGGTCAATTTACGATGGCACGTTACTACTCAAATTATTTCTTCATTCTAATGTATTAGTTACTCAAGCTCACACTTTGAAAATAATGTTTGCATTTCCGCGAAATTTAGTTGTAGTTGTACTCTACTAGCAGAGCGCGAATAAACTATAGGGCAACCTTGAAATCTAGAAGAAAAAAAAACAGCTGTTCCATACAAAAAATTCATTGGTCGACAAAATGTATGGAACAGCTGCTTTTTTCGTTTTCAAGGTTGCCCCATAGTTTATTCGTGCTCTGCTTGTGGAGCATGACTATCTCTCCAATTCGCGGGAATGCAAAAAACTACAAGGTCGTCGGTGTCTCGGCCTATCTCGCCGAGAGCGCACAGCCGGGGTCAGATGTACGACGGGAAATTATTAAAATCGTTCCTAAGTCAATGAAAATATAATACTGGCCATACACCATGCTGCCTATCGTCCAATCGGCATAACGCTGTAGACTCGACCCAATCTACAGTTAGATCAATCTACAGCCCACGTACACCACACACCATCAATTTAAACTGCGTCGACGTTCAGTTGAAGCTATGGCGTCACCAAGACCTGAATAGCTGACTAGTAAGCCAAGTAATGTACGTGTATTTCGGCCGCATCTCACATGTCAAGTTTTTCTGTCAGGCAATAAAATGGTCACAATCCCTGACGATGCAACTGCAAGCGCTAATTTTTATTTATTATGTAGCTGCGCTAAAAGTATTTTAGTAAGACACGTTTTTCGCGTCCATTCGGAAGAAATCCACACAACAAAACAAAAATTCAAAATCATGGAATAAAAACACTCACTCAAAGCATTGTAAGACATTTCAAGACATTTTCTCTGTTATTCGAACATCGTATCGGCTGTAAAATTAACCATATCGCCCTTTAAAAATGTTTTTTTTTAATCATCAAAATCGAGTGTCGAAAGTACCGGGAATCGATTTTTAATTTCCCGGTTCTTTCGGCCGTCAGAAGAACGTGGATTTCCCGGTTCTGAACCCCGGACGACGGGGTTTCACCGACTTGGAAATTTTACTCACGAGTAAAATAAACGATAAAAAAAGATAAAACGACTAAAGAAACGATAAAAAAAAGATCGTGCGGCGTGGTCCAAACAGTCTTCCGGTTTTGCGTCAAGCATAACAATTACCTACACCAATTCACGCCCACACACGATTCAACTCGATTCAATCGACAGCGGCATTGGCCGGGAACGCGCATGGTGTATGGCCAGCATAATGTGTGCGATGGAGACGTTTTCCGCGGCGGCGCGGGGCTGCCCCGGCCCCCGGCCCCCCGCGCCCGCGCCGCTGACCCCCCCCGCGGTGCAGAGTCGGAGCGCGCCAGCGAGCTGGGCGCGGCGCTGGAGGGCTCCCCGCCGCGCGGCGCGTTCGACCTGCGCGACCCGCGCCACTTCCCGCCCATGCGGCCCGCGCCCGCGCCCGCGCCCGCGCCTGCGCAGTAGCGGCCGGCGCCGCCTGCGACGCGCCGCGGACCCGCGCCCTGCGACCCCGCGCCGCGCGCCTCCGCTCCGGTTCCTCGATCGATTCAAAAATTACTTTGAGTCGCTCGTCCGATGTAACATAATAATTTAGTTAAGAGAATTCCGGCTATACTTTTGTTTTTGGAGTATCGAACGTTCGCGGACGATTTCCGTGGCTCCTGCGACGGAGCGGGTCGGACCTCGGTGACGTCGACCTCCGAGTGTCGAGTGACACTCGAGCAGCGCCGAGGACGGGCGCGTCGCGCGTCGCGCGGGCCACGGAGACGTCGCGGGATTGCGGCGAGCGACGCGCGCGGCGCCACGTCGCGACACGACGCGACGCGGCGCCACGTCGCGTGTCGGCCTCCGTATTTCGAGGACAGCTCGCGCACCGTTCGGTGGGTGCGAGTGAATGACGAAACCCAACGGGTCGAGTGGCTCTTTCGGTAACACTTAAAAAGCATCGATAAAAATTAAGCGATGAATTTGTATCGTAACTTTCAGATCTTAATATTGTTGTATTATAGTATTCCAAATTGTATATTTTTAGATAGGTATTTTTTGCAGCGGTGGCGCGGCCGCTGCACGTAGGGCGCGTGACTCGCGCGAGTTAGTAACGCGCTGTGATACTGACGAGTGAACATCTGACGCGTGCGGTAGTGTTACACTATTATACTGTGTGCGGCCGTCCGAGCGCACCATCATACGTGCATAATAAATGTATAATTATAAAAAAAAGTTAAAAAGGTAGATAAAACCCAAAAATGTAAATAAAAATTAAATCAGCGAAGGACGCGCCGCGCTTCCCTAAAAAGTTTTAAATGCACCGAGCTCGCGGCTTCACATTACACTCGTCCACCCGCACGGCTTGCGTGTGCGACTGTACGTGCCTTTAGCGGCGCATGAGCTATTGTGATCAGATTCAAATAACTGTATCTGGCGCCTCCCCGCGAGTGAAGCCGCGCGGCCGGTGACCGCGATTACCATTCGGTACATAGCTTTTATTTGTTCTCTGGTAGCTAGCTGTAGGCCGCGCTCGAGCAGGAAGATGGCAGCCGCCGGCGCCGAACCGTGGGTAGTTTCCGTGTCGGTCCCACTGGGTATCGAATGCAACTCGCTCTCGCACTTTGACCGCTTTCTCCCCCTACTACCTAGTTTCCATCGAGTCGGCGCCGGTTGCCTTCTTTGCGTATCTGACCGCGGCCATACTAACTATTCGACCAGCGATCACAAATCGCGGAGTGAATCGTGCGCGCGCGCGGCCCGAGCGGTCGAGAGCCACGTTCAAGTATGACGCTGCTTCACGAAGAGTCGCGGCGGGCCGGAAACAACATTGAAATGTGAAATCTAAATTGTGTTACTTCCTCCCGAGTTACAAATGACACACTTGTAAATACGCGTCGACCGGTCGACATTTCAATGGCCCGCTTCCCGCCTCGTCCGTAGTTCGAGTTGTGAATTACAGTATCGTATTTCGATTCTTTCATCGACACCGGTAAAGCAGCGACAATTTTGGAAGTTGGTATATGTACCTATTAGTTTGTTACTTCTTCACGCTCTAACGACTGAACGGAATTTGATGATATTTGGTATAGAGGTAGCTTATACTCTGGATTGAATTCTGGTTTCTAACCGTGGGGCGCAGCTAGTTTATCAGAAATGTATCTGTCTAGTGCGTAGTACATTGTCGCGGCCCGGCCAGGCCGCTTGGCCAGGCCGCTCGGCCGCGCCGCGCTGCGCTACCTCGGCATCGACGGACCCGCGCGCCGTGACTATACAAATTGTACATATTAAATAAATATTTTTACAAAATGACTGTGTTGTTTCAATACGTCGCATTATTCCTGCCTTTATTACTCAAATAGTGTGCATTCTGCATTCGTATAAACCTCAAGCCCGTGCATACATACATATATGGAGCTGCACCAGAGGCCGAATCTCTACATCGTCAATTCGTCAATAGTGGCAGTATAAGAATCCATAATGTGGTCAGACACTTTTGACGTTGCGCGAAATGTCGCTTACGTAAGCAATATAGACAGCAATGTACTCTCACCAGGCAGCTCAAGTGTTGTCGACCAAAGCGCGCGAGTCGCGCTACTTCGTAAGTATCTACTTTCCTAGCAACCCACTGTAAATGTCTTTATTAAATCCTGATCCTAACAAATATTACAATTGCAAAAGTTAGTTCGTTTACTTGTTTGGTACACTTTCACGCCCTAACTGCTCTACTACAACTAATCATCATGCATACACGTTATCTGGGGCAGGGTCGGACTGGCCATACAGTCAGGGTTGCTTTTGCCAATCGGCTCCCCTCTGACTTAGCATGCGGGGCTATTCGCAAGCCAGACCGTAACTTGGGGGCTACATCCCGTCTCGGGCTCCTGGCTTGTGGAGAACCACCCGGGCCCTTCCAGCTAAATCCGACCCTGGTCTGGGGTACAGAAAAATTAATTTAGAACACGTCCGTCAGATTCCACTTTCGTCAGAAGCAGTTTTTTTTATCAATTCAGTTCAGTTTCGTCACGCATGACGAATGTGGAAAACCTCTAATGATCCTTTTCGTCTGATTCCACTTTAGTCATATATCGTCAGTGTCTTAGGGAGAGAGAAAAAAAGATCCTAATCCGATTAGTGATAGTGACTCCGACTCTTGACCAATAAAACAAGATTTTAAAAATATACTTTACTCAAAAATGCATGTAATGTACCTAGTCATTATTTTGATGTGCGTAACTACAGCTTCCTCATGATAGAATAATTCTACCTATGTCAATATTTAAAGCATAATAGCTGCAATTAAATATCCCAGTCTTAGTTTAGCTACAAGTTTTTAGTTAAAAATACTAGCTGCTCCAGCTAGAAAGCTGTATGAGTTGACTATTCTAACCCCGGTATTTGCAAACCTTTGCAAATACCTTTGGTAAGTAAATGTTGAGTACAACTTTTTTCAGTACATTGACATGATAATACCATATTTTTTCTGTACCCTATGCGGTCGAGTGCTCATAGTAATGTTTGTGCGTGTTAAGTGTTTTGGTGTGTAACTAACTTTAACTCTGGCTACTACTATAATCAATTCGCTGGTTGGAAGCCATATTCTAGAGAAATGTCATATTACTCATGAGATGACATTCGTTGCATGCCATAATTACGTTAGTTGTCATTCTTAATAATATCATGTCATACCGATTGCATGCATGGCGTATTGCGTTGGCGTTACGCATACGCATACGCGCTTAGATCAAATTGAATTGCAATAATGTACCGCACGGAACGGCAACGCTGCTTTTAAGCAAAAATTTGAATTTTTGAGCGCGAAAACTATTTTTTTATTATTACGTGGAAACTACGAGGTCTAGGAATCTGAAAATTTTGATGCCCATGGCAGCAATTATGCTTTAATTTTTGGCTTTTAAATCAAAACTCTGCGTTTGATAGTTTCGTCGATTCAACATGTCTCAGCTGAAGTGACGTCACTTCAGCTTACACATAGGTTTTAGCCGATAACTCGGAAAGTATACAACCCAGAGACTCAAAAATTTTGCTGTCAACGGCAGCAATTATGCTTTAAAATTTGAGCTATAATGCATAGTCATACCTTCTTTCGTTTGGAAGATATGAGATGAGTAGCTGAAGTGACGTCACTCCAGCTTATATACAGTTTTTTGATCATAGCTTCAACATTTGTTAAGTAGCATCGTTCAGATTTTTCCTGCCATGTGCAGCTATTATGCTTTAATTTTCTAGCTATTGTCCAAAACACTAACCTCACTGGTTTGCCTGTACTGGATTAGCGAGCTGAGGTTATGTCACTCCAGCTGACACATAGTAAATGGCTCATAATAATGAAGTACTTGTGGTAGTCGCACACCCGCGGGGGGTAACTAGGTACCTATAATAAAATATTTGAATATAAGTTGAGTAAGACTATGTTTGTAAGGACAAGCAATATTTTGAAGGTTTATTTCATTGCACAGTTCTAAAGTTGGTTTGTAATTATACCTAACTAAATGAAACTCAAATTATAAAAAAATGTGGTCTGCTGTAAAACTTACCTACTGTATTGTTACAGATTTAAACAAGTTATGTGCATAGGACATGTCGTACGCACAGTTTTATTTAAAATGTATTAAAACAAACATGCTAGCCCTTAATTTGGATACCGGGTAACTAACGCGGGCGTACCTATAAGATACCTAGCAGGTCACGCCACACCCGCGTCTCGCCCCTCACGATGCTCTGTAGACGACTTCGTCTTTATAAACTAGTAGCGGGGAGCTAAAATAAAACGCTTCCAGGAACAAAATATTCGTCTAATTCAGTAATCACCGACTTTTTGACAGTTACAATATAGTATTTACAGTTCGTGAGCCCCTCGCAAGCGCCGCTGGAGCCCCGCGCCCGCGCCGCGCGGGGCTGGGGCTATCGTAGGCTGAGAATCATTTTATAAATAAATATAATATATTAAATAAGGCAGTCTCCGCCAGCCCAGCGCCCGCCCGCGGCGCCGCGCTTACATCGCGCTCGCGTTCCTGAAACGAGATAATGTACAAGGTAAGGTAACGTCACTGAACTCTCATAAACTGACGCCCTACTCAGCCTAACCTACAAGCCAAGTGAGTCTTGGCGTGTCGAGCCAAACATCATACTGGCGGAAGTTTAAACCGGCGCGAGTTTATACTACAGTAAGTAAGGTGCCACACGTGCCCTTATACTTGCGACAATATACAAATAATAGTGCAGTACTTCCAGCAAAAAATTAAAAATCGTACGGTGTGGAAAATGTCGTAAAAAGTTCGGTTCAACTAGATCGAAACAAAGGTGACGATTGTTGACATTAACAGTACTTATTGTAAAATGTATCTAAAGAAAATCTCCGTTTTTTTTTTCCAAAAACGTAATCGACAAAGTAATCATCGAACCTGGTCTCAAAATGTCACGAGAACCAGTTGAGAACACGACCTGTAGAAGAGGACACAAGCCGGCCGCGAGGTCTCCAGCTCACGGAGCCTCAGTGTAATTTGTGTAATAAAATAAACAACCCTGACCAGACGATCGAAGGGTCGTATCTGCATCCATACCGCATGTTGAGTAACGTTGTCCAACATGCGGCGACAATCGACATGTTGTAGAATGTTGGCTCAACTTAAAGGAACATTTGTTAGGGACCGGGATGGCGATGGGGAGGGATATCGATAAGCAGGCATATCTAGAGAGAGGGAGAGTCGTGTCGCGCGGCGTTGTGCAAGTATAGCGCGGTGTGACGTACCTGGGCATGGCGCACATCTCGCAGGAGTCGTGTCGCGCGGCGTTGTGCAAGTATAGCGCGGTGTGACGTACCTGGGCATGGCGCACATCTCGCAGGAGTCGTGTCGCGCGGCGTTGTGCAAGTATAGCGCGGTGTGACGTACCTGGGCATGGCGCACATCTCGCAGGAGTCGTGTCGCGCGGCGTTGTGCAAGTATAGCGCGGTGTGACGTACCTGGGCATGGCGCACATCTCGCAGGAGTCGTGTCGCGCGGCGTTGTGCAAGTATAGCGCGGTGTGACGTACCTGGGCATGGCGCACATCTCGCAGGAGTCGTGTCGCGCGGCGTTGTGCAAGTATAGCGCGGTGTGACGTACCTGGGCATGGCGCACATCTCGCAGGAGTCGTGTCGCGCGGCGTTGTGCAAGTATAGCGCGGTGTGACGTACCTGGGCATGGCGCACATCTCGCAGGAGTCGTGTCGCGCGGCGTTGTGCAAGTATAGCGCGGTGTGACGTACCTGGGCATGGCGCACATCTCGCAGGAGTCGTGTCGCGCGGCGTTGTGCAAGTATAGCGCGGTGTGACGTACCTGGGCATGGCGCACATCTCGCAGGAGTCGTGTCGCGCGGCGTTGTGCAAGTATAGCGCGGTGTGACGTACCTGGGCATGGCGCACATCTCGCAGGAGTCGTGTCGCGCGGCGTTGTGCAAGTATAGCGCGGTGTGACGTACCTGGGCATGGCGCACATCTCGCAGGAGTCGTGTCGCGCGGCGTTGTGCAAGTATAGCGCGGTGTGACGTACCTGGGCATGGCGCACATCTCGCAGGAGTCGTGTCGCGCGGCGTTGTGCAAGTATAGCGCGGTGTGACGTACCTGGGCATGGCGCACATCTCGCAGGAGTCGTGTCGCGCGGCGTTGTGCAAGTATAGCGCGGTGTGACGTACCTGGGCATGGCGCACATCTCGCAGGAGTCGTGTCGCGCGGCGTTGTGCAAGTATAGCGCGGTGTGACGTACCTGGGCATGGCGCACATCTCGCAGGAGTCGTGTCGCGCGGCGTTGTGCAAGTATAGCGCGGTGTGACGTACCTGGGCATGGCGCACATCTCGCAGGAGTCGTGTCGCGCGGCGTTGTGCAAGTATAGCGCGGTGTGACGTACCTGGGCATGGCGCACATCTCGCAGGAGTCGTGTCGCGCGGCGTTGTGCAAGTATAGCGCGGTGTGACGTACCTGGGCATGGCGCACATCTCGCAGGAGTCGTGTCGCGCGGCGTTGTGGAAGGTGCAGAGCGGGCAGGTCCACAGGCCGGGCGCGGGCGCGGCTTGCGGCGCCTCGCGCGCGGCCAGCAGGAGCTGGTCCAGCGTGGCCGCGGCGGGCGAGCGGCGCCAGGCGTCGGCCGCGGCCGCGTCGCGGGCCGCCACCGCGGCCGCCAGCGGCGCCACGGCCTCCAGCGGCAGCGGCAGCGCCTCGTTGGTGCACAGGTAGAGCAGCGTGTGCAGGTCCGACATGGCGTCCAGGAAGGAGGGCGCGGCCGCCACGTGGTCGGCCAGCGCCGCCAGCGTCTGCAGGTGGCGCTGCAGCGGGCGGTGGGCGGGCGGCAGGCGCGCGCCCGCCCACAGCGTGGGGGCGGGCGGCGACGCCACGCCGCACGGCACGTCCACCAGCAAGTAGGCCACGGGCACGCGCGCGCAGCGCACCGGCACCTCGTTGCCGTACGAGTCGCGCTCCTGCGCACACACGCCATGTAGCTCGGGGCCGGCAGACGGTACCACACGCGCCCGATACACACGGGCACGTGGCGCACCGCACCGCAAATTTGATAAACTTAGGAAAAGGGCAAACAAGTGCCTCGGGTTTCGTATTTATTTTTGACTCAGCAAACCGAGGTCTCAAATCCTACCGGGATACATCGGCCTTACATGTATTGTATTACTAATATAATTGATTATGCCTATTACTAATTTGAATTGAATATCGTTTTACCGAATGCGAGCAAAATCGGACAGGGGCTTTTGAAGATAGCGAGATCGTAAGATCTCAATTTTATGCAAACTATTAGCTTTAGTCTGGTACAAACAATGGTACGTACGCGCCACGTGACTAGTGACCTGCGCAATGATCGATTTTAGGTTGCGACATTTTATTATTGTAGACATGTTCCTGCGCAGACGAAGTCGTCTGCCCCTCTCGCTCGCACCCGCGCCTGTGCTGTCCACGAGGGCAGATACTTATAGGAAGTGTTAGGTGTAGTGCGACTGAGAGACAGCATGGCACCGCGTACAAATAAAAGTAATACAGTTATTAAGTAAATGGTAATCTAAAACGTAACGTTCTCCATAATTTGGAGATAAAAATCGGCGTATGAGATCTATGAAAATAATTTCAAATGCAGTAGGTAATTATATTATTTGTGTGTCATGCATTTCATAATATCCAAATATTGTTTGAATTATAACATTAATCTAATTCCGTCTAGCCGTTTTTCATGAACATTAACAGACCTCGCTCTTAAACACTTTCGTATTTTATAATATTATTATGATGCAAAAAAATCGCTACTTTCCTACTGCTCAACTAGATTGCTATAGTTGAGCAGGAGGACATAGTTTGCATTGCCGAACCTTTTATGTTCTATAGCTCAACTTTTTTTGCTCAACTCAGTTGAGTAGTGGCTCATCCTTTCATAAAATTCGCTTCTTCCCTACTGCTCAACTAAATTGCTCAACTAGTTGAGCAGTGGGTAATACCCTCTGATCAACTAAAACTACACATCTACCTATAAATAAAAACACCAAATCTTATTCATAATTAATGTACTTCACCCACTATTATATCGTAAAACTTAAAAAATACTACTTAGTTCTTCATATTAACGAGCTTAAAAAAATGTTTCGCTTGTGGTATGAAATTTTTATGTTAAATATTCATTTAACATTTTTTATGATTCCATACCCAGAGGTTAAAAGGGGCCCTGTTACTAAGACTTCGCCGTCCGTCTGTCTGTCCGTCTGTCACCAGGCTGTATCTCATGAACCGACATGATGTGATAGTTAGACAGTTGAACTACTGGCTGACATTGACGTGCTTGCTGTAGAATGTAGATAAAACAGCGAACAGAAGAACATTTATCAAGTTTTTCTGTCCGCTGTTTAATCTATAGTCACGTCTTTCTCCCGAAAGGGCTGGCAGAGGTGTAATACATCACATACACTTCGCCGGACGATATTCAGTCCCAAATGTGACAGGGGACGAGCCGGTCGCCATACACCATATATTTGTTTTATTCTGTTTTTATCTTTTGTTATAGCGGCAACATCAGTGGAAATTTCAACTGTCTAACTATCACAGTTCATGAAATACAGCTCGTCGATAGACCAACAGACGGACGGACGGCGGAGTCTTACGAAGAGGGTTCAGTTTTACGTTACGGGTATGGAACCCTAAAAAGGTATCAAAGAGGTATATCGATAGATTTCAAGTGGCAAGTGCCTCCGGAGCAGCGAGAGGGAGGTCACACGTGAGTCTATCATAGGATGCTCCATTCTCAACCGAGTTGTGTAAAAAATAGTCGAGCTACAGAACATACAATGTTCGGCGATGCGAACTATGTCCCACTGCTGCGCCGGGCACATAAGAGGCGTAACCCGCTGCAAACTGTTCACCGTCGAAGAACGAGCAGGGAGAGCAGGAACTGCCGGACGCGGCGGCGCGCGGGACCCACCTTGTAGTAGACGTCGGGCACGAACTGGCGGTCGCTGGAGGCGCGCACGCAGGCCAGGTCGGGCGCGTCGCGCGCCGGCGCCAGCACGCCGTCGCGCACCAGCGCCGCGGCCTGCTCCGACACCTGGTACCCCTCCAGGTGCACGGCGTGCCGCGCGTCGCCCGTCACCATCACCGTCACGAACTTGGAGCCGAAGTGCCCGGACGACGAGTGGCGGCAGGCGCGCGGGTGCGCGTTCTGGTAGTGCGCCGCCGTCAGGCACTCCTGCGCCGACAGGAAGTGCGTGCCCGCGCCGCTGCAACACCGCGCAACCCCAGCTTTACACTCGCACCGTGCGCGCATGCCACGGTTTGGACCACACACCTAAGATTTTTGTTGCTTCGCAATAGACCAACGAAGCGTAGGACAGAGAAGTCTTCATCGAAATGTAAACTCCACGAGAGAGAAAGAGGTCGCCCACGAATCATATGTTAGTCAATTTTTCTTTTGTCATTAATGACAGCGAGCACCTTGGAACGCGCGGAAATTCCTATGATTTATATTTTTTACTAAAATAATTATAAATAAATTCAAAACAGAGCAATTTTAATTGAATTCAGTTGTACCATCTTGTGAGTTTAGCGATAGTGATGTGAATTCAAGATGTAAGCCACAAAATTTGTCGTTTCATGGGTAAATGTGAAATTTCTATTGTGATGATTTTGTCTAAAAAATAACATACATTGTTTCCAAAAACCGATTCACCAGCGGTATCATTGTTATCGTTTCTTCGTAATATGTATATTTTCAAGATGAAAACAGAATTGATGATGAAATTCATCAAAAAAATATTTGTATAAATTACGCTCGATTTTCACTAGAGATGGATAAAATGATGACAATAATGACGTCATCGATAGTTTTTTATCAGTATTATAAGTTCATTAGGTAGGCGATGGGTGCAATACATAAACAAAACATACATTTTTTTAATCAATGCCATCAAAAGTAAATTTAAGATTCGTCCGAGTTTGTACCTCTGGCAATGAGGCGTAAAACATTTCTGTTTAAAATATTTACACATTTTGGGTGTCTTACATCCAAGTCTAATTAAAATAATATTATATGTAAATTATAAGACTCCTTATAAATAAAAGTACAAAAACAATGAGATAAGTATCATTACCTATCATAATCCCTCTACGAGTAAAATTGGTCAAGGGTCACAATTCGAAGCGAATTACTAGTATAGTATTATTTTAATCTTATTATTTCCTTTTCTTATGTTAAATAAGTTGAGATGACAATTATGAAAAATTATTTAATATAGTTAAGTAGCAATTAATTCAATTAAATTTGTCCAAAGAAGAAGATGCAATTCAATCAAAAAATACAGCTTAGTGAGTGGGCGACCAGAGGTATACGAAAAAGTAGAGATGTTACGAGTATGTTTGATTTGTATAACAAGAAATCTTTGACATCTAGTAAGGATTTTCATGACAATGTTAGAAACTACTTGAAAACTTTTAAGTCAGTTTGCATTTGATTCGCGCTAAAGCTTTGTTTATAAAAGATAAAATTCGCAAATCCGATAATAAAATAAAAGCTGTCTGGAAGACCATCAACACAGAGACGAGAAAAAGTAAGTCGAGGGATTCAGAATATACGCTGGTAGTTGAGAATCAGCCGGTTTCTGATGCAAAATCGGTAGCCAACTCTTTTGAACATTTCTTCTCTAGCATACCCTTTGACGCCAACAAAACGCTTAACTCGTCTCCAGATGATGCAGGTGCTTTTCTAAAAGAACACTTCTCGCGGGATATACCAGACTTTCGGTTCAGATACACTTCCATCTCTGAAATTATCAAAACTATTAAAAGCTTAAGAGTTAAATCTAGTGAAGATTTATGGGGATTATCAGTTAAAGTGTTAGAGAGTCTTTAATAGAAAATATTGCACCACACCTCATGGTCATATTTAACCTGTGTATTGACAGAGGCACATTTCCCAATTTAATGAAAAATAGCAAAATTACCCCTATCTTCAAATCGGGTAGTAAGTCAGATCCCTCGAATTACAGACCCGTCTTTGTGCTTCCGGCTTTGAGCAAAATATTTGAAAAGATTATACAGGGTGTAAGGAGACCGTTCTCGAAGCCGAAACGCCGTTATTATACTATCTATACACAACCCGAAACCACTAACTATTAGCCATATAACTGTTATTTTAAATTTTTAGAAATTTGCAAACCAGCAATGTAACGCGTTTATATCGCGGGGGTCAATAGTCGGCGCCAGTACCTACCGAAAGTGCGACGACGCACCGCGCGGCGCGCGGTGTGCGACGCGTAATTCAAATCGGTCGAAGTTATTATCTACTAGGTAGGTAGGTAGTAGGTAGGTTGAATTCAATCAATCGGTTTAAAATCCTTTACCTAATCGCAGATGTGTGAGATAGGGCTCAAACTCGCACTCCCGATCTTACAAAATCACTTACCTAGTCTGTGTTTTCATTCGCCTTCTGGGTCGGAAGTCGGATTTCGGAAGCGGTCCCGCAAATTAAGGTGCGTTTAGACTAATTACATTAGGTTACCTAATTGAAATCGTTGATAAAATGTGGAAGCAAGGTGTTACGTACTGCGGTGGCGCGGCGCCGGCGTGGCGATGGGCCCGGGTAACTGCCACACTACATTTTTTTGTGCCATAATTGGCAAACAAACTAACAGGTTGCCTGATGGTAAGTGTTCACCGTTGCCTATGGATACCTTTAATACCAGGGACATCACATCACGCTTCTTGCAGAGTAGTCTTATGTAGAGAAAATGCATTAGCATCTCTCACAATCTCGGGGGGAGTCGGGCAGTGTGTGGGACTCCAACACACCCTAGAGTTACACTCTGCGGTGTTCTGCTTTTGCCTTTTTAATGCAATAATTTAGAAGCTTGATTTTTACAGCTTCAAGATATTGTAGATCTGTTTGATACATGACAGTACGGAATCCTAAAAAGTTAGCTACATTTTTAGTAGGTAAAGAAATAAAATTGAAATCGTAAAGGTAAAGACAGTACATTTTAACTTGTGAAAACAGTGAAAACGCACCCTAAATGTGTTTATGTCTATTACGCACACAAGCGCGTGTCTATCGCGACCGACAAAGAAAGCCGCGCGCGCCGAAGGACAGTGCGATCTTTCGGCGCCGCCGGCGGCGCGCGGGAGCAGCTTTGGCTTCGTAGGTATAGCGCGAGCGAAAAGGTGAATGTACTGTGCGTGCGTGTCGTCGTGATTTTGAATCCAAGGCAATAAGATCACAATTCACAAGCCTACAAATTCATGTTATGAGAAAGTATTGAAGCTATGTCTTTTTAAATATCTAGGAATTTCAAAGCGAAACATTTTGTAAGTGACGGCGCAGGCGGACCTAGTTGGGTTGGGTTGGAAGTTGAGACCATTGGATTTTTAATCCGCAGGTCCCAAGGTTTGAATAATTTCGAAGTTAGTGCCTATTGTTGATTGCTGACACCTGTAAACGCTGAAGAAAAACATTGTGAGAAAATGGGATGCCTGAGAGTTCTTTGTGAAGTTTACCAACGAACAACTCATTGGACCAGCGTTGTGGACACTTACGACTTGTGTGCCTTAAGCTTCTCACAATGAGAAGATGGCTCATATCTCATGGCCCATCTCCAGCCGTAGGACAGTTTGAACCGAACGTGATTTAGGCAAGTACCGAAGAGAATGCAATTGCCACGTAGGTAGTTAGATCTGTACGAATGGCGGGAGGACGTCTCGTACCGCGCCGCCGCGGCCCGCGCGCGCGCCGAGACAGCGGCGGGCGCGCGGCGGGGGGTGGGGGGCGCGCGGCGGGGGGTGGGGGGCGCGCGGCGGGGGGTGGGGGGCGGGGGCGGCGCGGCTCCTTGCAAGGTCGCGACCGCGCGCAGCTGTGTGCGGGCGTTCACCTCTAGCGTCAGCTGTTAGTCATTTGTATTAGATTGCCGTTTAGGTACTTTTTTTTTGGTAATTGGTGTTTAAACTAGCTCTTTAAATCTTGTATAACTTGTGTCGATGTTAAAATATCAGATTTTAAGTTTTAAAAAAAAATCTTTTTTCCGCGTTTTTTTTAGTCGCTTTGTATTAGTAATCCCCACCACTATTCCCAGTTTTCGTTTTCGAGAGGGGTCCACTAACTCCCTGTACTTAATCAACTGTTGTCTCACTTTAACATTCACAGTATATTAAACGAAAATCAGTTCTGTTTCACGAAAAGCAGATCAACAACAGATGCGGGAGTTAGATTAGTTACGCATGTGATGGAAGCTTGGGAGAGTTAACAGGATGCCATCGGTGTCTTTTGTGATCTTTCCAAAGCGATTGATTGTGTAGAACACCGTACCTTGATCCGTAAATTATACCATTACGGAATTCGTGGAATCGCTCTAGATCTTGTCGAGTCATATTTAACTGATAGACAACAAAAAGTGGGAATTAATGGCGTCACATCTTCTGGATCTTTAGTTACAATGGGAGTACCACAAGGTTCTATCTTAGGCCTGTTCTTATTTTTAGCGTATATAAATGATTTGACGTATATGGTTAAGGACCTTACAGACATAGTTCTATTCGCTGATGATACATCTCTTATTTTTAGAACAGATAGGAAAGATAGTGAGCTTGTGCATGTGAACAACATACTGACTATTATTTCGAAATGGTTCGCTGTGAACAATGTGTTACTAAATGCAAAAAAAAAAACAAGTGTTTAAAGTTTTCCATGCCTAATGTTAGATATATAGAACCAAACGTAATGCTTGAGGGCGATAAACTTAACATAGACAAGGCGACGGTGTTCCTGGGTATAAGCATTGATTCCAAACTGCAATGGGGTCCACATATTAGTGCTCTGTCTGGGAGACTTAGTTCTGCTGCTTATGCGGTACGTAAGATTAGGCAACTGACGGATATAGCTACAGCTACAGCATAATGTCAAATGGCATTTTGCTGTGAGGATCAGCCGCTGAAGTAGAGGCCATTTTTGTTTTGCAAAAATGAGCGGTCCGCGCTATCTACGGGATGGGTCCCCGCGAATCATTGAGAGATTTATTTAAAGAAAAAAATATGTTAACTTTACCTTCTTTGTATATCTTTTAAAAAAAATTATGTACGTTCGCAAAAATCTACATAGATTTAAATTGAACTGTGACTATCACAATATGTAATAGAAATAAGGATAGGATAGTTGTACCGAGATTTAGACTGACTAAGTCAATTAAGTCATTTTTAGGCAACTGCGTTCGTTTTTACAATAAAATCCCGAAAAATATAACAGGGTTCACTGAGGAAAAATTCAAATCACATGTAAAAACTACATTGATGAAAAAAGGGTATTATAAGGTTTATAATTATTTAGATGACAAAGATGTCTGGAGCCTTCCACTTCCGCCAAGTAGCCACTAGTATTTATAGATATTACCTAGTTGTAGGCCAAAATTTGTGAGACTGTAATTTATTTATTCTTTAAAAAAAAAATGTCCCTCAGTTTCTTGGCTGTTCTTCTGAGTAGAGGCTCTTTATACAAACAAGGCGGTCGAGTCTATTTTAAAAAAATTGGTTGCCTGTAAAGTCGGTATACGGGCGAAAGTTTTACGTGACAACGACTTTTTATGTCTGTCTCTCTCGCTCTTAGGCGGGCTAACCATGCCCGAGTGGAAGGGACGCGTGCCTCTCACTCGCTCTCATTGTGAGCGCATAACGTGAGCGGAGCGTAACGCAGTTTCTTGAAGTGTCACCCGGCAAACCAATTTATAAGACGTTGTCACGTCAAAAAACTTTGAGGTTCTTAAGTGTATCTTTGATACCTACATTGAATAAAAACATTTTGACTTTGACTTTATACATGGTGACACTGATATCTAACTCTTGCGCCTAGCTTAACACCCGTTTAGTGGTTAATATTCATTTTAGCTCCCATTCATTTTAGCTTCATTTGTTGACCCGATATTCACGAAGCCTTTATCCTTTGCTAGCCCGTGGTTTAAGGAAATACAATTTTAAAATTGGAATTTGAACGAAATCGATCGACGAGCTGTTACGTCGGAATCGTTAGGCAGGAAGACGAGGCGGAGGGGAGGTCGGTGGGGCGGGCGGAGCTCACCGGATGCACTTGACGGTGCCGGTCTCCTGGTCCAGCGGCAGCAGGTCGGTGAAGATCCAGCCGACGGGGCGCAGGCCCAGGCGCGCCGCCAGGCCGGCCAGCAGCGCGGCGCGCGGGTCGGGCAGCAGCGCCAGCTCGTCGCGCGAGGAGCGCTGCGGCGGCTCGTAGATGGCGGCCACGCGCGCGCGCACGCCCAGCGGCACGCCCGGGTGCCGCTCCACGCGCCCGAACAGCAGCCCCAGGCGCTGGTGGCCCGTGGCGCGCCAGTAGCCCAGGAAGCGCTCCACCAGCGCCGGGTGCTCCACCAGCACGTTGTCCACGTGCCGGTAGGGCTGGCGGGCCAGCGTCACGGCGCCCGGCTGGCACGCCGAGCAGATGCCGCGCGGCCACGGCGGGTGCTCCGAGCAGCCTGACACCCGGGGACACTCGCATCACTGACACACTCACACACAAGCGGCTGGACACATTTGGACTTTGGACAAGAGTATTTGGAATTTTCATAATATATTGTAGAATTCACAAAGTGCTTAGATTGATTGATGAGTTATTGACCAGTGACAGCGAGTAGGTTAATTTTTTTTTCATCCAAATGACAAGTCTTATTAATTATTTTTAAGAGGGCAGCGACACTCTGAAGTTTCCATACAAACACGCTACTCAAATTTCTTGAAACCCATTTGTTAAATTATGATGAAATTTAGCATGTCCAATTAAATAAACAATATCTCCGCCCCTATGTTCTTGGTTTTTTTTAAAAACGTTCTCAAGCGAAAATAGAGATAGGAAAAATATCAGCATTTTTAAAGGGTCACTTTTGACTGATTTATTCAATAGGTAGACAAAGCAAATCAAAAATTTCATTACATAGGGAGGTTGTCTACATCATGAGCTGTTAAATGAATCATTAGCTGTTGAATGAATACAAGGAAAATTCTTAATTGTTTAAGAATGATTACAGAAGTGCAAAAGTCATAAAAAAATTGAAATTGCACTTTGTCACTCTGTAGGTAACTTTAGAGGCTCGTCAGTATCATTACTCGCTCTCTTCACTCGTCTTCTTCTTCTAGATGAAATGGCTATAGAATACCTTAAGCCAATGCGAAGTTAGTCTAAAGTGGTCGCCAGCCTCTTAAAACATAAAAATGTATTTAGTTAACACCAAAAAATGTAGCCAACAACCAAAAAATTACTTCCAAAATTTGTTATTTGTAGGTGCTTTACTCTTTTCGTGAAATAAAACTAAAGTCATTGGCTCTGCCCCAATTCAATATGGGGCTAATAATTTAAGGGTAAGTCAGCCCCCGCTCCATCATTTGAGGCCTTACCAGTTAGTCCAACAGACTAAGCATGGAGGTAGACCTTACCTCCATGCCTAGTCTGTTCTACGCAGGCAAAGACTCATTTGAGCAGTACCACTAAATAATGTGATGCTTCAAGCATTTTCAAAATTTTTGCTATAGTAGAATGAATGTGAACGGACCTGGTTTGATCTTGAAAGAAAGCTCATTGAGTGAGACAAAGTTTTTAGACTGTATCTTGCGTAGGTAGGAATGGAAGGACATGTGCTTGATGTTGTGTTCCTTGAGATACTCCTCGTCCCAGGGCTCCAGCGGCGCACAGTGCACGCAGCGCCCATTCAAGTTGTGTCGACATCTGCACAACACACTATCATGTTTATACAATTTCTACTTTTTACTAAAAAGCTCTTTATCATTTGGAGGTCAATGTGCAAATGTTTCAATAATGTTGTCAGAAAACTGCCATCTTAATATTTCTTGACTCAACTGCCCAAAATGTAATGTAACATTATTTTTTTGGGGTTTCACACAGTATAACAAATATAATATGTATGAATATTTGTCTCTATTCGATCTTGTACTGCCTAACTGGCTCAACTGATTTTGGATTGTATGATTTGTCCATGTATCTAAAGACACAGATTTATGTGCACTCGTTTTAAACTGAAACATGATGCATATGATTTAAAGAATGCAAGTAATATTAAAGATTCAATTAAAATCTGATGGATCTCACAGTTTTTCGTCCCGTTGCCTATGTATACTGCCGGATTCCTTGTATAGCTCGAGGTCCACGTCATCCTCCGGCGGCGAGGGCGCAGGCGCGGCGCGCGGCGCCGGCGGCGGCGCGGCGCGCGACGTGCTCGCCACCGCCGGCTCGGCCTGCGGGGGCACGGCCATCTGCAACCAGCCGCATGCATCCGGTCAGCGCAAGTAAAAGAGGTTGTGGAGGTAGTGTGACGAGCGTTACCCCTGCGCTGGTGGAGGGCTGGTCGAAGAGCACGGCGCCGTTGACTGGGCTGAGGTAGAGCATGTCGCCGTGTTGCAGGCGGTACTCGAGCAGGCGGCGCGACTTGCTCGACACGATCTCTTCGCGCTTATGCCGGTCCTTGTGCAGCATGAATGCGAAGGAGCCGAGCGCGAGCGCGGCATGCACGCGCTCGTACAGGGCCGCCGTAGGCTCCTCGGGCGCCGCCTCCACGCGTGTCGTGCCCTCCGAGCACTGCACCCGCAATATCTGCACATAGACACACAACCACCTTCTCTTACACTGCGCGATGGTACCTTGCCTTTGCTCAGGTCCTTTGACTAACGATAGGACTCTTTTTTTATGGAGAACCAGAGAATATTAGGATTTTATGAAAACTTAAATCTTCGTAAATCGAGAGTCAAATTTAAATTTTGACGGACCAGCTGAGCACGGCAGGATAAAGTGACCAATATTTATTTACTCTCCACGCTACGAAGACTATAGCGACATATTAATTATTACCATTGTCTTTGATCCCGACATAAAAATTAATTATAAACTAAAAACAGCAAAACACCAACAATGCATTGACTAAAAGATACAACACGATTCCCTAAAAAACAATTCAGCACAATCAGTCAGTCACTGTGACTCTTCTGTCATGTCAGTCCTGTCATGGAATACGTCAATCATCTGATCCAAACTAGAATGTAAGCATTACAATCTATCTTTGTTTCTGTCTCTCTTTAAGGGTTGGGCTATGTTCTGTTTCGGCTATATGCTATAAGTCACCTTTTATTGAGGCAGTTACGGAACAGGAACAATGACATGCATGACATGAAGTTAGTGTTCGGATACAGGCGTCTAATTTATGCTAGATGTATTAGATCGTAAAATCGAGATTTGTTTCCTAACTACTTTATGACTACCATAACTTTAGGTTTGTACGGAACCCTCAGAGTTCAGAGCAACACTGAAATTATTTTCAAATTTCAACATTTTTTTCAACAACTTCTATTTCAGAATTAAATATATTTTTATGTGCTAAAAAAGCTAATAATTGTAATGAATTAATTACAATTATTAGCATTTATAGCACAAAAATATATTTAAGACTTCTGGGTGACGTTGCCTTTTTTGCTGTTTTGGATAATCTGAAATTTTTGGCATGAATTGACTACACAGTTCACCGTATTTATTGGTCAGAATAATCGCTACTGGACGACGTCGAAGACTGACTACTGAACTAGCTGACATAATGGTTTAGCCATAGACATAGAGGAAAGACCCCTAATCGGTCAAAAATAATGATTCCAAAACGTAGACAGAGAAACCAATGGACGTAGTCACATTTCCATCTCTTTTACTCCGCAGCGAAACAGCCATATGAAAAAATAGCATGCTTGAAAGAGAAAGATTTATACTTTTTTTCTCTCTATCGCTGTAACCGGTTGACTCCAAGCAATATTTGACAGCTTGGTGTCAAACATTACCGTGACTGAGAGATTGTTGTGTTTTTTCGAAAATATATCATCTAAAATCAAATCTAATTGTTATCATCGCATGGTGAAGTGTTTTGGACATCGTCAGGATGGTGCAGTGCTGTATTTTGGGTTGTCAGAATAGAACAGAACAAGGTTTAAGTGATGTTACATTTCACAGGTTGGTACTGGCCATTGCTCTAAACAATATGTCTTCTAAAATCAATACAAATATTAATTAAAGTGGGTCGATGCAGGAACCACTTATTTGGATGTAAAGGTTTACTGCAAAATGCCAAATCATGCAAAAGCAAAGAAAAACCTAACCTCCAAGACATTGAATTAGGGTTGCCATAATCTAGCTTCCAATTTTACCCTAGTTTTCTAACACCCGTTTGCACTGAACATAAGAATTGCTTAAACAGTCCTTGTTTAACTAGTTTAATCTACTCCTAGCGAAATATTCCCTTATCGGGCACATAAAGTTAAAAGTTCTAATAAATGGCTCAAGATTCATTCAAGATTTTTTTTTGCTAGGAGTAGTTTAATGAAGCTAGTTAAGCAAGGACGTAGGCAGACGGGCCTAAATGTTTTTGGGTGACGTATTGGATTTGACAAATTGATTTTATCTGCCCAGATTGGACGCCACGTATTATCGGTTTTGTACAATAGCGTTTTTTTAAAAATGGAAATGGTTCAATATTATCATTTTTTGGTTGTTACTAATACAGAATACAGAATTTACCCTACATATCTTAATATTTCCTTACAGATTTCCATCGAGTGCTGAACTTGTAGAGATTTGGATACAAGCATGTGGTAGATTTGATTGGAGACCAACGCAAAATTCTTAAGAGAAACGTAACCAACTTAATTACACGAAAGAATGCGAGACAATAGCAGCGTTTTACCTGAAATAAAACGCATATTAAAATACTTACCTAACTGGAAGCTATATATATGAGAGTGCATTTCCGTTTCCGTCGAAAGTACCAGCGTTTTCGTACTTTTAATGCCTTTTAACCGGAAATACTAGGTGGCGCCACCTCTGCATTCGCGCTTTGTGAAAATATCGGGCGCCATTTGTCATCATTGGCTTAATTTTCCGAATTTCCACCAGGCAGAAATTAAAGTGATAGCTTCCAGTTAGGTAAGTATTTTAATATGCGTTTTATTTCAGGTAAAACGCTGCTATTAAATAACTTGACCGTAACTGGAAGCTATATATATGAGAGTCTGTTTGGTATTGCCTGGTGGTGCCACCTACAGTAGGACTATTAACCTTATTGTTAAAAGAAACGCCAATGTGAGCTATAAATAATATTAATAATGATTAAATATCTAATCAAAAATGTTGTTGTAAAAACAACTTGAATGTAAGGTTTTTCTTTAGGACTTTCAAGTGTAGTAAATTAAAAATTTTTACTATATTAGTGCATGACATCAAGGCTTTTCCCAAAACTCAATTACCGCCGTAAGTAAAACGGCAAAGCTAAGGGCAAAGATGGTAAAAGCAATATCAGCAATAGGTATATTTTGTTTACATATATAAAATTAAACCGGTAACAAGGCATTATGTTATTTCTGATCTATTGGTCTGAAACAATTACGTATATTAAAATAGTAAATTTTACATCTGTAAAATGTATGTCACCAGCATCTGTATAATATCGTATTGTATAGAATGCTTTGGGCATCCATTCCATTGAATTTCTGACACGTTAAGGCAATATATAAATACACATATTTATGTCATACTTTGCCTTTGCATTAAGTTTGTATACAAAAGCATACATATTATGTAAGTGGTTAAAAATGGTTATAAAAATCAACAATGGGTCGTTGATCGAATGATTTTTGTACTATCGCAGGCGACCGCCAACAAACTACTTCTTGGACATACAGCGATACCATTCTTTCTATAGATAGTGTTTAACTAGCCAACCATAACTAAGTGGGGTGACAATTTAAGTGACAGGTAAATGTCCGGATCGATAGATATATCTTTCAACCAGACCGACTCTGGTAATCGGCATTTGTTTTAAAATGGCAAAATAAACTTTAGTGTTTACGTAAACAATTGTATTAAGCTACCGTAACTCATGTGAGTAAGAGATAAATTCGTAAGGCTTAGAACAGTTAAGTATATTACGCATATTTAACGAAAACCAAGAATATTTATTTTTCGAAAAAACTTTACTGACTTGACAAATCAGTTATACGTGGTAGACAGCTAATATATGTATGTAGAATTAATATAATGTCCAAAGACCATTAGGGTTTTCAATATGCCTGTTTTTAGACTAAAAATCGAATTCATCAAGTTTTAGACAGCTTATGCCAATGCTAACGTTTATATTGAACATTAGGCTTACTTTCACATCTCTTAACTTCAATAGGGATGGTACTGAATTTTTGATAGTGAGTGTCCCAGTCAATGCATTAATCATCAGTGTGATGATTTTGTAAAATATAACATGAAAATCACGTCAGACTTTCAAAGACGACGTAATTTTACCATAAACGTCGTCTGATAAATAATCTATCACTTTAATAACACTATTTTGTTATGAATTACCGTTAACAAATGCAATATAGGAAGGATTTCAGCTCCGATACCTATTGCCCTAAGAAAATTTGGTAGTTCAGTTAAGCAACTTACGATAAGCCAGAAATCAGAATTATTGATAACTATAATAGTTACGCGTCACAGTTCGCAGTGCAAGTCTTTATACTGTAAGATAAGATAAGAAACACCATTCGAAGAAGGTAGGTAATCAAAAAGAATGGGCGATGGTACTTGCGAGGTACCATCTTTATTTACTGCAAACATTTTATAGGTAGGTAGGTTTTATGGCAATTTGAAACATACAATTTTCTAATGATCAAGTCCAAATCGTGCAAAAATAATTGATACAAGCGCCCGACCCTACTATTTATTATTTGATTGTATAAATATTTAACTAATTTCATATTTTAAATACTTATAATTGTGTTATTCTGAAACGTTGCTTACGAGGAGGGAGCAAACGAGGTTGCTAGTGTCAGTGCGATAGCGCACTTAGTATGACAGACAATGGGCCACACATTCACATATTACGAGGCTGTTCCAAAAGAAATAATTAAAGCACAACATTCGTTCTCGTCACATTATGCGTAACAGAATGTCATTTTTAGAGTGACCTAAATTGCAAGAATCGAAAAGACATCGTTTTAAACCAAGTAGCAGGCATCTCCGTTGTGATTGGAGTCGCAGGAAATACTGCATGAACTCCTAAAGGTTATTGTGCTCGTCGAGCACTTTTGTCGTATGCCAGAATAAACAAGTAAGAGGCAAGACTCCCTTCGAAATTTTGAAAGAACATGTTTCACTTTGCAAGTGATTCAATACTATGCAACCCACCTTGAGGTGGTGACTTTACTTCAAATTAAATTAACGTTACACAGGGAACATAATAAGAACATAACGAAAACTTCTCATTCAGACTGATTTCAGACTGGCCTGAAGCCGCGCTTACAATTTCATTGTTCTGATAAGACGTTCCCGCGAGGGTAGTTTTTGCATGAGGTATATTTTTATTTTACCTTGAAAAGGTAGTTTGTTACAAGCTAGTGTATCTATGTTTATAGTTTCATGAAGAGTAAAAGACAGATTAGGCATTACAACAACAATAAAATACGTTTGAAATATTTCATCCAGCTTTAAAACTAGGTTTTAAGAATATTAGCCCGCAAAAAAGATACTTATCCAGCGATGGTTGTTTGTTATGAACATACAACATTATTAAGATCAAAAAATCACCCTGTCAGGATGGTTTGTAATAAGCCTACGATACTTACTTGATACAATGAAATATTGTATTTTCAAAGAAATACTCATCGAGTGAGGATGGTTTGTTACAACCAAACAAGTTTGTGCTACGTTTATCATGCAATTGATATTTTGCAAATATCATTTGCGCAACTATCGTTCAAGTTTTGCAAATAGGGTGGTTTATTTATTACAAACATACATTGTATGTTGTATTAATTGCTTAATACTATGAAATATGATATTTGCAAAAAAGGTACTCACTTATATATATTAAAATACATTGTGTTAAAACGCTTATAGCAATGTAATATTTGTCAAGAGATTCACCCTGCGAGGGCGTATCGTTACAAGCATACTAAATAATAGTGTATATATGGATCGCTTGATTCAATAATATGTGAAGTGACATTTGCAAATAGGTAGCCTCCCTGCGAGGGTGGCTTTTGCAAAGGATTACCTACCCTGCGAGGGTGGTTTATTACAAGCATACAATGATGTATGATGTATTGATTGCTTAAAGCAATGTAATATGATATTTGCAAAGAGATTCACCCTGCGAGGGCGTATCGTTACAAGCATACTAAATAATAGTGTATGTATGGATAGCTTGATTCAATATTTTGTGAAGTGACATTTGCAAATAGGTAGCCTCCCTGCGAGGGTGGCTTTTGCAAAAGATTACCTACCCTGCGAGGGTGGTTTATTACAAGCATACAATGATGTATGATGTATTGATTGCTTAAAGCAATGTAATATGATATTTGCAAAGAGATTCACCCTGCGAGGGCGTATCGTTACAAGCATACTAAATAATAGTGGATCGCTTGATTCAATATTTTGTGAAGTGACATTTGCAAATAGGTAGCCTCCCTGCGAGGGTGGCTTTTGCAAAAGATTACCTACCCTGCGAGGGTGGTTTATTACAAGCATACAATGATGTATGATGTATTGATTGCTTAAAGCAATGTAATATGATATTTGCAAAGAGATTCACCCTGCGAGGGCGTATCGTTACAAGCATTTCAGAGTATGCTGTATTGATTACATAATTCAATGTAAGGAGGTACAGGTATTCCCGTATCTCCCTATTATAACCATGCGAATGCATGTTGAACTGATTGTTTGCATAACAATATAGTAAAAGGGAATAAAATCAAAATAAAATACTTGTTTCTCTAAACTCAAACGCAATGTCAAAAGATCAAGTCCACAATTTGAAAAACAATTTCAAAAGAAGGTTAAGAAAGCCTTCTTGCCTTTAAATGCATTTAAATAATTAAAAGTCTTCAGCAAATAGCTAGGTGACGTAAGATATTATATTTTTTCCCCCACTATTGTTTGTTCCCAGGTCTGTGACACCTGGATTATGATTTCTTACGTCCACAATAATAGGCATTACCTAGCCGCTAAAAACATGTAATCAAAAAATTTGGCATGGTGTATCAAAAATATATAGTGACTTAAAGCGAACGAACAGATAGATCGCTAGATAAGGTCGAGTTATTTTTACGACTCGTAGTTAAGCAATTGATACACTGTTGCAACATTTGAAATCCATTGTCTTTATAAAAAGAATTTTTCACTCACCAAATTTCTTCAATTATCGGCGAGCACGTCAACCAATATCGATGAACTAGTAGAATCGCAAAAGCACGCTGTTACGCACCTTTCACTGAACCACGGTCGCGGCCCGTGCTTTGCCACTTGGGCGGCAAACTTTTATACGTTTCTGGAAGCAAAACTATGTTAAAAACTGGTAATAAACTTACATATTATCTGAAAAACACTTATGAGGCGTCGTTTGACCGCCATTTTGTAAGCCACAAATGTTAAAAAACATTTAGGCACACTAAAATTTTTAAATATCAATTTAATCGAACGGTAAAACCGTTAAAATGAATTCTAATCACTCATTTCGAACAAATGAATTGAAGAAATGAAATATAATGTGGTACTTACTGCGTAAAATGTATACTTAACACCGAGTTATTTTTGGGAAATAACTACATTTCAGTATTTTACCACATAATTATTAACAAATTATCACTTTGTATTAACTAATTATGCAACACGACGCAAGCTGCTAGGGCTGCGGCGATGTTACTTCGACGAAAATTAAAACGCCAATGATGACAAATGGCGCCCGATATTTTCACAAAGCGCGAATGCAGAGGTGGCGCCACCTAGTATTTCCGGTTAAAAGGCATTAAAAGTACGAAAACGCTGGTACTTTCGACGGAAACGGAAATGCACTCTCATATATATAGCTTCCAGTTACGGTCAAGTTATTTAATATTTATTACACGTTTTAAAATATGTAGCCATAAACATTTCTTTCAATGCCATGGCGATGTATTCGATTGTTCACCTTTAGATAACCACGAACTTCTGCTCATTACTTAGCTAAGCGTGCATCTGAACCAAACGAAAGAGTAAGAAATGTATACAGTAAGCTGATTTTGTTTAAAAATGAATAAAATATAGAAAAATAATCTGAAGTCTTTACTATTTTATTTACTGTTAAAAATCTACCCTAACTTCCCTAACTTCTATGGAACCATCCTTAAGTGGCAACACTGTTAGAAAATATCGCTATCTCATGTCCGGTTACACAGTACTTGAGTCCATTGGTTTCTCCGTCTACGTTCCAAAAAAAGTAATCCAAACCATTGAAAGTCAACCAATTCACTAGTCAGTCTTCGATGTCATCCAGTAGCGGTTACGTCTCCCCACTAACCAATAAATATGGTGAACTGTGTAGTCCACTCATGCCGAAATTTCAGAATATCCAAAACAGTAAAAAAAGGCAACGTCACATATCATCCGTAAGACTTAAATATATTTTTTGTGCTTTAAAAAGCTAATAATTGTAATTAATTCTTAATGTCAACAGAGCGAAAAGTTGCTGAAAAAAGTGTTGCCACAAGGAATTTTTATATTTTCCCAAAAAAATATCTTTAGGTTTCTTAAGGATCCAGTTTAGCCGATCAGTGGACAAAAATAATTCGCCAAAGTAAAAATGAAAATTACTGGAAACTTCGTCGCCTTTCAACAATTTGCTCTGTGCACCTTCGCAAGAAAGAAAGATACGTAACAGTGAAATATCGTGAAAAGCAGGTGTCAGTTTTATTTTTATGTAAATGTACTTAATGTTATTTTATTGCCGAAAAAATAACTTAAATGTATGATGTAAATAATGATAATGTGTAAATTTATGTGTAAATAAGATTAAAGGGATTACTATTGATTTTAATTCAAATTCGTACTTTTGATTTTTACTTAAATTCTTACCTTTTACCTACTCTGATTTTAGTTAAGGTTTACATACAATCTATAATATTAGTTTGTAGTATAGTGTCATGAATGGATCTGGGTAATACTTTGTGTGTAGTTTAGCTCTGGCCTAAGCTGGCCTAAATATACTTTGTTTCCGGTCTTGTGAATTCTTTAAACTCAGGGACCCTATTCGGAGATTTGAGATTTTCATCTCACTTTTTTTCGTCCTTGTTGCTCTCGTTTGAAACGTCATAGGTGTGAGAGTGACCAATATAAAATCTCATCTCATCTCACGCGCAGGAATAGCCTCCCTGATCGTTATATAATTTACCCAACTAAATCGGGTAACCTCTTTTAATGGCAAGTTCATCACGTATAGAAAAAAAGGTTTTACTACGGTCAAAAAATAAATTTGACATGTTTCGAAATCGTGTTTTGTATGAAGACTATCCTTCTGGGACCCTATTCGGAGATTTGAGATTCTCATCTCACTTTTTTTCGTCTTTGTTGCTCTCGTTTGAAACGTCATAGGTGTGAGAGTGACCAAGATAAAATCTCATCTCATCTCACGCGCAGGAATAGACCCCCTGGACCTATGTAATAGGGCATATTCTGTGGGTTTAGCATACTCTTTTTGAAATCATTGTTTTTGACAGACTAGGGGTCTTTTCCTCTTGCTTAAGGTGAGTACTGAAAATTCTGAGATTCCTAAAATCCGTTTAAATCCCAAGATATGGTAACCTTAACTAAAGTAAGTGCTTCACACAATAATTCCTGGTATGAATGACTTATGATTTTTTTTAACAAAATCTGACCCTATTGCCACATGATTAGAGGAGATGGATGGATGGTAATATGCCACTGATAAGATTTGATCAGACCCTAGAACTTTATAATAGGTACCTATTTTGCAGGCAGGTCAGATAAAAAGCCTACTGATGCACTTATTTTAAGACATGAGGTGACAAAGGCTATCAATATAATACAAAACAGGGGAGGGGTTTTCAATAATTTAAAAGTTTAACAAGTAAAGTGTATTTTGACCTACAATATATTCGATACATAAGCAAAAAGTAACCATGGAACCGCAGGTGGTATAACTAGTGGTATCATGGATACTAAATAATTATAATAATGATAGTGCACTGTACATATATATTTTAATAAATATGTTTATAGAACATACTTAGACATAGTAGGTATAATTAATTTAGTTTTATCAGTTTCATTGATTCAAGATCTAAAATTAAAGAACATTTATAAAATGACACATTCAACTTAAAGGTTTGTTTCCTACATTTGTATCATTCACTTACACAATATGAGTACATAATTTACATTAAGGCATACAGCTTATTGTAAAATATGTGTAATAATTAAGTATGACTAACATTCATTTACAACACTTTTTTCTATGGAGAAATCATAACTGTAGCCACTCAAGTTAATTTTACTCATTGCGATAATATTGCTGATTTCAATTGCAAATGCGTCCTTGCTTGATGCTAGCTGTAGTTCCTTTGACATCCTGAATGGAACTCCTTGTAGGTAGTGGAAGCTAGGATCCAGTAGAGGCCTGTTGGTGACTGGAGCAGGCAGCGCTGGTCGTTGGAATGGAGATGAACCACCACTCACATTTGGATACAGGCCTCCTCTTGTTGGTGTTGGATTTACTATGACGAATCCCTCTGCGGCAGCGCCGGGAATCGGAGGTGTTTCGTCTTCAACTGGCGATCTCCGTTTTCCAAATATTGATGAAAACATTTTAATTCCTCCTGAAAGTTTTAGTAATAATGAAATACGTCTCGATGTGCAAAATATATACTTATGACTCAACCTTGTACAATTACAAAAAATAGTATAATCTTTGTTATTGTATTGACTTAAACGTTGACGTCGATTCTGTTTTGTTTTTACACTAAACTAAAACTGACTGCGCCAAAAATATTGCTAACCTTTTTTTACTTTGAAAGAAAATGAGTTATTTACAAATTAAGTGATATCTGCAAGCAGTTCAGAATTAAAACCTTAGAAAAATGACACTGATCAACACCATTGTTTGACATTGAAATTAAGTTTTTTTTCTAATTGTTTGTGTACGTTCCTGCGGTTTAGCTGGGAATATATTTCACATGGTTAAACGACAAATTGCCCGTTTCCGGACGTCCGTCGGGCGATATTTTGACTAAATTAAAAATTATCTGCCGCGTTCCCGCGAGTCTTCCGGAATAAAATTTGTTTTACCTCGAATTTATTTTCGCCAAGCTTCTCAAACCACCGTTCCCGGGCGCTAGTCGGATGAAAATTTTTCTTTGAATAAAATTATTCACCACGTTCCCGTGAGCATTTCCGGTATGAGATTTGTTTATAGTAAAACCTATTACAACGCAATTTTGACATCAAGAGATTTTAAACTGTCAAAAGCACGAGAAAAATCTATCATTAAAAGAATGGCAAGGATGGCAATGAAGGTTGATTGAATCAGGCGTTACTTTGCGGAATTTCATCTTTAAAATTGTTACTTGAACTAATATTTAGTGTATTTCCGCTTTAACGTCGCATTAAGTACATCATGGAATATGAATTTTTATTCTATTTTTCGTTTTGAATATTTTAAATGAATTTGCTGAAGCTAAGTAGCTATACTCAGCTACCTCGAACCTGTTTCCAGGCTCGTAGAAAAACCTTTGAGAAGCTTCCTATTGTTCTGATCACGCGATGCACGTGCGAGCGGGTGCGCCACCTCCAGTGAGTCTTATATTTTCGAAGGGCACGCACGTACTTGCCGTCATGCACCGTGACGAACTCTAACTTTTTTTAAAACTTTTCAAAATAAAATTTTAGTAAAACCGGTCGTAAAAAATTCAACTCAGCGTTCCCCAAAAGTTTAGGTAAGTGGGGCACATGTACTTTTCTCTGGAAGCTTGTTAATTTAAAACTATCATCGTAATGTTTGTAAATTCCGATCCGATTGAATGGCCACGGGCTAAAATGCAGTGCTTGCCTGGGTCGCCGTGGGCGTTCAGGGTCTGGGCTGTTCCTAAAGCATCTCCGTGGAACGTTCCAGGGTTCAAGTTGGAGTTTTGCCACTCGTACTACGCTTCACCTTCTTCTGTTGCTGGCCTTTTTCTGCTGCTGGTCCCTTCTTCCTCTTTTGCTGGAACACCATCTTCTGCTGCTACTCAACACTCCGTCGACCTGGTGCAGCACGGAACGCCGCTTGAGAACCGCCAGACCGGCCACTTTCCGGCGCCTGTCTAGGGAAGTACTGTTCCACGCACGACGCGACGGGAATAATAAGCTGATAAACGTCTCACGACCCTCTCTAGTAGCTCCCGACATCAGCCCTTCAGGAAATCACCTTTAAATTTAACTTTAAACTCAATTAATTAATTAATCATAATTTTCATTCGCGGCCCTCCTAGTACAATAAAATAACCTTTTTTTAATAATTGTAATTATTTTCTTTTTATTTTAAATAAATAATATTTGTGATCGCAGTCCTATTTCAGATTTTTATTATTTTATTATTTATTATCCGTTCAGAGTGCGACATATCTTAGGCGTTTGAGTAGTCTCAACTGAAAAATATGACTCTTGCTGACATCTATTGGCGAATAATAATACTATTTTTTGTAAGCAACTAATTGCTTTAACTACACAACAGCAGATGGCGTTGTTAAGTAACACGAAGTCAATGAGTGTTTGCTTTGAGGTTAGACTAAAATCAATTGTTTATTTTCCAAAAAAACACAATTAAAAAAAAAAAATACCGAGCAAAGCTCGGCCATCCAGGTACTTAATCTTATATCTTTAAATGAGCAATTCTTGTATGTATATATATATATATATATATATAATTGGAATCTCGGAATCGGCTCCAACGATTTTCATACAATTTAGTACATAGGGGGTTTCGGGGGCGATAAATCGATCTAGCTAGGAATCATTTTTAGAAAATGTCATTTTATTCGTGTTTTATCGATAATCAACTTAACATAAACTTGGAAGAAAAATAACAAAAAGGAGGCGTTTGAGTAGTCTCAACTGAAAAATATGACTCTTCCTGACATCTATTGGCGAATAATAATACTATTTTTTATGAGCAACAAATAGCTTTAACGACACAACAGCAGATGGCGTTGTTAAGTAACACGAAGTCAATGAGTGTTTGCTTTGAGGTTAGACTAAAATCAATTGTTTATTTTCCAAAAAACACAACAAAAAAAAAAAAACCGAGCGAAGGTCGGTCATCCAGGTACTAAAGAATTTAATAGAAATAATGTCATGAAACTTACAACAAAATTTTGTCAAAAAATTAATTTAATTAAAAAATTATACAATAAAAAAGCAATAAAAAAATCCTATTCTTCGAGCACTTCGTCGTCATGTGTTTCGCCTCTGCACAAGGCATCCTCATGACCTGTTGACTCTCCGAGCGCGTGGCCGAGAAAGACTAGATTCTCGATAGATCGAAACTCGAGATAGATAGAAACTCTAGTATGTTGTCCGTCAAATCAAGAAACGCAGTAACTGTTCCGCGACCCTCTCTGAACCCTGACTGCTCGTTCGGCAAAATGTTATTCTTTTCTAGGAACTCGGTGAGTTGCTCACATACAGCCTTTTCTAGAATCTTCGACAAACATGGACAATTGAGATCTTAGGGAAGAATCGCACTATAGCAAGTTTCCACGCATCTGGAAAAGTAGAAGTGTTTATAGATTTATTTACTCATTCATTCATTAACTCTTTTAATAAATCCGTAAGGATTTATTAAAAGAGTTAATGAATAAATCTTACCTTTTAAATAAATTTAATTTTAATTTAAATCTTATCTAATGAATAAATCTATAAACAATGACTATATCCATTAGAAGGAAATTCATTTTTATTTTATTTTTTATTTAGTTCACTAACAGAATTATACTATAATCTAGACTATGGACTAATAACTATAAACTAATAACAGTTTGTACAATTCCTGAAGCAGTGAACCTAAAAATTAAAATACAAAACTACCATAATATCTACTACTACATTTTAAAAATAAACACTATTAATACTATCTAGTTATGCACGTCGGTCCTCATACCGGCACCATACGCATACAGGCGTAGGCGGACATTCCGCTGACCATGCGTCTGGCTTCACGGTGGCCGTCCGGCGTACCGTAGAGATAAGAAGGCTTCTTGCCATAGTTAAGTTAGCTTTAGAGTTAGTTATAATTCAACTCCTGTGTATCGAACACGAATAGTTATTAATTCAAAATTGTCTTTTATTTTTAAAAAAGCTAAACAGTGCTCCCCAATCTTGACTGGCGCAGCCGGTAGGATTGCCGTGTAACGTCCGCCAAAGTATACGTGCTGTTCGGACGAACAAAGTAAACCGTTGTACTAGAATCAGTGAACGCGTTTTCTGAGGCAATCCTCGAACCAAAGAAATACGTCTCGTTGGTGAAAATTTTTAGAAAAAAAGACAACAAATAACCTAACTCCAGCAGAAGAATGCGGACGAGAGTATTGTGAGTAGACCTTTTCGCATTCCCCCTCTCCCATTTATTTTTGCTAGTTAGAAAACAGTTATTTGATTTTCCTTTTTAAAAACGAACTTATATCGTCGTTAATTTATTGTGTGTTTTGTATTACTGTATCTAAACGAACCTCTATCGTCGTTTATTTTATTGTGTTTTATTGTGTGTTTTATTTTACCGTGTGTGTTATAATTAAGAATTAATTGCCATGGAGCAAACAATTATAATAGTGCCAAAAGACCTTCTCTGTCTTATACCTAAGTTCGAAGGAGAAGAAAACCTTCTAAATTTGTTTATTAAGAAAAGCCAATACATTTACAACGGGTACGCAACCCCTAATAATGCAGCTCAACAGGCGTACGTCTTTCACGCCATCACAAGCAGGCTACACGGTAGAGCAGCTGCTCTACTTAGTGAGCGAGAAGATATCAACTCATGGATCGCCTTTAAGGAGGTCCTTGTACAACATTTTGGTGACCCCCGTTCCGAAGACTGCATAGCTATAGAACTAGAACAAATGAAAATTAATTCAAACGAATCATATATAGAGTTTTGCCATAGGATACAGCACATGCGTAGTACGCTATTTGCGAAAGTAAACCTACTCGCCGACGAGGGTGTAAAAGCGGCAAAAATGATTGTATATAACAACATGGCTCTGAATGTGTTTTTATATAACCTGACTGAGGATCTGATCCGCATTGTGCGCCTGAAAGGGTGCCCTAATCTAGAAATAGCCCTCAGCATAGTAACCGAAGAGGTAAACTTCATGAGTCAATTCAATGCAAAGCAGAAACAACGACAGGCTATAACACCTAGTAGAACGCAGCCCACGCTTAACACTACACCTAACAATAACTTTAAATTTGGAAATTCTCAAGTGAACCCACCGACAATGAATAGCCAAAACGCTAGATTTGGCTTACCCCAACAGCAACCCCAAGGTTTCCGGTTTGGAAATCAACCCCAAGGTTTCAGATTTGGAAATCAACCCCAAGGTTTCAGATTTGGAAATCAACCCCAAGATTTCAGGTTTGGCAACCAACCCCAACACTTTAAATTTGGTATTCCACGCCAACAAGGAATCACTCCGGGCACACCCCAACAGGGTCAACCCTTTAGACCCCCATTCAACCCTAATTTCGCTAGACCGCCACCAGCGTTAACGTTTGGACAAACGCAACCAAAATTTAAATTCGGCATTCCGAACCAAAACTTTCAACGACCGAAGCCGCTAGAAAACTCCGACATCTCAATGCGTACGGCACGTCCGTTAAGACAAAATATGTTAAATGCTTCAGCTGAAAATGAAAATCTATTTTATAATAATGAACTTGTCGAGGCTTCAACGGAACAAGAATGTGACTATGATGAAAATTATTCTTATAATTTGGAAACATTTGACCCCCAAAATTATGACGCAGTTAATGACGCTTGTCACTACCAATACCAAGAGTCGAACGATATTGAAAATTTTCATGCACAGGCCTCCAGTTTGCCCCCGACTTAATAGAAATTTCACCCGAAGTAATAGAGTTAAACTGTGACTCTCTTTTGAAACTACCCCACGTAGAAATTCCTGAAATTAAGTCACGTTTCATGATCGATACCGGAAGTACACGGTCATTCATTAGCCCCGCAAAGGCAAATGAATACTTTTCAGCTTTCAAACTCTATGAGCCTTTTGAGGTAATCAGCACCCACGCTTGTAGTCAACACACCGAAGCTATATGCATACCAATGTTAAAAACTTTTGGATGTTCAGGTAAACACAAGTTTTACGTTTATGACGTAGACAGTCGTTACGACGGTTTAATAGGTAGCGACCTCTTAACACTGTTAGAAGCTAGAATTGATATGAAAAACCAAATTCTACAGACGCCCTATGCAAACATACCGATTTTATACAACCCACCTCATGAAATAACTTTAGAACCAAGGACAGACACGCGAGTTAAGATCCCAACTGATCTAAAAAATGGAGAAGCTATAGTAGAGTTTACAGATTTTGGAAAAGGCGTAAGAATGCCAGGTGCACTTGTTACATGCATAGACTCATTTGCATATACTATAATTCAAAATGCTTCTGAAGACGTAATTTCAATGTCATTCGCAAAACCATTGAAGGTTACAAAGTATGAAAGAAAAGAATGTAGAGTAAATACGACTATGAATGAATGTGAGATTGATGAACTCCTGAAAGAAAATTTAACAAGGCTCCGTTTAGATCACACTAATAAGGAAGAGCGTAGCGCTATTGAAAAATTATTCTACGAATTTAGGGACATTTTTCATTGTGACGGAATTCCACTTTCCTTTACAAATAACGTAAAACATGAAATTAGGACAAAAAACGAAGATCCTATATTCATTCGACCGTACAGACATCCCCCGGTTTATAACGAAGAAATCCAAAAACAAGTCACTCAGCTTCTTGAAAATGACGTAATTAGAGAATCACACTCCCCGTGGAGTGCACCGGTACACCTAGTGCCTAAAAAGGCCGATGCTTCAGGCGAAAGAAAATTCCGAATGGTAATAGACTATAGACGTCTCAACGAAATTACAACTGACGACAAATATCCCTTGCCCAACATAGCTGACCTTTTTGACAAATTAGGTAAATCTGTGTATTTTAGTACCATCGATTTAGCTAGCGGATACCATCAGGTAGAAGTAAAAGAGGAGGATAGACTTAAAACAGCATTTTCCACACAAGCGGGACATTACGAGTTCACCCGTATGCCGTTCGGGCTGAAAACAGCCCCAGCCACTTTTCAACGTGCGATGGACAATGTGCTTAGAGGTCTACAAGGTCTGCATTGTCTTGTATACCTAGATGATATAATAGTATACTCATCTAGTCTCCAAGAACACATAGAAAAACTACGTTTAGTCTTTGAACGACTTAGAGCAACCAACCTAAAAGTGACACTAGATAAGTGTGAGTTTTTCCGGAAGGAAGTACTCTATCTTGGTCATATGATAACGAAAGAGGGTCTTAAACCAAATAACGATAAAATTCAGGCTGTCATAGATTTCCCAATTCCGACAACTACTACACAGATTAAGAGTTTCCTAGGATTAATAGGATACTACCGAAAATTTATTAGAGATTTTGCCAAAATAACTAGACCCCTTACTAATTGTTTGAAGAAACGTAATAAGATTGAATTAACAGACGAGTTTAGAGGAGCTTTCGAGAGATGTAAGGAATTGTTGGTTAACGCCCCAATTTTACAATATCCGGATTTTACAAAGCCTTTTGTGCTTACCACAGATGCCTCTGACTATGCCATTGGCGCGGTGTTGTCCCAAGGTCCTATAGGTTCCGATAAGCCTATAGCATACGCTAGTCGGACCCTAAACGACGCGGAAACTAGGTACAGTACAATTGAAAAGGAGTTACTAGCAATAGTATGGGCCGTAAAACACTTCAGACCCTACCTCTATGGTAGACGATTCATTATATATACAGATCATAGACCCCTTGCTTGGTTGAACAATATAAAAGACCAAAGCAGTAAACTAACGAGATGGAAATTGCGTCTCGCAGAATTCGATTACGATATTATTTATAAAAATGGTAAACAAAACTGCGTAGCAGATGCACTTTCCCGGATCAAAGTAAATGCCATAGAAAATGACGATGCATCAATGCAAGTCAACGTAGACGATAATATAACACTATCATCAGACTCTGGAAAAACTTTATCCATTCCATTGCGTGATCCTAGATCACCCTATTCTATTCCATCCCCATCTAGCGGTACTATTACAGCCTCTGAAACTTCAGGGACGGAACACTCAGTTTATGAAACAGACTCATCAGGCATTCCTATTTTGAACGAAGCAATTGACACTAAACCAAATCAAATCTTAGTACACACTTGGTTTAGGGAAGAACTATCCGTAAAAGATTTGTCTAGACCTAGACAAAAAATATTAGAAGTACATTTACCTTTAGACAAACCGGAATTAGTAAAGACATTTTTAAAAGAGTATATAAAACCAAAAATTAAATACTTTATTTATTTTGAACACGAAACTCTCAGAAAACAATTCGCGGAAGCAGTAATTTTCCTTTTTAAGAAAAATACCGTAAAAATTTTAGAATGCACAGAAAGAGTAATTTACGTAGAAGATGAAAACGAACAAAGGGAAATAGTAACAAAATACCATATTGGAAAAACCACCCATAGAGGAATTAAAGAAACACTCATGCGTTTAAAGCGAACATATTACTGGAATAATATGGACTTAACTGTAGCCACTACCATAAATACATGTGCAGGTTGTAAAACTATGAAATATGACCGAAAACCATTAAAACCCGAATTACAACTCACACAATCGCAAACAAAACCATTCCAAGAGATTTTTATGGATGTTTTTAGTATAGAAGGCAAATCATACCTAACAATAGTAGACGCATTTAGCAAACTTGGTCAAGCCATAGAAATAAGTAATAAAACAACACCGGAAATAATTAGAGCCCTTTTAAAGTACTTTTCTATGTACGGAGTTCCGATTAGAATTAGTGCTGACTCTGGTTCAGAATTCAATAACGTTTTGTTAAAGGAAACCTTAAGTTTCTACAAAATAGACCTACATATAGGCACCCCTCATAACCCAAATTCAATGGGGCTTGTTGAACGATTTCACTCGACTCTGATCGAAATCTACCGACTGGCTAAATACGAACAAAAGATGACAGACGCGGCATCCATAATTACTTACGCACTTATGTCTTATAACGAAACTATCCATTCCAGTACTGGCCTTACCCCGTTAGAAGTAGTGTTTGGTCACACTGACTCCAAAAACTCTTTTAATGTAGAATTCAACAAACAATATACCCAAAAACTAGTTCAAGATCATCAAAAACGCATAAAATTCCTATATGAATATTTAACAAATAAATCTATTGCAAATAAGGTCAAAATTAAGGAAAAACATAGCGGTGAAAAAGAATTTAATGTACAACAAGGAGATACAGTGTTTATTAAAGGCGTGAACGTAAGAAGAGGGAAAGATAAACCTCGATACGAAAAAGCAGAAGTGGTAGGAGAGACAGTCCGAAACATAGTGCCGGTTAAGGTCAAAGGCCGTGAGACCAAAACGCCAATAAAAGATATAAAACGTCCTTCGCAGGTACGTCCTGATCCTGATGCAGGTGGCAGCTACCCAGGCCCTTCTACTTCAGCGGATTAGGAACAATCCGGGAATATTTCCAATTAAAGAGGGCCAAGCCCTTATAAGTAGTGATAAGTGGGCCATAATTAAGACCTTAGATTTAAGTTTAGTTAGAGATGACTTAGATTTTAACACTAATAGATACGCAAACCTTAATAGGCATATAATTAGGTATTTTGATAAAAAACCAATAGACGCGGAAATTAACGATATAAAAACTCAGACAGATTTTATCAAAAACATTACAGAGCAAAAATTGAATCAACTGCTGCCGACTAGGCGTAGCAAACGTGGCCTTTTAAACCCTCTAGGCTCTATAATTAAAATCATTTCTGGAAACTTAGATAATGATGACGCCATAAAATACGATACACTTTTGAAGGATATAAAAACGAAACAAAATGCAGAAAACCAAAAGGTAACAATTGTCGTCGAAACAATTAAGTCTTTAACGAATATTACCAATAGCACTAAATATAATTTCATTCAGTTAGATAAAGCAATTTGGGAGATTCGGAAACAATTAAACAGTACAAATAATACTCGAAACATTTTTAAAATCACCAACACTTACCACTTATTTTTGCATAACTTCCAAACGCTTTATACAATACTGGACGAAATAGAAAATACTCTAGCATTTAGTAAGCTAGGAATTTTACATCAATCACTTACAAACCCTAAAGAACTGTTGTCTATGTTTAGAGAAATAGAATTAAGAAATAAACTGATGTTTCCTGTAAATCCAGATAATTTACTTAAGTTAGAACAATGTATTGAGGTAAAAGCGTATGCAAAGGAAAATCAAATAATTTTCATTTTGGATGTACCCCTTGTGGAAAACGATGTGTACACCTATTATAAAATCATCCCTTTACCTATTACTAATACCCGTAACCAAACTCACCTCATTTTACCTAAATTCCCTTACCTATTAGCGAAAAGGTCGAAAACAGCGTCATTCTCACACCCATGTAAGGAAGTAGAAGAGTCCTTATTTCTATGCGAAGAAGACTACTCATCCATGCGAGCTAAAGATGTCTGCGTCACCAACCTTATCAACTTTGCCGCAGATACAACCCAGTGTCACCCAATTTTAGTAGAGTTGGAGGACTTGAAAGTAGAGAAAATACAAGAAAATCGATGGATGCTTTTCACTAAATCCATTCTCATTCTCACCCAAAATTGCAAAGATGACGTCAGTTACCACCACGTTCAAGGTACTTACATGCTGACTATTGATGATGATTGTGAAGCGGAAATAAACGGAACCGTCATGAAAAGACACATAAGAAAAACGGGAAAAATTAATATTGCAGCAATATCGATTGTCAATCTTCCTACTGTAATTCCAGCTGAAAAGGCGTCTTCTGAACCTGTAAACCTGAAAGGACTGGACCTCACAGATCTTCAACACCTGTCTAACGTGTTAATGAAAAGTGAAAGTGTTATGGGCCAAAACAGTGAAAATAAAAGTGTCGTAATTACGAAAAACATCAGTGTTGGAACAATAATTTTATATGTAATCTTACTATTAATTTTTGTGTATTTCTTTTATAATTGGTTAGGCCGAAATTACCGGGCTCAGGAAAATTCCTCCGTTAATTTCGAGCTTAATGAGGGAGGAGTTATGCACGTCGGTCCTCATACCGGCACCATACGCATACAGGCGTAGGCGGACATTCCGCTGACCATGCGTCTGGCTTCACGGTGGCCGTCCGGCGTACCGTAGAGATAAGAAGGCTTCTTGCCATAGTTAAGTTAGCTTTAGAGTTAGTTATAATTCAACTCCTGTGTATCGAACACGAATAGTTATTAATTCAAAATTGTCTTTTATTTTTAAAAAAGCTAAACAGTGCTCCCCAATCTTGACTATCTATACAACAAAAACAAGTTAAAAATATTTGAAATTAATTTAAACATAAGTACATAGCAACATAAAATATTAATAAATATTTGTACCAAAAAAGCTAGAAATTACTTGACACAAATACTTGAAGTCTAATACTTGAATGATTTTAGAAGTTGTGATTTCACTGCGGGAAGCGAACTATAGCTAAATATATCGAAAGATAGTCGAACATTACTTTTGTCATAGCTCTTGCACATGCGACAAATTGGTGAAAATTTCAGCATGTTTGTCCGGCACCTGGACGGCGCAAATGAATTCTTCCATACCAATCTCGCATGTGGAAGAGGGACTCTGAAATTGACTTTTTCAAGGACCTCTGGACAGTCCACCAGGCCATTTATGAGTTTGTACAACATCACTATGTCTGCCATATCGCGACGTTTATGTAACGTCATAACCTTATAATAGTCAAGTCTAGACTCATAAGAAATTAGGATCTTACATTTGTTCTGTATATAATATGCCAGATGATACAAAATACACTTCTGAATTTTCTCTAAATCATCCGAGTGATTTCTATACCCAGGGTTCCATACTACAGAATAATACATTGAATAACTGGAATTGAGAGGCGTTTTCCAGTGAAAAAAAAATTGTAGTTCCAAAAAATATAATAGATGGCGTTACAGAGTTTAATGAAATTGTTCTGTCAAATCGAATGTCAATTTGAAATTAAAATAAATGTTTGACATTGACATCAATTTAAATTTGACATTGACGTAAATATTTTCTGACTAGCTAGTTAGTGCTACCAGTAGATCAACAAATTTTTCAGCAAACATGATAATTAACCACCTGATTTTCAAATAGTACTAAGATCAGTTCCCAATTCAAAATATTCCTAACTACAGTGAAACCTGGTTAATTGGAATCTCAAGGGACCAAGACATGTGTACCAATGATTGAGGGTTTCCAATTATCCAGTTTTCCAATTAAGCAGGTTTAAAATTATAGTTGTCTTATTTACAGAGCCCCCCGCTTTCAGAGGTCGAAATGTGCCGTTATTCCATTTTTAGAAAGGAAATAATAATAAAAATGCGTATTTTTGGTGTTATGAATTTAATGTAGGTATGAATGTACAAACATAATGTATAGCGTCAAAAAAAAAAGGTTAAGTTTATGACTTAAAGTAATCGGTTATGTTTGTTTGTACTTGATTGCTAGTTGCTGAAATCGGTTTCTCGATAGAATAAAGTTGGTCAAAATTTACGTTTGGACATTTTTTACACTTTTATTCTCTTGTTTTTAGGTCAAACCCTGAGATAGTATTGACAAACAAAGCATGCGCAAAAGATGACTATAAATGTAGGAAAACAAACATGTCAAAACGTGTTAAAAGCTGATTAATTTGTCTCACTTATAAAGGTAATTGAGCTACAGAGTCTCAATTACAGAGGTACACATCGAAAAGTCTTAGAATTCAAATCTCATTTAACAAGGCTCAAAGTTCCATTAACAGAGGTAATTTAATGAAAAAGAACCGGGACCTCATTGCAACTCTCAATAATAGAGGTTTTTCATATATCCAGGTCCCACTTTGCCAGGTTTCACTGTATTTCTAACATATTTTTACCCCAAATTTAGGGAATTGATAGCTTCGATAGGTGACCATACTTTATCGGTTTGACATATCTTTTTTGTGCTTCTCCAACGCCATCTACCAAAATGACGCGAACTATATTTTTTTTTAATGAAAACGCCTCATTGAATGTCATGTGCACATCCAGGCTAATCATGTCACAGCATTGTGCGTTGGATTTTAGACTTTTCATAATTCTAATAGTTTTATCAAAACTAACTGGGACCCTATTCGGAGATTTGAGATTGTCATCTCATCTTTTTCCGTCCTTGTTACTCTCGCTTGAAACGGCATAGGTGTGAGATTGACCAAGATAAAATCTCATCTCATCTCACGCGCAGGAATAGCCCCCCTGGCTCTATGTGATATAAAATTAAATTAAAATGTGTCATTTATCATAGAGTAATACTATATACGGAAATAGAGCGCCCTCTGAAGTACGAATTTTGTCCCCCGTGCGCCGCCTAGGAGTTTGCCCTGGAACTATTTCTTTGAATGTGTGCGTGCGCGTATATACACACGTACTCATGTGTGCATATTTTATTCATGTACCTACCTAGCTATAATACAAGCGACTACTGCCAGTAAACATAGGGCTTACTAAGAGATATCATCCCCTGAAATACGCGTACTGGAAGTCACTCAGTAATAAAAAACAAAAATTATAATAAGTAAATACCTAGCAGGTTATAAAAGTGGCTACTGATTAAAAACTAACTTTTACTAGTACTCCTATACTCGTTAAATCATGTATAATTTTTAAATAAAATAAAATTGGTAAATACTGAGCATGACTATTTCCGTGGCACGCAGGAATAACTGAACATCGCAAAAACGTCAATTTTTCAGGGCAGCCATTTTAAAGTTTGACATTTTCTGTTTAGTCGGTAAGTTAGTTAAACGATGATGTCAAAGTTATTTTGAGGGTTACTTGAGGCCCTCTTTCGTATGGTTTCAAGAATTTAACGAAACAACTTATAGTTTACATAATAATAGACTTGTCAAACAGCTGAAATGCCTTGAATAAGTTGATAACTCGACTTGTAGACCAAGTTTTGGCTTTTAAGGACATTTATCCAGTTATTCACCATCTGAGTACGGATCATTTTTATCGGTTACCCTATTTATTTCAATGGAAAAAGCATTATTTCTCATTAGTAAACCAATGACAACTTCAAACAGATATAGTTTGTCAAGTAATTATTACTACTTTACAAGATATATCTTACTTTTCAGCATATAATGCAAAATGTAAAAAAAGTCTTAGTATTCAAAATATATTTTTTTTAGAATTATACGCTCATTTACATAATCTAAAAACTGTTTTCACTAACTTATTAAAATTATTTTTTAAACATATGGGAAAAACACAATGGAAACGCATTTGTTTCTAATTAAAATGAATTTATTTAGAGTATACACTAAATTAACACATAGGCTAGACTTATTATCCCGAGAAATCAACAGTTGGCAATCGTTGAGTTCTACAAATAAGAAAATATTAATCAAACACACTACAAGACATAAATACCTACTTATAAAAGGTCTTATTTAAAAAGCTTTTCTAATTATTATTTTAAACGACTTCAAAAAACCGTTTTAAAAAAATCTTTGAAAATTTTCGTAATCTTAAGTGGCTGTAAAAAATCTGTAAAAATGTCTGATGACACACATGCTTAATACATGTTTTGTTAGATTGCTTACACATTACTTCGATCAATAATAATACTAATGAATAATAATAAAACCCTTTATTCAGACCAACTTAGTATCTATTTACAAAGTATTCAGAACTAAAAACTATGAGTGTGGATTTACAAGTATATTTTGGTAGTAAATCTTAATCTATTCTAATATTTAATTATTTTTTGTAGGTCTGTTTGCCAATCGGCAAAGATCTCCTCCAACCTTTTTCATTCCTGTCTATCTTGGGCCACTCTATTCCAAGTTACTCCTGCTACCTGTCTAATGTCATCATCCCACCATTTCTGTGGTCTGCCCCTTTTCCGTCTCCTAGGGCACCATCGTGTCACAATTTTGCTCCATTTCTCTTGGCCTCTTATCATATGCCCTACCCATTGCCATTTGAGTCTTCTGATTTTACATTAAAACAGGTAGTACGCAGGTGTTGAAAAGTTTTTTCTTTACATTAATGTGAAGAGTTTTATCTTCCATGGCTTCTCTCAGACTCCAGTATCTCTTTCAGCCATTTGTTATTCTTCTGTCAACTTCTTTGCGTATAGGGACCTCTTGTGTTATTAGCTGTCTCAGGTAGATATATTTATCAGTGTAATCAATTTGGTTATTTCCTAGATGTATGGTGGTTTTCTTCCCATTTGTCCTTACCTTTGTTTTCTCTGGGTTCAACTTTAAACCTTTCTTCTCACTTTCATCCGCTAGTTCAAGTATCATTTGCTACATGTTTTAGGTGTTTCAGCAAATAACATTATAAATATATATCGTCTGCGAACCTCGATTGTGTTAGGGAGACTCGGTCGACAGTGATTCCGATGTTTTCCCAGTTAAGTCTCCTAAAGATTGTTTCGACAACCGCTGAGAATAGTTTTGGAGGTAGAGGGTCTCCATGTCTGACACCCTTTCCTACTCTAAATGGTTTACCTTTCTTTTCTAGTTGGATTCTCGCGGTGCTATGACTATTGTTTTAATTAAATAAAGTGAAAAAAAGGAACTTCTTATTCTGATTGGCCATCATTGGTGTTTTTCCCCAAAAACCTTAAAACACAGATTTAAAAAATTGTCAGACTTCGTCTTAGACAACCATGGCTCTAAAGGGTCTAAATGATCTATGCTAGCGTCTCTTTACGGCTTTGCACCCCGCTATCAATCAACCCTGTATTGATTTGAATCTTTTGTGTAAGTATGAATGTGGGTAGGTACATACTTAGTACACCAATGATAGTAATAGTCACCAATAATGTACAGCATTATAATATATTTTTTATATTTACTTCACGTTGTTGCATGGCATGTTTGTTGGCGTTTAGGCTCCAGTAGGTACATAAAAAATATCCAGCTCGGGTAGATAACAACTTGATATCTTGCTATTGCAGATGAAAACTAAATCACCACGGCAAAGGTAAAAGTGAACATGTGATAATGTCACTTTTTAAACAAAAATATTTGGCTTGCCTTAACTTGACATCTCGATTTGTCAATGGAGGCAGAAACAGGCTATGTGTATAAGTCGAGATATCCAGTATTTTGGATGTGAGTGTAAGTTGATAAATCAAGATGACAATTATTCATACACAAACTTATGCTTGACATCTCAATTTGTCAAGTTAAAATTAATTTTTGCAGAAAAGGCTTAGGTGTATAAGTCGAGATCTTCAATATTTTGAACATGTGTTGATGTTGATAATTCAAGATGTCAATATTAGTAAGCAAACACACACTTGATAAGTCGTTTTATCAAGTAAAACACCATAAAATGCAAGGGTGTCGAGATGTACAAAACGCGATTGCTCTAAAACTATTGTATATTTCGGGCTGATTTTTTTATACATAGTAAAACGCATACGAAGGAAGCGTTTAAGCCAATAAAAAAAAAATCATGCAAGTCGAGTTGTTCAGTTATTCCTACGTGCCACGGATTTATTCATTTTGATATGTTTATGTTTAAAATAATACATTTGTGCTTTTTTTTAATTTCGTCCTCTCCTTCATAATTTAATTTGCCGTTTAAAATTCTGTTAATGCTGCGGCACCAGCTATAAATAATAACATTTAACTATAAACTGAACATCACAAAATACGATCAAGTAAGCGTCCACGCACTACCACTTAAAAACGTCCTTTCGCGAATAATTGGGATTTCAACAGTAGACGGAGGAGGACCCGACGAACTGTGTGAAATCGGTAAAGAACAGCACAAAACAACGACGAAAATCTTGAAAATTTTCAAAATTTTGAAGCGCAATGGCAACAGAAGAAAAATAACCGTCTCCCCAAAATTTTGATTTTTGTTTGACAACAACTGTTTGAAGCTTGACAATGACTTAGGTGAACTCAAATATTGCAAATAGCGCCATCACATTTTTTTTTTTACAGTTAACCAAATGTTTTCGGGGCTTTTTACCAGATGGCGCTGTAATAAAAAAAAATACAAAAATTTACATTTGTAAGGCCGTGTCCTACCCCTGGTCATTTATGCAGACAAAAACTTATCCCCGTTATATCTCAGAAACGTACCCAAAATACTAGTGTCATGTCAAGTAATGTTTTGATTGTCAAAGTTCAACTCAAAGTCAAAAAAATCCGAATCACTGAAATGAAATGATACAATACAAATTCAACAAAAACAATCAAAACAGATTTTAATGTAAAGCGAAGAATTATAAACAAAACTCTCATACCCATCCATAAATCGTCATATCAAGTTATACCTATCAATTAATAGTTAGACAATCTGTTCAATCGATCGGTTCTTTCTGTTCTGGTAGGTAAGTTATTGGAAGTAAGTTTTATTTCATGTTAGAATTTTAAAAATGTAAAGTAAGCGGAGAATCAGTTGCTCAATTATACTAGAATCCCTCCGGAATAAGGAACTACTACACCGGTTCGGTGTCACTTCTGCTAGTGTGAAGTACCTAAAGGAAGAGAAGGAGCTGGCGGAACGTAGTCGACGAAGTGAAGGTGCGCGCTCGTGTCGCGTGTCTGGTGGTTTATTAATAGTGCAGGTAGTTAGTAGTAGTAGTTGAGGCGCGCGCTTGAGCGGAGTGACGCCTCCCGCCGCCGGTGCACCGCTGCAGCCGCTCGAGACACCGCTATACTGCGGCCCGCCAGTGCATACAGTGCAATAAGTAACCCACTTAAATAAATTGATAAATCTTTAAATTTTGGGTGACTGACGTAACGCCAGTTCTGTGTTCCTGGTAAGTCAAATTTGGCTAGTTAAATAAAGAAGATCAGACTTCTTTGTATCCTAAAAAAATTCAAGTTTTTTATTTTTTGTTTGCTTTTTAGAAAAGTAAATCCTAAGTCTGTTCTCACTATTTTCGTGCTCATATGCATGTTGATTTAAACTACCATTTGAAAGTGAAAAACATAACCCTCCTTCTTGAGCAGTTGGATAAAAATTATGACCAGATGGGAGAGAGAGTTGGTTTTTCATTTATTTTCGGTATTAATGTTAAACCAAAGCAGTAGTTTGTAGTTTTTAATTTGTGTCCGGCAGTGTGAGTTCCAGATGAATTATCTGTGTTGTTAATCTGGCTGGTTGCAGAGACAACAGACGGCTGCACCATGTCGGAGGCCGGGTTGCCCGTGGACCTGTATGTGTACGACCTCACACTGGGGTTTGCCTCACTGCTCGCACCTGCCATCATAGGTCAGAGAACACTACATACAGATAATAACTAGAGAATGGATATTCAGATACATATTTACCTAAAGTCATTTCTGCCAAAAGTTAAAAAAGTATGGAAGCTACTTCTTATTTTTTATTCTACTCCACTAAGAGTAGCACCCTACTCAAAGACCACCTCCATCACAGCTGTTTATAGCCAACAGGGCTGGTCAATTGTAAAAAAAGACCTAGATGACTTGAAAACTAACTGCTGACTTACAAATCTTACAATATTTACACACTCTTGTTCTTTGCATGTTGAAGAGATTAGTTACAAGGTGATGTAAACTAGTGTTCAATTCAAAGTTTTAATTCAATTCAATGAGTTTTCATCCATAAAAATAAATTCTTAGCTTTCTTATAGACTTTCAAAATATAAAAGTTTAGAACATTGTAATTGCCTAATTGCATTTGATTTGTGTTTTTAAGATCACTATTGCATGTGTAAAGGCGAAAGAGAGTGAAATCCATAGAAATGATCATACACATAGGTAGTTACATGTGAAACTAGAAAAGAAACAAAATTTTGCTACAGGCAGTAACATTTTCACTGAAAAACAACAAGAAAATTATGAATTGTTACATTTTATGGCTTTCCCCACCTGTTACCTCCCGTGTTTCGACACAATGTCTTCGAAGGCGCGTCGCGAGAAACGCAAGCGATGTTGCGCCGGCGACCGCTCGAGCCGCGGACGCGAGCGCCTCCGACTCAAGGATTGTTTTGTTGGACTAATTACCTGAATAACTTCTATGTTTCCATGCGAATTTTGTAGGAAACTTTTAAAATGTTAATGTGTTTTTAACGCGTGGCTGAATGAAATTCCTCGGAATGACGACACGCCTGTAAACTCCCGCGTAGTTGAAAAGTAATTTCATAAATCTCACATAGTAGAAATGGTTAAAAATGGTCCCTGACTTTAGTGGATAATCATTACATCTGGTGGTGTTTTATTAAGCAGGCTAAGTGGCATCTAAGTAGCTGTTATGGGGTGGAGTCTTATTTACTTAGATATCAATAATGGATTTATGGTATATATGTACATATTAACAGCACAGAGATGGCAAATGTTACTCCTAGTCTGAGTGGTTTGTTGTAGAATAACAATAATATCTTCCAACATGTGAGAGACGGCTAATTGACGTAAAACCCCCAGGGCCACTTAAAGAAGCTCTATTTGATTGAATCAGGCGTTACTTTGCGGAAGTTCATTAAATTATTAAGTTAAATTATTAAATTAGATTAGTTTAAATTAGATTCAAAAAACAGTTTGCATGAAGTTTTCTAGTAGGTGTCATTACATTATTTTTTAAAATTCTAAATTAAGAATAGAATAGAAAATTCATATTCCTTGATGTACTTAATGCGACGTTAAAGCGGAATAACACTAGATATTAGTTCAAGTAACAATTTTGAAGCTCTATTTATCTTTTGAACTTGGAGTCAATTGCTCATCAGAGCTTAAAGTGACCAATAGTCTTGCGCCACCAATAGCTAGAAGCTAACCTTAAGTTACCACAATATTCTAACATTTCTAACATTTTAACTCATGAGTTTAATTAACCCTGCATTTGAGAATTTCACTCCGGACCTTCTGCAAGTGGGCCTGGCTAGTATAGGTACCTATACTTACGCGTGATACAAACAACCTCAACCATTAGCAGATTCAGAGGGTGGGGGGTGGTCTAAGAGTCTCAAACTCTCCCCAAAAGTATCTTATCCGCAGTACCTATAAAAGTCAAAAATGTCTGTTTTTTTGTGTTTGCCTACCATAATACCAAACCAAAATCTTAGCTTCATAATATTATGATAAGTTGTGTTGTGCGCAGGTCGACCGGTGGAGGGCGTGTGGCACACGGCGCTGGTGGCGTACGGGCGCGAGTTCTTCTACGGCGGGCACGGCATCACCAGCTGCGCGCCGGTGAGTAGCGAGTACCACGCTCGGCCGTCACACGAAGTCGCCCCACCTTCCGGACCAGTCAGCTGATCGTGACGAGCGGGTTGCTAGGAGAAAGGCCGTCGGATAGGCCGCGTTACCGGTAGTATTACTCAGACTGTATTCAGTAAGTGCGTGTTCAATGCGTAGCTAGCCCTGGTGACGAAAGGTTCTAGTTTTTAAATCTAAGTATACCTCTACTAAAAATAGCAATAAATGACATTAGACGAGCCGCGAGCTGATCGATAGCGTCGGCTAAGCTGTTGCCTTGGAATCGTTTGGAACGCTCGCTTTCTCGATCACGAACTCGAAACAAAAAGCCAAAACGTAAAAGCCTGATTTGTATTCATCTTCTTCTTCCCGCGGTATAAAAACGCTTATTTTTGTATCATTTCGTAAACACGCAACAGAAACAATTTATTACACGCGACATTCTGGTGTGACGCGGGTATGAGAATTCTTTATTTCTACTTTAAAAAAAATTTGAAGTACTCTACTAAACTTTAAGGCTAGAGTGAATAAGTACCTTATAGGTCGACGTGCTCCATCTTAGACCACAACGTTGCTTAACATCAGGCGAGTTGGTGGTCAAACGCCGACCTATTCTACATAAAAAAAAAAAAAATGAAGATTTCGAGTTGTAGATTTTAGAATGAAGCGGACGTTTCGCCGTACTTCTGCGTACGCGCTGTACCTATCGCCCACTCGCTCTGGAGCCGTAGACCAACTAATCGCTCGATATATCCGTACAGACAGAACAAAGGATTCGATTATGAAATCCATATTTCTGCGCGGCTGGCAGCGAGCGCGGCCGCGCATGGAGAGGGACGCGCGTCTCTGTGCCAGCTCGGGCCATCGTCAGCTGCCTCGCTAGATAACACCTCGCCAAAACCATAATCGTGACAAGATGAGAAATCCCTCCAAACCGTGTTTGTTTTTTTAATAAAATAATGAAAAGAGACATGATAACAATTAACATCTTTTTTAAACTCGATTAAAGTTCGTAGTAAACTATTATGAAGAAAGCGTTATCGATTCGTTGTATGTACCTATATAGTAGAGTATGCAACCGACCAACTCTGGCTGTTTTTAAGGTCCCGGATCCAAAGGGTAAAACGGGGCCCGGTTACTAAGACTCCGCTGTCCGTCCGTCTGTCTGTCCGTCAGTCACCAGGCTGTATCTCATGAGCCGTCATAGTTAGAAAGTTGAAATTTTTACAGATAATGTATTTCTGTTGCCGCTATAGCAAGAAATACTAAAAAAGAGATCGAAATTAATATTTAAGGAGGCTCCCATTCAACAAGCGTGTTTTTTTTTTGCCGTTTTTATAGACAATAGTACGGAACCCTTCGTCCGCGAGTCCGAATCGCACTTAGCCGTTTGAAAAAAAATTAAAGTATGAAGAGACATCAACACCTTTTTTGAAAACTCGGTTAAAGTTCATAGTGAGCTATTAATTCGAAGAAAGCGATATTAGAAGCGTTAGCAGAGAATGCAACCAACAATCAAAAAACCAATGTTGCTCTGGCTGTTTTTTTATTACGCTTGTCGCACTACATCTTCATTATTTCCCTTTTCCTTTAAATGAAGAAAAAAAACTATTTATTAGCGGGTTGGAGAAAATAGTCGACATTGACACACTTAAAGGAAGCAGGTACACGTGCCTACTCTTACACGTCAGTGGAAAAGTAATTTTGACGACTTTAAAAATAGCTGAGCAAGTACCGTCGGAAAAAAAGTATGAATAGTGTTTCTGGTATGCCTGTGTGTGTCAATCGGTGTCAATAGAAATCTCAGATTTTTTATTGTAAAATAGATATTCTATCAAGCAGTTATTCCGTTAGTCGGTCATACCTGCGCGTATGTAGTCGTTAGTTGGCTGCGTTCGACACAGCAGCTAAGCGCTTCCGATCGAAGTTAGCATGCCCTGTTTATCTTTGTTTCTCATATTTCTTCTGGAAGATAACAACAACAACAACAACTCTTTATTAAAAACATAAAATAATTACAATAGTACTTAAATAAGGCTTAACTAAGTTTTTATATATTACGAGTACTAAGAAGATATTCAGTTTAACGTTTCATTTAAATTTTAAACGTTAATTTTTGGGGCCTAGACCGGGTAATTTAGTAAAAATTTGAATTTGCGGCCATCGTAGATCATTTACTATATTTACCCAACTATATTTTGTAGAGATATTTTATAGACATTTTTGTCTTATATATCTGTAAAATAGCGAGAAGAAAAGTCTGACATAACTGCAAATTGAATTTTCACGTAAAACGCTTCAAAACCAAAATAAACTGTTTGAAATTTAAATTTCGCGCCATGAACGAGTCGTACCACCTAAACACGGCCAGGGTGTTTCAGGAGCATGTTTGCGAGCTGAACAAGTTTCAATTAAGATATAGGTGCGCCAGTATCGAGCGGTGAATCAGATCAGCGGCCGGCGCCCACGCGACTTCTATTTTTGTCCAAGAAGAATATTTTTTTGTCATCTGATTAAAATAGCTTCCGATATCTCATTTAGACAATGACGCAGTACTCTACACAAAAAAATATAAATATATTTGTTTTTGCAAATTTTTATTTTGCCGTCACAGAATACTGCCTATATCTATGCTTGCCATTGAAAAATCCCCGCAATGTAGACGCGCGCGATACACTAAAGTCTGTTAGTAGCTTGGACATTAACAATGGTCCTCAAGTCCTAGTCGTTTTGTATTGTAGCTAGCTTGTAGGCAGTCTGATAATAAAAGCTCCCCTTTATGTGTCGCAGTCGGTTAAAGATTACAATCGACCTTATACTGTTCATGCTGCGTGTCGCGTCGAATTGAAGTACCTACATGCTGCTCACGCAGGAAAGGTATGCACCATCAGAAACCAAAAGCAATCATCATAAAGAAGCCATAAACTTATGATAGCTGTTTAACGCAATCATCGGTGTAATGTTAGCGGCATATTAATGATTTTCACGACGGACGTATAGTTCGCACGCTGGCGGTATTTTCATCGAATCACCCGCGAATTACGACCATCAGCGCTACTGTATTCTGATCTGTGCTCCGTCACCATCTCCCGCGGTGTTGTTCCCGCGCTCCTAGCTTCCGGGGGGAGGAGGAGGCCTAGCTGTCCTGGTCGGGGAGAGATCGAGCACATTCATGTGTAGCGTACATGTAAACATTGTATATTTCCGTCCGCGGTACGGCGCCAAAATGACAATAAGCGAACTGCAATTACCGTAATAATTGTGACAGGCGTGCGCTGCGCGCGCTTCCGCGTGCGTCGCGCGTTATGTCACCGCATTGAACGGTCGGAATGTGAAATGTTTTCGCCGCAGAATCGACTGAGACATTTCAGTTTCCAAGAGCTTTTACAAAAGCTCTATTTGCGTTGCATTAACGATAATTGGTCGCGACGCTTTCGGCCTCTATTCCTGTATAAAGTGCCGGCAGTTTCGGTTTATCACCTGGCAGCCGCATGCACCTATATTGCACCGAAACAAAGTGCGACGAATTGGCGTCCAGTTTTTGAAGATTTTCATTCAGTGGAAAATATTTCGCCGACTCAAACTATTATTTTTTTCATTATTTCTGAATAATAAAGTCACCTTAACGATCGGCGAAAATTGCCACATCTCTCCACCGGTGAATTGACGTGTCTCTATTTTGTTGTATGGCTCCGAGCGAGACGGATGTAGATGACCACTATTTCTAGCCCTGGCTATGTGGAGCAGCGGACGGTTGTCGCGAGTGCGAACTTCACTCCCAGCCCGAGGAGGCGCGGGGCCGGGGCAGGGCGGTGCATCGCTGTCCTGTCTAATAATATGTGACGCCGCTAACGACGTTCTGGAGCATCTCGTATGTTACCGGGGCGGAAGAATGCAGTCTGAAAGTTTATACATCTTTATAACGATTAATAATTTACTAATGGTATATCGCGGCTGTGTTTTGGCAGTCATTAGTGCTGTTCTCACGATGTTTGGATCGGCTCACGCTCGTAAATTCCGTAGAAGATACGACCGTGTTATGATATAAACATCTCTCATTGGAGTTATTTGTATGAAACAAAGACATTTGCCAACATCGACAACATCATTTGGAGTCGTAATAGCTTATAATGTCATCGTTATATAGGTACTACACCTACTTAGAACGAGAGTGCAGTAAGTAGGAAGTATGTTCGTGCAGTAATCTCGCTCGGCACTTTGACCCGTGCCGCGTCACTAGTGCATGCGTTACGCCGACGCAAGCCGCCGGAGCGCATCCGTCCGCACCTGGCCACGGAACACTCTAAAATAGATGAGTCTCGAACATCCAGCTCTGAGAAATCGCGAGCTGAGAGCGACATTTCGCGTAAATCACAGCTCGCCGTTCGCTGCATTCCTGATTCTGATAAAAATAAAATGCATCAGAGTCCTCATTTTTTACAAGTGCTAGAAAATGTTTTCTACATAGAACACATAAACCAAGGAATTCAATCTTGTTGCAAATTATAACTTAAAACTTAACGAAAATATACTAAAACATATGTATATAGTTATACCTATCTATCTATCTACTATTAAGATCAGCTTGGAGTAAAGAGCTCGGTCAATACGTGGTGTTGTATGTGTCAGGGCACGACGCAGCTGGGGCAGCCGCAGCGCGTGGAGCGTCTCGGGGAGACCTTCGTGCCGTACCAGGTGTTCGTGGACTACATCCGCGGCCTCTCCGCCACCACCTACACGTGAGTACCGCGGCCGCCGGCTGGGAGCCGACTAACAAACACCACCGTCGCGGGTGCTGCGAAAGACTTGACTCATGTCATAATCGTCGGCGTAGGGTGTAATTAATTTTTCGTCTAAAATGTATTGTTTACATCTTAAGAATAAAAGCTTGTAACACACAATTTGATTTAGACGAATTCTGACAAACAAATAGTTCCCGAGGTTTTCACTCTACTGCGCCGATGTACAGGGTTACGGGTATTAAGGGTACGAAGCTGAAAACAAGTGGAAGTACTTTATCATCCAACCCTGAAATCGCGACAAAAAATATCTGCTCTTCCGTAGAAAAATGTCATTGACACTTATCTGAATGTATGGAACAGCTGTTTTTATTTCCTATAGTAAAAGTTATTCAGAATTATGAGTATACTTATAAGTAATTCTGAATTTAACTTTTACGCGTTACAATAGATTGCATCTTCTTATTGTTGTTATTCCCTCACCTGTTTTCGTCTTAAAAACCAAGCTAAGTGTTAAGGTGGCTCATCACGCCCTGCCGATTGTAAACGCAAGCATGGTCGAAAAGCTTGTTGTTTCATCAAGCACAATATTTGAAACAGCTCCTGAAGCCACGTTTACATGCCGTAACTTTCGCCTTATACCGCCTTATTAATTAACAAGCAAATGAGTACGCGATAACATTGAACGAATAAATGTACTTGTACTCTTTTTGGCGCGTAACGATTTGATTCTCCAAGTTAATTGTTTTGCTTCGTCATATACCTAGATATAATGTATATGCTACTTAATAAATAAATATATAAGCCATTTATTTCTTGTTTTTTTATAAGTTTAAGTACAAACTGATAGTATCTATTTAAGTCAGATTTGTGTCAGCAAGCAAGAACCCCTGATTGAGTAAAGGCCTCTTTCAAAGATGCCCATGCATCTCTATCTTGTACTAAGTCTCTCCAGTTTGGGCCAACTGTCCGTCTGAGGTCATCTTCCCACCTGGTTAGTTGTCTTCCTCGGCTTCTCTTTCCCGTTGGGCTACTCCACGATGTTACTCTCGTAGTCCATCTCTGGTCTGTACATCTCGCGACGTGACCCGCCCACCTCCATTTTTGTTTTAGTGCATACGTTAGAGCGTCGGCGTCGGTCGCTTTGGTTGTTTTTCTTATGCTACTTATCAGTTCAAAAATTTCGAGAAAGATGTGTTACAATGCCATAATTACGCACGAGCGTTTATATGAAAACCGTGCCGAAAGAGAGCCATGATGGCCTCTCTTAATACTCGTAACCCTGTATATACGGACCACAGTGACAAACCAGAAGATTGCTTTATGAGGCTTGTCTTGGGATAGATCTACTATGTCCGAGTGTAGACTGCTGTGGGCTGATTATAATGATGATTACCTACTGTATGGAAGAGAAAGAGGAGGGGAATAAACACGAAGTAATTTTGGGACTACAGAAATTATTTCATACTTGTACCGGAATGTATGGAAATAACTAGTTCGTTATGACCGTCCTAGCAAAGATCAAACAGAGCCAGAGATTGGAAGCCATCGGCACAGTTCCGTCATCGTTACCGACACGTGCGACTCGTTAGTTCGCTATAAACTATTGCTACCGATATAGTACAGCTAGAAGTACGTTTGTAGAGCTCGAGCTAGTCCTGCAGGAGCGCAGCGGGCGGCGAGTCGCGTCGCGCTGCGGATGTTGACAGTTTGCAATTGATTAACTTCAACCGCGAGGGTGACTGGGCTCAATCGACTCGAACGAATCAATTTAACGCCATAGTTCTCAAACAACAAGCAAAGGTTACGATTTTTTAAATAAATAAATAAATAAATAAATAAATTTAAAAATATTTACATACATTATCAAAAACTTGTCAAAATATTTTTGAAGTTTTTTTTAAATATTCACTGGAGTATTCCCCCCCATTGTCCGCCCCCACGAGTTCCTCTCGGTGCGATAACTCTGCGCTCGCCGGCGCGGCTCACGTTGCAGGCCGGCGGCGTACAGCCTGCTGGAGCACAACTGCAACCACTTCAGCGACGAGGCGGCCGGCTTCCTGTGCGGCGGCCGCGTGCCCAAGCACATCCTGCGCCAGCCCGAGGAGCTGCTCTCGGCGCCGCAGCGCGCCGCGCTCGCCTCGCTGCTCACGCAGCTCGCGCCCACCAACGGACAGGTATCACTTCCTGTGCGGCGGCCGCGTGCCCAAGCACATCCTGCGCCAGCCCGAGGAGCTGCTCTCGGCGCCGCAGCGCGCCGCGCTCGCCTCGCTGCTCACGCAGCTCGCGCCCACCAACGGACAGGTATCACTTCCTGTGCGGCGGCCGCGTGCCCAAGCACATCCTGCGCCAGCCCGAGGAGCTGCTCTCGGCGCCGCAGCGCGCCGCGCTCGCCTCGCTGCTCACGCAGCTCGCGCCCACCAACGGACAGGTATCACTTCCTGTGCGGCGGCCGCGTGCCCAAGCACATCCTGCGCCAGCCCGAGGAGCTGCTCTCGGCGCCGCAGCGCGCCGCGCTCGCCTCGCTGCTCACGCAGCTCGCGCCCACCAACGGACAGGTATCACTTCCTGTGCGGCGGCCGCGTGCCCAAGCACATCCTGCGCCAGCCCGAGGAGCTGCTCTCGGCGCCGCAGCGCGCCGCGCTCGCCTCGCTGCTCACGCAGCTCGCGCCCACCAACGGACAGGTATCACTTCCTGTGCGGCGGCCGCGTGCCCAAGCACATCCTGCGCCAGCCCGAGGAGCTGCTCTCGGCGCCGCAGCGCGCCGCGCTCGCCTCGCTGCTCACGCAGCTCGCGCCCACCAACGGACAGGTATCACTTCCTGTGCGGCGGCCGCGTGCCCAAGCACATCCTGCGCCAGCCCGAGGAGCTGCTCTCGGCGCCGCAGCGCGCCGCGCTCGCCTCGCTGCTCACGCAGCTCGCGCCCACCAACGGACAGGTGCCTGTCCCACGAACACGTATTCGATTAAACTTAGTTCTGTTTACTTATTTTTTATACAGTTATGCACCTCACACTGGACTGTGGGATAACCAGAGAAGCACGTAGCTAGAGGGACGCAAGAGCTTGCTACGTGCGCCACTCATAGTGGGACTGCTTAATTGAGGTCCTCGCCCGCGCAGTACAAATCGTGAAAGGCGAGCGCGGTACTTCGACGTGTACCTCAGTCTCCTCTGACGACTCCTAGCTTCTCCTCCTTACCTGCGCTGGCGAGAGCCCGTTTAAGCGGTATTATTATAGGCGTAACTAAAATTAAGTGCTTTTCGATAAAATTTTGCGAGCCGTACAAAGCGCCCACAACAACCACTTTAATTCTGTAACTCGAATCGACTTAAATTCGAGCTTCGTATCGAGTTAATCTTTACATGATAAGTAATTTAGAAATTTAATACAAAGTTTTAATTTAGAATTTAGATTTTTGTTTTTGTAATTAAAAAATCAAAATTGTAAATCGCGACCGGTGTCTTCCGTATCAAACGTTAACATGACGCGTCGTGAACTCGACTTGTGAGAAGACGCCTCTGCCGTCCGCCAATGTGGCCGCGCCAGGAAACTGTACGAGTGTTCGTATCCAACCTGTTGATGAGAATGCGACTGTTATTTGTAAGTTGAATAGACTCTCGTGTTTCTGTGTATGTTGCTGAGTTGATCTGAGGTGTGAGACGTTTTTGGTTTTCATTTGCTTTTATAATTTTTTGCTTGATTGTCCTTATTTTGTTTTTGTTTTAACTTTGGATCAGTACATTCTTTGATGCTGTTCCGACTGTTGGTTCCAGAGCTGTAGTGTGACGGCGCCTGCGCAAGCCTTCGCTGCGGAGTCTCCGCCCCGCGCTATGGAGTCTCAGGCCCGCGCTGCGGAATCTCCGCCCCGTGGACCGGAATCTCCGCTACCCAGTGATGGATGTATCATAATTTAATCTGTACTTTATATTTATTGTCTAATATATTTTATGAAAATTAATTTGAATTTCTTTGATTTAGTTCTAGTCGTCCTAAAAGTTCCAAACAAAAAATAAAATCACAAAAGCGCCCTCTGCTAACACTACAGAATGTTGACGATGTACCTACTTCAGTTCAACCGAAAACGCTTTAACCGACGTCCAAAAAGAAGAAGGTTTTATGTTCGTCTGTATGATTTTTTTTTGTAAACAAGTTTTCCGCGGGGCCTCTCGTACGCGGTCGTCGCACAAACTACCCTCCGTATTCGCAAACATGAGCTCTCGAACGTGCACGTACAGGGTACAGAAGATGTGTGGCAGCGGGGCCGCGTTCAGGAGATAGATGACCAGTTATTTTCGTTGTTTTTTTCCCTCCCCCTGTTATACAGAACGACCAAATTGTTTTTAACTACACAATTTAAAATTGGTTTTTGACTTGCAAATTATCTCACTCACAACAGGAAATACTGAATGTTGTTGCATTAAACTATTCCAACTTCTCATAACCACCCATATTTTTCATTGAAACCAAAATAAAAACTACAATCACAGTTAGGTTATATAAATGGAAACAAAACCGCCAAAATATTCCATACACAAACGTCACATAAACGTCAGAGTGTTTTTAACGTCGATTTCGACGGTTATTTAGTTACAACCGCGGTGTACGCTGAAATCCTCGGAACGGCCCGGTTGTGCCTCCGTTGTTTTTCACACTGATTTATTGAAGGGCAAAGTTGCACTCTGGGTGCGCTCCGTTGTATGTACTGAACGCACCCCTGTCACGTATATATACTGAGAAAGATCGTACTTGGCACAGTGTTACTGTAATGTTTGTGAATACGAGGGTAAGTCATGCCATTCCCCACTTTATGTGTACCGGTGTAAGGTTCAGTTCGGCCTCCCTCGCAGACGCTGTACGACGCGGGCGCGCGGCCGAGGCGGCAGGACAGCCCCGACTACGACGCGCTCAACTCGCAGATCGAAGAGGCCAGGTATGTCAAAAACACGAGTATGAGGACAACACTACTCGTATTCGTGTAAAGACCATGCTGCAACACTTTGTGAAATAAATGCAGATAGGTTTAAACATGTGTCTTTCGCATTAAGAAGTAAATGAAGAAATAGATATTCCTAGTGTTGTTACGTATCGTACAAAAAAAAAATTATCTTTATTTTGTCTCGGGCCTGTGGCGTACACACGGGTACTGGTCATAAATTAGCATTCTTTTGTGAGCATATTCTGTATATAAAAACAAACATCTTTTGTTCTTCGCCTTTTAGAAATTCTTATTTATTTTCATCCGTACAAAATTAAAAAAAAATAATTTGTCCGGTCTAAACTCCATTAAATCTATGTAAAAAGCGCGATGCATTTTGAGGCGCGCCGACAAGCGAGCGACGACTCGGATGCTTTATAGAGATAATGAAATGTTAGAGAACAACAGAAATTTAAATAAAAAATTTGAAAATTCGTGTTTTGGGAAAAGCTGTAGAACAAAAGTTGTTTGTTTTGATGAACAGAATATGCTCTTAAAAGAATGCTAAGTGATTACCAGTAACCCAGTATATGCAAGGATTTGATGGTCCGTTTAATCAATACGCTTTAATGAGAATAAGGTGTTTATAATAGGTCTCCATTTGGCCACGTACCCTGGCCGATGTCAAGCAATGATGTGTTAGGATGGAGCGAGCTTACGTAGGAGGAACCTTATTGTACCCATGTTGTTTACATTTATGCCTTAATGTTATAATTTATCCGAAATTACGATGAACATCACTTCTGAATGCCTCAGGGACGAGACACGAACTTAAATGTTATTGAACACCACAGGACATTTACTGAGACGAATAGTTTTTAGCTGAGGTTGAGTGTTGTTTACCGAGGTGAGGTGATCGGATGATCGTCGATCAGTGCGAGGCCAGCACCGGTCTCTGGCCGTTGTTCTTATTGTGTTAACGATTATCGTTAACACAATAAGCACTTACAACAACACAATAACATTAAGCGTTTTTCGCACTATGCGATCTGTAAGGTATTCACAATCATTTGGAAACATTTCCGTTCGGATTCCAAAAATTTTAGACTCAAATTATTCAAATCTCCGATCACATTCTTAAGTTTTTAAACGTGTTTCATTCTTCCGATCGGATTATTTTAAACTCAAATTATTTGAATCTCCGTTCTCATTCATAAGTTTTCAAACGTGATTTGTTCTTCCGATTGGATTATTTTAAACTCAAATTATTCGAATCTCCGTTCGCATTCATAAGTTTTTAAACGTGATTTGTTCTTTCGATCGGATTTATACTATTCCAAAATCTACAAAAGTAGACTGAGATTTGAACAATTTTACTTAGAAATTTGGGGATTTGATCGGAAACATTTCCGAATGATTGTGAATAGCACCGCTGTACCTAGTCTTACTGTTTACTAGGTAGCGTAGTTTAAAAAGTCAAAGTCAAAATGTTTTTATTAAATTGGGGTATCAAAGATACACTAAAAAGCCACATAAAGAGCCTCTACTCAGAAGAACAGGCAAGAAACTGAGGGGCATTATTTTTTTAAAGAATAAATAAATAAGTCTCACAAATTTTGGCTTACAACTAGGTAATATCTATAAATACTAGTGGCTACTTGACGGAAGTGGAAGGCTCCAGACATCTTTATCTTCTAAATAATTATTAACCTTATAATGCCCTCTTTTCATTAATGTAGTTTTTACATGTGCTTTGAATTTTCCCTCGGTGAGCCCTGCTATATTTTTCGGTAAATTTTATTATTTTATTGTAAAAACGAATGCAGTTGCCTAAAAATGACTTATTTAACTTAGTCTGTTTAAATCTCGGTACAGCTATCCTATCCCTATTTCTAGTGTTATTATTGTGATAGTCAGAGTTCAATTTAAATGTATGTAGATTTTTGCGAACGTACATAATATTTTTAAAGATATACAAAGAAGGTAAAGTTAATATATTCATTTCTTTAAATAAATCTCTCAATGACTCGCGGGCGCCCATCGCGTAGATAGAGAGAGATAGACATATATTCAAGACAGAGGTAGAATATCAATCTCGCACGGCAGATCGCATGGTGTGATAAGCCCTTTAGGCTCGGCTGAGAGAGAACGGAAATTTCTCGCACACTTTTTGACGTCAAATCGCATAATATCACCAGAGAAATCAGCGTCGCCTCGAAATTATGCCATTTTACATTACGGACTATGGTGATAGATAGATAGAAGCACGTGAGGATTTTTCTGTTCTCTCTGGGCCGAGCCTTACAGAATATTTAATAGTTAGTTGATGTTTAAAATATAATATAATCGATTCCCGCCACCATACAAAATGTACTTAATATTAGGTACATCTCCGGAACATCGACCGTGTTACGGAGACGCTTGTCATGTACAACGGCGGCTCACCCTGAGTCGCTCCTCGCGTCGGCGGAGGGGCACACGCACTTTACTTTGCTGCTAGCTACTTTTGATTTTCATAAACATTGGGTTCTGCATTACGAACAATTTTAATTTTGTAGCCAACTGGCTGATACCCGCGACTTCGCTCGCGCTTATTCTAAAAATAGTATCCAGAAACCTACGTATACTGTAACTAATTATTAAATTTCATCAAGCTCCGTTTAGCCGTGAAAAGCCTGCGGAGACAGACAGAGTTACTTTCGGTTTTATAATATTATAATAGTGTGGGACATAAGTTACGTAGACTAAGCATAACGTTAAAACGATGACCCTGAAAGAGTGCTTAAAAATAATTATATCTGTCAATAGTTTAAACCATTTATTTTGACCCTACAACAAACTACTGATGACTTGGACATTTTCCAGTTTCTGAATTTTTTACCTTCGGTACATAAAGATTGCATATTAATTTCACGCCTGCCTGAACCTTACATCCCCAGTCCTTATAAAATTGTTCTTATCCCAACCCTTATCCTCAGGCCGGTCCTAATCCGTCCCCTCCCGCAGGCCGTCCCCGCGCGCCCCCCCGGATGAGCCCCGCGTGCCCCCCGCGCCCTCCCCGGATGAGACCCGCGCGCCTCCCGCGGCCCCCCGGCGCGCGGCCGCCGCGCGGCTGGCCGCGGCGGCGCGCGCGGTGGCGGTGGCGGTGCAGCTGTACCGCCACCTGCGCCGGCGCACGCCGCCCGCGCCCGCCTCATACCCGCACTCAAACCAGAGGCCCTTCTGAACACCTACAACTATCCCAGTTCATCCACAGAGTCTATTATCACATGGAGGTTCCTCCGAAACACCGAGGCGACTCGATCCAGCCCGATGGTCGGATGTTGTTGATTGGATGGTTATCAAGATGTAGCTTCGTTTAGTATCGAGGGACAATTCCGTACAAGTACCTACCGAATTGTATTAATTTAGTAATTAATAAGTATTTTCGACTCACCTCGAAATAGAATAAGTACCGATTGTATTTATCAATTCTTCTAGGTATTCAAAACGAAATAGGTTACTGGTCACGGAATACCAGGGTTTTGTTTAAATTTCTTCGACCTAATAAAACTCATGAAAACTAACTGCATTTATTCATTTAGTTTTTTTTTTTTTATAGACCTAATAAAAGTCAAAGTCAAAATGTTTTTATTCAATTGAGTATTACAGCTACACTTTTGAACGTCGAAGTTTTTCAATATACTCCACCGCCATGTTCCGAAAAAGAGCCACTACTCAGAGGAACAGGCAAGAAACAGGGCAATTATTTTTTGCAAAAACTAAATAAATTAGTGTCTCACAAATTTAGGCTTACAACTAGGTAATATCTTTGTACTAGTGGCTACTTTGCGGAAGTGGAAGGCACCAGACATCTTTGTCTTTTAAATAATTGTTAACCTTATAATATATCCTCTTTTCATTGGTGTAGTTTTTACATGTGATTTTAATTTTCCTTCAGTGAGCCCTGTTATATGTTTGGATATTTTTTTTACTATAAAAACGAACGCAGTTGCCTAAAAATGACTTATTTGAGTTAGTCATTCTAAATCTCGGTACAGCTAATCTTATCCTTATTTCTAATGTTATTGTTATGGTACTTACAGCTCAATTTTATTTTATGTAGATTTTTACGAACCTACATAATATTTGCAAAGATAAATTATACAAAGAAGGTAAAGTATATATTTATTTATAAATTTAAATAAATCTCTCAATGAATCGCGGGAACCCATCTCGTAGATAGCGCGGACCGCTCGCTTTTGCAAAATATGTTCCTCTATTTCTTATTCTTTTGCCTCTATTTCAGCGGCTCAAGCAAAATGCCATATGACATTATGCTGTGGAAGTAAGCAAAGTAAACCATCCGAGCTGTAGCTATATCCGTCACTTGCCTAATCTTACGAACCGCAAAAGCAGCAGAACTAATTCTCCCAAATAGAGCACTAATATGAGGACCCCGTTGTAGTTTGGAATCAATGCTTAAACCCAGGAATACCGTCGCATTGTTTATGTTAATATTATCGCCCTCAAGCATTACGATTGGCTCTATTTATCTAACATTAGGCATGAAAAACTTTAAGCACTTGGTTTTCTTTGCATTAAGTAACAAATTGTTCGCAGCAAACCATCTCTAAGTAATAGTCAGTACGTTGTTCACATGCACAAGTTATCTATCACTATCTTTCCTATCTTTTCTAAAAATAAGAGATGTATCATCAGCGAATAGAACTATGTACGTAAGGTCCTTAACCATATATGGCAAATCATTTGTATTACGTTAAAAATAAGAACGGGCCTAAGATAGAACCTTGTGTTACTCCCATTGTAACTAAATATTCGAAAGATGTGACGTCATTAATGCCAACTTTTTGTTGTCTATTAGTTAAATATGATTCAACAAGATCTAGAGCGTTTCCACGAATTCCGTAGTGGTACAGTTTACGGATTAAGGTCCGGTGTTTTACATAATCAAACGCTTTAGATAGATCACAAAAGACATGGATGGCATCCTGTGAACTCTCCCAAGCTTCCATCACATGCGTAACTAATCTGATTTCAGTATCTGTTGTTGGATCTCTTTTTCGTGAAACCGAACTCATTTCGTTTAATATACTGTGAATGTTAAAGTGAGAGAATAGTCGATTAATTATAATCTTTTCAAATATTTTGCTCAAAGCCGGAAGCACAGAGACGGGTCTGTAATTCGAGGGATCTGACTTACTACCCGATTTGAAGATAGGGGTAATTTTGCTATTTTTCTTTAAATCGGGAAATGTACCACTGTCAATACACAGGTTAAATATGTCTATGAAGTGTGGTGCAATAGTTTCTATTATATACTCTTAACACTTTTACTGATAATCCTAATAAGACCTAACTAATCTTAATAACTTTCGCACTTAGAAATAAGAAATTAATCACCCTATCACTTCAAACGTAGTAGATACGTAACAGAGCGGAGCAACAGAGAAGTGCTTGTCGACGGGTAATTGCAGAAGAATTGTCATTTACCCAAGAATAGCATAAAAGTAAAGTAAAACTACAAGATGTTGGTCAATCGACCTGTAATTTTTTGCTAAAGGAATGCCTTAAAAAGGCCTTAAAAGCCCTCCGGTGGGTTTGATCCCCTTCCTAACTAGTACCGTCATAGTTGATCGAGTCAGGCATTGTTACTTTGCACAAGTTCGTCTTCAAAACTGTTTTGAAACAAATTTTAAGTTTATTTCCGCTTCTTTCTAAGTTTGAAGCGAAATTACACTAGAGATTTGTTTGAAAAACAGTTTTAGTACGGTCATGCCAATCGTTGCAACCAAAGTGTACACCGTTTATAGATTGCGTGCCCAAAATGGTGTGGGTTGTAGGCAATGTGTGACCGCGCGTGTGTCGCAGGATCCAGTCCCGGTCGCTGGACGCGCAGCGCAGCACGCTGGCCGACAAGCTGGCGCGCAAGGAGCGCCGCCGCGAGAAGAAGAGGAAGAAACTGCAGCGCGAGCGCGGCGGGACCGACGCGGACGTAGACGCAGGTCAGCCTACCTCACGCGTACTATAGATCTCAAGGAGCGCCGCCGCGAGAAGAAGAGGAAGAAACTGCAGCGCGAGCGCGGCGGGACCGACGCGGACGTAGACGCAGGTCAGCCTACCTCACGCGTACTATAGATCTCAAGGAGCGCCGCCGCGAGAAGAAGAGGAAGAAACTGCAGCGCGAGCGCGGCGGGACCGACGCGGACGTAGACGCAGGTCAGCCTACCTCACGCGTACTATAGATCACGCCAACGCCAAATGGATTTAAGGGATAGCTCATTGACCTTTGTCCATGATCTTTTGTCTCATCCACAACAAGGTCTCAAATTATTCTCAATAAGATGGAAAACTCTTGTCTTTATATTTATCTTGTTATCCATTGGGCTCGAGGAATAGCCAAAATTAAATCAAAATGTATTCAAAGCAGTTACCAGAAAAATATCCTGTTTTTCCGGTAACAGCACCATCTATTGAGGATCTATGGAAGTTCTATGAATAAATCCCTACCTATTTGGCGTGGGAACAGTCTATTTCTATCGGCAGTCGTGGAATGGAGTTCTGAAACCCCGCTCAGATCTCTCGCTGAAACGTTAGTTCCCCTAATGAAACATAGATGTCGCGACACGTTGCCATTGTTTTACAGGCTTAAAAGTTATCGGTCGCGTGTGATTGACCGCGTCTATTTATTGTCTACGTTTTGTAGTTGAATGAGCCGCAGATAGGTCGTCACCTCTCTGGAAACTACTGATGGCCCACATTATTGTAGGAAAGCACTTATCCTATTAAAGATTCTTCAAAAGCCAATTTTTGATAATAGACCCATGTTTTTGGGTACTTTAGCGCCTTTCAAAACCATTCCATTACATATTAAACATAGTAAATTTGTTATACCTTTTTTTGTACTTTTATTTATTCTGTGTTAATACTATACAACATAGAGATGCTACTACATGGGATTTTCTTAATAGCTCTGCAGAAGATACGCAAGAGCTTTTCTGGTGCTAACTACTAAAATGTTCAATACGCTGCCAGGGTCTGGTTCACGATGAAGACAATGGGGGTGTATATAGGGCACGAACGAATCTACTCCATAAACAGGTGACGTGCCTATATACTTCGTCAAACGAGGCCAATTGCAAGTTAGCGGAACCCATTCATTTGAAACATGCTGTTGAAAAGTGTGCCGACACACGATACCGCAATTTTCAAATTAAGACTCTCGGGGCTTGTTTTTATTTCGCGCACTTCTTCGAAGTCCTTAACCCGGTTGCGGGATGACTGCCATCGGTTAAGTTAACGATACATGTCGGATCGGCATCGGCGCGTGTTTACTCGATCCTCTCGATTATAAATAAGTCGGGTGTTCACCACGGGAGACGGTCGCTGGCGCGGCGCCAGCGGCTCGCACCATTCCCCGGCCGCCGCCGCTCGCACCGCACGCTCCGCCGCACCGCTCCGCCCACACACCGCACACCGCACACCGCACGCCGCACCAGCACCAGGTGTGTATGGGAGCTGGAGCACGCACCATGCTCCAGTGATAGCGCTGCCCCATATAATGCGTCTATTTATTCGTGTCTATTTCGGTCGCGTTGCTAAATCCACGCGCCGCGAGCTCCTGTTCGCGTGCGATCGCAAATTTTTCCAGTGATTTATTTGATTTTTTTGTAAGTTAAGGAGGAAGAGTGTAAAAACCTTGTTATAAAATGATTCGTGTGAGTTTTTAGGTTATGTTGTGAGGTTAGTGTTTCAAGAGTGCTATTTAAATTGTCAGAGGGTGCTCGTGTGAACTCGCGTGACTTTCTCGCAATGCGGCTGTGACATTATCGTGTTATTTCGGTTGATTCTGTACTCTATTACTAAATCACGTTAACAACAAGCGAGTTCTCATCCTGGGACACATTGTTCTTGAGAGCCAGCTTACAACCAGCCCGGTAAAAAGTCTTAACCTACAAAACTTTCCATCGCTTCTTCTACTTCAATTTATTCTTGCGGTGCGTTTGTCAAGTTCCTATTCTCATTAAGAAGTTTTTGCTGATCAGAGGTTGAATGTAAACGTCGGTACAACGTTGCCTTTCAATAAACAACATCCGTTTCAACCTTTTCTCAAGTGACATAGTCAATCGAAACTTCGACAAACGCAACGCAAACTATATTCTCTCAAAGTCACTCTGTAATCACGCTGCGCTGAAGACGACCACAACAGAAGTTTGTTATGAACCTAGGAGTATCATCATCGTGGCTCCATCCACTCAATAGTTCAATATCCTAGGCATCGATTCTACTAACCAATGGTTTTTAAATTGTTATTGAATTGTCTACTTTTGCCACTTTTGGAAAACAACATCCCCCTAAGTTTCTTGCCTGTTCCTCTAGTAGCTCTTTTTCCGGACAAGGTTCTCATTTTTATAACTTTGACGTTCATAAGTGCATCTTCAACACCCAATTGAATGAAGACATTTCATGTGATTTACAAAAAGTGTTAATTTGAAGCAACTCATGAACAATCGCTTAGTAGAATGCAGATAGGGCCTGGTGTCATGTTCGTTCGGCGCCGGCGCAGAGAGTGTTCGCTGACGAGCGTGTGTTCTGTGCAGACATGTCGGAGGCCGTGGAGTGCCCGCCGTCGCCGGCGGCGCTGGCGGAGCTGCCCCGCGCGGGGCCCAGCTCGGCGGCGCTGGCCGAGGAGGTGGACGAGCGCCGCCGCGAGGAGCAGCTCAGGCGCGCGCGCGACCCGCCCATCGTCTACAAGGACATCGACGTACGTACACACTGCGCACTGCACGCCTCACCACTTACTTATCCCGAGGACCCTGTCACTAATCTAAAGGCTCAAACCTCCTTCAAAAACACCTGTATCAACAATGATCCAAAATGTTATGTTTTGTTTTTGTAAATCATTGTTTACCTGAGAAAGCCTTACTAAGCTTTAAAGTCCCCCACAAACCAATCCTTGGATCCGCTACTGCTCCTCACACCTTCCTCACTTTCTTTTCTTCTTCCTTATACACACGTTTGTCTCCTTGGTATCTTCCTCGAGGTAATCACATAAAACACCGCTAGACAATAGAGGAGCCTACGGAACTGTCTATACCTAGTATACCTATTCCAGATAGATACTCCAGATAACCGATCAACATCAATGAAACCATGTTTCTGGCCTCTGGTACTCCACTTTTTTCAGTTTACTGCAAATTCATGCTAAAAATTAACTTCTATTATCCAAAGTTTTTTTTGCTACTCTTGTTTTCGTAGTAATTTATTGATAATACGTTGTTACCTGTCATTCATTTACCATACATAATAATTCATTGTTACTTATACCTAGTAACATAAATACCTAGGACAAGAAACGTCATCCGGATCCATGGGACCCGTGCCTGCGGCCCCCGACAATCGCAAAGAACTTGTTTACAACTTAGGACCCCATGTCACACTAAACTGAGTGGAACTGTCTGGATTGAGATGGCAGACTTTTTTGCAGAGTAGGACATAGTATCCATCCATGCTAATATTATAAAACCGAAAGTGACATTGTCTTTTATTTGTAGGCTTTTCACGGCAAACGGCTGAAAGATAATTAATTACAGTATATCACGTTGCAGGTTTTTGGATACTATTATTTCGGAATAAACGCGAATAAAGTCGCTTTTTAAAGCTAGTAAGTTAGTAAAAAGATGTTCTACATCACTCAAAAACGAACAATTTAGTTTTAAATTAGGTTTTTTTAAAATAAAATGCCATCTCATTATGATAACAAACTCATGTTACCACGTAAACCATCAGAACAAAACTCATGGTTCCAGTAATTTTCAGTAAAGATCTATCGAAAAAACTACAAATCTATCGAAGTTATTGCGACAGTATAACTACAGAATCATCTCTCATGCATTTGTTGTCTGATATCAAACGCTAAAAGCTATGCGCGGATGCGGCGGGTCATCAGCTGTAACTTTAGGCCGGCTCCACGCGTTGCCCTCAACGTGTGGAACCGGGATTAGTATATTTTTCCAAACACAAAGTATTAATTCGCAACTCGAGTATTAAACTCGTCAATCGGGATGAATAGAGCAGTGAGCGTGCGTAGAGTATGTTTAGTTTTTGTAATAAATATGTTCGCGTGGGAGATACAGACGGACGGTCACCGTGAGCCCACTTGCACTCGGAAATACTCGTTCCCAACACAGTACAATAAATTAGGGTAACCTATAGATAGGTACGTAGGCACCTATTAGAATTCCATCTCTACACACAAAATGTCGAATCATTTGACACGACAGTAACAAAAAACATCTAAACAAAAAATAAAAACTTTAATGACTCCGAAACCAAAAAAATAAGACAGTTAAGAGACCAGCATTTAAAGCCCAGCGCACAACCCATAGCTTTGTGCTATTTCTTTCAATTATTTACTGAATATAGTCCGGCGAAGTGTGATGTATTAAACCTTTGCCAGCCCTTTGGAGGAAAAGCGTGACGATATGTTATTTACTAAAATACGCAAGTGGAAGCTTTTTACAGAAATGACGGTATCTCATGCGCTCTCGACTCTTTCCCATACATCGCCGCTGCAGCGAAGGTCGCCCTGACTCACCGCCCGGTCAGTGTGTGAACTACGTCGCTGCACGGCTTGTATGTAAACACCATAAATACTCGATGATTATAATAGCCGAGCTTTAGCCAGAACATTCCACGTGGACACTTTCTCACTAGAGTAGGTTTCTAGAGCGTAGGTGGCGCCCTCGCACTTGGAGCTTGCTGCTCGGTGACCGACGCAGCTGCAGACACTGCCAGCTCACAAACTTTGCTCATTCGGAATGCTGTTTCATGTAAATCTCATAACGGATGCAGTAAATGTAATAAGTACGAGCTGCGCCACGTAGATTAAAAAGTAGCAGTGTGCTATTCCAGATTATAATTTATCTCTGTGCAAAAATTTCATCCAGATCCATTCAGCCGTTCTGACGTGATTGAGTAACAAACATCCATCAATCCAAACTTCCGAATTTATTAGTGTGAAGTGTGATTTAGTTTCTCTCCTCTCTAGCCTCTGCAATTCCCGTTTTCATCAAATTTCGAGATAATTATGGTTGAGACACAGATCTCTTAATGTGATTCCTATAGGGGGTAATCTCTTTAAAGGGTAACGAAAACGGATGCAACTTTCAGCACATGATTTTGTTTCTCAAACTATATTTAGGAAGTTCTGGTTGAGTCATGAAAGGAATCCGAGTGGCGCAGTAAATAAATATTTAATGAAGTAACTTGTGCGAATTTAGTGCTTATAAAAATAAACTGTTATGTCCGTCATGTTCGAAGATTTAATAGCTTTTGAGAAAATACATGCACAGTACATACTAAAGATTTGAACATAAATGTATACTTGAGCGATTTTACGTTTTTCTATCAACTCAAATAATCATAGTACCTATCGAAGTTTGACTTTTATTCATGTTTTATTGAATGCTGTCGTTTTCAGGCTGTCCATTCTTCCACACTCATACTCATATTCTCCTTCCTGTGTAGTAAACGACGTTAATTAAATGTTATGGTTACGGCGTAAAATAAAAAGTGACAACTGGAAACATTAAAATGTTAGGATCTGGGACTGATTATGGCTAAACAAACATTTTTTAACATTTATCTAATGGAATAGCGGTCTAAGTTTGCCAAGTTTCCGTGAAACAACAAAAACCATGAATACCTAATAATGACTCACATTTAAAACTTAATAAATATCATGGATATTGTTGATTGAATCAGGCGTTACTTTGCGGAAGTTCATCTTCAAAATGGTTACTTGAACTAATATCTAGTGTAATTCCGCTTTAACGTCGCATTAAGTACATCAAGGAATATGAATTTTCTATTCTATTCCCAATTTAGAATTAAAAAAAATAATTTAATGACATTTACTAGAAAACTTCATACAAATTGATATTTGAATCTAATTTAAACGTTAAACAAATTAAGTTAACGTTTAAAAGTTATACAATAAAAAAGCAATTAAAAAATAAAATAAAAAATCCCTATTCTTCGAGCACTTCGTCGACACGTGTTCCGCCTCTCCACGAGGCATCTTCAGGACGTGTTGACTCTACGAGCGTGGCCGAGTTTCTCGGATTCTCGGATTAAAATTTCGATAAAATTTTGTTGTAAATTTCATAACATTATTTCTGTTAATTTTCTTATTGAATTAGCTTCATATATCAAATTGTATAAAGTTTTTTTAGTAGATTTCATTAAATCAGGTCTGTTAAATTCGTTAGTTGAAATATCAATTTGTATGAAGTTTTCTAGTAAATGTCATTAAATTATTTTTTAAAATTCTAAATTGGAAATAGAATAGAAAATTCATATTCCTTGATGTACTTAATGCGACGTTAAAGCGGAATTACACTAGATATTAGTTCAAGTAACAATTTTGATCATGGATATTGTAACTGTACAGGGTCTAGCAGAGTTCGAGCAGCTGTCTAAAGCGCTGGAAGGCATGGAGCTGACGGCAGAAGAGAAGCAGAGCGTGGAGGAACTGCAGCAGTACCTGCAGGGGGAGGGCAGCTGGGTGTTGGGGGACGACTTCCTCGCGTTCATCGGTGAGGGGTTACTCGTGCTTGTTGACAATGGGTCATATTTTACGGTCACTGCAATTTATTGACGGTAGTCTGATTAGATTTAGCAGGTGCTGCTGTGAATTAAAAGAACTTTTATAGTAAATAAAAAGGCAAATGAAAATTAATTAAAAAGTTGCGAAAAATTTGCTCTTGTTTCAAAGCCAAAGTCAATTATGAACGTCAAAGTTTTAAAAATAGACTCGACCGTCTTGTTTGAAAAACTACTCAAAGAGAGAAAGAGAGCCTCAGAAGAACAGGCAAGAAATTGAAGGTTTTTTTTTAAATAAAAAAATTATAACTGTCTCACAAATTTTGGCTTACAACTAGGTAACATCAAATTATATTTATGTACTAGTGGCTACTTGGCGGAAGTGGACGGCTTCAGACTTCTTTGTCTTCTAAATAATTAAATAATTAATAAATTAACCTTATATTATCCTCTTTTCATGCATGTAGTTTTTATATGGGATTTGAATTTTCCTTCAGTGAGCTCTGTTATATTTTTGTTTATTTTATTATAAAAACGCAATTGCATAAAAATGACTTATTTGACTTAAGTCTAAATCTAGGTACAGCTATCCTATCCAAATTTCTAATATTATTGTTATGATAGTCACAGTTCAATTTAAATATATGAAGATTTTTACGAACGTACAAATTATTTTCAAAGATATACAAAGAAGGTAAAGTTAATATAAGTATTTATTTCTTAAAATCAATCTCTTAATGATTCGGGAACCCATCTCGTAGATAGTATGGACCGCTCGCTTTTGCATAATAAAAATGGCATTTACGTCAGCATCTGAACCCCACAGCGAAATGCCATATGACATCATGCTGTGGAAGTATGTAGAGTAAACCACCCGATCTGTAGCTATATCCGTCAGTTGCCTAATCTTACGAACCGCATAAGCAGCAGAACTAAGTTTCCCAGAAAGAGAACTAGTATGAAGACCCCATTGTAGTTTGGAATTGGCTTGAATTTTGCTCTATAATTATTTATATATCTAAAATTAGGCATGGAAAACTTTAAACACTTTTTTTTTGTATTAAGTAACACATTGTTCGCAGCGAGCTATTTCGAAACATACGTTATTCACAACATGCGCAAGCATACTATCTTTCCTATCTGTTCTAAAAATAAGATTTTTATCATCATCTAATAGTACTATGTCTGTAAGGTCCTTAACCGTATACGGCAAATCATTTTTATATACGCTAAAAATAAGAATGGGCCTAAGATAGAACCCTGTGGTACTCCCATTGTAACTCATCATTCCAACTTTTTGTTGTCTATCAGTTAAATATAAGACGACAAGAGTCGAGAGATTCCACGGATTCCGTAGTGGTGTAATTTACGGATCAAGGTACGGTGTTTTACACAATCAAACGCTTTAGAAATATCAGAAAAGACACCCAGTGCGTCCTGTGAACTCTCGCAAGCTTCCATTGCATACGTAACTACTCGGACTCCAGCATCTGTTGTTGATCTGCTTTTCGTGAAACCGAACTGATTTTCGTTAAAAATACTGTGCACGTTTAAAGTGAGAGAAAAGTTGATTAATTATAATCTTTTCAAATGTTTTGCACAAAGCCGAAAGCACAGAGACGGGTCTGTAATTCGAGAGATCTGACTTACTACCCGATTTGAAGATAGGGGTAATTTTGCTATTTTTTTTATTAAATCGGAAAATGTGCCTCTTTCAATAATCAGGTTAAATATGTCCATGTTTATTTACACTTTCGTAGCCAGACTCAGAGTTCGCAAAATTTATCCAAAAACGTGGATCGACGCATCGTATGATAATATTATATTATATTCTGAAATGTTATCATTCTCGTAGAGTTTGCCTGCCGAGTAGTTTCGTAATCTTCAAACCGATCGAGTGGTCTTGTAAAGCCGCGGATCGACTTTGCGTTCCAACATTTCAAACATTGACGTTTCGAACCCGGAACGGGTACAGCGTTGTCGCGCACGCCATCAGGAACGTCGAAACGCTCGCACACAGAGCGGGGCGCTCGAACTAGCCGTCGGTTCGACGACGAGTCCCGCGCTAACGCCAGTCCCTCCCCCCGGCAGGGCGGCTGCTGGGCGCGGCGGACGCCAAGCCCGCGGCGCGCGTGGGCGTGCTGCGCTGCCTGGCGGCCGGCGCGCTGCGCGAGGACATCTCGCTGGTGCTGCACCAGGACCGGCGCCACCACGCGCTGCTCAACTACGCGCACAGGATCGACCGGCACCCGCTCGACGAGCAGCGCGCGCTCGCGCTCTTTGTTAGTATATACACTCTAGTGACACCAGGACCGGCGCCACCACGCGCTGCTCAACTACGCGCACAGGATCGACCGGCACCCGCTCGACGAGCAGCGCGCGCTCGCGCTCTTTGTTAGTATATACACTCTAGTGACACCAGGACCGGCGCCACCACGCGCTGCTCAACTACGCGCACAGGATCGACCGGCACCCGCTCGACGAGCAGCGCGCGCTCGCGCTCTTTGTTAGTATATACACTCTAGTGACACCAGGACCGGCGCCACCACGCGCTGCTCAACTACGCGCACAGGATCGACCGGCACCCGCTCGACGAGCAGCGCGCGCTCGCGCTCTTTGTTAGTATATACACTCTAGTGACACCAGGACCGGCGCCACCACGCGCTGCTCAACTACGCGCACAGGATCGACCGGCACCCGCTCGACGAGCAGCGCGCGCTCGCGCTCTTTGTTAGTATATACACTCTAGTGACACCAGGACCGGCGCCACCACGCGCTGCTCAACTACGCGCACAGGATCGACCGGCACCCGCTCGACGAGCAGCGCGCGCTCGCGCTCTTTGTTAGTATATACACTCTAGTGACACCAGGACCGGCGCCACCACGCGCTGCTCAACTACGCGCACAGGATCGACCGGCACCCGCTCGACGAGCAGCGCGCGCTCGCGCTCTTTGTTAGTATATACACTCTAGTGACACCAGGACCGGCGCCACCACGCGCTGCTCAACTACGCGCACAGGATCGACCGGCACCCGCTCGACGAGCAGCGCGCGCTCGCGCTCTTTGTTAGTATATACACTCTAGTGACACCAGGACCGGCGCCACCACGCGCTGCTCAACTACGCGCACAGGATCGACCGGCACCCGCTCGACGAGCAGCGCGCGCTCGCGCTCTTTGTTAGTATATACACTCTAGTGACACCAGGACCGGCGCCACCACGCGCTGCTCAACTACGCGCACAGGATCGACCGGCACCCGCTCGACGAGCAGCGCGCGCTCGCGCTCTTTGTTAGTATATACACTCTAGTGACACCAGGACCGGCGCCACCACGCGCTGCTCAACTACGCGCACAGGATCGACCGGCACCCGCTCGACGAGCAGCGCGCGCTCGCGCTCTTTGTTAGTATATACACTCTAGTGACACCAGGACCGGCGCCACCACGCGCTGCTCAACTACGCGCACAGGATCGACCGGCACCCGCTCGACGAGCAGCGCGCGCTCGCGCTCTTTGTTAGTATATACACTCTAGTGACACCAGGACCGGCGCCACCACGCGCTGCTCAACTACGCGCACAGGATCGACCGGCACCCGCTCGACGAGCAGCGCGCGCTCGCGCTCTTTGTTAGTATATACACTCTAGTGACACCAGGACCGGCGCCACCACGCGCTGCTCAACTACGCGCACAGGATCGACCGGCACCCGCTCGACGAGCAGCGCGCGCTCGCGCTCTTTGTTAGTATATACACTCTAGTGACACCAGGACCGGCGCCACCACGCGCTGCTCAACTACGCGCACAGGATCGACCGGCACCCGCTCGACGAGCAGCGCGCGCTCGCGCTCTTTGTTAGTATATACACTCTAGTGACACCAGGACCGGCGCCACCACGCGCTGCTCAACTACGCGCACAGGATCGACCGGCACCCGCTCGACGAGCAGCGCGCGCTCGCGCTCTTTGTTAGTATATACACTCTAGTGACACCAGGACCGGCGCCACCACGCGCTGCTCAACTACGCGCACAGGATCGACCGGCACCCGCTCGACGAGCAGCGCGCGCTCGCGCTCTTTGTTAGTATATACACTCTAGTGACACCAGGACCGGCGCCACCACGCGCTGCTCAACTACGCGCACAGGATCGACCGGCACCCGCTCGACGAGCAGCGCGCGCTCGCGCTCTTTGTTAGTATATACACTCTAGTGACACCAGGACCGGCGCCACCACGCGCTGCTCAACTACGCGCACAGGATCGACCGGCACCCGCTCGACGAGCAGCGCGCGCTCGCGCTCTTTGTTAGTATATACACTCTAGTGACACCAGGACCGGCGCCACCACGCGCTGCTCAACTACGCGCACAGGATCGACCGGCACCCGCTCGACGAGCAGCGCGCGCTCGCGCTCTTTGTTAGTATATACACTCTAGTGACACCAGGACCGGCGCCACCACGCGCTGCTCAACTACGCGCACAGGATCGACCGGCACCCGCTCGACGAGCAGCGCGCGCTCGCGCTCTTTGTTAGTATATACACTCTAGTGACACCAGGACCGGCGCCACCACGCGCTGCTCAACTACGCGCACAGGATCGACCGGCACCCGCTCGACGAGCAGCGCGCGCTCGCGCTCTTTGTTAGTATATACACTCTAGTGACACCAGGACCGGCGCCACCACGCGCTGCTCAACTACGCGCACAGGATCGACCGGCACCCGCTCGACGAGCAGCGCGCGCTCGCGCTCTTTGTTAGTATATACACTCTAGTGACACCAGGACCGGCGCCACCACGCGCTGCTCAACTACGCGCACAGGATCGACCGGCACCCGCTCGACGAGCAGCGCGCGCTCGCGCTCTTTGTTAGTATATACACTCTAGTGACACCAGGACCGGCGCCACCACGCGCTGCTCAACTACGCGCACAGGATCGACCGGCACCCGCTCGACGAGCAGCGCGCGCTCGCGCTCTTTGTTAGTATATACACTCTAGTGACACCAGGACCGGCGCCACCACGCGCTGCTCAACTACGCGCACAGGATCGACCGGCACCCGCTCGACGAGCAGCGCGCGCTCGCGCTCTTTGTTAGTATATACACTCTAGTGACACCAGGACCGGCGCCACCACGCGCTGCTCAACTACGCGCACAGGATCGACCGGCACCCGCTCGACGAGCAGCGCGCGCTCGCGCTCTTTGTTAGTATATACACTCTAGTGACACCAGGACCGGCGCCACCACGCGCTGCTCAACTACGCGCACAGGATCGACCGGCACCCGCTCGACGAGCAGCGCGCGCTCGCGCTCTTTGTTAGTATATACACTCTAGTGACACCAGGACCGGCGCCACCACGCGCTGCTCAACTACGCGCACAGGATCGACCGGCACCCGCTCGACGAGCAGCGCGCGCTCGCGCTCTTTGTTAGTATATACACTCTAGTGACACCAGGACCGGCGCCACCACGCGCTGCTCAACTACGCGCACAGGATCGACCGGCACCCGCTCGACGAGCAGCGCGCGCTCGCGCTCTTTGTTAGTATATACACTCTAGTGACACCAGGACCGGCGCCACCACGCGCTGCTCAACTGCTCACTAATATTATTGATCGTCTAAGTCTAAGGCCCCCCTTAGTAAATATGTTACAGCCAAAATTAACAACTAACTCGCAACTCACATTAGCCGCGCTGCCTGGGGGCAGCGCACTGCGCGAAGTATTGCATTACATTTCGGAATGGAGAAAAACTGTAACTGGACCAAACACAGGCTTCTTTTTATCTCGGTAAAATTAATAGTTCTTTTAGGGCGTGAACACGCAGGAACTTCACTTGAATAAACGTGATAGATGGATGGGTGGATGTTCGTTACTCTATCAGACATGAACGGTTAAACGGATCTGGATAGAATTCGGTACAGGGATGAATTTTAGTCTGCAAATAAGTTAATTTTTAATTTTACACATTACCTATACTTATATTAATTGAATGTAATTTACAATATGTGCTGTTATGGGTGTCATGCCTGAAATAAATTAATTTTGAATATTTTTTTTTTGAAAATAGCACACAGTGATTTTAATCGCGGGTGCGCAGCTAATGTTTTAAACTTCCTATACGTAACTCTGTTCTGAACGTTCACAATACGCTACGTACGTATGTGTAACTTACCTAACGTACGTAATCAATTGCTAATCGCTTATTGTAATGCTGTGTGCAGATGTGCAACCTCTTCGAGAACATCTCGTCGAGCGAGTGGCTGCTGTACATCAGCGAGTGGGACGTGGACGGGCAGCCGCTGTCCAACATCCGCGCCACCACCAAGGTACCGCGGCCTCACGGACATATTGCGATCGCCGCTCGAACACAAAGTAACGCGACCACTTCTTGGCGCTGTTCAAATTGCTTTCTCGAAGAAATAACGCTTACATCTCTTTTCATTTATTGACCATTGACATTGATTCATTGATTTTGGATGTAAAATATTTAAAATTAATTGCAAATATCATGAATTTTTTTTAAGCGATAATGTTAATATCGTCTATACACTTGACAAGCGATACAGAGCCTTGTACGCCAACGGCGTCCATCGCTCAGTTCGTTGCTCAGCTCCGCTGAACGCAGCCTTAGGGTGCATTGCCACTGAAGCGGAGACGAGCGGAGCGGAACTCGGCGGAGCACGAATTGACCAATCACAATCAATTGACAAATGTCAATCGGCCGTTTGAAACACTGTGAGTGGTGAGCTCCCGCCCGGCACTAAGCCCCTCCCCCGCAGGTGGTGGTGCACGCGCTGCTGGCGGAGGACCCCGCGCTGCGCGAGACCGGCTCCGCGCTCATCTACAACGTCGCCACCAAGGAGGTAAAGACCGTGGTCTGTATCGCATCTACTCTCCTACTGACCTCCTCCTGCCGCCCGACTCTACCCATCAATTGTCCTTCAATTGTAGAGGACTTGCCTCAAATTGGCAAAGTGTCAGAAGTAGACAGTTCATTGACAGTTTTAAAACAATTGGTTGGAAGAATCGAGACCCTGGGGGCCCACCGTGACATGTTCCCGCCGTGACGGGCACGTGTCGCCGTGTCGCCGCGCAGTGGCTGCAGTCGCGCGGCGACACCGACCCTGCGGTACCATCGCGGCAGTAACGTGTCGTGATGGGCCTCCCGCGCCGAACCACTTCCCCGTGCAGATCAGATCACAAAGGGAGCGAGCCCGCGTGTTCGACAGCTCTTCAAATAATACAGTTGTACACCACATTAAATATACTAGCAAACATCACCTTGCACCAATGTCACATATTAGGGCCACTACCCCAATAAATGTATTAGTCTTTGGGCACAAAAGTTGGTATTGAAGCCAATGGGGCATGCCATAAGGATCAAAATGGCTATTTCAAACTGGCGCCAAGCTTAGAAGCTAATTTGAATCCCATGTGTGTTCACGACATTGTAGCAGTTTGATACACTGGACAAGTATGTAAATACAATTATAAAAGTGACCTCAATCCCATAAAATCTGCACAGATAAGTGGTTCGCTCTGATCTCTAGTCTAGCATATTATCACTAGTATTATCTTTCATTTGTGGTCAACAAGTATCTCCTGTACTACTTTCCCCACTGTTGTATATTCCCGGATAAATATAATCTAGGTGTCTTCAAGTCTCGAGCGAATCGGTTTCTTCTATAGGCAAGCGTGCTCCATCGTACCCAGCATCAATGATTATCATCAGGTGATTGCGACTAATCGCAAGCATAGTAAAAAGTTGACGTTGAATACACTATCAACACCTGCGAATGCCACACTGAATTCAAGTTATGACTAAAGGATGCGGCAACTCTATCTTTCATATTGAAGACAACCGACACATAGGTACGAGTCAATAGGAATTAGATGCGTATTATGTAGGCGTTAGAGCGCGAACACAAGTTAATAGACGAGTACACAACGTTAAATACAGTCAACACCGTGCCTGTCACCGTGGAATTATATTCGCGAATACGCGCTACAGGCAGGTGTCGCACCGTCGGCTACATGTAGCGCTCGACACAAAGCTGTTTGAATTCCTGTAAAAGAAAGAGATGCGTATACTTAAATTTGATTGCTGTTGACAGTACCGAAAAGTGATATATGACTGTTGTACCTACTTGATTTCTCTCTCTCTGTTTGTAATGGATTTGTACGACAGCTGTTCGTTTCTTAAGTAGCCGAATATCTTGTCGTCGGCAGTGAACCACCTGCCTGAAATACATCCAAGTGACGAGCTATTTCCGAAGGCGCCGTTTGTCCGTTTGCTGTAACAATAATTATGATTGATTCCGTAAACAGCGGTCGGTTTGTTCTTGTAAGCCGCTGTCGGCACGCACTGGAGACGCGCGTCGACGCTGCGCTACGTCGCGTGGACGCTGCGCTACGTCGCGGACAATTTTTGACAGCTACTAAAATAAACCTGTCCGGATGACACTTAGTATACACACACTGTATTTACTTGCTCTTAATTTAGTCGCAAAAATTGTGTCAACATCTGTCATTATTTTTCGTCTTATACCGCGCTAAAAGACACGAGAGGTTACGTTATGCCGCGTCTACACATTGTCATATTTGCAATAATCTAGGTCTTGCAGCCAAGACACCAATGCGTGCATCAGTCTTCGGGCACAAAGTTGATATTGAAGCCAATGTGTCACGCTGTAATAAGGTTCAATATTGGCCATTTCTAATTGAAGCCAAGTATGGACCCAAAGTTAAGTCAATGTGAGGTCACGGAATTAAGGGAATGAAAACTATAGTTCATATTATTTATTGACAATGCGAATCGTGAAATTTTTGTGATAATATTGCTTTATCACAAAAATACGCAACGTTAATGCAGTAACATTACCACGAAAACAAAAAGTTTCGTCATGTGAATAAATCCTTACCCATCTACCATTATTGTAATATAGAATACTTAGTACTAACTCCAAGCATGTTGTCCATCCTGTTAGAGTCAGAAGTATCTACTCTAACAAAGTCCTCAGTACTTAGAGTGAACATAGGTTTATAAATGTCAGGAAGTTATTGTTACTAATTACTGTACTCTTTATTAAGCATGTCTAGATTAAGACAGGCTTAGTGCACTAACGCCGCGTTATTGCACGAGATAACGCCTGTTAAAGCCACGGCTTCCTGTCAACTACTCTATCTAACTACTTTTCTATCTTATCTTGCGTGGAATTTTCTCAATGAGCGCATGCGTAATGAAGTAATGAATGAATGAATGCTGACAAGACGGAAAATTATCCCTTGCTCTACGACGTACCTATTATGGAAATCGTCACTAATGACTATTTCTGTTAAAAAAAAAAACAAAATCTCCAGGTTTGTCAGTTTTAACTTACTGTCGCAGTGTGGCGCCACTAGCGAGTCGTAATAGCACCAAAATAGTGAAATTGTTATAACTACTATACTCGGTGCGCTGCAGCAGAGTGCGGGCGACGGCCGTATTTATTTTGTTTATTGCTTGGCTTACTACAGTTACTAATGATTACGAGTTTCACGGCCACTTGCACTACTGAGTCCTACTACTACTTAACTAGTTCAAACTGCTCCTAGCTAGCTCCTACCTAATATTTTTACACAAACCTTAAGCCATACTTTAGAAGAATCTTATACCTTTATCTTATATCTTTAAATGAGCAATTCTTGTATATATAAATATATATGGAATCTCGGAATCGGCTCCAACGATTTTCATACAATTTAGTATATAGAGGGTTTCGGGGGCGATACATCGATCTAGCTAGGAATCATTTTTAGAAAATGTCATTTTATTCGTGTTTTATCGATAATCAACTTAAACATAAACTTGGAAGAAAAATAACAAAAAGGAGGCGTTTGAGTAGTCTCGACTGAAAAATATGACTCTTCCTGACATCTATTGGCGAATAATAATACTATTTTTTGTGAGCAACTAATTGCTTTAACGACACAACAGCAGGTGGCGTTGTTAAGTAACACGAAGTCAATGAGTGTTTGCTTTGAGGTTAGACTAAAATCAATTGTTTATTTTCCAAAAAACACAATTAAAAAAAAAAAACCGAGCAAAGCTCGGTCATCCAGGTACTGTACCTGAAGAGCTAATTCTTACTAAATACTAGTTAGGCACGGACTTAGGCAATTCTTATAGTTAGTGCCATTTGCACTATACCATTACTGTAGTGATAAATGGCACAACTGCTTAAGTTTGAAGTCATCATTCGCGAATCATTTGAAGGGTGAAAAGAAACAAATTGTCTGCTGTCACCCGCACCATCCCACAATAAAAATAGTACTTACTTGTGGCTGTGTACTGTGAGCTGGAGAGCTCGCGACCGGCACTCGCATTCCTCATACGATGCTCGAGAAAATTCGTGAGCTGGTTTGATATTTTTGACAGATTTTTTGCCGAGTCAGTTATTGAATTTTTTTTTTAAATTAATTATATGATGATATTTCACCGCCATTTCGAAACATTTTCAAAAACCGCCTCACGAAAAAGATCTATATAAGTAGTAAAAAATCTATACATAGGCATAATAAAATCGTCAAAGTCTTTTTGTACATAATTGGACTACTTGCTCACAAAATTTCAAGAGAATCGGCTAAGAAACGAGACCTGTAGAAAAAGACAGAAATTTAGGACAATTCAGACAGAATTCGGACACACGAGTACGAAAGCATTTTTGTCGAAACTAAAGCAGAGACGCTTCGCTCGTTAGCGCTCGCTCGGTCGATAACGTGAAGTAACAAAGTACTTTTGTTTCCGCTGAGCCGCTTCCTGGTTTCATTTGCAATCTAATACGCGTGTTTTAACTGTTTGCAACCACTTCTATAAACGCTACTAGGTTATGAAATATCTAGTCTTAATAATAATAATGTATTCATGTATGCATGCAAATATTATGTAATGATTTTATTTACTTAATTAATTTATTCAAAATTATCTAACATATTTGTATTCCACAACATTCTGACTGTAAATTACGTATTTATTTTAATGATCATTAAATTTGTAACTATTATTTGCCAATGAGATTAAGATTTTGTTAAAAAATATTGACATTTCAAGATAGTTATTAATACTTATCTATTTTAAAACGAGTCTGAATTAGTAAAGCAAGTTTTGTTGTTTGATCGAATGAGTCGTATCGTAGCGCATGCTTGCACGACAACTCGCAGAGCAAGGCTTGCGCGCGCGCACACACGTCCGGCTGTGTGGGGGTGTGCGTGTGCGTGCAGCGCTGTGTGTGTGTTGCAGCGGTTCCAGGTGGGCAAGGCGCTGCGGGACCTGCTGCCCAAACAGGCCAAGGCCAAGGTACTCCCCTCTCTGTCGCACCGCACCACGCACGCTCGCTCCGTCTCTGTCATGCTGCCTTAGCCGTCCTATATTCACTCTTCATTCAAGTTCTGTACAAATTGATCATCAATATTCGAAACTATATTATGAAGGTAGCCTTTTCTTCTCTGACACAAAGATAATCTCTTCCATATAAGCTTTTCCAAGTGACCTTACTGTGACGAGCAGCATTATATTGAAGTGCCGCTTATAGATTTCAGTAAATGCATCTATCGATGGATCTTATTCTCGCTTAGTTGGGCTCGATGCTGACCGTTGTCCCTCTCACTGGCTGCCTCCCGGCTGTGAGGCTGTGAGGCGAGTCCGCTGTGCGCAACACTAGCCAACTAAACACTAGTGTAGTGACGTCATTTGTCTATTCGCTGGTCAGTATGACGTAAATGTAATAGCATTTCCAGTTCAGGCTCTTGCCGGTAAAATTCTAAAACATTTCTGAAAACGTTGCTCTCTACAAAATTCTATGGATCGTGATTTCAAAGAGATGATCGTATAGCTACATTAAATACTAGCTATTTTGCTCGCTCGCGTTTCATAGCCGACATATGCTATGAAACGAAGCCGCGGGCTTACGGATAATGTAGCTTTTTAATAGTGAATACATTTTTGAATTTGGATCAATAGTATTTTGAGTTTATTCGTTACAACATTAGATAGAAAAAAAAAATATCTTTCCTCTTTATAATATTAGTGTAGATCCCTACTCACTTATCATGACAGAACTAGGTGAAAACAATTTAAGCAATGAAATAACTATTTACATTACTATTTATAAATCGATAACAATATTTATGTTGTTTAAATTAACATAATAATTAATAACCTTAGTGTTGCCATTTACAATTAGATCTTTAAACAAATCTTCGAGCTCACCTTGCGTGCGCTATCATTGTGTTTGTGATAGTTGACGATGTCAGGTTCAGCAGTTGACATTGACTTTTACGAGAAGCGAGTAAACTAACGCAAATCTATCACAATGCACGTACTGTTTGCTCTGTAAACTGTTGATCAAATCTATTGCGATATGCTACAACAAAGTTCTTTAGCAAGTGGAGCGCGAAGTTCTAGAGTTAGTATGACAGCTGCAGTACTATTTAAGTTTCTGTTCTTGGTTTGCTCCCAGAAGTGCGCACTTCTGGGTGGCGACTGACATGAGCATTTGTTCTATGTAAAACGAACTTGCTGTACTGACAAGCTCAATATTCGACTCGTAACGTACTCACATCGAGCAAAAATAGTTCGGGTCGTGTAAAAAGAACGCTGCTGGAACAAAGCGGGTGGGGTGTGTTTGCGCATGGGTACACTCGCGCACCAAAATATTTGGCCTAAGGTAAAGGCCTACTTACTGTTTTATTTTTGAACTAGCCTTTCGCTCGCGGCTTCGTACATTGGTTATTGGTAGGTACCTCATACTACCGATTAGAACGATAATCCGCCTAATGCGCAGCTGGACCGCCAGCGTTCTATTTACATGACGCGACCGGCACTCATTTTAGTCGCCACATTAGTCGGTTGCGCGTTTAATTCTCCGTTAGCTTATTCTATCGTAATCATCATGACCCGCACCAGTCCACTTGTGGTCATCATCTCCCCCAAGCCGCGCCACTCAGCCCGATCCTCGGTTTTTATTTTCCAAACTTTGCTAACTACTATCTTCCGCACTTTGCAAATATCTGCCAACTTGATTCTAATCACATTTGAATGAAATCGTAATAAATAACAATGACTCATGATCGTAACACCATCAAATATATACATTAGGCAATTCAGTAATATTTGAACTAACATCTCTGTAATGTGGTTTTTAAATTAAGTAAGTAAAAAATGTAAAGTGGGTTATAGGGATCTAGCTATATATGCCTCTCGGTTTCACCGGCGGTCCCTCAGTATCTGTTTTTTTTTTCGGGATCAAAAGTGGCCTATGTCCTCTTCTGTACCCCTGACAACGTGCATGCAAAATTTCATGATGATTGATTGTGTAGTTAAGGCTTGAAATCGTAACAAATAAACGAAAAAGTCACTTTCGTATTTATGTACAATATTAGGTAGGATTGTGTATTATTAAGTAGATGACGCTACGTCAACACAAATAGAACTCTTTCATCATCTTACTACGCGTTGTTTTCGAAGAGTGAAATAACAATTTATTGTCCTAGATATTAGAACTAATCCAAAAATGTTATCGGAGCAAACCTTTCCTAGAAAATGTCGCGGAGATGGGACGTGACGCCGCGTACAGCGTCGCATGTTCACAGAACTACTGCAAACAGCGTGTGTGCTCGGCAGCGTAGATACAAAACAATCTAATCAGCCCGTAATATATTGTTTTACGATATTTGCTCGCGGCGACACGCCACTCGCGGCCCCGCTGTGTGCACGAGCACTTCATACAATGCGTTTGCATTTGTGCCAAAAGACCAGTGTTCTGAAGCAACAATTGCTCAGTGGAAACGGGGTCGGTCCTGTGTTCGAAGTTTGTTTCAAGATGAAATTATTTTTTCTAACATGTTACAGCCGATCTTATATCTCCAAAATAGGATTTGACCTTAGCTTATCTATGTTATTTAGCATTTTTAATTTAACTCTTTTGAGGCAATAACGTAAGTTCTTATGATTTCTAAAACTGGAAACATTTGACTTCAATGAGCAAATATTAGGTACTAGCCAAATACAACTCGACCGACTTCAACAGCCAAGTTTGACTTCATTTTTTTTTGGAAGTTTGTAAAGCTTTTTGGTGAAGCACCGGTACGCTGTGGGCGACCTTCCTCGGTCGTTCTGTGTGGTGGTTGTGCTCTGGTTTTCCTTTTCTTGTAACTTTAACGCGAATATAAATCTGTTGGGAAGTCGTTGCTATCTAGATGAATTGCTTTATGGCGCTACTTCGCTACGCCGCTGTTTGCTCGCCTTAGCGCTACGTTGAGTCGCTGTTACTCGGGGACTCGGTTTACGACTGCGGCTTATTCTTATCGGATTTTTTAAGCATTTTATTAAATAGGTAGGTATTTGTTTTGTAAATTCCGGTTGAATGGAAAGATTGTTGCTGCGTAACCTTCATCAAAAACCAGCGTAGAGTCGATGACGCTGACTCTCAATGATCGTATTTTAGCACAATGTCATGTGTGAAGCTACTCGTAAGAAATAAATACGTACAGGAATACAAGTGACGCACGTCACAAAAGGACATGCATGCCATAATTTCGCGCTCGCGATGTTACCTCAGTCGAGCAATCCGCTAGTACTGGGTCCCTAGACAAGATGCGAGCGCTTCCAAGCGGTTCTGTTCCCAGACTCGCTAACGCTTGAACGTCCGCTGCTGCTTGAACAATATACGAGCTTCAAAAATGTCACGTGATCATATTGTCAGTTCGTCCAATCAGCAGCTAGCGTTCCAGCGTTAGCGATTCTAAAACACAACTGTTTGGAATTTTTCTAGGACCCCGGGGCATCTGTGTCTCGCAGACGGTAGCTCGTGAGTCTTGAACCCAAGCCGGAGAGAGCGGTGCGAGCGTAGGAGGGCGAGTGGTCATTACGCTGATGGCTAGTGTGTCGCACGCAGGTGTTCGACGAGGTGTGCGTGGAGCTGGCCATGGCGGCGCTGCAGCTGCTGCAGCTGGCGCCGGGCGAGGAGCACCTGCACCGCGCGCTGGCCGCGCTGGCGCGCCTCGCCGCGCACTCGCACGACGTGCCGCAGCTCATCGCCGTCGTGGGGCCCGACCCCGCCGCCTACAGGTACTGTCTCTGCACCTGCACCGCGCGCTGCCGCCTCGCCTCTCTCTCTACAGATACCATTCTGGCCGTTACCGGCCTTTGCTAGACAAAAGTATCCGCTACCACTCTCTATAAGCCTCAGCTTCGACTTTCTTTCTCTTAAAAGCATGCTATATGCTTTAAGCAAATTTGAATTCAAATCAAATGTCCATATTCAATTGGGTATCGATGATACTCTTCTAAATGTCATCAAATTTACAATAGCCACAATACCATCTTGTTTGAAAAAAGAGTTACCACCCAGAAAAATAGGCACGAAACTGAGGGACATACTTTTTCAAAAACTTGTTTCACGATCTTTGACTTAAAGCTAAAAGTTGTGTTCAAAATAGTATTCGTATGTCCATGGAATATGTTTCAATATTTGGGCAAATTGTCTGCCGTACTTGCAAGCGAGTACGCAGCAGAAGCCAGCTGCAGTCGCTAGTAACGCTCCGTCTCCGCAGGGGCACGAGCCCGCGCGTGGACGAGCAGATCGACGCCATCATGAAGAAGATCAAGTAGTGTGCGCCACACACACACACACACGCACACACCACGCATTTCACACTCACGGGGTTGCTGTATTGTATAGTTTGTCACGAGGACCCGGTGGGGGAGTTAGCTTGTTACGAAGTTTAATTATTGTTTTCATGGTAATTATTTATTTGTTAAAGTTATTTAATTTGTATCGCTGTTCAGTCGTATGTATTACGAGTTTCGTATAGTTGTCTAGGGTTCATGCGTTGGAGTTAGGTCGTTGAATTCGCGGCACTTCACTCATGTATTAAAACTTCATTTCACCTAATTTTAGAAAGCGATTGGGGCCTTTGTAGCTGCTATTTCTAAATATATAGCTCCTGCTAAAATGTAACGAATAGATAGTTCTGTATAGCTTGCAGCTGTGACGCAACTTTCATTTAAAACTCATGTAAACGGAGGCTTAACCTTTCAAGATGAGGTTTATTTTCGGTCAGATCATTTATCAGACGCGTTTTATAATGTTATTAATCGATGGTTGTAAATACAATATAGTCATTATGGTAATAATATAAGTGGTGGATATTAGTGTAAGTACCTGAGCTTAAGTCTTTATCTTATTATACTATGTGTTCGTTGGTCATGTGTTGCTAGCACGAGGACAGTGCATTTACACGGTTACATGATGTCAAACAAATATTTATTACAATAAATTAATTGTGTTTTTAATGATTGTGTTTTTTCTGTTAATTCGTTAAATAGGTAGGTAAATATTTTTTTGCAGACACGGTCATCCGACCCTGAACTAAGCAAAGCTTGTAGTATGGCAGCCAGAGACTAATTAATACATATCCTCACACCTTTCTCCCGAGGGGGCTGGCAGAGGTGTACAACACCCATACTTCGCCGGACGATATTCAGTCCCAAATGTGACAGGGGCCGCGTCTGTCGCCATACACCGGGCTCCAGTTACGTAGCAGATGCCATACAATACCCACATATGTTCACAAAAAGAACAAATTGGTGCGTGCCATCGGCCGAGGCCGAACCCGCTCCCTCTGGCTTGGAAAGCGGGCCTTCTCCGACTAGGCTATCATCGCTTTATTTTATTTACTAATAAACAATAGACATTTTTAATTTTAGGTGACTTTAACCAGAGCAGTATAACGTGGACAGTGTCACCTGACCACACCCATTTAGTACCTATAATTAATGGAGCGAACTGTGACTACTTTGATTTAATGAACCTAAATAATCTAGACCAATTCAACCACGTCCCTAATATGTACGATGGATCCTTGATTTAGTATTACCTAATGACGAAGTCGCTGTGGTTCGAGCGTTAGATCCGCTGCTAAAAGAGGACAAATTTCACCCAACGCTCCTATGCAGGCCACAATTTGTAAACACATCTACTCTAACTCCGCCTTCTAGACCTAAATTTATCTATGTGAAGAGCGATATTACACAGCGATTTGTGAGAAGCTGGAAACTCAAGATTGGCGTTCGCTTTTATTATGTGGTAGTATGGATGAAGCAGTCAGTTTTTTCAATAATGTATTATCTGAGCTCAGAGACCCTGACACTGAGAGTATGTTCCATGTAAATGAGTGCGCCAGCCAAGTATCCAGTTTGGTATTCACCAGCTCTTCTCAAGATGATATTTTTTTATTTTTTTTTATTTACTAGACATTGATTATTTCTTATTATTTCGTGTAATTTGTTTTTATTTCGATTAATTGTATGTAAAATTGTAATGGAATTTGTATGTTTACCACAATATGGGAATTACCCGAATTAAAGACATTTTATTTTATTTTTTATAAAAGAGAAACAATCATAGAAAATTTAAAATATATCACAATTTATCTGATAGGAACTCTTTTAGGATCTTGCAAAAGCGAGTCTAGAAAATCGAGAAAGAATGCTATCTTAGTTATATAGCATAGATAGAAGGCTCGATTCATGATAGCCCGAGAGCTTTTTGGTCGTATATTAAGTCTAATTAACAGCATAATTCAAATCCTTCATCCATGACCTAAAATGAATAATCTGAAGATTCCGGTGATGACATTTGTGATTCTTTTGCTGACTTTTTTGATTACAACTATTTGGCTGGTTCTTCGCAAGCTCCTATTTTCCCGATAAACAATGAGGACAGCGCCACCTCTGTGGCTGACATTTGCACTATAGAAGTGTCTACCCCTGAAATACTAAAATTATTAAAGACTCTAGATTGCAAAAAATCAGCCGGACCTGATGGCCTGCATCCGCACTTATGAGTTAACTGCGCACAAAGTCTGACACATCCCGTTTCTCTGTTATTTAATAGATCTATTACTGAAGGTGTCCTGCCTAGCATTTGGAAATCTACTACAATAACCCCAATCCATAAAAAAGACCCCAAACGTGATGTGTCAAATTATAGACCGATTTCTAAGCTCTGTGTACTAGCCAAAGTTTAGTTAACTTTACGCTCTTTTTTTTTAATTACTTAATAGGCTTGCGTTTGGCCGCCATAGAATAGAATAGAATAGAATAGAATATTTTTATTGCATAAACTGTGTAGGTACATAAAGTGTTCTTAATTTAAGGTTCAGAGTTTCAACAGTTTGCCCATCGCGGGCGTGCAATATGAGGCTATACCTAACTATGTTTATTTTATTTATTTACACTAATAATGTAACCAGCCTAATCTTAATCTTAATTAACCATACCTGATGATAAGCAGTGATGCGGCCTACGATGGAGCACGCTTGCCTAGAAGAAACCGATTCACTCGAGACTTGAACACACCCAGATTATAAGTGTCAGGGAACACACACTCTAGCGGTCCGTATGAGAAACGAGGAACCAAAGCGTTTCGTGCGTGTTATAGGTATTTCGACCATAAAACGATGCCGCTTTTTTGTACTCTTAATTGTTTTTAGACTCTTGGTTGTGGGCTAGGGAGAATAAGGTCATGCAAACCAGATGCACACTCCCCAAAATGTATCCGATAAAAAACCGAGAGACTAGCAACCTTGCGCCGATGATCCAAACTTTGAAGTCTGGTCTGGACAAGAGAGTCGTTGCCAATGAGCTTCTTCGCACGTTTCTCGATGGACTCCAACGCCTCGAGCTGATACTTGGCCGATCCATTCCAAAGGTGCGAACAGTACCTACTCCATGCACGACCGAACCTGTCCCTTATATAAAGACAGCAACTGTTCGGGCGTGAAGTACCGTCGCACCTTCGAGAGGATACCCAGCTTTTTAGCAGTTAATTGAGCCTTAGACTCAATATAGGCGCCTAAGTTGAGGGTGGAAGTCAAAGAAACTCCCTAAAACTCAAGGTTGTAATTTAATCGGGATGGACACACCTTGGAAAGTAGGAACCAGTTCGAATGGCCTCCTTTTTGCGGAAAACAGACACGCCTGAGTCTTAGCCGCATTGAACGATGAGGTCACTAATGGCATGGAAGGTGGAGGGCAGGTTGATGCCGTATATACCGACTATCGTAAAGCGTTCGATCGTTTAGATCACTCAATCCTTCTCACCAAGTTGTATGCCGCAGGGATAAGAGGTGATCTTCTAAGGTGGTTCACCTCTTATGACAGCGGTCGTACCCAAACTGTTGGTGTGAATGGTTTCTAGTCGGCTCCATCTCTCATCCCATCTGGTGTGCCTCAGGGATCCATTCTTGGTTCATTATCTTTGTGAACGACATTAATCAGTGTTTTAGGCACTCCAATTTTCTACTTTTCGCTGATGATATGAAAATCTTTAAAGTCATTAACAACTATCATGATGTAGAATTACTGCAGTTAGACCTAGATAACCTTCATGACTATTGCGTATTGAACAAGTTAGATCTCAACATATCGAAATGCTGCTGTAAAACTTTTAGTAGATCTGTTCACACGGACATTTATGCATATAGTTACAGAATAAATGGACATTCTTTGATGAGAACCAATTCAGTTATCGATCTTGGCGTGACTCTTGATTCTAAACTGCTCTTCAGACAACATATTGAGAACATCTCGACCCAAAGCCATGAAAACCTTGGGCTTTATTCTCCAAATTACGAAATTCTTTAAAATGATCAAGACTTTAAAGATTCTCTATTGTTCATTAGTACGTAGTCAACTCGAATACGCTTCACAAGTTTGGAACCCCATGTTATGATAAATATTAGGTCCTTACGTATGAAATTGGCGTTTTGTACGGGAGGAATAAAAAGTCGATTTTTTTTTGTAAAATATATTTAATTAATCAAAGTATGCACCGTTGTTATCTATGCACTTTTGCCATCTTATGGGTAATTCATTGATCCCTTTACTATAAAAACCATGGGGGCGAGAATCAATAAACTCTTTGAAGGCGGTTTGGACTGCTGCATCGGAGTGGAATTTTTTTCCTTGTAAGAAGTTGTCCAAATTCCGGAAGAAATGGTAATCTGTTGGAGCAAGGTCCGGGGAGTACGGTGGATGTCGCAGACATTCCAATTGTAGCTCAGCTAACTTAGTGGTTGTTTGTTGTGCAGTGTGTGGTCTTGCGTTGTCGTGAAGCAGCATTGGCCTAGAGCGATTGACCAATCTCGGTTGTTTAACAGCTAGTTCTTCCTTCATGGTTTGCAGTTGCTGACAATAGATATCTGCCGTAATCGTTTGGCCAGATTTAAGAAAGCTGTAGTGAACGACACCGGCGCTAGTCCACCAAACACTTACAAGTAACTTTTTCTGAGTCAATTTTCGTTTAGGGCAGGATTTGGCTGGGTCTCCAGGGTTCAGCCATTGCGATGAGTGCTTTCGATTATCGTACAATATCCACTTTTCATCACAAGTAATGATTCGATTTAAAATCCCTTCATTATTGTGTCGGTTGAGCAAAGTAACACAGCAGGCGACCCGTGTTTGCAAGTTCGATTCACTCAATTCATGAGGTACCCATCGTTCGAGTTTTTTTACTTTCCCGATTTGCTTCAAATGGATTAATACAGTTTTGTCACTTACCCCGAAGCCTGCTGCTATCTCTGAAGTGCTTTGTGATGGATCCGCTTCCACAATAGCCTTTAATTCTTCGTTTTTCACTTGGAACTCCGGCCGTCCACGGGGTTGGTTCTTAAGGTCGAAATTTCCAGAACGAAAACGTTGAAACCAAAAACGTACCATGCTGTCTTTAGCGACACCAGCGCCGTACACATAATTAATTCTTCGAGCTGTTTCTGCAGCACTGGTGCCACGGTAGAACTCGTACTCGTAAATATACCGATATTTCATGTTTTCCGGCGCGCGGTAATAAGCGACGCCAAAGAAAAAATAATGAGGAAAATAACAAATGAATGACTGTATTCCAAAGAAAAAAAAACCAGCTAAATGAATTTATTAATTTGAATTTCGAATTCTTAACCAAAGAGGAGATATTTCAGATCAAATTGATAAGTACGACAAAACGCTAATTTCATACGTAAGGACCTAATACGAGTATATATACACATCCTTAAAAGGCCCTACAAGAAATTTCTACGTTTTATAAATTTCAAAGCTAAGATACTGCGTCCTGACAATAAGTATGATGAGGTTTGCTTCCACCATCGTCTGTTGCCTGTTCAAATTAGAAGGGAGGTAGCTGATTTTACCTTTTTGAACAATGTTTTATCTGGTAGGATAGATTGCCCTTCACTATTGTATCGGATAGGTTTTTTTTTTTTAATCTGACTTTTTTTCGAGGCTTTAGTCGCTGTGCGATTATGCCAGCCTCGTTTTACATCGTAATATACACACTTACCGACTACTATATTATAAAATTACACGTGTTTATTTTTAGAAGGATAGGTCTTAAGACTCCTCTAAATTTAGCGTCTCGTAGAAACAGTCTTCTACTGCATATTCCACGTTATGAAACGAAGTATCATAAAAACTCGTTCTGTATCTGCATACTTATTAAATTCAACAGGAACTATTCAGTAAACTTTGACTTATTTATGACGAGGCATATTACTTTTAATAAGTAATTTAATTCCCAAACAGTTCTTTGACTCAAAAGAGAAATATGGTTTTACAAAAAATAAATTGGCAAATAAACGTGTTAATAATAAAAAATAATTTTGTGAATACATATTAGTATTTGTATGAGGTATTTCATTAATTATGTATTTTTAGAGGGTTTTTTACTTGCGACTATTTAAGTGTTTATAAGTGAAAACTTCTTTGGCTTTTGTGTTAACACTTATCGTTTATCTACTGTGTAAAATTAGTAGCCGTCTGTTTTCCCTGTACAATAAAATAAAATAAAATAGTAAATTTATAAGAACATTTTTCTAAACTTTAATTTTAAAAACTCTAATATAATATCAACACCGAGACATAGAGAAAACACAAATGTTTATGACATGAATGTTTGTCCTAGGCGGGAATGAACCCACGCCCCAAGCGTGGAGGACAGGTTCGCTACCAACAGCCACTGAGGCAGTTTTTGTATATATTTTAAAATGACGATTGACGATATTCAAATCAAATCTTATCTTAATATACAGGGTGACTGGTTGAACACTTTAGATATTCTAGGTTATCATAGTACTCATCATTATGAACAACTTTTATTATGGGCCTAACCCAGAATTCGCGAAAAAAAATCAGCTGTTCCATACATTTTGTCAAGTGTCATTGACATTTTTCTATGGAACAGCTGTTTTTTTTTTAGCGAATTCCGCGTTGGTCCCATAATAAAAGTTGTTCATAATGATGAGTGCTATGAAAACTTAGAATGTCTAAAGTGTTCAACCAGTCACCCTGTATATAAATCTCGTGTCACAATGTTTGTCCTCAATGAACTCCTAAACCACTTAACCGATTATAATAAAATTCGCACACCATGTGCAGTTCGATCCAACTTGAGAGATAGGATACTTTTTAACCGCGTGTGAAACCGCGGAGCGCAGCTAGTATACTATAATATTCACTCTGATGATAAAAAATTCTATCCATATACTTAGGTGGGTACTAAAACTATATTCAGTTAAACTAGGTTACCTTTCGGTAAGACTAGACAACTTTAATAGTCGTTTCAAAAAATTCCTAAACTTTGAAAATTTATTAATTTCCAGCCAACACGTGTTACAATTCAATTATAGTCAATTTATTACTATTGTGACAAAATTAACTAGAACCAGTTCTCCATCTGGAAAAATGTATAATAATGTAATAATGTACAGGTTTAAAAAGGTTGTTTTTATGCAGACTAATTTTAGTAGGGACTTAAAGTGGTGCCTGTTCGTTGAATACGCAATGCAGTGGAGAGTCTTTTTTTTTCTAGGAAAACTAACATTTGATTAACAATAAAAACATAAAACAAGCCTGTATTGTAAAAAGTATTTCCTAATAGCAAGCTATCAGAGATCTACGAGAGTGCGCAGAGGGCAGCGTGCTTGCGCAAATGGACGCGCGGATTTAGTTGTGTATCTTCAATTTACACTATCTTTAAAGGAAGTTTGACATAGGTAAGCTTCGCATTTGTTAATTAGTAAGAGATTATGATTAGGGGTTCGTATCAAATATTTTTAAATAGGTAAAATATTCGAAGACAAGCTAATGATTTTGATTGAGCAAGTTTTGCTCTACAAAGTGGTCGGCGCTGAAGTGCCGAGTGACCGCTAAGGGATGATCCCGCCAGTTTTCTGCAACAGGTACCAGACGTATTCGAGATACGACTGGGAGTTATTGAAAATAATGTCTAATAAGTACTACTTACTTAACTTGTTAGACTTGGTAACGCATTTAGACTGCTTTTGTGTCCCTATATAAGCGATCGTGAGTCGTAGCTGCTGACCATCCTCAGTTTTTTCGTCACTATTTTATTAAAAAGTTACGGCCTGCTAAAAAAACTCGCTTCTTCATTCCTGTTCTAAAGTACGGATACTCAATAAATATATCAATACGACAAATATCGGCGTCGGCGCCGCACGCCCCGTATTTTCGTTTATAAAATAGAAGATACGAAAAAGTACATTTATGATATACTCTGCATGTCAGTGTGTTCGCGTAGTGCGAGTATTCAATCTCAGAATATAGACTATATAGCTTTCTGTATTCTGAGTATTAAATATAATATATCCTGGAGGAGATAAAACGACCAAGTACAATGTTTTCAATGAGTTCGTGCACTTTGACTTTGTTAGTGTCGTGCGTCATCCTTAACGTAAGAGTATTTAAACTCCACCGGAGATCTAGGCGATGAGGTCCGCAGGTAAATTTGCCGAAAACCGCGCGTCTCGTAGCGAGCGCAGTGTTTGCTCGTCGGCATTGTTTACTCCCATATCGGAAAGGTTTTCCGACATAAAGATAATGAGTTGAATTATAAGTGACGGCGACTTCTCTCAGTGCTGAGGCAAGCCGGCGACGCGCCGCTCGTGACAGTCGTCCTCTCGTCCCGCCCGCCGACCGCCATGGAGGACGAGGGAGTGCCGCTGGAGAGGCCCAAGAGCTCGGGCGGCTGGAGGAAGCTGGTGCGCAAGCGGCTGCCGATACTGACGTGGGGCCCGCGCTACGACCGCACGGCGGCCGTGGCGGACGTGGTGGCGGGCGTCACGCTGGGCCTCACGCTGGTGCCGCAGAGCATCGCCTACGCCTCGCTCGCCAACCTGCCCGTGCAATACGGCCTCTACTCCGCATACATCGGTCAGTAACACCATCACTAAAGGTTCTAAACCATTTTCACTTGCTGTTCCCTGGCTGCACTACATCATCTATCTGCAGCTCAACAGCACAACATTAGACAACTTTATGAACGCTCATAGAAAACTAAACACTTAACACATTAAAAGCGTAAGTAGGCAAAGAATTTGACTACGTTTTTCCAAAACTAATGTGGACAAAGTAAACCGAACCAATTCATTTATAATTGCCATAAAGCAAAGACACTCACCGCGTGTACACGATGGTTATTGTATCACATGTTGTCATTGTTACTCGAGGATTTTGAGAATATTTTCGCTTTGTTTTGTAGGTACATAATAATAGTCACGTTTGGAGCACCAAGTAGTACGACATTTTTACATTACTCGTGTGTCTGGCGGAGAGACGCCGCATGTTACTTCAAACGACAAAAAATAAACGTAATTAACGTTGCTAATTTTAATGTAAAGTAGTATTATAGGGGACAGCGGGGTTGGTCTTAACGGAAGAATTAACAAGCCGATTCCCACTAAGCGGTTGATGTTATGATGGTGATATTCAGTTTTCGCACTATTATTTATGCTCTTAAGAGCACAATTACGCGTTCCAAAGTCAAAATCAAAGTCAAAGTCAAAATGTTTTTATTCAATTTAGGTGTCAAAGATACACTTATGAACATCAAAGTTATTTAAATAGACTCGACCGCCTTGTTTAGATTGACTGGCTAAATAAGAATAATCTAAAAATTAATCTTGACAAAACACACATAATGACATTCAAAAATAAAAATACTAATTTTGACATATTGAACATAAACTATAATGGTAAGCATATTGACGAAATCTCGACAACTAAATTTTTAGGCATTCATATTGACTCAAATTTATCCTGGAAAACGCAAGTTGCGTGTGTGTGCGCAAAGTTAAACCAATTTTCATATGCATTATACATGCTACGGAAAGTTGCGAATGAGAAAACGTTGTTGAGTGCTTATCATGCTTTTGTAGGTTCCACACTCAAATATGGAGTACTTGCATGGGCTAACTCCGTGGAGAAACTGTCAGTCCTCATAGCTCAAAAAAAAATGCATTCGTGCAATATGTGGATTGAAGCGAAGAGACTCTTGCAAACCATATTTCAAAAAGCTGAAACTTTTGACTCTTCCTTCTATTTATATTTTTGAATCAGCTCTAATTGTCAAGAAAAATTTAAGTAACTATGAGACCTTATCAAGTAAGAGACATAAAAATAGACTGCGTGAACCATACCGCAGAACAGCTTTATACAGTGACAGCACATTTATTATGAGATGTGCTATCTACAATAAACTACCGCAAAATATAAAGGAAATAAATAATATTGACATTTTCAAATTTAGGCTTAAGAATTTATTAATTGACAAAACTTATTATTCCATCAATGAATTCCTAAATGACATGTTGAAATGATGTAATATTTTTTTATTTTCTTACTATGACATTGAATGAATGTAATAATATAATGTGTTATGTACACTTAATTATAACAATTTATAAAAAAATGCATGCCCTGGTGCTAGAGCACGGTGAGACCAAACATTGTTAAATTATAATCTATACCAACCCTTGTTTCTGCATTAAAATATTTTGAATTTGAATTTGAATTTGAATTTGTTCGGACAAAGAGCCTCTACTCAGAAGAACAGGCAAGAAACTGAGGGGCATTATTTTTTCAAATAATAAATAAATTACAGTCTCACAAATTTTGGCTTACAACTAGGTAATATCTATAAATACTAGTGGCTACTTGGCGGAAGTGGAAGGCTCCAGACATCTTTATCTTCTAAATAATTCTTAACCTTATAATATCCTCTTTTCATTAATGTAGTTTTTACATGTGATTTGAATTTTCCCTCGGTGAGCCCTGTTATAATCCATAATTCCATAAACAGTTCCATAATTGTTACTCAAAAGTCGTTTATGAAGAAGAGCTCAATGAGATGAGCGACATTACCGTGCCATATTTTTGATACAACTATGTATATTATATTCAAATTCAGATAACTTAATTGCATTTAATTGTTTAATTGGTACAGACTGAATTAAAGACTGATTTTAGTTAAATAGGTAAAATCTGTAACCTACTTTTATTGTTGTTAACTTAGTAGGTATATAAATACTTTAGAATTAGTAATAGAAAAGTTTGAAGAAAAGTTAATACAATCTAAGAAAACAACTTGAACTCAACGTGATTTCCAAGTAGGTATTATTTATTACTGAGAGATTATTACTGAATACTCGCTAATCAGCTGGCCTAGCATGCGCGCCGCGACAAAATCTTGCTACATGTAACTATACTCGTACTTCTACGTTCTACTAATTATACGGCTACATGTGAATATACTTCTGTCTCGATAAAATGAGTCGACAAATTTATTTCGCAGCGGGAATATACTAGGCCCGCTGGAGAAAGGAGGAGCGCAACGTATTTTTAGATTGAGGGTAAGTGGATATAGGTAGGTAGAGCCTAAAGTACAGTAGTGGTGATTGTGAACAGGCACGATGCTGTACGTGGTGCTGGGCTCGGTGAAGGAGGTGTCGATCGGGCCCACGTCGCTGATGGCGCTGCTGACGCTGCAGCTGTGCCGTGGCCTGCCCGTGGAGTTCATGCTGCTGCTCACCTTCCTCTCCGGCTGCATCGTCCTACTCATGGGCCTGCTGCGGCTCGGTAACACACTCACAACGCTCTAGGCTGCGTTTTCCCAAGGCGGAGCTGAACGAAGCGGTGCTTAATCCACCAATCTAATGTTAGAAATCTCCGCTCCACTTCAGTGGGAGCATTGTGTTGTGATTGGTCAATTATGCACCGCTCCGCTCAAGTCCGCCTCAGTGGATACGCAACCTTACTCTCAGGCTCTGACACACTGTTTTATCTCATATCATTATAGCCATCACTCAAAACTAGTGATCGAATATTCTGATACATTAAATTACCTAAAGTTCACTTTATCTTCCCAAAAGTTAGTAAATATGGATAGGTACGTACGAGTATAGGATGGAAGATGAAATATACATAGAAGCGTCTTCTAAACATTTTATTAACTTAGAGTAAACTCATAATATTATGGAGACAGTTTTTAAAACTAAGTCATTGTTTTATGTAACAGCAATAAAATAAAATTCATCTCAAGTTGCATTGGTAATAAAAGCAGATGTGGGTAAGTATCTGGTCAAAACTTGTCAAATTTTTTTTACTTATTATAAATTCTAACTTTATATTTCAATTTACATTTTTACTACAACTGACTTACCTATTATCATTTATAAAATTTTAATTTTATGTGTGAAAGACAACATAGCGAGAGGAGCATATAAATATGTAAATTTGAAGGACGAATGTCGATTAGGTACTCCACTGACCCCACAAAAGTGGAATAAAGATAGGGAGATGATGATAATTTATGCTGAAATTTACTTTATTAATTTATTTTATACGACATGTAGGTACACACTATCTACGTAATCTAATCTACTTGTCTCATTGCATATACCTACATACCTAGTTTTGCTACAGCTTCGGCAAAAGTGCTTTCATATGTTCGTCCGGCGTCTGTCTGGCTGTCCTATGTCTCGCGGGCTTCTTTTTAGTAAAAAAAACATCTGCCATTTTGAAAAAGAAAAAACAAAAACTGACTCGACAAATTATTCTTATGTAATTATAGAACTTGCTCAAAATTTCTAGAGAATCTCTTGAGAAATGCGACCAGGAGAGGAGAACAGCTGCACAGACGTCCGCCGGACGGATATTCGGAAGCATTTCCGCAAGTGTTCAGCTCACAGAAGCACTAGTATTAATAGTCCAATACAGCGAGTATGAGAATAGAGAACCGCGTGCAGGGTTCCTGGTAGACCTGATCTCCCCGTCGGTGACGAGCGGCTTCACGTCGGGCACGGCGGTGATCATCGTGATCTCGCAGCTCAAGGGGCTGCTGGGGCTGAGCTTCTCGGCCGAGTCGGTCATCGAGAACGTGATGCTGATCGCGGAGCGCTGGAGAGACGTGCGCCTGCCCGACTGCGCGCTCGGGGCCGTCTGCTGCACCACGCTGCTGCTGCTGAGGGTAACTGCCTGACTTCCTAACTCATATTATACTTGTTGATGCGAAAGTGAGTTTGTGCGTTTATTTGTTACGCTTTCACACGAGCAATCATCATAAAATGTTGATACACCTTGTCAGGGGAACGGAAACGGACCTAATACCTTTTATTCCGACAAAAATAATGGTGACCGCGGCTGAAACCGCGGGGTGCACCAGTATTATAATTTTTTATTTATTTTATTTATTCTGCCCGGCCCGGCCGGAAATCGATCGTTGGACCCCCTGATAGGGACTCAAGGGATGTCAACTTGCTATGCTGTAAGTACATCTCGATTGGATTCTGTTCCATCACAACTTCATCCTTGGTATTAGGTAGGTAAGGTAGGTATATCCTATATACCTACCTAATACACCTTTTAGGCCCGATGTTGAAGTCTAAACATAGAAGAAGTTACCAAGCACTACTAAGTACCTACCTCTAAGCACAGTCAGTGTAAAAATCCATATGGATTAAAAAAGTTGTGCTCTAAGTATGGAGTGTAGGTAAGATTCTAACAGGTTTCATTTACATAGCAGGTATTAAAGCGGGGTCAAATACTAGCAAAATTGGATGTCGTTTTAGCAGAAAAATAATTTTAGATCAAGTTTTTGGCCGAGCTAGACAACAAAAAATCTTAAAGGTCGATACCGACTTAATGCAGATCCAGAGATTGTTTTCTGTATTAAATCTACATTTTAATTGCAATTTAAATTTAAACAAGCGATATCATGCTATCTCACAAGTCATATACTTTTTTTATTGTAGTTTTTAATAACGTAGCTCAGTTAATTGTTTGTGATTAGTTTTAATTGATGTTCAAATAAAATTAATGAACCTACGTAGATAACAGCTCATTCACCATGACCGTAAAACGACACGATACACCTTGTTACCTGAGTAAAGACTCTCACTCACTGCCTCGTCTTCAAGTTACCTATTTTTACTTCAATTAGATTGGTGATTGTCATCGCTATCTTAGCTTGAATTTTATCAGATATTATGTCCATTGCAATGACGATCCATTGCAATGCATTTTCTCTTCGATGCTCGGGGTCTTTTAAAATCGCACCCGTGACGTTGACATGCATATCAGCTCGGAACGAAATAAATAAAAGACAACTAGCTAGATGACCCTACGGTTGGAAAAAAGCGTGATTCACATTTTTTTATGTGCTGAGTGACGAGACGAACAAGTCGCTCGCCGAATGCTAAGCGTCTCGCTTGCCCATTATAGTTCAGTGTCAGCCAGAATATAAAAATTCTGCGTGGCAATGCACTGCGCTCGTCTCCCACCCTGCCACCCTTTGCACAACTTGCCCCGTCATTTCCTTTTACATGTCAACATATCGCCACGCCTTTCCTCTTCATCAGGCCTTGCTTTCTGTATCGAATCATTTTCTTATGCGATGGTTTGATAGTCAAGTTGTTGGTTGTAGTTTGGAATGATCTTTTTCAGAAATTAAAGGACTTGCCAGTGTCTCCGAAGCGCGCCAAGCTGAAGAAGGCTATATGGCTGATCTCGATCGGTCGAAACGCGCTGGTGGTGCTCACCGCCTCTACACTCGCCTTCATTCTGCATGACCCTGCGCACGCGCCGCTCTTCAAGCTCTCAGGTACCTGCAGGAATCAGGGTTGTATTTCTTAGTACAATTACGGTATTTGTGTATTTTAGTGATATGTAGTATCCAGAAGCCCGGAAACTATTGTAATTTACACGTGGCCTATTTTACCTTCAGATATAATAATAATAATATAAGCTTTTATTGCTGTTTACAAAATTATTACATAAGTATTTATCACTGATGATCTATTTTTCCATCAACAGCTTGTCTTTTGACAAAGGCCTCCTCCAAAGACTTCCACCTATCTCTGTATTTTGCAATTCTCATCCATTCTGGACCATCAACTCTTTTGAGGTCATCTTCCCGACGTTTAAATTGTCTACCTTTACTCCTCTTGCCATCTCTGATATTTTTCTAGTCAATTTCTCATTTTTCTCTCTCAGCATATGTCCTGCCCATTTCCATTTTAGTGTTTTGCATACTTTATTCACATCTTTAAATTTGGTAACATTTTTAATTTTGTTTAATCTTACCTTGTCTTTTCTTTTTACTCCAATTACACTTCTCTCTATTCCATTTTGATATACAGTTATTTTGTTTGTTAATTTCTCTGTTAATGCCCACTTCTGACAGCCATATGTTAAACATGGCAAAATGCAATATATTTACTTTCCTTTTAACTTTAATTGGCATGTCTTTGTTTTTCATAATTTCGCTAAGAGGCCAAAATCTTTGCCTTCAAATATAAGGTTTAGCAAATATATAGATAATTTATCTGATTCCAACCCTGGTATACTACATAGACACTGAAAACTCTGCTATGCTAACTCTACTCTCAAATGCTAATGTGCTATTTGTTTACAAATTATAAGTAGGGAACCACCCAGCGACAGCAAACGGCCGTCTCGTAGCCGATATCGGCATGGAATGCATTTGTTTACTTGCGCGTGAATGCTTTGAACCCGGGATGACATTATAATATAATATTCAGGACATTTTAGCGCATACGGTCGTCTGACTCGAAACTAAACAAAGCTTGTACCATGGCTGCCAGAGACTGTATATTTTTAAATACGTAGATACTTAAATAAAAATTAACATCTAGACATGGAACAAACACAAATGTTTATTGCATAAATGTTTGCCACAGTTTTGAATCGAACCCACGCCCCCAAGGTCAGAAAGCAGGTTCACTACCAACTGAGCCATCAAGTTAGTACAAGCAAAGAGTTGAGTAGTGCGTGGTCCCAGGTCGCGTGGAGCCGGGCGTGCCACGCGTGTCCCTCCCGCCGTTCAGCGCGACCGTGGACAACAGCACCGTGGGCTTTCTGCAGATGACGGAGCGGCTCGGGCCCGGCCTCGTCATGATGCCCATCGTCATGGTCGTCGCCAACATCGCCATCGCTAAGGCCTTCTGTGAGTACCCTAAAGTTACTGTACTACGAACTCACGGCTTACCTTTTTAACTACATCCTGTCCTGTGTTTTTACATAATCATTATACTCACAGTTGATTTACGAATCAACATGCAATAAAAACATACTAAATCCATTGTACTTTCTCTATCTATATTTATCTGTTTAGAAGACACTCCCAAATAATTTGTTGAAATTAAAATATGCGCAGCGACGGGCGGTCGCGTGGACGCCACGCAGGAGATGCTGACGCTGGGGCTGTGCAACATCGCGGGCTCGCTGGTGCACGCCATGCCCACGTGCGGCGCCTTCACGCGCTCCGCCGTCTCGCACTCCAGCGGCGTGCGCTCGCCCGCCGCGGGGCTCTACTCCGGTCAGTGCAGCTCGTGCATGAATTGACCAATCACAATAGTTGAAATTTCCCGAAATCTCCACTTCGCTCATTGTGATTGATCGTTGTGTGAGTTTAAGCGAAGTTTACTAAAGTTTACTCCGCTTCGGTCGCCTCTACTTCACTTGAAACGCACCCTTATGACTCGTATCTGGAGGGCTATTCCTGAGCGTGAGATGAGATGAGATTTTATCTTGGTCACTCTCACACCTATGACGTTTCAAATGAGAGCAACAAGGATGAAAAAAGTGAGATGAAAATCTCAAATCTCCGAATAGGGCTCCTGCACGCGATACTCTAACTAAGGCGGAACTCAAGTGCCCCCGTCCTATACTCCGGTACGCACCTGGAAACCTTTCTTACAAAAGTGGGACATCATCTCTAGTGTATGTTTCTTTATGGATTGTAAATACATATTTAGATACATAATAAATACCCTAATCAGTTTAAATATTGTCTCAATTTAAAAACGTCAGACAAAAAATAACAATCATGAAATGTCACAGTGATTTGATTAGATCGCGTATCTTCAAAGTCAACGTTTATTTTAATTTATCATGGTGGTTACATCTAGTCATCTTGATAGGATTTTTATTATAAATCTAAAAGTAGTCGCTAAGTAGCCAATAGTATGTATAGATATTACCTAGTTGTAAGCCAAAATTTTTGAGACTATCATTTATTTATTATTTGAAAAAATAATGCCCCTCAGTTTCTTGCCTGTTCTTCCGAGTAGAGGCTCTTTATCCGAACAAGGCGGTCGAGTCTATTTAAAAAACTTTCATAAGTGTATCTTTGATACCTAAATTGAATAAAAACATTTTGACTTGACTTGACTTTAAAAAATTAAGAAAAATACACACTTTGATTCGTCATAACATTTATGAATCGGCCGAGCGAGCGTTAGCGACCGAGCTGTCTCTGCTACAACTTCGGCAACAATTCTTTCATATGTCCGTCCGCCGCCTGCCCGGCTGTCTTCCTCGATAGCTCGCATTTCTCAACCGGTTCTCGTAAGTGTTGTTGTTACGTTAAAAAAACATATGTATGTATTTTGAAAAAAATAATATAAATAATATGCTTCTTTTTGATTATGTCTGTAACCTCTGTCTGTATGTACCTTTTCTTATACTTAATATGAATAATAATAATAAATAATAAATTCGGGACACTTCCACACACGGTCGCCTGACCCCAAACTAAGCAAAGCTTGTACTATGGCTGCCAGAGACTGATATACATACTTAGATATTTTTAAATACATACTTAAATACATATTAACACCCAGACATAGAACAAACACAAATGTTCATCGCATAAATGTTTGCCCTAGGTGGGAATCGAACCCACGCCCCCAAGCTCAGAAGGCAGGTTCACTACTATCACTACCAACTGAGCCACCGAGGCAGTCAATAATGTTTTAAAATGTATGTCTGTTTGTAGGTATAATAACATTGCTGGCGCTGATTTTCCTGACGAAGTACTTCTACTTCATCCCCAAGGCGTGCCTCTCGTCCGTGCTCATCTGCGCCGTCGTGTTCATGGTAAGAGAAGCAGCGTGACACGCCAGGCTCGTTCTAAATACTATAGACAAGGCAAACAACAAGTAATAATGTAGTCATTCGGAAGCTAAATAACCCATTATATAAATTCTCACAATAAGTTTTCGTTGACTTGTTATTTCGACATGTCGTTCAATAGGTAGATACGTAACCTACCCAGCAGCTAACTGTTTAATTCACAATAGATAATATTGTGGCCACGTTAAGTAGGTATATTATGAATCAATTAATATGAGAATGAAAGGAGTTTATTGGTGATAGCCCCCGACCTCGATATCGGTGGATCTTCCGAGGCCGGCCGGCGAGGGCCGCCATTGTTGGTCGTCGGACTATTCACACACACCCACAGCTAGAGTACCTTACTAACTGTAAATGTCCCTAATGTCTACTAACTGCAGCTATCCTTTATTATTAGGTAGGCACTCGCTCTTAACTGCCACATTCTAAAAATACACTGAACCAACGATAATTTTATTCAAGCAACTCGTTATTTGTATTGGTAAATGTTAGCTATACTCGCCACATTTTAAGTTGTTTTCTAAGTAAGAAAGTAATTTAGAAGCAAAAATAAATATTTGTTCATTTTATCTTATACCTTTAAATGAGCAATTCTTGTATATATATATATATATATATATATATATATATATAATTGGAATCTCGGAATCGGCTCCAACGATTTTCATACAAATTAGTATATAGGGGGTTTCGGGGGCGATAAATCGATCTAGCTAGGAATCATTTTTAGAAAATATCATTTTATTCGTGTTTTATCGATAATCAATCTCAACTGAAAAATATGACTCTTCCTGACATCTATTGGCGAATAATAATACTACTATTTTTTGTGAGCAACTAATTGCTTTAACGACACAACAGCAGATGGCGTTGTTAAGTAACACGAAGTCAATGAGTGTTTGCTTTGAGGTTAGACTAAAATCAATTGTTTATTATCCAAAAAACACAATTAAAAAATAAAAAAAAATACCGAGCAAAGCTCGGCCATCCAGGTACTTTACTTTAAATGCGATTTAATGTTAATGGTTTAATTGTGACGAGCTCAATTCTAGGTTATACTCGTAGAGCAGGTCGAGTAATTTGCTTATCCAACTACCACCACCAGACCTGCACTGCAGCAGATGTTTGACGTGATTTACCTAATCACACTATTCTTTGTATTAACACCAGTTTGGATGGATGGATGTTTGTTAATCAATCAGGTCAGAACGGCTAAATGGATCTGGATGAAATTTGACATAGAGATAGCTCATAGTTTGGAATAGCATACAGGCTACTTTATAACCGCGGGTAGCAACTAGTGTGTCTACATATATTTAATGTCTACCCACCGGGTGAGCGCATGGTTAGTTGAGCGGAGCAGTGGTTGAGGCATGATATCGCTCGCTGCGCAGATCGACGTGGGCACGGTGCGGCGGCTGTGGGCGCGCGACCGCGTGGAGCTGTGCGTGCTGGCGGTGACGCTGGTGACGGCGGTGGCGCGCACGGTGGAGCTGGCCGTGCTGGCGGGCGTGCTGGGCGCGCTGGCGGCGCTGGTGCGGCGCGTGCTGCGGCCGGCGCTGGAGGCGCGCGCCGTGCGCGGGCACGCCGTGCTGCGGCCCGCGCTGGCGCTGTGCTACCTCAACGCCGAGCTGGTGGCGCGCCGCCTCGCCGCCGCGCTGGCCGCGCACCGCCTCGTGCTGCTCGACTGCAGCCGCCTCGGCCTCGTCGACTACTCCGCCACGCAGGTACTTACACATCTGCCTCGGGGTAGATCGGCGCAGTCTGCCGCCCCCCAGGAGCTCCTACGTACTCGCTGTCTTCGCCACGAAGGAATGTCAGTTGTTCGTGACTTACTTCTACTGAAAGTGTCGAGTTGACGCGATGACGTTACTAACGCTGACGCTGCGGTCTGTTTTCAAGTATCATACGAATGCATTTAACTGCAGTGCAGTGTAATAAATTTAAGACTCAATATATATCATAGGAACGTTAAAATCGACACCAAACGCCTGCAAATATCGTGCGAGCAATCATCGCCGACTCTTTTTCTTTCTTTACTGAAGAAATATTCCCCGCAGGTGCTGGAGCGGCTGGCGAAGAAAGCCAAAGAGGAGCAGCAGACTCTGGTGCCGTTCCACGCGCCGGCCAGCATCCTGCCGGCGCTGGAGAGCGTGGCGGGGCTGGAGGCGCGCGCGCTGCGCGCCGCCTCGCCCGCCGCCGCGCTGCGCGCCGTGCGCCTCAAGGACGGCGAGGAGCGGCCGCTGCTGCGGGAGCCCGCCCTCGGGCTGCCCTAGCCGCAGCCCTAACGTACTCTGAGAACGTCGCACCGCGCCGCGGCTGCTGCCTCGTGCACGCCTTCTGCCGCGAGCGGAGCGAGCTCCGGACGGACTCTTACTTACGACGCTTATTTTAGCCTGACTCATCATCATTATCATTACAGTCTTAACGTCCCACTGCAGGGACAACGACCTCCGCTACGTCGAGGGTGATTGAGACGTCATCGACCACGCTGGCTCAGTGCGGGTCGGTGGATAATTGGTGGTTGTTATAGCCCGAGTGGTTGGCTCTGAAAGTAAGACTGATTTCAGGGCTTGAGACTCAACCTATAATAAACGAAGGCCGCACGGAACCCGCTCCTCTTGCGATGGAAGACGTGCATTAGTGAAGTCAGCATCATACAAATCAGTGGAAAAAATTAATCGTGTCGTATGTGCCGGTAGTAAAATAGTCGACGTTTGGATATGTCTGGATTTGTGGCGTCACATTCTAAGCTCCTAATTAGGGTATTTAGGCTGCTCCCAGACCGGTCATTTTTCACTGCAATACTGGCCCGACAATATTTTGAGTGTGTACCGGCCGTAATATATAAATACATTTCCAGCATGGTCTGATGTTGACCGGGCTACATTTTATAAAAATATAGCCGGTCTAGAAGCACCCTTAGACGCAGTTTTGGCGAATTTTTTTTAAAAGCATCCGCTGACCTGTCGACGAGCCGTTGGTGCTTACATCGATCAGTGTCGTTCAGTATTTAATCTAGATATAAATACTTACTTACTTGAAAAAAAGTTACATATGTAGGTATGTAAGTATACAATTAAAAAAAAAAAATTGTAGAATTTTATACTTATTAATTTGTAGATAGTTAGTAGATAGGTACCTAGTAGATAATATAATTTAGAAGCGATAATCCAAAGTACATAGTGTGCGATCCCAAAATCGTATTGTATTTACGCGTGTATAACAATAATGATGCATTCCACTGTTTTTTCGCTCTATGCTAATTTGTGCTCGGAAACAAGCAAGGTAGGTAGTATTTGTAATAAATATTTAGTAAATTTACCTAAATTACATAATACCTACTTACTTTAGTGTTTGCTAGTCCTAATTTTAACTAAGATTAAGTAGATTCACAATTAGAATTAGTAAATTGTTTAGTTATGGAACCGCGAGACCTCTCAGTAAGACTTCTTCTTAAATAGTAAGGAAGTAGGTTTACTTAGTTTTTTCGTTTTTGTTTGGCTCCATACATTTAACTGAGTGCCTAAAGTTTCCGCCCCAAGGCGCTTTGTTTGAGATGTATGAAGCCAAAAAAAAACAAAAAAAGCTTACGTATCTATAAAAACTCTTGCTCCTAATAAAACCATAAAAACTATTCTTAGGTAACATACTGTTGTTGTTGTTGTTGTTGTTGTACATAACATGGTGTTGTTTAATAAATGTTTGTTGGTGTTGATTCGTAATAACTTTGATACCTACCATTCTAGCTGAGAGGTTTTAAGAATGTTAAGTTATGTTAAGTTTATAATTATTAAAATAAATGATTTATCTAAGTATGACTTATTTTTTAATTTTCATATTTTCTAAGCATCAAATAGATACGATACCTAAGTGGGTATCGATAAAGACTAAAGATTTCACTAAGTATATACAGTGAGTACATCGAGGGTCACAAGTTGTCCTTGGTCCAGTTGTGTCCTTGGACAAAATAGATTGACTATCTTATCTTAGAAGCGATGATAGCCTAGCTGAGAAGACCCGCCTCAAACCAGAGAGAGCGAGCCGATGGCACGCACCAATTTATTCATTGTGGGAACGTATGTGAGTATTGTATGTCATCTGCTACATGACTGGAGCCCAGTGTATGGCGACAGGCTCGCCCCTGTCACATTTGGGACTGAATATCGTCCGGCGAAGTGTGGGTGTTGTATTACACCTCTGCCAACCTCCTCGAGTGAAAGGCGTGATGATATGCTATGTTTTCTCAGAATTAAAATGTTCTACCTACTGTCTAACTATCTCCTCCCTCACTATTGATGGCCAAATTGCCCCAAAACCGAAAAGGAGCAGTGGGGCTATTCTTACACGTGAGATGAGATGAGATTTTATCTTGGTCACGCTCACATCTACGACGTTTCAAACGAGAGCAACAAGGACGAAAAATGGTGAGATGAAAATCTCAAATCTCCGAATAAGGTCCCAGAAGCCAATTAGTTTTAAAAATTAAAACATTTGTTGTGAAAATGCAAGCGTAGCTCCTTTCCGTGTATAGTATTACTCTATGATAGCTCCCTCATGCTCATCCAGTTTATTTTTTGTCAAGATAACATTGACAAAAATATCTCGACTTGTTATAATAGCCTTCCAATCTCTGTCTGAACATAAATTATCGGTTGCGCATTCCTTCAATGTCGTATATTATCGTGTTGACAAATATTGTGTTGTACTTTATTAGTCATAGACAATCTATGTTTTCGTTCGTTCGCTCCATAGGTAATGATAATTCATTTCATTCCTTTTACTCATTCATTCTATCATTCACACAAATCATCGACCGATCGGTTGCGTCGGCCGTGTCGGTCGAGTTTTGTAACAAAGAAATTAATAAAAAAATACGAATCTTGACATAAATATCAAAAAAAATATTAAACCAAACCGTGGGAAGATCGTACCGACGTCGTTTAACGACGCGCAACTTATATTCCCATCGTTTCTATTTCTATTATGAGTGTTTATGTTTCGGGTATCTGAGCGTTTGTTTTGCAAACAGAGAGTTTACCTTCGATTTGTGTGATTATGTCGGTGGTGGTCGGTAAGCAGTGAATGATAGTGCGACGATGCTGGCTGTGGGTGTGTGGTTTTGGGCGGCGGCGCTATGTGCGCCGTGGGGCGCGCGCGGCGAGATCTCCCACAACATGAACACCTTGAGCCGGCACCTGCAGCGCGACATGGCGGACGTGATGGAGCTGGCCGCCGTAAACTACTCGGAGCCCATCATCAACACCACCTACCATGCCTCTGTCGAGTTCGACATGCGAGCCATGGGCCCGCTCTACAACTCCACCCACATGATCATCGATGTCATTGCGGATAAGCAGGCGTACCCTGAAGGTAAGATACCCTAAACTCTTTTTCTGACGATGGTTTCTTACGTGTTTCGAACGCGCAGATTTCAAAACCCTCGTAAAGTATATTATGATGGTAGGTATTACTTCAGAGAAGTAGCAAGTTTCATACCTACTAGTAATACTGGAAAGCAAATAATTTAGTAGGTTCAAATAAAAATGTAGGATAGAATACTAGCTGCGCCCCACTATATTACCCGCGCTTAAAAAGTATCCATAGGTGCTATTCCATACTATAATCTATCTCTGTACCTTTCATCCAGATCTGTTTAGCAGTTCTGTCGTGATTTAGGAACAAACAAACATCCATTCATCCATCCATTTCTTTTGCATCTATAATATTAGTTGATTGATGTACTATTCTTGCAGGTAGGTAGGTACAATACAATACAAAAACTCTTTATTGATACCAAATACAAAATAAATGTAAACTAAACATTCAAAAATATAGGCGCAATGGGCGGTCTTATCGCTTAAGAGTGATCTCTTCCAGACAACCTTTGGATGGAATTAAAAAATTATGATTAAGCATGGACGGCATATTACTTTCATAGGCAAAATCTGAATCACCTAGTCATAGAAGACCACAACTTACCTATGTGGTTATTTGTACCTAACAAAGTGGTTGAAGTGATATGATGATGGTATAAATATGACTTGGCCTTACATTCTGACTCTTTAGTGAGATAGCTAGAATAAATAATTTTTTTTTTAATGTAGAATAGGTTGGCGTTTGACCACCAACTCGCCTGATGTTAAGCTACGTTGTGGTCTAAGATGGAGCTTCACAAATGATTTTCAATTAGCAATATATTAGAAAGCCGTGGTTCTTCTTTACCAGCAGCTCAAGTCCATTGTTGGGATATTAATCCACTCCAAATGACATGCAAACTGAATGTACTAACCAATGAGATGTCATTACTACAAAATGCTGTTCTTTTGTTACTTACATGTAAAATAATCATCTAGTGAGCTCATATACTCAAAGCTTTTTAGAGAGTGCAAGCTCAAGGCTTGTGAGTAATGAAGGCATCTCGATGCTGATGACTCATTCTACCGACTATAACAAAAGTACTGTTAGTGCAAACATAATGAAATTATTTTCATTAAATGTAAGCTCAATGGTACCTATGTGAACTACATTACTTTTTATGCCTGCTATAACATTAACAGGAAAATATTAATATTATTCATTCCTTCCCAATAATTACAATTGACTGATAATTATGAATAGGTAGACCTATTATATTTTATCAACAGTTTCAAGAAAATGAAATGACAAACATTATACTTTACTAACATTCTGTTTATGAATGAAATTTTATTTAAAAAGATATCAAACTGATTTTTTTCTAATTAAAGCTGTCTAGCTGTAATTAGAAAAAAATAACAAAATTCTAACCACATTAAATGTTTAAATTTTAGGTAAGTAATCAAGTAAAAATAAAAGATATGTGCTTGTGTAGGTATTGTAGGTACCTGGCTTAATACAGAGTTTTTCCTGTGATCAGAACAATCTTGAAGCTGTTATCGATGCTGCCATTAAGACATGTTATTCTGGCTCGCAGTGTGGCACTGGTAGGAGCATAACATTGGCACACAATAGGCTGCGGAACAATAGCTGCACCATCGCTCCACTGAATAACCTAATCAACATTCTTGTGAACAATGTGAACCAACCCTTATCAGACATCGCTGGGAATGGCCAACCACAATGATAATACATCTCCTTTAAAATCTAAACTGTAGGTAGGCTATCTGCTCCACTGCTTTTGTATTCTTTTTTTTTTGTTAAAAGGTACATTTAAATTGAGAAAAGTAGAATGGAAAAGAATAATTCTACTCTAAGTGTAGAGAGTTTTAAACTCCTGATATAAAAAAGAGGGGTGCTACAAGTTTAATGTGTGTATGTCTGTCTTGACATTGTAACTCCTAAATGAATAAAACATTTTTATTTGTTGTCGAAAAGCTGACTCAATCAAGAGTTTTACCTACAAATGTCCTGGGTTTAATTTTTTTTGTAATTAATACCTAACTGAGTAAGTAAGTTTGGTACACTGCCTCCATCACATACCAAACAGCAAATCTAAATTAAATATTGTAAACTTAAAATAAAACCCTTAACTATCCTAGCTAAGGCTGGTCCTAGACGGACGATATTTTTACTGGAATACTGAATCGGCAAAATTGTGACAAAATTTTGAGTGTGGCCAGGCCATATGGTCAGACATTTCTAACATTTCTAGCATGGCTGATGATGGCCCGGCTACAGTCGGCAATAGTGCCAGTGTCGCCTGGTCGGTATTTCGGTACAAATAAAGCCAACCTTGGAGCGCCCTAAGAACATTAAATAAAGTCACATAAACACAACAAACCTAAATCAAGATCGGTTTATCCGTTAGGAGCTGAATTGCCACATAGAAACAGATACACACATTAAACTTATAACATCATCTGTTTTCCGTCGAGGGGTTAAAAACAGTAAACGACAGATTAAGGTCGATCTTGTAAGCCCCCGCTGCCGTCAAAAGGCGAGCTTATCTCGTATCGTGCAGCGAGCGAGGGCCCTCGTCCCGACGACGCGCTCCGATGCTGGCTCAGTGCACTTATCGCCACTCGCTGACACTCGCCGCCTGCTTGTCTCACTGCCTGCCGCCGCTTTATGACCCTTATGTTCTTCCTGTTTAAACTGCAAAGTTTTGAAAAGGTAAGTAGGTAAGCAGATATCTGTCTGAAATGCGAGGCGATGCGAAATTATTATTATCGAGCCTGCACTGCTTACTACAGTGTAAGTATAGGATTGTGGTGTTACTACAGGGTCTACAGAGTGAAGGTCTTCTTTCTTAAAATGGTCGGTTTGGTGTCATTTTGAACACTTGAATCTTAATACTGTTTCCACCGTCATTTCGTACACAAAATAAATTATTGGCAGTATAGTAGGCCAGTAGACACGCGTCCTCTAATCACAGAATAGGTGCAGCCTACGTTCTTAAAGAGTCCGGCGACCGCTTTAGACTAGCTTCGCATTGGCCAAAGGTTTTCTATAGCCATTTCGTCTAGAAGAAGACGACGAGCGAAGAGACCAAGTAAAGATACGAGCCTCTAAAGTTATCTACAGAATGACAAAGTGCAATTTCATTAATTATTTATGACTTTTGCACTCCTGTAATAATTCAGAAATAACTAAAAATTTCCCTTGCATTGCATGCTCCTATGCATTTATTTAAAAGCTAATGAAAAATGCAATCTCCCTATGTAAAACGAATTTCGATTTGCTTTGTCTTATCTATTAAATAAATCTGTCAAAAGTGACCCCTTTCAAATGCCGTTATTTTTCATAGCTCTATTTGCTCTCAAGGGTGTTTTTTTTTTAAAAATACAAGAACTTAGGGGCGTAGATATAATTCATTTGATTGTACATGCCAAATTTCATCATAATCTGACAAATTTTACAAGCTCGTTTGTATGGAAATTTCAGAGCGTCGAGGGACTCTTAAGTCGTAATCACAGAATACTCCCTATTTTGTACCTATATTCCCCCTGGCAATCGCTCGTGGCGGTGCAGCGACGAGCGTCTCTGTCGCCGCGCCGGTCGCCGGATGTACGGGAATAGCTCACGACTTGTCGTCTGAGGGATGGACCGTGTAATTAGTACAGATATGACACATGCCTGTGTTGACGTGACATATGGACCTGATGAAAAAGCTATTTTTTAAACTGCACATATAATAAACCCATCAGAGTTAATTCAATGGCTAACCAGGGACTACTAGCAGCTCCTGTTGTGTATCTGACCAACATCACAGAATAGATAAATATGTAGTACGGTCTAAGAACTAATTTTATCAAAGTATAAAACTTGGAAGCTCTGTCAGCCATTCATTCAGTCAGTCGTTATGATATTATTGTTCACTTTCCGAGCTCAAGTTACAAATAGGTATGCGCCAACTCGCCATGTATAGCGCTATCAACACAATAGATACCTGCCTATAATGCAGTGCATGTAGATATGTACCTAATACGTTCATGCCTTCAAGCTTCAAGCGCCTATCAAAGTGCTAACGACAAGTATTCTTCAAGACAAAGGTACCTATCCTCGCAGCTGCACATTGAACATCGTCCACTGTTATTCGCAAGCAAATTAACGCGTGCACTGTGCCACAGAATAAAGCATAATAACTTGGTAAACTTTGCCTCGTCCGGAGTACTTGCGACTGCGAGGGTGCGCGGGCGCAGTGCGGCCGTCGACCTTGCGCTGCGTCTGTCGCCTCCGCTGCAGCGCCGGATCGCGAAACAAAAAGAACAACAAGTACTTACCATCATCATCAATAAATGCACTTGTATTTGTAATAAGTACAGTAATGCACTGATGATGATGATGATCTATGAAAGCTTGTTGGTGTAAGCGAAGCGAAACTTGGTATAGTTGTGTAGTGGAGTGAAGAAATACATGGTAGTACTACAAGCATACTATGCTACGAGTATTATAATACTCGTAGCATAGCCCACAGAGGGCAAAGAGCATGACGTAGGCACGATTATTACACTTGGCTGAATTTAGTTACCTTAATTCAGCTGTCACTGTTAAGCTGTTCTCTGAGTGACCTGATGGAGGCCTCTGCTCTTGGAATAGCTGTCGCCGAATATTGGTCGGGGCACATTTAAATACAAAAAAAAAGTTGTCACTGAATTTAGTCCAGTATAATCGCATTCAGGAAGCTAGTATCCTAAATTCAGCAAGGATGACTTGTGACTGGCTGAATCATTTAGAAGCTTCTGGATTTAGATGACTAAATTCAGCCAAGTGTAATAAGCGTACGTCGTACTCTTTGCCCTCTTTGGGCTATGTATTACCTGTGGTATTACCATATATTAATATTCTTAGTAATTACTTCTCTATTTGTCAACAAGCTACAGGAAAATTTACTACATTAAATGTATAATTAATTACTGAAGTTGAATTCATAGAAATCACAATTTTTATAGGTGCCGTTGGTTGAATAGTCGCTAGCCCACAACAGTTTTTTTTTAAATAAGCAAAAATTCGTAAGTGAGCATCCGCATGTAAGTCAGGCGTAAGAACAGGAACAGGAGAACTCGACATGGGACGTGCGACGCGGGACATGCGACGTGGGACATGCAAAATTAGAGCAGAATCATGAATAGCTGTGTTTGTAAATAGTTCTTAATGATTATCGGAATAATAGCGATGATAGCCTAATTCGAGGAGGCTCGCTTCTCACGCCAGAGGGTGCGGGTTCTATCCCAGCAGCCAAAGGCAAGCCAACCAATTTGTTCTTTTTGTGAAAATATTATGTGCGTATTTAATGTCATCGAAAATGTATAACTGGACTCGAAGTCACCCAAAGAGCAATGGAAAGGGCTATGCTCGGAGTTTCCCTGCGAGTTCGAATTAGAAATGAAGAGATCAGCAGGCTTACTACAACGCTAGTAGAAACGACGGCCGATGGAGCAGAAAAAATCCCGAGTGGCGACCACAAACCGGAAGACGCAGCGTGAGAAGGCCTCCCGCAAGGTGGACTGACGATTGTTAACTATTTCCTGAAGGGACGGTATTCAAAACCATCTGGTTCAGGATCTGGTGAGGGTCGCGGGAAGCCGCTGGATGCGAGCAGCGCAGGACCGGTCGTTGTGGAGATCATCGGGGGAGGCAGTCCGCCATTCGTCCATTTCGTTCGTGCCATTCGTCCGCCGAAGTCTGGGTATTGTAATACACCTCTGCCTCCTTCGGGGAAAAGGCGTGACTAAATCTTATGTTATCGGAATCATTCCTTTGGTCTCGACAGTATGTCATCTGCTATATAATTGATGGCGGCAGGCTCGCCCCCTATCACATCTGAATATCGTCCGGCGAAGTGTGGGTGTTGTATTATACCTCTGCCAGCCCCTTCGGTGGAAAGGTGTGACGATATGTCTCGACAGTCTCGACGCTGTTGGCGAGTTATTCGCAATGACAAAAAGACCCTGAGTGGCCGCGTCGCCGCCGGCGTCGTCGCGTCGGCTGCGTTTGTTCCCGGCTTCCGATCTCGATGAACAACGGGCGCGCGTCGCGTTGTGACGACCAATACGATTGTCCCTCCTCGCCTCGCCTAATGCTTTCCCTCCCTGGACGGAACTGTACGTTTGCGCTGGACGTCTACTCTGGACCATTAATTCTAGCCTGATACCGTTCTGTTTTAATTCTGTCCATTTATATTATTAATGCGAAAGTTGTGTGTGTGTGCCGCCGGTTACTTCACTCTTAAACAGATGGACGGCTTTTGATGGAATGTAGCTTATACCTTGGACATAAAACAGAGCTCAGAGGAGAGCCGCAGGTCGCAGTTAGTAAATATGGGAAAATTGTGGATAAAATAGAAACTATTAATAGGCATAGGAAGGAAGTAGTAGCCAAGCACGAGTCTAACTTTGCGATGCGGTAAATGACATGGAATGAAATTATTTAATATGTATCCAGATTTTCATCGAATATTTAAATACATGCCTCTAGAAATATGCTTTGAGAATAAATCTTTTATTTTAGAACAAAGCTACTACACAACAAACAACGTAGTTACTTTATGTTGTAATAGTTGGAGTATTGCTGATCTATTCCTTTCTAATGCCAATGGTATTTGTTTATGGTCTGTTGACAATAATTAGCTAAATTACTAATCAATTAACTGTTGCTTGTTCCCAGGTAAGCATCGACTCTGTAACAGGTATGCTGTGAGAATTATTATAATTACCTCTTAAGATATCTATTTGATTTGTCAGCTTTCCGGTCAGTCTTGTCCATATATTTTATACAGCCCAGACCGTTGATAACGGTCGCCCGGCGCTGCAAGCGATGATGTCACTCGCACGCAGCCGAGACCAGCATCGGAGTAGTCTCGAGAAAACCTGTCCAACTGCAATACAAGACATCCCAATAGTGTTTTAAAATCACAAGCGACCCGCTCCAGCTTCGCACGGTATTCGGTACATAGGTACATACCTATAAAACTTTCGTGTAAAATTATCTAACTGATGTTGAAAACCACTTCGAAATCCGTTACATAGGTTAGGAGTTAGCAGATAAACAGACAGAAAGAGGGACATACTTTGTTTTAAAAATTATGTAATTACATATATGATTATTATAAAGATTATTTTCCTCATACATTGATAAGGAGTTAAAGATACGTCGGTTATTGCTCGCACTTATGAGTCTTGAGACTTAGAGAGACTTATGGGTCTTGAGTAGCTAAACTATCGCGTATTGATGTCGCTGAGTCAGCCGAATCGAAGTTCCCCATACCAGAAAATGTTGGCACACTAGTCCACATCGTTTTCGATGATAAACAAAATGTTGTTGCGGTTAGCGCGGGTCACGTTGCACTGGTCAGCACCGAGAACCTTGTAAGGAATGTGATCTTAGAGGCGCAAAGTGATGCTAAATGATAGCGGTTTCACGACGACAGATAGAATATTGTTAACGGTATCTAGGTATATACTAATAAAAGAAGCGGTAATGTTTCTCATAAAAGCTTTCATGCTGACCCATAATTAATTGAGTCAAAGGCAATAGATTCCATTGGACCTAGTATATTTTCTACTCTAATTAGAGCTTTTGCAATTAGCCTTGAGCCCATTTTAGCTAATGGGAAGGCTCTCAAAGTAATAATCCCTAATAGCCGTCTCAGGTCTATGCGTGTCTCTCGGGTCGTCTTTAGACTAAACAGAGAGGAAATGGCGTTAAAACTCGTTTAAACTTCCCCTCTCGTCAATTGACTTCATTTGCCGTCTAAAGATAATAGCTGCACTTCTCAACACCAGCAAAATTATGTAATAGACTAAATAATAGTTATCATAATCAGAGGTTGCTCTGCAGCGGTGCTAGTGAGGGAATATCTGAAGTGCTAGTTAAACATTCTCTCTACTCATAATCCAGTAATCTTATCTTTATAAGCGTGAGTACTCGATGTGATCGTTTCATTAAGGAATGATTCCAATATTGCAGATAAAGCCCTTTATCCCTGGCAATGTTATAAATCCCATCCCGAGTGAAGTTTCTACATTGTATCGGCATCGGGTCACGATCTGTATTGGATTTGTGGATTAAATAGAATATTGGTTTACCAAGTCGATTGTTGAAGTATGTAAGGTTTTACTAAGTCTGGTGTAGACTGACCAACCACCACCAAACCAGTTTTACGTTCAAACGGATGGACGATACGAGGATACGATAACTGTATGTTGACGTAATTTGAGCCAATCTAAGATTTGTGACTTTTGTGAGTGTGTGAGTGCGTATCGATTAGTTGGATGGTAACAAAGGGTGAAAACTCGTAGAATACGAGCATGAAATACTCGTATACCAAGGCCACGTAAAACAGATTTCCAGTTTCATTACGTAGATCTGCATTGTTCAAGTTTGTTTCACGTTCTCAGTTGCAAATAAGGTCAATTACGCGTTATTGCGAACCATAACACTGGTATTTTCACAACACGACTATTCTCACGAACTTTAAAACATGGATCCGTCTACTCCCACGAAAGTGACACGTGATTATGTGTGATGTCACGCATCGGCGCCGACAAGCATGCGAGTCTCCGAAGTGTTCGCACGATGCGTGCCTCCTGCTTTCTCGTGTCATGTGTTCGTCACCTGCAGTCCTGCATCCTGTCAACTGCTTGATTTGGGCGTCACGTACCGCACATTTCTTAGGTAGTTACGGTACTTAATTAAGGTGTCCGATTACTGAGCACGCAATTTTATGACGAGGTGGATGGGCTTAAAAGAGTTTGAGCAGCATGTGTTAATTTACCGATTAATTATCGCAGGTGATTTTCATTCATATAACAATGTTTATTTTTGACCTTACATTGAAGAGCTTTTTCGTTCACCTATCTAAAATACAATGCCATCATCATAAAAAATGTTATGTGGTCGTGATGACAATCATATTATATGCAGTCTTTGTAACGATAACCTCAACAAGACTTTGAGCCGTCGAGATTGGGATCGGTGTCGCAAGCTGCACTCGCCAGTCACGACTGCTTGCAGCACCGCGCAGCTGATTGCCGCTCTGTGCAGCTGATTGCATTCCTTCATTCTATTGACAGTTTCGATGGAGAAACCTTAAAACGCGCTTTCAAAAGCTTATTAGTTCGTGAGATTGGGTCGCCGCCTCATAGTAGTAGTAGCGACGTTGTCCACACGCGTGCCAAGTGCAAGTTGTATAAGATTGAAATGCTCACCCGTAGCTACCCTACCCAGTTACGATTCTCATATGGCATACAATATGTAATCTGAAATGTTATTAAGTTAGTATATTACACGCGATTTCCACTATTAAAACGTGACTATATTTCAGTCGCAGTTTCCACGGCGTGTTTCGTTCCATTTCATCACAGTTGCTGAAGCAACTTTCACCGGCTCCGATGACGCGGTCGCTCCTTTAAGGTTACTGCGATACTGTCCTCGGAGCAATTGTTTATTAACAATGCTTTACACTCTGACAAGATGTTACCAGCTGTGCTGCAACGAGATGATCTCACAAACAACATCTGCTCTTGCGAAAGATAAAATGATTGCTGTTGTCCTTGCCATGTCAAGCAATGGGCTATTTATTCCGCTGATTTTTCAATTTATCATTCTGAAATTGTTTTAGTTAGTATGAACTCTTCCTTAAACTCGACGGATTCGTTCCTATACTAACGGATCTTGCCCGTGGTGTATTCTGTCGATTATATTTATAAAATAATCGTAATCATATCGTAACAGGTAGTGGCTAATTAAGGTCATTGAGAGTTTGCAAATGACGCTGCGCCGTGCCAAGGTCACGCACGCGCTCCGTTCAACGTTTCTATCGCATGAAATCGCATCTGATGTGGTTTCTAGTTGCTGTCGCTGTATTTTCATCATTAATACTGAAATATTCCAAATTCTAAACACTGGCTTGTTTAAAAACCCTTAATTTATAAGTCCACATTTCTCACCGATTAGACTTTTGAGAATGGTTTGAATTTGTATAAATTGCTCGTTGCGTTGATATCCTATTAGAGATCAAACCGAGGAATAGACAAGTCCATTATTCTATTAAAATAGCTAAGTTAGCTATTGCAGTGGGAGTGCAGACGAGATGATTGAAACTTGGAATAATATTGGTGCAGGTACCAAGTTGACCTACTTATGCCGACATTGAACACGTTCGAAAATAGCTGTTATCTGCATTCGAAATACTCTTTATATGTATAGCAGCTTAGTCATAGAAACAAACTAAGCTATTGGTTTTGGTTAATTGATATATTTTCAATGTCAACTATGAATAATTCCTGATACATTTTCCACACGCGTCACAGGTTGTGTTGGATATTTGAGTAGAAGTAATCAGTCTGTTATTTAAAATATCTAACAATTATTAATCATGTTTGTCAAGTTTGTCTAATATTCGAGTCAAACATACACACTCAATAATATATTCGAAAGACACGTAAAAAAGTACAGATTGTTAGTGATTCTCAGTCAGTTAAAGTGAACGACGACCCGACCCCAAAAACGAATAAGATAACCATATTGTTCCTTTAGGTTTATCAATTGAAAATGCTCCGTACACGAGACTACATAAAGTCTAATTCGCTGACGAGGGACCAAGGGGGGAATTAGGAACACATCCGTCGTCCTAACTGCTCTCTAACTAGTATAACGAGCGCGATCGGCGAAATCACAATTGGAAGCGTGATGATAGGGCAGAGCTACAGATCAAGTATTAGTTGCTGGCTTGGTTCGGGACGAGCTCTCGCTCGCGTCAAGAGTTGCTCAATCCTTTGATGGTCGCGTGCCGAGCTTCGAACCCACGCGCGTTACTACCTCCATAGAAAGTGGAAGGATGAACGTGAGCTCATTAACTCTCGCGGTACTGTTGATTGTATTCATCCAGCATCTTCCCATTAAAACTAATATAACGCCATCGCCTACGAGATCATTTTGGAGAACGAAGAGACCAAATAAATAGATAATGAAATCTACGTGTGTTACTAGATGTTATCATGTACCTTGTCTGTCCGTTAAGTTACTAAATACTATACGACAATATCGAGAGCTTTTGAGATAAGAATCAAAAGTCCATCCATACTAATATTATAAAATCTAAAAAAGTAACTCTGTCTGGTTGTAGACTTTGTAAAGCATCATCATTTGCACTATCAAATTTTATCAAGATCCGATGAAATTTGATACCTAATTAGTTACAGTGTATCACAAGAAAGGTTTTTGGATACTATTTTCTAAATAAACGCAATGTCGCGGGTAAATATGAGACTAATCGTCATTCACATTTGGTGGACTCGGCGATAATTCTATCAAATCCACTATCCAGTATTATGCTGTCCCACGAATGAGAGATAGAGCAGTGGCTCGTTCTCGCCAAATGATAACCTCTTGCAACTCTCCTGATTATAGTCTGGATAACTGATCGCGGATTAAAATAAGGAAAAGAATAATAAAAAAACGATGTTTACTTACGTACAGTAACCGTTACCTAATCGATGAAGATCTAACATGTAAAGGAGCAAAGACCACACATGTAATTAGACGTGATGCCAGACATCCTCACGCCTAGTCGTTAAGCAGTAGACGCTACAAACACACCCTACGCTTTATTTGAACACCTGGCGCCTTAACTAACAGTCAGTTATTTTATTATTTATGTTTATATTTGATTCGACTTCCTTTTAAGACAAGTCGTGTAAGTCTGTCTATACTCCCTAAAATATGGACGACATGAGTTATTTCATGTATTAGCAGCTTACATCTGCTGTCCTAGTTATTAAGCAGTTCACTGACAATGGTAATGTAAAAGAATGGAAAACCTATGTAGGTATATACTTGGTAAAGGGCCCTATGTCTGGGAAAGGTTGTGCTTCTAGCAACGTGCTAGGGGGGCTCCGGTGCGTTCCTATCAAATCCCGGTGCCCTCTGCTCTGCACAGAGGATGGCCAGTGAAGGTGCTATTTGGTTATCTCACATAACCCGGATGCATACCAATACATCCGGGCATTTTTTTAAAGTTTTCTCCCCCCATCACAAAAAAAAAGAAAAGAGATATGTACTTGGTGGTGGATTCGATGCAATGGCAATAAGCTGCGCGTCCATTGTGTCAGCTGGCTGGTAGCGCGCGAGGAGTACACTCTCATTGTTTGCCGCGAGCACGTGCGACCAGGCGGGTAATGACCCGTCATACTGCTTATCGTCTAGCTTATTACTCGGATATTTGTGTTTATACTGTTAATTATAATAACATGAATGAGGTAAAGGTTTTGTAAGCTACACGGCTCGTGAAGCAGCTTTTTTGTGGAAAAGAGCGGTAGCGTTAGATCGCTTAGCACTTCACTAAGGTACTAGGAGGTAAGGAGGAGAGGAGGGGGCACTAGAAGGAAGAGTTTTTTAATGACTTGTTTGATACAGCTACTTGTCATGAATAAATAACTCTAGTACTGTTGTGGTGCCGACGCGACGACGGATATTCACTGGTCGCGGCCGCGTAGTATCCGCCATCCTCTGTTTGTTTCACGTCGACCTTCACATTGGTAGAGCCATTGTGTTGTGAACTTGTGGCTTGTGTTACAAGTTTCACTGTATTAGGATTTACAAGTACTTTAACGAACTTTGTTTGAATCTGGAAATAATATTGGCCTAAATTGATAAAAGTATTTGAAACCACAAGTAAGGGTTTCAATTGAATACTAAATATATTACTTTAACACTTTCGTCGTCATTGTCACGTGTCGTACCTAGTTATCAACGTGCTAGAATAGTTTCGTCGATGTGTGTTCTATGTTTCAAACTCAGTAGGTACAGTAGATTGGCTGAATGAGTATATTGAACCCCTCCCAATTACGTATCTAAATACAACAGCGGTATTGTTGTGCAAATAAGTTAAATAACGGTTATATTATTATTTTATTTTGTGTTGTTTTCTGAAATTTCCCTGAAATTCGGAGAATTTTAGATAAAATTTTGCACTATATACCAGGCTCTCATGACCGCTTAGAAGTTTAGCTTGTGACAATGATCTTTTTGCCCGGCAAGCGTCGTTGATAAGATAGCGTTGTGTAACTGTAGTTGGCGTTAACACAGATGCGACGCGACGTCACGAAGGCCGCCCTCGCCCCGCGGCCGCCGCCGCGCCCCGCTGTCGTCCTCACTGATAACAATAACTGCTATCGGTTCATGTTCGCCTAGTACTTTTTCAGGAGGCATACTGTGAAAAGCGGTTTTCATCGTGACGTAAATATACATTTTTACAGTTCTCTTCTATTGTGAGTAATGATATTTTCTCACAATTTTATGTCCGAAATGGTTTTACCTGAATATAGGTAGGTACTATCATGATAATGCCGAAGCCGAATGCAATGCATACGGAATATTCTTCCCGAGTACAGCAGTTTTGGGCTTTGTGCCAATATTCATTTTATACCTAGGTATTTTATTTGTTTTAGTTCAAAACGTTTTGCAACATGGTTAATAATGTTACAGTTATTGATTAAACCTTAATTTATTCACATGACTATTTTGAATCATAAAGTAGCTCTAAGCTGTGAGATGAATATTTCAGATCGATAATGTATCCTTTCTCCCAGCTTCTTTCCAGATTACGAAGTAAACCGTATTCAACTAAATTAGGTAAACCTTTGTTTAAATTAGGTATAATTATTATTCATAAGCGACGCTGCGTTGGTATGGTAGTGAGTGATGTTAGTTAGCAATTTCATTTTTTACCACATGCTGAGAAACGACCTAGCTCATTGCAAACGCTCCAGTTTAATTGTGCACGCGTTACGGAGCAATAAAAAAAGCCATTCGTGGCGGTCAAAGCCTAAATATAGATGTAACCATTTGTGGCTACAAGCGCCTGCCCGATACCAGACGTCTGTTCAGTTGTATGTTTGTGTTAATTAGACTCTACTTAAATTACTTACGCTTAATTCGCACGGTCATTAACTCCATCTTTGTTCGCAAACCACATTAGTAGGTCAATAAAACCTTTTGTTAGTTGAAAGAATGGAACGTGAAACGTGGCCAAACATGGCGACCTGAATATTGGCAGCTAGGGGAGGTTTCGTGCTGTGGTAGGTTTGTTTGTCCTGGATTTGGCGCGATCTGGGTCGCACCTGCAGTGCAGTGCCGCGCGACCCGGCCCGCGGCCCTCGGCCCCTCGGCGGTGCATTGCGTTACACTCTTCTCGAGCCGAGCCGACGCCACCAGCAGCGGTATTCTGACGGATTATCGCAATGTCGCGAATAATTTGTTCGGCTTTGCGCAATATGTCCATGTTGAGTTGAGTCCCCTATTTTCTGTCATTAATGGCTTTTCTACTTTGTAATAAAATGATAGTTGAGTACAAATTCAAGTAAACCTGAGGAAATAAGAGAGCAGATAAGTTTGATCGTTGAATGAATGAACATGTCAGACAATGTTTTATTACTACTTCGTTTACTTTTGTAACTGAATACGAACACTACAATCGCGCTGTCATTAAAGCTATTTGGTGAGAGCGGAAAACGATATCTACAATACATACATGTTTATGTGACGAGACGACTGACTTTATAGTCGGATAGTAAAAGGTCATTATCGGTCGCGCTCCTGCACATGTTGCGGGATGGGGTCCATCATGTAAATAGCTCTAGACCGCCTTCAGCTGCGGTCGCTGTGCCATTCTATACTGGGTGAATTGATTTAACCTTCGTGCTCCCCCCAACGCTTGAATTAATCTTATTTTTATTGTGTTATATTGAACTGGAGATATCCTTTATTATGTCGTCTGAAATATGATAATGAGGAGAAGAATAAATAACGTAAAAATACGTTCTGACCGGAAATTGTCTGACAAACCTAAAACAGTTCCAGTTCCAGGGATTCCCAACGCTCATAATAAATGTTATCTTATCAATTTAGATAATGCTGCGAATCCTAACAATTAATTATCTACCATCTAAATTATGTCTTTTGTTTATCTGTTTCGTTTGAAGTGCTTGTAATAGTGAATCACGGTTGATAAGCCAAAGATAAGGCTATATATGAAGTCTTAGCAGTGATATCATTACCATTAATTACATGTTGTTTAAGTAATTATTTCTAGAACCAAATTGATGGATTATTTTAATTGTGTAAGGTAGGCGTGACGATGTGTATGACGAAATATATGTAAGGTTAAGCACACGTGCATCGTTTAATGCAGTACGTGTTCGTTTAAAAATCTCCAGTGTTTGTCAACATTGAACAGCTGAGCCAGTCGAGCCATAATAAACACTTCAGCTCACAACTCAGCTCTCAGTTCTTAAAAACATTAGCCTTATAAATGCGCCATCATGGCCCTCGGCTCCATCCGCGGCGTTTGTTGACAAGCCTCTAGTTCACGTCGACGATGCAAACATCCGCGCTATGCGCAACGAATCACTGAAGTGGATTCCGGAATCGGCACAGTAAACCACTCTAAAAGCGTCTCTGTAGACAATGTTAGGAATTTTAACACTGTTTGTCGTTTCATCGGTAGGTAAGCTCTAAGAGATTCCAGGGATTTGTTGCTGTAGTTTTATTAGTTGTTAAAATCTTGAGTATTTTATTTTTTATCAATAAAATTGAATTCAAGTACGAAAGTAGTATTGTAATTCATGCACAGAAGCAGTAAAAACAGTACTAAGCGCAAGTTTGGCAAATCAAAAGTCGTAAAGTATGTTAAGGCGCCGTCATAGCACAATATTTCACCCAAACACACGTTTACGCTGCTTCATTTAGAGTTGAAAATCGTACATCACATTTCATAGTAAAACGAGATAGGCGCGTTCATTTTTTTGGCCGTTTTTAATGATATTAATCGTAACAAGAACACAAATAAAAAAAGTTGCTCGGTTAAACTTTAGAGAACCAATCTGGCTATTTAATAATTGAAAAAAAAATGTGGTGTAATCTCTGTAAATTTAGAAAACTACGCTCCAATAGTTTTTTCAAGAAGATAGTTTTTGTGTTTTTTTTTCAAAATGAGAATGTTTTACAAAATGGTTCTTCGGTTAAATTTGACTTGGTTGTTTCTTCTGCCAGCTGTATTTTTTTGTACCTGATCATCATAATTCTTCATATCAAACTAGGCGCAAACAAAATACTTGTTTTTGATTTCGTGTAATACGTCTATTGTTCTTAAGATCAAAATGTCTTGGTTCTTAGGATGAATGTAATACATTGTATGACCTCTGTGTGCTCATAATTTTAACTTACTTTTAGCTCTTTGTTTATCTCATATATCACACGTTCATGTCCAATTCGAGCTATGAAGTATAGCATTAAGGCCAAACACTTTTGACTTTGTTTTCGCTTCCTGACTGTCGTTATCGTTTTTAAATCTTGATTTAGAGTCGCCTCCTTCGACGAAGTCTTTTTATCTGTGTATAGTAGAGTAGTAGAGCACCACTTTTGATCTTTATAGCTAGTGTTGTGCTTCATATGTCGATACACGTCCCTTGCCGAGTTCGGGTGAGATGCGTGTGCGCATCTGTACACGAACTAGGTCATGCAATTGCATAACTGTTGGCTATTTCTACACATCGATGGTTGGTGTTGGTATAGTTGACATAGTACAAGCTTTGATATGGTCTTATTTATAAGAGAAGGTCGATTAGAAGCTAAAATTGTTTTTCGATTAATCTTCATCAACGTTGATACTACACTTGAGCGATGATTTCCTTGAATTTACTTGATAAATACTCAACGCAATTAATTTCGCGTTGTTGAGTATAGTCCTAAAATAATGCTAATCCAATTAACCCAAGTGATTGTGTGTGACAATCTGTGATCATAAAATATTTTTACGTTTTAAATGGTATATATGGAAATTACAGACACGACGAAACGATGACAGCCTAGTTGCAAAAGGCCTGCCTCTCAAGCCAGAGGGAGCGGTTTCGAATTCGAACCCAGCCGACGGCACGCACCAATTTGTTAATTTTGTGAACATATGTGCATATTGTATGTCATCTGCTACATGAATGGAGCCCGATGTATGGCGACAGGCTCGCCCCCCGTCCCATTTGGGACTGAATATCGTCCGGCGAAGCAAAACATGGCTGCGTCACAAATCTGAAGAGAACCACTTTACAGAATGGACAAACACTGAAGGCTGCAGGAAAACTGAAGATGCCGTTCCGGTGACATCAAAAAGATTTGCACGCAACCTCATCCGACTAAATAGGGACCAAACCCGCAAAGTTATAGGCACTATAACGGGTCACTGCTCCCTAAACAAACACCTATTTAACATTGGTGTCACCGACAGCCCTCTGTGCAGAGGATGCATGGAGGCAGAAGAAACGCCGCGGCACGTGCTCATGGAGTGCAGGAGCGTGGCAGAACACCGGGCTCAGTTTTTTCAATCCCCATCGTCACTTCCGGAGGTCTGTCGCAGCCTGAAAAGGCTGCTGGACTTCTGGGAGCACCTGGGCTGGTTGGAGTGTAGGGAAGGGAAGAGCAGTAAACCCCACGCACAATGGCCCAATCAAGTGGCTAAGTGCGGAAAACGCCCTGCTAAAACAAACAACAAACATCGTCCGGCGAAGTGTGGGTGTTGTATTACACCTCTGCCAGCCCCTTCGGGGGAAAGGCGTGACGATATGTTATGGAAATTACAGAAGTCTGTCCAATGAGTTCACAATACACATCCGCTGTAGGTTAGGAAATAATGTGTTAGTATAAAAAAGTAAGTAGGTACCTATAGTTACCGTTATCATAAACCTCACAACTTTTGACAATTTGTAATCACAAGTCACAACGTAGTAGATAACCCCCGGTTCGAGCGTTTGGGGAAAACGATTCGACTTAAATTAACTTTGTTTGTCCTCGTTGTGATTCATACGTTCACTATCAGCTAATATTAGTTCTTAATGTACTCGAGGGAGAGTGAAATGTGTTCCCTTGAAACGAGTGTCGGTCACCTTCACAACAGTGCTCACAACTAAAGGCATTACTACTAGTTTAATTATGTAACGAATTAAGTAAAGGTTAAAGTTGGAACAGAAGATAACATGGTAATTTTCTGTAATTACCATGTTATGTTATCTTCTAGTATTCATATACCATGTTATGTTTTAGAGTAATTAATATTATCCTAACAAATATTATAAATGCGAAAGTGAGTTTCTTCGTTTCTTTGTTTGTTTGTAACGCTTTCACGCTCTAACTAATCAACCGAGGCTCAACTAATTTTTGGGGGCTGAGCTACCCACGTCCGTAGGAGTGTACTTTATTCTGATTCCCTACACGTGGTCCCCGGGTAGTGCTAACCGGGTAGCAAACTCTGGTGGGAGGCTTCGGCCGAGGCTAGTTACCACCCACCGGACCAAGCCATGCCGTGAAATGACCTAGTCGTGTTTCGGGATGTAGTCCGGTGTAACCGTTCCGAAGACGGGTCTGAGCATTAGCGCACTTGCAGCGCCTCACTCAACTGCCGTCTTTGTACTTCTTCACTCTACAAAACTTCAAGGCTAGAGTGAATAAGTACCTTATAGGTCGTCGTGCTTCATCTTAGACCACAACGTCGCTTAACATCAGGCGAGTTGGTGGTCAAACGCCGACCTATTCTGCATAAAAAAAAAAAAAAAAAAAAAAAAAAAAAACCGATCACCATGAAATTTTGCATACACGTTGTCTGGGGTACAGAAAAGGACATAGGGTACTTTTTATCCCGAAAAAATATACGGTTCCTGTGGGACCGCGGGTGAAACCGCGGGACGCAGCTGGTACAAAAATACACTTCAGATAATTATTTTTTTGTGTGGTAGGAGCGAGAAAAGCGATGATGCCTAGTCGGAGAGGTCTCGCCTCTCCAGCCAGAGGGAGCGGGTTCGGACCTAGCCGAAAGCACGTGCACCAATTTGTTCATTGTGTGTACATAATTATGTGCGTATTTAATGCCATATGCTACATAACTGGAGCACGTTGTATGGCGACAGGCTTGCTCCCTGTCACATTTGCTGTTGAATATCAGCTGGCGAAGTTTGGGTGTTGTTGTACGTTTCTGCCAGCCCCTTTGGGAGCAAGGCGTGACGATAAGTATATGGTAGGAGTAGAAGATACGAATATACGAAGTTTTTGCCCTTAAACAAAATTGGGAACGCCGCAACGTTCACGGGAAAAAATGAGAACAACCCTGTTAAACCCTAAGCCAAGCCCTTGATCAAACCATTATTGTTGTTCTGCGTCTATTGTCTAACTAATGCTACACGTGTGCCCACTGGCCGTAGCTACGCAAGCAACTTCAAAGAGACTTGGCGTGCTTTGCCCCGCGAACTGGCTCATTGGGTTGCAGCTACACAGAGACGGGCTCCAGTCACTCGGCCGGCTGTAACTAACGGTCGCTGTGACCGCTCGCTCTGCCTTGCTGGAAACGAGCAGCGTGCCTTGTGTTGATGACTCACTGAGATTCCAAATTGGTCATTCAAACAATCGTTGATCAATATTGTTTTAATGAAAGGCGATATTTTTAGATTTTACTAAAAACAATCTTTGACATTTTCAAAACAATAGCTATTTAACTTTGTTAATGTGGAAGACACAAAGAAATGAGTGTCACTCGATCGATTGTAGTTTTTGCTTCTGGCAAATTAGATCTTGTAGCTACTTCCAATAGGGAAAGAATTCGCATGTGCTTGTAAACAAGCAAAAAGTGAGCGGTAGAGCGCCATTCGACCAGTTCGGTACAGTCACTCTAAAAGTATTGGAAGGTCGCCGAGATTGCAGCCGGTCCTCACTTTTCTTAGAATCACTAACCTTTTAGAAAACGCATGTTTGTTGTACGTGAGTGGGTTATATATATATTTTGCAGCAAATAACATCCAAACTCAACTATGAAGTTGATCTGGGGTGTTGGAAAAAATGTCAGTACTTTATTATTGTGTTTCTGTACCTATTAAATTAAACCTAACAAGTGTGACGAGATGTGACGTCATAATAGTTATTTCTTGCAGAGATGTGACATGAACATGACAAAGTAATATGTTAACAGTCAGCTACCTCATAAGTAAGCTTTTGTCTCTCATCCTTGTTTGTTTATGTATTTCACTGCGTAATACTTGGAAATTTGGATCTTGGGGAAAACACTCTTTTGTTTCCTTACTAATTGCTGTGCTTTTGCTTACTTTTGAATGTTGTTTCTGAAGTTTTCAAATTAAAGTTAAAAACATGCAATAAGTAATACGAGTTGGATAAAGTTTTCTTTTGAAGACGTAAAATCGTAAGAAAAAATTGACGGAGCAAATACCCAAAAACACTGAAAAATGTTTTTTCAGGAAGCAAGGAACTGCTTTTCTAGTTTCGAATATTAGCGGTTTGTATTAAAACACAAGCCTCCGTCGAGCTCCGCGTCGCGGAGTGTCGCGGCGCTCGCATAGGGGTCCCAGCATCCCACGTAACAATCAATAGTAGGCAGCTATTAATGTAGATTACATTGTGGTACTTGTACTGCGGTACATTGCCTCGTGTCAATTCCCGTCGCCGGCCGATCCCGTCCCGTTATGAATTCATACGCTCGAACCGCCACCAACGCTGCCGGTGACCGCCCTACGACGTATTTATTGCGTTCAAAACGTTCACACTTGAGTCGGCGCGGCTGAAAGAGATGGCCTAAAAGGCAAATTGCTTTTTTATCACTAATAAAAGTTAATCTTTATGACTGGCATTGTGTTATTTTGATACTATAGGAACATATATAATGCCTTGATAGGGAAATATTCTCGGTAAACAATGAGATAAATCACAAGTAAATTTCATTGTTACGTCACGTGATATTAAAACAGGTGAGTTTGTGATAACATTACACCATATAATATGTATACTTAGCTGTGATAAAACGAATGTTTTCGTTACTTATAAATTTTATCATTGTTTCATTTTGCGGTCAGCGTAGGCGTAGGTCTACACTGCAGCTGTTCGTTGTGAAAGTGAATATTGGGCCCTACCTAGTTGGGCATGGATGGATGAGCAGATAGAAAGTGTTTTTTCCCTCATTGTGACCATTATGCAGTGTTGGGAAATACTGCACGCACATTGATCACGCGCTATTATTGAAGCGTCCAAGCCCTATAAAACCCGTATGTGTGTGCTGTGCGAGCAGATGTTGTCTAATTTAGAAGAGTCGATGGTAAATTGACTCAAACGATGGTTTGTATGTTGGAGTCTATTTTCTTGCGAGCGTTGGCGGCGCCATCTATTACAGTTAGTTGAGTTTATTACACGTTGCATTCATTCATGCACGGTTGAGACCTTAAAGGAAATATAATTATTTTTATGGCTCAGACAAAGATATTGGTCTAGAGCTGTTATACTATTCAACAATTTTGAGATGAACTAGGAGCGTCATGTGTTTAATACTTATCGTCACTATCACAAGACCATTACCTTCCTCAAATTTAACATAATCATAAACTGCGAGAAGTAGGTAACAGGGTCTTCGTATCTCATACTTTCAGATAAGATAACTCCGAACCCCATGAAAGTAACTATTGAATCTGTGTCCGTACGCCCATCGATCTCCCCCACACGCGCCATAAGATAACCGTGCTCAACACGTGTCCCCAATTCGAGCCGCGGTACAGCTACACGTCGGTCGATAGCCAGTTAGGCACAATTACATCATTGGCCACGGACACGCAAACCCCTCGTTTCCACGGGAGAAAACAACCTACCCAAGAACGGTATAATCGTTCCGGGAATCTACCTATAGGGCTCGCAGCTTGGACGTTTGCAAAGAAGGGCACTAGACCACACGTAGTGTCACATGCTTTCGAATATAATACACGATGTTTATGCTAACTTGATACATCGGTACGTTTGCTCTGTACCGAGCGGACGTATTATCAAGTTGTAAGTCTCTCGGTATGAACAAATTGCTCGCATTAGTATGCTATGCGACTCTGTGTGTGTTCCCAGCGCTGCAGTCGTGGCGTCTGCTTATCACAGTGCGTCGACCTCCGCCCTTTAGGATCGACCAGGGTCATTGATCTTTAATCACTACCACACTTTTGAGGTTCTGGTGTCCCTATTCTTCATTTCACCTTTGTTTACATTTTCTCGTTGCTATTTTTGTCGACTATACAGCGTCGTTAGCTAGCAGAGTCTAATCATTTACTTTCACAGATCTGAAAAGCTTCGCAAATTTTTACTTATTCTATAAAATCCATTTATTCTATTACCATTTAACGATCTTAACGATACTTTCTCCAGGCAGACGTGTCTCTGGAAAGTGGACCGGGTGAGCTTGTGGCAATTAAATTTTACACGCATTTCTATAGACACGCTGCGCCGTTCGGCTTCATGTCGTTAGTCATTCGCTTCTCTTTGCCCCAGTAGAACGTTTACTTACTATTTATACAGCTGTTTGCTTGTAACATCCTTCTTATGTCCAGTCCTTAACGCAAGGATCGTGACCAATTAGACTATCAGGGGCCTTACCGCAAGTTTTGATAGTTAACGAAAACTTTTTTCGTTTTCGTTTGGCTCCATACATTTAACCTATTTACTTAACGTTTCTACTGGGGGCGCTTTGTTGAAATGTACGGCCAAAACATTCGAAAAAAAAATCCGTCTGTTTCTTGCACTATGTTTACAAACTGTTGAGTACTATGTTTATTATCTAAGAAATCAAAATCAGCTACCGAACTCGCATTCAAGCTTCTATACCCATTGAAACATGAGATCAGTATCATTCTATCATTACAATCCTGGGCGTGGTTGGACTGTATAAACAATGTGATGTTGGCCTGTCCTGCCTGGCTCTTTGGCTTCGTCTTTTTCTCTGTGATCACTTGCCCGTGACGTTTCTGCCTCCCCGCGTAACGTGATACGACATGTCAAAATGAGCTTATCTTCCTTTGAAATTGTGTAGTCTCATTAAGATTTCAATCATTATTTTATATTGTGTTTGGGGTCGAATCAACGATAATCACTATCAGGGGGAAAATGAGGATGATTTAATTCGCACAAAGAAAAACATTGGCAGAAACTTAATTTATTTGAGTGTAAAACGATTCTGTTCACTATAAATTTATCATCTGAAAGCCAATAAAAGCTATGCTAACTTAGCCAAGTTTATTTTCATGTTTATAGCCCTCGGAGCTTTTACCAGTTACCAGCTTACGATATCCATTGAAATAATGGTCAAGTCATTCGATTAGACTCCCTTGGATTCGTTCAGCTCCTATAAAAATAAATTAACGACCAATGAAACTTAACATGCAGCTTCCACGAAGAACAAGTTAGAGCATAGTAGTTGGCTTTTTTATTGCTTCTCTTAATAAGCTTAATTAATTCCTTACAGACACAGGTTACCGTTACTCATTGGTTTTTTTTGAAAAAAAGAAAAAAAATATCATATGAGCTGTAGACCTCGCAGCCGGCGTCTGTCTTCCTTTACAGGCCGATTTGCTCAACCGTTTCATGTGGAATGTTGTGAGCAGGGTCGATAATTGCGCAGAATATTTTTGCCGAGTCAGTTTTTGGCGGAGATACCTCCGCCGTTTATTACTTTAGTAATTAATAAACCTACTTACAAAATTTTAAGAGAAACCGTTGAATAATGCGACCTGTTGAGTGAGGGACGCTGAGATTCTTACCGAGACCCGGACAGAATTCAGACATACGAAAGAATTTTTGTCGAAGACACAAACTCATAGACGCTCGGTCGGTCGCAAGATTGACAGAGTGATTCAGTAGCCGTAGCCGGAGCTAAATTTGCGTACAATACATTGCATATTCAGCCACCTACACGGTACTATATTCGTCTCAGCCGATGACCTACTAGTCCGACAGGTTGCCAGTCAGCATGCCTACGTATTTACATCACACGGCGAAATACCAACAGGCTCTCACTCGCGACCCTCCGAACCATTGACTCGGATACTTGAGAGGGCCGACCCTCCTGACCTTTTTTACATTTTCACGCACATCATTATATTTTCTGCGGCGCTGTGCTTTATTTCAGCTTTCGTGACCTTTTCTCGAAAACTCCTTTGTAGGTGTTTGTTGGAACAATTCTTGATTTACGGCGAAACTTGTGCTCTTGCGCGAGACTTAATCTGCGGCCGTTACAATATTTATCGTTTTATTTTCTTCGACTTGTTTACGTTTAAGTGTTTGTTTTTTTTTTCAGAATAACAGGCTATTCCACAAATTACTGTTTTAGTTGAGATGAGGTATCTAACTGTCGACACGAACGTCGTTTTTTTTTATTAGCTTTACAACTTAAGCCTTGAATATTCGCCAAATGCGTCTATTCAACTCGTAATAGTGAAGAAGCTACGGACCCTACCGATATGAAAAAAATATCACCAATAAGATCATTCTGTTACCTATTAATTAGCCTGATTAAAATATTATATTACTTACTAGATAGCGAGTAAAAAAATATTAAATGAACGTTGTTTTCGTTCTCATGGCGTGCAATACCGTGCTTACGGAGATTACGTTACTATATATTTTTACACCTTCGGATAGGAAATTAAAAATATGATTGATCGTCCTTTTACCATATTTTTAGAGCTAAAATTGAGTTAGTTTAGTAATATTTTGTGTTATTTTGAAGTATTTCGTCAGATCACGTGACCACTGACACCCGCGAGCTCCTTTGCGGGGGACGGGCCAGTCGGCGCCAGCGCCTCACGAAGGAAGGACGTACTCGCCTTGCCGAAAAATATTTTCGCATTTTTTTTCTATTTGTACGTAAATCATCAATTAAACAGTGCTTAATTATCCAGAGACAATCAAAAAAAGTAGTTTTTCAAGACATTTGATAAGTTTTTAGTGACTTTACTACTAGTGAAAATATTTGGACAATAATTGATCGCGTTGTGAGTAGAGGGTACAGAAGGTTGATCCGATGAAAATGGGAGATGTCACTAAGGCAGCTAGGCGTAACAAAAAAATTGGACTCCAACTAGGTAGCTAAGTGGTAAGTACCTACCTACCTATTAATATTTAATTACCACATAAATATTTTTACCCGTTTGTTCTTATTGTGTAGACTGAAGTGACTAACCCTAGTGTCTGAGTTTTTAGTGGCATATGATTCGGTCTGACGTTTGTTTTCCTGATAAAAATACTTAATAGAAAACTACAGACGTGTCCTCCGACCTATGTTAACTCTCAGGGCTTCACCGTCCATTACACCTTATTGCGATGATTGTTGGATTTAGCCGCCGACGCTGTGCGACCATGAACCTTATTTTGCTGTGATACGAGCCGCGGTCGCGCAGCGTCGTGCTGTACTACAATCATCACACCACGGCACGGGCCCCATTGTACATGTTGCTCATGATAATTATCCAAGTGCAAGACTTGTCAGAACTGTGTTTTTGTTTTGTTATGTACAAATGTACCTATATGTGTCATATTAGTACATTGCACAGGGTTATCGGTATAGGGTGTACTAAGCCAAACGGGGGTCATTGTACTCTTCATTATAAACAACGATTACTTTTTAAACTTTTTTATTTGTAATATAAATCGGGGAAAAAAGCATCTGCTTACATTTTGTCGACGATCGATGAGCTTTCTGTATGAAACAGCTGTTTTTTTTCTCGTGATTTCATTTGATTTAATTATTCACAAAAATTATACTAAGGTCAATATACCTAAGCCATTTCAAATTGAAACTGTGGCATACTTGCTGATGCCCCAACACCTAGTTAATAACATAGAAATGGGGAGTATTCTATAGTTAATAATAATAAATAATCCTTCTTGAACAATCGGGTAAAAATAAAATAATGATAATTATTATGTGTACTTACGATGTCAATATCGGAAAGCGGTCGTTGCGTGCGAACGGTGTAAATGACTAATACTATTTTTTGTTTTTGGTATAGCACATTTCCTAAACTAACCTACCTAAACTAGAAACAATCACATTTTTATGTTATAGCTGACCAACCACGGTCCGCAATACATTATTATTTTTAGCAGTGTAGTGAGCATATTTTTCTAACTTATTCTGGTTTGTTAACCGACTTCAAAAATTAGGACGCACTCAATTACATTGTATAAATTTTACGAAATGTTTGTTGCAGCATAACTTCGTCATTTATTTTTTATTTGAAAGAATATGCTTACTAACACTCTGATCAGTCACTTTGATCAAAATAAAGTATTTTTTTGTAAAAAATAGTATTTAATACAAAAATTCAAGCATTTGCATTCAGAAAGTAGTGTTCCGAGTTATGGCCATTGAATTCGAAAGAAAAGTTATTACATTTTCTTACAACAATAACCGAGCGAGAGATCGTTAGCGAGCGAAGCGTCTATGCTTCAGATTCGACGAAAATGCTTTCGTATTTCCGAATTCCGTCTGGATTTCTGTCCGGATCTTTGCCCAGACCTGTCTTAATCTACAGGTCGCATTTCTTAACCTATTCTCTTGAAACTTTGTGAGTAAGTCCGATATTTAAAAAGAATTTTCGTGTCTAGGCGGTTATTGGAAATTTTTCAATATGGCAGAGATGTGATTTAAAAAAGGATATATCTGCATAATTGGAAAATTTCCAAAAAACTTTTTGATCCGAGTCAAAACAAAAATTTATATAATTGTCAAACCTGCTCACAAAATTTCACGAGAATCGGTTGAGGAATGTGACCTGTAGAGGAGGACAAATACAAATACAAATAATTTATTTGGGTATAAAATACATGTGACAATTTCAAATCGGACAGACATCGGTCACGAGATCTCCAGCTCACAGAGTCACTATTGTATGTATTTTTATTTATTTATATTTATTAAATACAACAATTTCTTTGGTAACTGATACCAACCTGCATCTAGTCTTAATAGTTATTTTAATCTAGTCTCTATTGCATGAAGACTAGAATAGTAATATATTTTAAACTGGGATTATAAATTGGTAATTGTTTTATATTTTATGGTATCATGGAAAGAGACAAACGAGACGCTTTGAGTAATATGAATATTGTGTAATTAATATCTTTAAATTGCTCTATTTCATTTTTTCAGAAACAGAGATCAACGAAATTATCAAAGTTTAAACACAAGCGTTCAGCCAACAAAAAATGCAAGTACTGAACTAAGGTGAGTTAAAAGACATTTAACATCTTATATTATTAGGGTGACAAGCATAGTGCATAGTCAGAGCTATGCCAAGTGGAAATGCTATTGCTAAAGTTATCGTATGTCCGGCGTCCAGCGTCTGATTGCACGGATGTCCGATTGTTTTCCACTACAGATCGCATTTCTCAACCGATATTTGTGAAATTTTGTAAATTTAGGTTTTATTTAAAATAGCGGAGATATGTAATTTGTGAGACGTTGCTCATAGAGCCACTACTTATAATCAGAGTGGCGCTGAACTGCTATGGGCATGCGTGACGCCAGTACAACCATTCACTTAGCGAGCGCGAAGCGCGAGTGAAAAACTTCCGTTTCAGTACTAAAAACTTATCCTATATTTTTATCTACAGATGCCTAGTTCAAAATCATCCGAAAGTTATCAGAGCATCCGAGGAACAGGGACTTTTTCACCTTCGAATAAACTGGTAATCATTTTTTTTTTGTGTACACAATGTACATAAATAAATTATTGATACGAGCGTTGGGACTTAGTATGGTTGCAAATTAATTATTATTTAATATTGTTTTTAGGAACAACAATATCAGTCTTCATTGCCGAATCTCATCGTCGAAGAAGAAGCAGAACAAGAACAGAAAGACAAAAGTTATTGGCGTATTATAACATTAGCTTCTTCTTCGTAAAATTTAAGGAAATATCAAGACCCAATGGTTTTGGTTGCGCCAAACAATCGATAGACTTGATTGGAGAAAAGCAAACAGGTCTTGCTTCTAAATTCACCTTTTTGTGAATAAAGAGTAACAATAGTAAATTATGTACCGAGGGCACAAAGCAGTGCCTTACGTCGCGGGCGGCTTATTGTACCTTGAGCGTAACGAGGGAATCTAAAGTTAACTCCCGAGCGCAGCAAGGGAAGATGAGTCCTGAGGGCAGCGAGGGGTTCAAGCCGCCCAAGACAAAAACACTGCTTTATCCTAGAAGCGAATCCTCTTCTAAAAATACTGTCTAATATTATACTCTCTCATAACTAATAAAAAGGTACTAGTAAGGTACAGTCTTTTATTTTAAATTTCGTGCAGCTCGAGGAGCACGTGCTCGTATTTTTTTCTTGGTAGCTAGTTCAATTTTCAAATAAACTCTTCTTACAGTGCTTATTCTGAGTTTTCATTCAATGTTAATCTCTTTGCTTGGAAACTCCCAACTGCAAGCTTCGCTCGAATTTATGTTTCATCTATAAAACCAACATTTGATTTTCATGTGTTAGATTAAGGATGTGTTAATCTGAGCGATTACTGCCTTTAAAGCATTTGATCTATTGATATTTTTTGATTCTCGGTTTATTTTGATTATTTTTTTGGTGTTTGCTAAAATCTAAGCACTATACATGTATTTCAGCTACAAAAGGTTTTTCAATATCCAATCTAAGACCCCTTTAGTCCAGCTAGAGAGGATTTTTTTACTATATTAACTACTAGCTGTTGCTCACGATTTCGTACGCGTAGATAAAAAAAAGCTCGTTCCGTTAGTTTCTTGTATTTGTCATTCACAGGTCCCACTCCGAACCTGCACCCTTCTCTCTACCATCATCATATTGCCAGACCATGGTACGGGCAACAGTTATCTAGTTGGCATTGGCAATTGTCTTTATACTGGGTTTGGCTGGCACTGTCCGATTAAAACGTCACGCTCAGACAGGTGTCTATGGCAAGGGTAGCGGGTAGGTAAGCCGTTAACTCGGCCTCCAAGCTAAATCTAATAGGTAGCCAAGTCTAATATGGAGTAGATAGTTACAATTTGTGTAGTAAGTAGGTTATATACTTGTTGGTAATAGGTAGAAGTACTAGGAGTTACTCGTACTATGCCAAATATTTCAGTCTGAATGTTTAGTAGGAATTACCTACTACTCGGAACCAGCCAAGCCAAGTAGGCAGTATATAGATACTATGTATATGTAGTAATTAGGTAGATACTTGTAAGTAGTATCCTTCTTCTTCTACCTATAAGACTTGGCTGGCACCGACTTCAAATAGATGGGTAGCGCTTATAATAATTATATTAATTAATATTAGTGCTTATTTGTGGTTTGGAAGTCGCTTTAATTTTGTTACAATGATCACTTAAAACATCTTCTAACTTGACTTTTATTGAAAATCAGTTTACTAAAAAAATTAAGTAAACAAAATTAAGTCAAAGTGTAGTTTTTTATATCGTAAATTATGACACTTTTGTGCTAAGATTATTACACTCGAGGCGGTATTATAGCGCGAGCCGTATGCGAGCCCACTAATGGAGCCAATAGTGTAAATTATTAACGCACACGCGTTTCATGTGACGTTTTTCATCATACATGCGAGGGGAAAAAACAGACTTGCATTAGTCAATACATTTTTCTGAAAATGTATGCGCATTTTGCTGCTTTTCCACTTATCAAAATTTTACTAGGCATAATAATAAAGCGAGTACTTTGTTTAAATTATCATACCTAATTAATTGTCAATATTTTGATAAAAAAAATAATGTTTATTTACTGTTATTACGTAGTTATGATACTTTAAATCAAGAATTTAAGAAAAGTAAAAAAAAACTCTTGTTGGTTTATTTAAAAAAAAGTCTAGTTTAGTTACTAGTGCGATAATGGTAAAGTAACAGCACACGTGCTTAATAGCTCGGATTATGATCTAAAACTGATGTAATAAAGTCCTTTTTACGAGTGAGAGTGATGAAAATGATATTAAACACAAACGCGTTTTTAACTTCGAGTAGGAACATAATTATCAGCAAAATCAGGCAAGAAACTATCGAGATAATAATGAGGTTGTAAGTTCTAGGTCCACTATGTTTTCAATCATTTTAGTCATTTTTATACTACCTGCTGATTATGTAAAACAGATTAGTACTTCCAACTCGTAGAATACATTTTTTAAGCGGGCCGTCGATTGAACAGCTCTGCTAGTCCTAGTAAATATGTTTTTTGTTATGAGATTTTTGAAATGTTGTAAGCATTGGTTTAGGATAGGTTGAGTAATTTATCCCTGGTACCGGAGTTCTTAGGATGCCCATCAGGAGCCCTATTCTTACGAAAGATATTTTCTGATCAATGTCTCTCTCGTTTTAAAAGTCATAATGAGAGTGACCAAGAAACATCTCACGCGTCAAGAATAGCCCTCCAGAGCCATTCTTACGATATTATATTATTTCCCCTATTCCTACGCACGAGATATTTTTTGGTCAATGTCTCTCTCGTTTGAAAAATCATAAAAGTGAGAGGGACCAAGATAATATCTCACACTTCAGAGAGTCCGTGGTCTACGATTGTTTTTTTAGATTTTACACGCACGACCAAAGAGAATCAAAACCTTTAGATGCGGGATATTTGTGAGTACATACTTAATCTACCTATACTTATAAACAAACTACCGCGCTCATGCTGCTTATAAGGCTCAACTTTAAAACGCCGTTGGCTTCAAATAATTTAGTAAAAAAACATTACAATAAAGCATAACATCACAGAGGGCTTTCATTTTTAGGCAAAAATATTTTTTTCACGGTGTTTCGTCTGAATTTGTTTGTCTTTGAGAAATGCTAGCTCAATGTTCAAAAGCTTCGAGCGTTGATCACTAGAGGCGCTAAAACCAGCTGAGCGCCGAATGCCAAATGTCATTGGCGCATCTTAACCCCTTAAGCAAAATAAGCCTGAAAGTAAACTTTCGTGTTTAGAGGTATGGTAAGGCTTGCTTGCGTCATTATCATATCGGATATAAAATTATAGAATGTATTTTTGACAAGTTTTCCTCTATTGATGTCTTGAACTCGGTGTTACAAAGTATTTAGAATAATTTTCGTGTTGATATTTATAATTTTTAACTAAGCAAAACGTAAACATATCGTCACGCCTTTCCCCCGAGGGCAGAGGCAGAGGCGAGAGGCAGAGGTGTGCAACATCCACACTTCGCCGGGCGATATTCAGTCCCTTATGTGACAGGGGGCGAGCCTTTCGCCATACATCGAACTCCAGTCATGTAGCAGATGACATACAATACGCACATAATATAAGTTCACACAATGAACCAAATTGGTGCGTGCCGTCGGCTGGGTTCGAACCCGCTTGCTTGAGAGGCAGGCCTTCTCTGGCTAGGCTATCAAAAAAAAAAACGAGTTTATGATTCTCTGAGCATCTATCATAAATATTAATATAAAAATGGTTCTGAAAACGTTGTAACACAAAAGTCGCCAATAGATGAAAATTTATCAAAAATAGAATCTACAATTTTAATTGTAATCTAATAAAGTCGCGAGCGAGCGAGACAGCTGCCAAGCTTTACCATACCTCTTAATAAAAGAAAGCTATAAAGGTATCGTGTGTCTCTGGAACCAAATAACCGTGCAGATAATAATCCTGTTGCGTCTTCGTTCTGTATTACTCCATACAATCTGATCCACCGGTAGGAGAATCGTATGCCATGTAACCAGCGCTGAAACCCGATAGTCGTTTGTTGAAGCTATCATGATAACTGCTCGTGATAATAACAATATTATAGAGACCCTTTATATAATTATGCTGTCTGAATAACGTTTTTGTATTCACTTTAGGATTTCTTAAAGGGATGAAAAGGCCAAGGTAAACTGGTGATTTTTCCGAGGTTTTCATAAAACATGTTGTTTTTAACCCCCAACGCTATAAGTTTGAAGTCTCTCTCTCTCTCTCTCTCTCTCTCTGCGTGTGTGTGTGTGTGTGTGTGTGTGTGTCTGTCTGTGGCATCGTAGCTCCCGAACGGATGAAACGATTTTGATTCTGTTTTTTTGTTTGAAAGGTAAATTTGTTGGAGCGTTCTTAGCTTATGTTTGATGAAAATCGATTTAAAAAATAATAATATGCTTTTTGTCATAAACGTGTAAACAATTTCTGAAGGGAGGGTATTCAAAACAATCGTAATGTACATGTAAACAACTAACACTTCACATCCAAACCATGTACAATATGTGGGTAATTTTAGTATGAATCGAATGGACACCAAGATCAATACGGCAGAAAGACACCAAAGAAAAACAATACGAGGTCTGTCCTCTTCCGTGGTCCAGCTAAACGTGCCGGTTGGCGGGGCGGGCGCAGGGATGTTAGGCGGCCACTTAGAAATCCTTGTGCCGAGCTGGCTGAAAGCTGGTATTGACAACGAAAAACTAGTACGCCTGTGCTCCGCTGCGGCGCTGCTAACACTGATATACAAACTGTGTCGGAAATAGCATCCTAGTGAAAAAAATTGATATTTAATTTTCATATACCGTTAACAGAGGGCAGTATTTATCGAAAGCACCGAAGAAACATCACTTTAAACCGAGCGCCCGCAATGCTTTCAGGTTTATTGCCTTAAAAAAAAATCATGTGAGGTTTGAACCCGGGCCCCTCAGAGCGAGAGCAATGCACGTTACCACCACACCACCGAACATGTAGTAATAAGTATGATGGAAAATGGTAACCATTTATCAAGACGGCTTGCTGTTATAGAGTTTGATGTCATAAAGGAAATCTATTTCTGATTGGAATGTTTATTTTTTCATATGCATCTCTACAATTTGTCGGTTTTTCAGTATTATCGGTGTATTTTTATCGATTAACGGCCAATCTTGGTATTTTTGCATACAAGGACCGAGTAGTCTTGGTACATGGTACGTGATATTAAAAACTAGTTTGTTTACCAACAAGTACCTACGTCTGACATCCCTGGGCGGGCGACTCAGGCGCTCCCCCACTGACATTCCTTTGACAGTTCGCTCGGAAAACGTCACACAGCAGAGCATAGACTGCATTTTTTTGTGTGTGTTGCTAACACACGTGCAAATATCGTGGCCTCTTGGGTCGTATTGCGTTTAATTGTTTTGTTTCACAACCGATTATAACATTCTGTTGTAACCGACGATTGTTACCGACAAAAAATCAAAATGTCAGTAGTTTTAGGTGCTTCCGGCGTGGTGGGATCATTTGTTCCCGTTTCCAAAATACACTCTACTCGGCTTTCTTTGTATGTTTTCTACACACTACAGATCTCTGTCTGAGATCGTGAAATTTTATCCGCTCGTTCGAAGTGCAACTTATTTCAAGTTCCAGACACATTTCTCAGAATATCCTCTTTTAAAGCGAGAAATTTTAACTGAGCCCCGAGCGCGGTCTAGCGTCGTTATACTAGACTCGGACAGGCTTTGAAGTTTACGATGCTTTTGATAGTGCATGTGTCGAGTAAACTTGACGGTTTATTGGCGAGTCGTTGGCTCGCTGGCGCTGCTTGCGTGGCTTTACGGCCCTAAGTGGATTTAACGGTATTTAAGGTGTCACGGCTGCAATTAATTGCGGTCATGTACAGAATATTGCCAGCAAAAATCATCTACGTTGAAATGTAAGGAGAAAATTGAGAAAGTTTAACGTTTGACCGATCATAGTAGTCTCGGATCGTACTTCTTCTTACATAAGATATCTTCACGGTTTTCCCCCAAAGTGCTGGCAGAGGTGTATTACAACACCCACCTTCGGGTGGCGATATTCGGTCCCTAATGTGACATGGGGCGAGCCTGTCGCCATACACTTGACTGCAGTTATAGCCTTGAATATTCGCCAAACGCGTCTATTCAACTCGTAATTGTGAAGAAGCTACGGACCCTACCGATATGAAAAAAATATCACCAATAAGATCATTCTGTTACCTATTAATTAGTCTGATTAAAATATTATATTACTTACTAGATTGCGAGTAAAAAAATATTAAATGAACGTTGTTTTCGTTCTCATGGCGTGCAATACCGTGCTTACGTTGATTACGTTACTATATATTTTTATACCTTCGGATAGGAAATTAAAAATATGATTGATCGTCCTTTTACCATATTTTTAGAGCTAAAATTGAGTTAGTTTAGTAATATTTTGTGTTATTTTGAAGTATTTCGTCAGATCACGTGACCACTGACACCCGCGAGCTCCTTTGCGGGGGACGGGCCAGTCGGCGCTAGCGCCTCACGAAGGAGGGACGTACTCGCCTTGCCGAAAAATATTTTCGCATTTTTTTTCTATTTGTACGTAAATCATCAATTAAACAGTGCTTAATTATCCAGAGACAATAAAAAAAAGTACTTTTTCAAGACATTTGATAAGTTTTTAGTGACTTTACTACTAGTGAAATTATTTGGACAATAATTGATCGCGTTGTGAGTAGAGGGTACAGAAGGTTGATCCGATGAAAATGGGAGATGTCACCAAGGCAGCTAGACGTAAGAAAAAAATTGGACTCCAACTAGCTAAGTGGTAAGTACCTACCTACCTATTAATATTTAATTACCACATAAATATTTTTACCCGTTTGTTCTTATTGTGTAGACTGAAGTGACTAACCCTAGTGTCTGAGTTTTTAGTGGCATATGATTCGGTCTGACGTTTGTTTTCCTAATAAAAATAATAGAAAACGACAGACGTGTCCTCCGACCTATGTTAACTCTCAGGGCTTCACCGTCCATTACACCTTATTGCGATGATTGTTGGATTTACCCGCCGACGCTGTGCGACCATGAACCTTATTTTGCTGTGATACGAGCCGCGGTCGCGCAGCGTCGTGCTGTACTACAATCATCACGCCACGGCACGGGCCCCATTGTACATGTTGCTCATGATAATTATCCAAGTGCAAGACTTGTCAGAACTGTGTTTTTGTTTTGTTATGTACAAATGTACCTTTATGTGTCATATTTGTACATTGCACAGGGTTATCGGTATAGGGTGTACTAAGCCAAACGGGGGTCATTGTACTCTTCATTATAAACAACGATTACTTTTTAAACTTTTTTATTTGTAAATTAAATCGGGGAAAAAAGCATCTGCTTACATTTTATCGACGATCGATGAGCTTTTTGTATGAAACAGCTGTTTTTTTTCTCGTGATTTCATTTGATTCAATTATTCACAAAAATTATACTAAGGTCAATATACCTAAGCCATTTCAAATTGAAGCTGTGGCATACTTGCTGATGCCCCAACACCTAGTTAATAACATAGAAATGGGGAGTATTCTATAGTTAATAATAATAAATAATCCTTCTTGAACAATCGGGTAAAAATAAAATAATGATAATTATTATGTGTTCTTACGATGTCAATATCGGAAAGCGGTCGTTGCGTGCGAAGTGCGAACGGTGTAAATGACTAATACTAATTTTTGTTTTTGGTATAGCACATTTCCTAAACTAACCTACCTAAACTAGAAACAATCACATTTTTATGTTATAGCTGACCAACCACGGTCCGCAATACATTATTATTTTTAGCAGTGTATTGAGCATATTTTTCTAACTTATCCTGGTTTGTTAACCGACTTCAAAAATTAGGACGCACTCAATTACATTGTATAAATTTTACTAAATGTTTGTTGCAGCATAACTTCGTTATTTACTCATTTATTTTTTATTTGAAAGAATATGCTTACTAACACTCTGATCAGTCACTTTGATCAAAATAAAGTATTTTTAGTAAAAAATAGTATTTAATACAAAAAGTCAAGCATTTGCATTCAGAAAGTAGTGTTCCGAGTCATGGCCATTGAATTCGATAGAAAAGTTATTACATTTTCTTACAACAATAACCGAGCGAGAGATCGTTAGCGAGCGAAGCGTTTATGCTTCAGATTCGACGAAAATGCTTTCGTATGTCCGAATTCCGTCTGGATTTCTGTCCGGATCTCTGTCCAGACCTGTCTTAATCTACAGGACGCATTTCTTAACCTATTCTCTTGAAACTTTGTGAGTAAGTCCGATATTTAAAAAGAATTTTCTTGTCTAGGCGGTTATTGGAAATTTTTCAAAATGGCAGAGATGTGATTTAAAAAAAGATATATCTCCGCATAATTGGAAAATTTCCAAAAAACCTTTTTGACGAGATCACCAGCTCACAGAGTCACTATTGTATGTATTGTTATTTATTTATATTTATTATATACAACGATTTCTTTGGTAACTGATACCAACCTGCATCTAGTCTTAATAGTTATTTTAATTTAGTCTATTGCATGAAGACTAGAATAATAATCTTATACCTTTAAATGAGCAATTCTTGTATATATATATATATATAATTGGAATCTCGGAATCGGCTCCAACGATTTTCATACAAATTAGTATATAGAGGGTTTCGGGGGCGATAAATCGATCTAGCTAGGAATCATTTTTAGAAAATATCATTTTATTCGTGTTTTATCGATAATCAATCTCAACTGAAAAATATGACTCTTCCTGACATCTATTGGCGAATAATAATACTACTATTTTTTGTGAGCAACTAATTGCTTTAACGACACAACAGCAGATGGCGTTGTTAAGTAACACGAAGTCAATGAGTGTTTGCTTTGAGGTTAGACTAAAATCAATTGTTTATTATCCAAAAAACACAATTAAAAAATAAAATAAAAATACCGAGCAAAGCTCGGCCATCCAGGTACTATATTTTAAACTGGGATTATAGATTGGTAATTGTTTTATATTTTATGGTATCATGGAAAGAGACAAACGAGACGCTTTGAGTAATATGAATATTGTGTAATTAATATCTTTAAATTGCTCTATTTCATTTTTTCAGAAACAGAGATCAACGAAATTATCAAAATTTAAACACAAGCGTTCAGCCAACAACAAATGCGAGTACTGAACTAAGGTGAGTTAAAAGACATTTAACATCTTATATTATTAGGGTGACAAGCATAGTGCATAGTCAGAGCTATGCCAAATGAAAATGCTATTGCTGAAGTTGTCGTATGTCCGGCGTCCAGCGTCTGATTGCACGGATGTCCGATTGTTTTCCTCTACAGATCGCATTTCTCAACCGATATTTGTGAAATTTTGTAAATTTAGGTTTTATTTAAAATAGCGGATATATGTAATTTGTGAGACGTTGCTCATAGAGCCACTACTTGTAATCAGAGTGGCGCTGAACTGCTATGGGCATGCGTGACGCCAGTACAACCATTCACTCAGCGAGCGCGAAGCGCGAGTGAAGAACTTCCGTTTCAGTTAATAAAAATAGTAAAAACTTATCCTATATTTTTATCTACAGATGCCTAGTTCAAAATCAGCCGAAGGGTATCAGAGCATCCGAGGAACAGAGACTTTTTCACCTTCGAATAAACTGGTAATCTTTTTTTATTTTTTTGTGTACACAATGTACATAAATAAATTATTGATACGAGCGTTGGGACTTAGTATGGTTGCAAATTAATTATCATTTAATATTGTTTTTAGGAACAACAATATCAGTCTTCATTGCCGAATCTCATCGTCGAAGAAGAAGCAGAACAAGAACAGAAAGACAAAAGTTATTGGCGTATTATAACATTAGCTTCTTCTTCGTAAAATTGAAGGAAATATCAAGACACAATAGATTTGGTTGCGACAAACAATCGATAGGAGACTGATTGGAGAAAAGCAAACAGGTCTTGCTTCTAAATTCACCTTTTTGTGAATAAAGAGTAACAATAGTAGATTATGTACCGAGGGCACAAAGCAGTGCCTTACGTCGCGGGCGGCTTATTGTATCCTGAGCGTAACGAGGGAATCTAGAGTTAACTCCCGAATGCAGCAAGGGAAGATGAGTCCTGAGGGCAGCGAGGGGTTCAAGCCGCCCAAGACAAAAACACTGCTTTATCCTAGAAGCGAATTCTCTACTAAAAATACTGTCTAATATTATACTCTCTCATAACTAATAAAAAGGTACTAGTAAGGTACAGTCTTTTATTTTAAATTTCGTGCAGCTCGTGGAGCACGTGCTCGTATTTTTTTCTTGGTAGCTAGTTCAATTTTCAAATAAACTCTTCTTACAGTGCTTATTCTGAGTTTTCATTCAATGTTAACCTCTTTGCTTGGAAACTCCCAACTGCAAGCTTCGCTCGAATTTATGTTTCATCTATAAAACCAACATTTGAGTTTCATGTGTTAGATTAAGGATGTGTTAATCTGAGCGATTACTGCCTTCAAAGCATTTGATTTATTGATATTTTTTGAATCTCGGTTTATTTTGATTATTTTTTTGGTGTTTGCTAAAATCTAAGCACTATACATGTATTTCAGCTACAAAAGGTTTTTCAATATCCAATCTAAGACCCCTTTAGTCCAGCTATAGAGGATTTTTTTTCTATGTTAACTACTAGCTGTTGCTCACGATTTCGTACGCGTAGATAAAAAAAAGCTCGTTCCGTTAGTTTCTTGTATTTGTCATTCACTCGAGGAGGTATTATAGCGCGAGCCGTATGCGAGCCCACTAATGGAGCCAATAGTGTAATTATTAACGCACACGCGTTTCATGTGACGTTTTTCATCACACATGCGAGGGGAAAAAACACAGACTTGCATTAGTCAATACATTTTTCTGAAAATGTATGCGCATTTTGCTGCTTTTCCACCTATAAAAATTTTCCTAGGCAAAATAATAAAGCGAATACTTTGTTTAAATTATCATACCTAATTAATTGTCAATATTTTGATAAAAAAATAATGTTTATTTACTGTTATTACGTAGTTATGATACTTTAAATCAAGAATTTAAGAAAAGTAAAAAAAAACTCTTGTTGATTTATTTTAAAAAAAGTCTAGTTTAGTTACTAGTGCGATAATGGTAAAGTAACAGCACACGTGCTTAATAGCTCGGATTATGAGCTAAAACTGATGTAATAAAGTCCTTTTTACGAGCGAGAGTGATGAAAAAGATATTAAACACAAACGCGTTTTTAACTTCAAGTAGGAACATTTCAGCAAAATCAGGCAAGAAACTATCGAGAAAATAATGAGGTTGTAAGTTCTGGGTCCACTATATTTTCAACAATTTTAGTCATTTTTATACTACCTACTAATTATATAAAACAGATTAGTACTATCAACTCGTAGAATACATTTTTAAAGCGGGCCGTCGATTGAACAGCTCTGCTAGTCCTAGTCAATATTTTTTTTGTTATGAGATTTTTGAAATGTTGTAAGCATTAGTTTAAGATAGGTTGAGTGATTTATCCCTGGTACCGGAGTTCTTAGAATGCCCATCAGGAGCCCTATTCTTGCTAAAAATATTTTCTGATCAATGTCTCTCTCGTTTTAAAAGTCATAGTGAGAGTGACCAAGAAACATCTCACGCGTCAAGAATAGCCCTCCAGAGCTATTCTTACGATATTATATTATTCCCCCTATTCCTACGCACGAGATATGTTTTGGTCAATGTCTCTCTCGTTTGAAAAATCATAAAAGTGAGAGGGACCAAGATCCGATGAACCAAGATATCTCACACTTCAGAGAGTCCGTGGTCTACGATTGTTTTTTTAGATTTTACACGCACGACCAAAGGGAATCAAAACCTTTAGATGCGGGATATTTGTGAGTACATACTTAATCTACCTATACTTATAATAAAACTACCGCGCTCATGCTGCTTAAAAGGCTCAAGTCTTTAAAACGCCGTTGGCTTCAAATAATTTAGTCACAAAACATTACAATAAAGCATAACATCACAGAGGGCATTCATTTTTAGGCAAACATATTTTTTTCACGGTGTTTCGTCTGAATTTGTTTAGTCTTTGAGAAATGCTAGCTCAATGTTCAAAAGCTTCGAGCGTTGATCACTAGAGGCGCTAAAACCAGCTGAGCGCCGAATGGCAAATGTCATTGGCGTATCTTAACCTCTTAAATACAATTAACAAATTGGTGCGTGCCTTCGGCTGGGATCGAACGCGCTCCCTCTAGCTTGTAGTAGTTGTAGTGTACGTAGTGATTATTGCGTAATTTTTATGTAAGGTACGTAATTCGGTCCGTATCATTGAATCAAACCGTGACGTTCAGCTAACAGTACATTCGAAATGGTTATTTTGCTTTGAATACGTTGGCTGTGTCACGCATGTCACAGTTTTCATGTGTGCATTCACTTGTATAAAGTTGTGTGATATTTGCCAATCATTTCAATTGGACACATCATGTCGTCGTTGGACCTCTACACGTTATTATTTATAGCAAAAATAAAATAATGTTACGGCTCAGTTGCCTGACAGTTATCGTAGGTAGAGTATTGCGGGTACATGAATATTCAAATTAAATTTACGGCATTTATCTGTGGTATACTTATTATTATATAAAAGCGATGATAGTCTAGTTGGAGAAGGACCGCCTCTCAAGCCATAGGGAGCGGGTTCGAACCCAGCTGACGGCACGCACCAATTTGTTCATTATGTGAACATATATGCGTATTGTATGTCATCAGCTACATGCCTGGAGCTCGGTGTATGGCGACAGGCTTGCCCTTGTCACATTTGGGACTGAATATCGTCCGGCGAAGTCTGGGTGTTTTATTACACATCTGCCAGCCCCCTAGGGGGAAAGGCGTGACGATATGTATGCTTATTATTGCTTAATACAACTCTAATGTTGCACAGACAATGCAATAGACTTATACTCTCATATAAATACCATAGGGTTTCTGCTTGAACAGTTTAATGTTACATTCGTAGATGAACAGCCCCCAGACATGCTACATACAACACGCACAATAGGAAGCACCAGCGCCGTCCAGTATTGTAACGTCAGAAGCAACCCGGCGGCGGCGGTGCGTCCGGCGCGGCGTCTGGCGCGGCTATCGATCCAATGCACCGCTCCGCGCACAAAGGGACGCCTCCCCCGCACCCCGACTCGGGATTGCCCTTACAATCATCCCCTATTGAAATTCACTTTAATAGATACCCTTAGTTAGTTTATTACTACGAGTACGTCCCGCTACATTTAAGTAGCCTGAAAAAAACAACTTTTGAAAATGTGATTACCAGAAGCTGGCTAAAATAATGTCTGACATTGACAAGCTTTGTCTGAACAGTTATGAATGTTAACAGCTTTGTTAGTCCTAGAGTAAAATTGACTAGAATTTTATTTGATGTTGAAATATATCATTTAAAGACGCGCTAATTATCGGGTCACAAAAATAGGCATTTTTATAGAAAAGTCGGTTAAACACTTTCCCCCTTAGCAATAAACGTTGTATAAACTCAGAATAGTTCGACAGCGATTTGTCTTTTTCAGTCGAGCTCAAATCCTTATAAGAAAGAAAGAGAAAAAACACTGTCCAACTATTCCAAGACTATACAACGTTTATTGCTAAGGGAATTTGTCTTCAGGTATTGGTTTGTCTTTGACTATTTCCATAAAAACTAGGCTCGTTTCTTAACTAACTTGTTACCGGCTAACATTTCTTTAGATCACGAACCGAGACCCAATTACCGAGTGAGATAAAGAAAGAGACGAAATTCACGTCGCGCAGATATTCGTGCTGATGTTCCGCGAATATTTCAGCGACGTGTATTTCCCTCTCGCATTGTAAACAGGGTTGTCAGAAAGGCAATAACGTCGCGTTGAATGACGCGCTCTTTGTACGCGGTCGCGAGGAGGGTACCGGGGTCTTCGAGGCCCGACGTGATCGTTTGCATGTTATTCTACAGCTTTTTCCTATTGAACACCGTCACCCACGCCCCCTCTATTTGTCGTAGACAGACACTTTCGTGAAAGAAAATGTTACAGCACAATCCGTACCCCAGCTCGTCCGAACGCCTCTTTAATCCAAACGACCCCCCTTACCCCTGCGCAACCGAAGATTTTGAAAATGAAAATGAAAATGAAATTTTATCGGAAAGTACTTTACAGCAAAGTTGTAGATCTTAAAATTCTCTATAAAAATGGTCCCTATGATTTTTTCTCTAAGACCCACTATTTCCCAGATATTGCGCTTGTAAGAATCATGTTCAACATAATATGCATACATTTCCACACCACCTAGGCACCTGTGAGGTAGTGTACTCGGTACACGGATAATCCGAACGCTTCGTGCATCCGAACAGGGTATACATTTTCGGTGTTCGGATCATCGAGGCCCTGCTGTACTTACTTTTATTGATTCGTCAAGCAAGTTGTCAACTTTGCTTGACTTGGTGGCTTGGCAATAATAAGCTCGAAATGTTGGTCTTTGCTGTGCTTCATGAGCTTATGACGTAAATCAGTACTGAATTACTGAATTGCAGAACTTAATAATAAAAAACCTTACATTTTAATTTTATTCAAACCTTAAGGAAGGATAATATAATGTAATAATTAGTCTACATAGTTTAGTATGATACCGTCGGGTGCAGCTCGTGGCAGCCAGCCCTAACGCCCCCGCACTCACTAGTAGCTCCCAACACAACTACTGCTATTTATTCTGTGCTTTAATTTCCCAGCAACAGGCTTTATCGATGCTTTTGAGGATCGGGTTCAGTGACCTCTATCAGGTCTGCTCTTCACTAATTATTACTAAGCATGCAAAATTCTTACATCTGCATGATCAATAAATTAGCTATAAAACCTTAAATTCCTTAATTTCCCTAAACTATTAAATAGGTAGGGATGATTGAAAACAAAACAAACGAAATGCAAAAAAAAAATTGAGCATGACGTGTAATAGATAACGGTATCTAATCGTACAAATTATATGTTTCAATAATTTAGGTACATACGGTAATACCAAACTTCCTATTTGTTTATCTCTTGAACAAAAACCACTTCATAACCGTATCAAGAAGTTATCAAATTATTTGTCTTATCAGTGAAAGGTAGTATTGATTGTATCAGGTGAAAAATTTCGACGGTCTCTGTATAAGTCAAAGTCAAAGTCAAAATGTTTTTATTCAATTTAGGTATCAAAGATACACTTATGAACGTCAAAGTTATTTAAATAGACTCGACCGCCTTGTTCGGATAAAAAGCCTCTACTCAGAAGAACAGGCAAGAAACTGAGGGGCATTATTTTTTCAAATAATAAATAAATTAGTCTCACGAATTTTGGCTTACAACTAGGTAATATCTATAAATATTAGTGGCTACTTGGCGGAAGTGGAAGGCTCCAGACATCTTTATCTTCTAAATAATTCTTAACCTTATAATATCCTCTTTTCATTAATGTAGTTTTTACATGTGATTTGAATTTTCCCTCGGTGAGCCCTGTTATATTTTTCGGGATTTTATTGTAAAAACTAACGCAGTTGCCTAAAAATGACTTTCTTGACTTAGTCAGTCTAAATCTCTGTACAGCTATCCTATCCTTATTTCTAGTGTTATAATTGTGATAGTCACTGTTCAATTTAAATTTATGTAGATTTTTGCGAACGTGCATAATATTTTCAAAGATATATAAAGAAGGTAAAGTTAAAATATTTATTTCTTTAAATAAATCTCTCAATGATTCACGGGGACCCATTCCGTAGATAGCGCGGACCGCTCGCTTTTGCAAAATAAAAATGGCCTCCACTTCAGCAGCTGATCCCCACAGCAAAATGCCATATGACATTATGCTGTGGAAGTAAGCAAAGTAAACCATCCGAGCTGTAGCTATATCCGTCAGTTGCCTAATCTTGCGAACCGCATAAGCAGCAGAACTAAGTCTCCCAGACAGAGCACTAATATGTGGACCCCATTGCAGTTTGGAATCAATGCTTATACCCAGGAACACCGTCGCCTTGTCTATGTTAAGTTTATCGCCCTCAAGCATTACGTTTGGTTCTATATATCTAACATTAGGCATGGAAAACTTTAAACACTTAGTTTTTTTTGCATTTAGTAACAAATTGTTCGCAGCGAACCATCTCGAAATAATAGTCAGTACGTTGTTCACATGCACAAGTTCACTATCTTTCCTATCTGTTCTAAAAATAAGAGATGTATCATCAGCAAATAGAACTATGTCTGTAAGGTCCTTAACCATATACGGCAAATCATTTATATACGCCAAAAATAAGAACGGGCCTAAGATAGAACCTTGTGGTACTCCCATTGTAACTAAAGATCCGGAAGATGTGACGCCATTAATTCCCACTTTTTGTTGTCTATCAGTTAAATATGACTCGACAAGATCTAGAGCGATTCCACGAATTCCGTAGTGGTGTAATTTACGGATCAAGGTGCGGTGTTCTACACAATCAAACGCTTTGGAAAGATCACAAAAGACACCGATGGCATCCTGTGAACTCTCCCAAGCTTCCATCACATGCGTAACTAATCGAACTCCCGCATCTGTTGTTGATCTACTTTTCGTGAAACCGAACTGATTTTCGTTTAATATACTGTGTATGTTAAAGTGACACAACAGTTGATTAAGTATAATCTTTTCAAATATTTTACTCAAAGCCGGAAGCACAGAGATGGGTCTGTAATTCGAGGGATCTGACTTACTACCCGATTTGAAGATAGGGGTAATTTTGCTGTTTTTCATTAAATCGGGAAATGTGCCTCTGTCAATACACATGTTAAATATGACCATGAGGTGTGGTGCAATAGTTTCTATTAAAGACTCTAACACTTTTACTGATAATCCCCATAAATCTTCACTAGATTTAACTCTTAAGCTTTTGAAAGTTTTGATAATTTCAGAGATGGAAGTATCTCCCGTATGGTCTAGTGGCTAGGATACCTGGCTTTCACCCAGGAGGCTCGGGTTCGATTCCCGGTACGGGAATTCTTTTTGTCATATTTTTGTTTTTACAGACACGAGTATATTGCTCTGTACTGTAGCCAGCCATTCCCGTTTTCAAGTTGATGCTTGTTGCCTTTGTTCAGAATTTCATACATTTATGTTTTGTTTGTGGTACTTACCTTCTGTCTCAAACATTTTCAAACGTACCAAATTGATAACAAGGAAATATGAAGGCTTCTCAAGTCGGTGATGGGTCGACCTCTCCAGTCGAGCATTCTCTGCGGTCTCTACACAAGTAAGGAACCCTAATAAGGTCCCAAAATACCTCGAGTACGAGTAACACTCGACCGGATGTTTTCTTTGCACCTTTGACGAGTTGACACTCAAACGCCTACTTCGGAAGTTGACGGTCTTGAAATCAGCGCAAATTATATAATGACAACAATAAATACATGAAGAAGATATTATCTCAATACTCGTATTTTTAATGAATATAAATATAGAAAACTGTAATATAGTTTAAATTTTTAAAATTGATATAAATGACGCATGATTTAAAGACGAAAAGATCGTAGAGGTAACCCCCAACTCGATCGTAGAGTAACCCTCCAAGATCTGAGTTTAGGTCTACGCCGCGTTCTCAGTTAGTAGCGAAACTGCTATCGGCGAATAGAATAAGTATGTTATATAATAACTTATCGAAATGTATTAATTTCTCACGTCACAAATAAATTGTTATTGTTATCAAGATTTTTTGGTCAAGGTGAGGTTTCTAGTTCTACGCATCGTTTTAATGCAATTATTGCTGAGTTCGACTGAGATTTATGAACATGCGAACTTCATTTATCATTAGGTACGTTTGATGATGGGGGAGGATGGACTTGATAACAGTCACGGGACCCATATGATAGAGGTAGTGAATGCAGATACCCGCCAGCGTACCACACCCAAACAAACGCCTCCAGAGGACAGCCCCGGGTGTAACCAGAGAAGTGAAAGTAAATAGTTCAGTAAGCTATAGTAAGAAATTATAAATGGACCCAGAAAGCTGTCATCAAGGTTCAAGACAAGACATAGATGAGATCAATGCATAGCTCAGTCTAAGGCCCGCATGCTAAAACGACGCTCAGCCTTGAATCTCGATTTCAAAAATTGTGTTAAATAGTTGCTACGGAATGAATGGTGCTCTATTTTTATGAGCCCTTTGTTATTTCAGTAGATTGATGTTAGTACAAGCTGAAAAAAAAAACGAAGGTTCAAGAATTTAATCCGCAAGAATAAATCCTTTCCACGATATGCTAATGAACTCCACAGCAAGCCGATTATCATATAATTACTGATCATTACCAGAAGTGTTTCAACCTTTCAGCGATTGTGTACAAACTCATGTGTAACAACTTGCGCGCGCGCAACGTATTGTTTGCGTAATTATCGACTGCAGGGTCGTCGATAATTCGAAACTAGGTTAGTTTACTCAAAGGTTTCCAATGGTCGTTTTGACCAGAATTTACAGCCAAACAGCTTCTGATCTTTTATTGCAAAGGATTAGTGTATGTTTTTCCATGCCCGCGCAATAGGGTGATTTGCCGATTTCTACCATGCATGTAGTACCTAAATTGTTGTTTAAAATTTAGTCAAACTCTAATATACCTATGTATTTTATACTAGCTGTCACCCACGACTTCATTAACGTTTATTCAGATTATAGTATCCAAAAACCTTCGTCGTGATAACATACTGTGAGTTGTAACTAATTATCAAATTTCATCAAGATCCGTTCAGCCACTTAGCCGTGAAAAACATAGAAACAGACAGACAGAGTTAACTGTGATAAGACCACTCCAGGCCACTAAATAATTTGAAAATTTTACGTTTGCGTTACTTTCAGCAAGTACCGAAGCTATGAGAACCTTTAAGAATCAGCTAGTTGCGGTAGTATATAGTTTACAACGGGGGAAAAGCTTGCAACGGTCTAGTAATAGCTGAGTTTAAGACTCTAGCTAGCTAACCACAGCTCTACCTAGAGTAGGTTTCGATCAGTTTCTTTCAACACCTATGCTGTCAAAATATATCTTAGATCGATTTTTTTACAACACCCAACTTGTATCATTACTTTGCTGTCTATACTCTCTATACTACCGCACGCAAAATCTGGTGCTCTGTGTCCGGTTGTCGGTATATCAAGAACAGTAGCCACTGCGTCGGCGGTAGCCCTGCTGAGCTCGGGCAGTGGAGCGCTGCGCACGCGCACGGCCAAGGCTGCCCAATTGTACGGCTTCCTGATAATTGCCTACCTACCTGTCATACTCTGCTACACTCTATGAATGTTTACCTAATTCATGCCGTCTATTTTTAAAGCATTTCTATGGAAATGAACCGATTAGGCGCGTTAGAAACACTTTTACAAAAATCGCAGTAGGTCGTTTTGAACATTATTTAGCTCAGTGGTCTATCTCATTCATATCAATGTCAGGATTTTGTAGTGTGTTGTGTTTGGAGTTGTTTAACTGGTTCTGCAAGATAAAGCGCTTGCTACACGATCGACAATCGCGTCCCCGACAGAGGTTTGGTCGGCGACTGATAGAGTTGAGCGAAATTTGGCTGTAAATCACCTTCTACACGGCAGTAAACGACCAGTGTCACGTTTCTCGCGACGCGGTTATCGATTGTGTAGCAGGCGCTTAAAATATTGTGTCCAATCGCCTAGTCTGTCAGTGGTAAAAGATGTCTGTCTTGTTTTAAAATTATTTTTAATTTTTATTATTTTCATGTTATCATGAAAATAATAAAAATCAAAGAAATATTACGTTTATCTCTGGACCGAAGCTGGTTTTACTTCCTTCACTTTAAGGCTTGAATGAATTTCTTGATCTACAAACAGATATTGCGTACGCGCTCATGAGTTCCGTTATTTAAATTAATTTAGTTGTTTTTAAAATTATTCTTTTGATAATTCTGACCAAAGTATATAAAAGAGAGAGAAGATTATGCTCAGCTGTGGATAGTTTGTCGTTGAATGATGATGGTATTCATGATAGTACCCACCGCTAATAGAAAATATCTCCAATGAGATGCTATCTAAGCAACCGTGAACAAGTGAAGTAAATCTAACGATAAAAATGTATGTTATGTAAGTATATCAGTCTCTGGCAGACATAGTACATGCTTTGCTTAGTTTGGGCTCAGACGACCGATTAAAAATATGCCGAATTTGCTATTTGTGTATTATTATCTCAATCAATTCGATTAGACAAATTACTGTAACTAACTATGCAAGTATACGAGGGTCGTCAACCTTGTCGTCGGAGGAAGTTCCTCGTGAGCGCAGCCAGCGGCGCGGAGAGGTCGTGACCACCAGAACCGCAGCCGTAACCCACTCCGTTACGTCTCCATTGTTTCAAGCTATCAAATACAAAATAATGTTTAAACGCCGTAAGCTTCGAGATAAACAGGAAAAACTTGACAATTCGATGTAAAATGTTAAAAAGTGTGCAAAAAAGATTGGGCTCGTCCGGGATTTGAACCCGGGACCTCTCGCACCCTAAGCGAAAATCATACCCCTAGACCAACGAGCCGGTTGAGACTACTGCCGAAATTGTGAACTAGTCGCCGCGACGTCCGCGCCTTTCACTTTGACACGAACTAGATTGCCGCTAATAAAAGGCAGTTCGTCAAAAGCCGCTTCGATAAAAGCAATAAAAATTTCATTTATCTTTTCAACGCAATCTACAAACAATACTTTTAGTAAGTATTTTTGTAGATTTGACGTTTTCGATGCCAAAAATCTTTTAAATCTCTCAAACACTTAGCTCTACTAAACTAAATCATCTGCAAGTAGGTCATAGTGATGCCCTCGATTGAAATTAATCATAACTGCACGGCCCGTCAAAACGATAAATTGGACTAACCGGGCGTGCACCCACCTAATTTATACTTTCCATACTCTACCGCCTCAGACATACAGCCTACTTTCCCTTGGCTGGGTATCATCAAACATCTTATTAATTCTCTCGCTTGACGAGATGCAATTGAAGATGAGGCGATAGCTTGCAGATGGTAATTTTAGAATGGCGTCGCTATCTGGCGAGAGTTCACGGAATCCAATTAACGGGAACTCGCAAATGGCACGTTTCAATTAATCTGTCACCTACTGCTCGATGCTAATCTGTGTTTGTGTACTGAACGCGAAGGGATAGACAGTGCAGCCGCGGCATTAGTGGCTGATCTCTATCAACGAACATTGGAGTCTATTGGGATTTTGGATGATTTGAAATATTACTCGCAACTTAACAAGAATTGAAATAAAACAGTTGGTATAGGGTCCCTATTCCTACAATTCGAGATATTCGAGATCTCATCTCACGAGTCTAGACTAGGGGGCCTGGGCACAGTATAGGTAGGTAATAAGTATCTAGTGTGTGTTTGATCTACAATGTACGTTCTAGATTCTAGATTCTAGAATATCCTTCTACTGGAGTTGTGGTAAATGTCGTCACCGTCAGCAATCGGCATTTCTGTTGAAATGTGTTCCTTGTCTAACGCATTTGTTTGTTTGTCCGCAGGCATAGTGACGATCCAAGACGGCAACCTAGAGGTGGCCAGTCCGAATGAGGAGTGGCGGCCGCTGCTGGCGCACTACGCGGGCCCCGCCTCCGTGCTCGTGGTGGCTGTGCTGCTCGCCGCTATACTGCCTCTTGCCGGGTAACCTATTAATCTACTCCATGCCACGAAACACGAACCTCGACCATTTAGTGTAGTCAGGGGCCTCAGAGTGAAGGGCAGAGCCCCCCCTAAAATCAAATCAACCGTCTCCAATTTTACTACCTGGCACCCACTACGTACTAAGCCGAGGTCGCAGATTGAAGGAGAAGGGTTGGCCTCCGCCCGTTGTGGACGTACTTCTGCGGTCCCTCAGCGTACCCAGTACTGACGGTCACTGACGGTGACGTTGATCTGGTGACACAAAACTAACTCAAATCATCAATCAATCAATACAAATGTCTTTATTAAATTGGGTATCGAAGACACACTTATGAACGCCAAAGTTATAAAATGACTCTACCTCTTCGTTCGGAAAAAGAGCATCTACCCAAAAGAACAGGTAAGAAACTGACGGGCATATTTTTTCGAAAACTTGTTTCTCGATCTTTGGCTTAGAATGAGTGACGCCTTATTTGCCTTATGTGCTAAAGGCTACTTGGCAGAAGCGGAAGGTTCGTAGCGTTTTTGTCCTCTGACCATTCAATTAAACTATCCTCTTTTCATCACTACACGAACCACGATCGTATAGTGTAAAAAAGCGCCGATACGCCGTTGGTCAAAAAGTTTTTAACAACCAATACGAACGCTTTTGCATTCGTGGCAAAAGTTTGAAGCCGGGATGACATAGATTTAGTGAGACAAATCTAACAAAAAATATTTCTACTTCGTCTAATGTTTAACAGGCTGGAGTGGGTGTAATGATGTGGTCTAATATGGCGAACACATCTAGCTTGAGTATAGAACTGGCTCTGAATTGAGGTTGCTTGAACCGTTAGGCGATAATTCTTCAACTAGAGGATGGTAGAAACGAGTGCATACAAGGAAGCCAATCCGCCATGTTATGGTCTCGTTGCGATGTTTTTCTAGACGAAGTAAAGGAAGTTTTTCCGTTACATTCCCACGTGGCCTTAAAACGTGCCAATCACTGCATTTATACGCGTTTCTAAACTCCACCCATCCATCTATCAATCCATCCATCTTTTAAATTTGTAAAATCAATATGTGCTGGGCCCTTACGATGAGTTTTGATAGTAAACGTAAACTATTTCGCTTTTCCATGCATTATCATAGCTTCTCATCGTTTCCGCCAGAGGCGCTTTTTTGAAATTTAGAGCCGAACAAAAACGAAAAAAAGTGTACGTAACTGTGAAAATTCAAACTATTTCTACCGGTTGCAGGATGTTCTGGTGCTGCTGCTACTGGTGCCGCGTGGGGCGGCGGCGGCGGCCCTTCGACCGCAAGTATGACGCCTGCCTGAAGGGTCTGCTCGCCATCGTCTTTATCGCGCTGCTCACGCTCTTCCTGTAAGCATAAGAAGACTTCAGTAAAGCTCTCTCCACTCTAGAGATTTACAAGCGACTTCACGATTGCGCGGCGTAAACCCAGCGAGTCCTCAAAGCGGCTGCAATGCAGTAACTATTTAGTTTTCTGCGGATTCGCGCCCGCGGTGACATCGCCGCGCGCTCTTCGCGCCTAACTTTGAAACGCTCGCAAATCGCTAGTATGATAGGGCTCTAACAGTCGATCGTTGATGATGGAATTAAAGTCCTGCCGAGCATGATTGCAACAGATTGTCAAGTCAATAAATGATAACATGTGCGTGGTGTCAGGTTCGGCGTGGTGTGCCTGTTCGCGACGGACGCGCAGGTGGAGTCGGGCGCGGCCGAGGCGCCGGGCTCGGTGCGCGTGGGCGTGCGCGACGCGCGCGAGTTCCTCAACGCCACGCAGGCGCACGCGCGCTGGCTGCTCGTCGTCAACTGGCGCGAGCTCGCCGACCGGCTCAACGCGGTGCTGCTCACCAGCGGAGTCATGGTACCGATAAGCTGTTTTAACACATAATGGCAATATTGAATTGAAAAGCTCCTGCAGATAAACCCGGGATCGCTGCTGGGGTGACTATGTTCTCGGTAATTGTGAAGGAAGGGTACGCAACCACTCCCGGGCACATCAAAATTGTACGCCTGCGGAGATGCAATTTTGGCGCGCGGCCATTGCCTGCCCGCCACGAACGTGGCCCCGTGCTCATGAGAACATTGCGCGCAGGTGTCGTCGAAGCTGGGCGAGTTCTCGCGCGCGGTGTCGGTGACGACGCTCAACAGCCTGGTGCTGAAGCTGGACGACGTGCAGGCCGACCTGCGCCGCGTGCGCTCGCACACAGACAAGCTGCGCGAGCACGCAGACACGCTCAACGCAGGTACACACACACACACAATCACACACACACATCTCCCACAATATCAGATCCATACAAAACTATGTATTATGATAATAGCGGTACAGGCCATGTTCAGGGCCCGTACCATGACGACTTATTGCCATGATGGTTATGTTTTGTTTTGGACGCTGGACGACCATGAAACTTGTTGCGCAGCGATACGATTCGCGATCGTGCAGCGTCAGAAACAGAAAGTAACCATCATGGCAATGAGAGGTCATGGTACGGGTTCAGAGAGGGGAGGAGTTCGCTCGCGTCTCTTTACCGCGCGTGCCAGGACTCATGTAAGCGGTACCACTACAAATACAGACATCTACCAGTGCTTTTTATACTGTAACTAACCTAATCAAATTGAACTTAGTCGATAAATTGAAAATAGTCAAAACAACGGGAACAACAAGAGAAGAAAGAACGATGAACGAAAGAACACGAACTGTAGAATATTTGTTAGCTGGATCTATTTTGCTTTACTGGATCATTGTCAGAAACGATGCAATGCTGACACAAAAATGATTGCCCATATAAGCTTAAAAATCTATTTTAAAACACCAGTCATACAGATTTTCTCCTCATTACATTTTTCCTCTTCGCAGGGCTCCGCAAAGTGAAGAACCAGCTCCTTCAAACTCTCGCCAACTGCGACCAGCCCAAATGCGTCGCGCTCCAGAGCAAATACAACATCGGACAACTGAACACCGAGATACACTACAGCCAGGTCGGTTTACTACAAAACTAGGGAAACTATTAAAAGTTACGTCTTTGTATTTTTTTCAGGCATTACATGTTGTAAAGCTTCGTCCCAACTTAGCAAACTGTGAGCGGCTGACTGTTCGCCTCCAGGAGGCCTACCATGACATTTTATTGCCATGATCGTTCCGTTTTGTTGTCGACGCTGCGCAATCACGAATGGTATCGCCGCGCAATAAGGTTCATGGTCGTCCAGCGTCGAAAACAAAACGTAATCATCAATAAGATGTCATAGTAGGTCCCCAGTGTGCCAGTTCTCAGCACAGAACAAATCGTTATATATTTTAAATGGAGTGTCAGAGCAACGCGTACTGAGTACGAACTTTTGCGGCGTATCGCTTGCTGACTGATTCTCGTTTAGTTTGCTACAGTTCGCCGCTTGATCTAAACTAACTTTTCCCAACAAGCGACTCTAGAGTTAGCGGCTCCCAGTTTGCCTAATCAGGACGAAGCCTAAGTAATGTTTGCGTGTGATTTCATGCCTACTCGGATAAGATGCTCGATAAATATTTCCCGACGGTGAGTCATTTATTATTACATTACATTAATTGGGTATTACGATAACATATAGCAGATAATTTCTTTTGAATTGTGTTATGTATTAATTGGAATCGGAATTGATGATAAGTGTAATTAATTTAATCGATTGTTGATTTAGATTGTTTTCTAGTTGATATCGCAGTTAATAATGACACTGATTATGATTTCGTGGTATATTATGCTACTATGTAAGTTTGGAAACATAAAACTCGTAATTGTGGACTTACTCAAAAAAAGATTAAATGTCTGAACACACCAGGTTCTTACTCTACTTATACGTTCTTACCTATACGTAGACCTGCATTACTGCATTGTAATGTCAGGCTGCATTTCTCTCAGAGAAAGCGAGCTAATAGAATTGCTTGATCTGAGCGAGACCAGGTAAATTAAGGGTTTCTATTGTTTCTCAACAAACACATCTCTCGCGACGCATCCTTGCACAATTTTAGTGGAAACGCAACTTTAAGGAACCGCATGAGACATCGCATACCGCGTACTGCGTGTACTTACTTGTACTATATTCATTCTGTGGCGTAAAGCGGTACGTCAAGAGTTTACAAACGTGCGTCACTACACGTGTTTCTACTTACTTACGTGGAGCTGTTGTGCTTTGGCCCGTACTCTGTTATTTTTGTTTCTCTTTCTCACACGTTGATGTGTGAATGTTGGTGAGAGTGAACGAGTCGGTGTCGAGCGCGAGCCTGATCGTGGTGGTGTCGCGCCGCAGATGCCGGACGTGTCGGAGCTGCTCAACAACGTGACGGCGCTGCTGGACAGCAACATCAAGGAGGAGGTGGGCGCCGGCCAGCAGGTGTTCCGCGACATACAGGCCGGCATCCGGCGCTCCGTGCAGGAGCACATCCCCGCCGTGCAGCAGTCCATCGCGGACACCGGTCAGTGCGCTGCTGCAACTTCCGTTGCCTGTTGGAGCGTTGATCTTTACCTGATATTATTGTATGCCATGTTCCATGTGTCAGGAGCCCGACTGGAGGCGCTGGCCAACGAGATCACGTACGTGACGGGCAACGCGAGCGAGGGGCTGCGCTCGCTGCCGGTCGCGGAGCAGCTGGAGCGGCTGCACGCGGAGTACGGGCCCTACCGGCGGTACGTGGGGCTCGCCGCCGCCATCGCGCCGCTACTGGTAACTACACACACACACTAACACAACGCGAGCGAGGGGCTGCACGCGGAGCGCACCAAAACAACGCTGCCCATGTGTATTTAATTAGTATTCACCAGCTCTTCTCAAGATCATAAAATAATAACATAAACATATATTTGATAGGAACTCTTCTAGGAATTGCGAGAACGAGTTAAGAAAGTCGAGAAAGAATGCTATCTTAATTATATAGCAAAGATAGAAGGTATTTATATTCGTATGAGGTATTTCATTAAATACGTATTATTAGAGGGTTTTTACTTGCAACTATTGAAGTTTTTATAAGTGAAAACTTGTCTGGCTTATAATACCTATCGTCTCTGTGCTGTATAAAGCGAGCAGCCGCCTGTTTTCCCTGTGCAATAAGAGCATGTGTGTGCGCAGATCACGTGCGTGTTCGCGTGGGGGCTGACGTGCGGCGTGTGCGGGAAGCGGCCCGACGTGTACGGCGCCTCCGACTGCTGCAACAAGGGCGCCGGCTCCAAGTGCCTGCTGTGGTGAGCCTCCTCCACCTCCCCCGCCTCCCCCGCCTCCCCCGCCTCCTCCGCCTCCTCCGCCTCCTCCGCTGCAGGGGCTTACAGCTACGCTTGATTGTTAACAAAAACTTTTTAATTTACGTTCGGCTCCATACGTTCAGCTTAGTTTCTTAACTTTTTCGCCAGGGGCGCTTTACTGAAATGTATAGAGCCAGACGAAAAGGAAAAATGTTTCCGAAACGATCAAAACTCGCGGTTAGCCCCCTGGTCGCATTTCTCGACCGATTCTCGTAACACTTTGTAAGCAGTTTAATAATTATACTGATTTTTTTGTTGAGTCTGTTTTTGGAAATTTTTACTACTGCTGCCCTACTCACACAATTTCAATCGATTGAGAAATGTGACCTGTAGGAGAAGACATCGAACGTTTAAAGCATTTTTACCGAAGCTAAAAGATTGACGCTACGCTCGCTGACGACGTTTTTACGCGTGACATCTCGACAAAGTGAACATTTTAAACCTTTCTTTTAGTAAGTCGCCGTCGCACAATATTTGACGAGGATTGACCTTCGTCAAGTTAGAGTCAAGATCCGTGTTAAATTTTGTCGTATTTTTTATTAAAAACACATAATAATAAAAAAAAACGAATTTCAAATCTTTTCTCCATTAGTCAATATGTATGCCCTACGAGCTTACTAAAAGTGTAAAGGCTAGAATGTGTACAATAAAGCCGTCGGTTCCAGCGGCGTGGGTCTGATCTTCATCCTGGGCGGCGCCATGGCGCTGGTGCTGGCCGTCTACTTCACCGTCGGAGTCGCCGCGCAGCGATTCGTCTGCGACCCACTCACGTGAGCACACACACACACACATATCCATACACCACACATAACAGACTATTTATTTTTCCATAAAATAAAGTTGTTATTCCGATTTCGTTATTCAGATATTCGGTAACACATTGTATCTACTTACAAAGCAAATACCTTCCTGCGTGTGAATTAGTGGACCTTCGTTCTCTTAACACTCTCAAGTACTCAAGAAGGTATATTCAAAGAAACATGGTTCGTTGGTTCGTTCCCAGTGAGCCCCGCGACAACCGGCTGTTCGCGGACGTGGAGCAGTTTGTGGACCTGGAGAAGATCCTGTTCAACCAGCACAGCGACCCCAACTTCAACATCACCGCCGTCATGCTGCACTGCCACCGGAACTACACCATCTACAAGGTAATAGACGTATCTTCAGTAGTTCATACAGGAGCTGGTGAAACATCTGTAGGCACAGAAGTGCTCCCGCCAAGTTGAGCAAAAGGCTAAGAACGTCCCATCCTTCCCATCCGTCCCATCCTGGGTCTCACACTGGATACGCGACTCACATTTAACACTCATATCACTGAACTGTGCAAAAGAGCTTATAAATCGTCAGGCTTTGTGATTAGGTTAGTTAGATTGATTAGTTAGGTTTAGTCATATGACTAAACCTAACTGATTCGTTAGGTTAGTTAGGTTTAGTCATATGACTAAACCTAACTGATTCGTTAGGTTAGTTAGATTGATTAGTTAGGTTTAGTCATATGACTAAACCTAACTAATTCCGTTCCGAAGACGGGTCTGAGCAGTGGAGCACTTGTAGCGCCTCACTCAACTGCCGTCTTTGTACTTCTTCACTCTACAAAACTTCAAGGCTTGAGTGAATAAGTACCTTATAGGTCGTCGTGCTCCATCTTAGACCACAACGTCGCTTAACATCAGGCGAGTTGGTGGTCAAATGCCGACCTATTCTACATAAAAAAAAAAATGAGTTTAGTAATATTAGCCCTCTTCCACACGTTTAGGGGTGACCACCATAGTTTTCTTTCGTTTTTAGGCAAATATGCTGAACAAGTACATATCTGTTGTCGGTAGTATAGAGCTAAGTCAAGCCAAAATCGTTTTTTGAAGAGTAAATTTTGATTGGGTCTTGCTTTCCAAGGCGAAATTCTGCAATTGATTTGCCTAAAACTTGCTTAAATTCTTATCTAAAAGGCACTACAAACAAATATAGTTGTACCTGTCAATTAAATTCTTCAGATTTGTCTCAACTGTTCTGTTATATGACAGTTCTGGGGGCGTACCGTTACCTCATGTCAAATAATTCAAACGCGATGCAGTTATTTTTAGGTAAAACCGAACCTGTCTCAAAAATGTTTGTACAGTGACCTTACTAAATCTAAGCCGCATTTGACTCGCTATCCCAAAAGAATGAACGAAACTTGTCTCTGACCCCATTACTGTCTCTATTTCATTTTTTCAGTTACTTAGCTCTGATTTGTATCTAATTTTGCTTTGCGTGGCCTGAAGGTGTAGCAGAGACCAAACTCAAGTAAAACCATCCGGTCTCAAATAGCTTTTACAAATGTTATGGTGGTAAATAGGTACAAATTTTGTAAAAATCGGAAAATTCACAAAAAAGAAAAATCTTAAAGATTATATCCTAAGTTATATCCTTTTTAACAAAATTTTATTGAGCAGTTGCAAAGCTCTAGAAGTTATCATATCCATTTGATTCTTTTTTTTATATCTGGTAAAAAATGTATTTCTGGTCAGAAGTTTCCGATTCGATTGTTAAAAGATTTTGAAATAGGAACTTTTATCAAATCGCTACTTTTGACAACTTTACGAGACAGTTTAGGCTCAAATAGGAGGTCACGGTACGAATTGAATGAACGAAATTATGCTCCGTGATGATCTTTAGGTTGTCACCGGGAGAAAATAGCGGCAACCGACGTCACGGGACGAATATAACAAACAATTAAGTTTGGGGCTTAAAATGAATCGCGCCAGGAGGTCGCGGTACGGCCCCTGATCACTGTGTACTTGTTTATTTTCAAAAATAAGAGCCCAGCTGTTGTGCACAGACGCTGCAGCTGCACCGGCTGTACGACATGCGCGGCATCCGCGAGGAGCTGTCGGGCGCGGTGTCCCGGCGCGTGGGCGCGCTGCGGCCCGCCTTCCCCGCCGGCGCCGGCGCCACCATCCTGCGCCGCGGCGCCAGGGAGAAGCTCGCGCAGCTCGCCGACACCGGCCTCTCCGACTTCGACTTCGACAAGATACTGCACGCGGTCCGTACTGCCATCAATGTTTTTATTTACAGATTTCTTGATTTCACTTCTGAGTTGAATCTGCAATGTCCCTAAATGCGCTCCCTATCCATCTATGTATCTTTTGTCGTCAGCACGAGATACTATAAAAACGATCACTAACAGGTTTCCTGATCCCACTTGTGAGCGTAGGGTAGTAGTCTGGGAAGTCGTGTGACATTGTGTGGGGCCCCTCCAGCTGGAGAGCAACATGACGTCGCTGGCGCTGGACTCGCTGGCCCGGCAGCTGGACAGCACGGCGCGCTCGCTGGCGCAGCCTGCGTTCGCGGCCGAGGCGGACTCGCTGCGTCGCGCCGCCGCCGCGCTGCGCGCCCTGCTGCGCGACGTGCTCGCGCCCATGCTCAACTACACGCTCGACCTCAACGTGAGTACACACACACACACACACACACACACACTCGTTAACACAATTTAAAAAAAATATACCTATTTCATACACAGAGATCCCCTGATGAAACACAATGATGTCCCGCTTGGGGTGTATTGTGCATTTCCCCCTGCCATTACCTACCCGAGCTTTGAAATACCGGATCACCTAATGCCATGTCTCCTCCTATTATGTACTCAAAAAATTATTAAGCTCCTTTCAAGTATGCGGCCATTGTGAAAAGGAGGGCTACTTGGAAGCCACACCTGTAAATATGTACCCTGACAATGGAACTAGCTTCTCATCCGTAACTCGTCCGTGTATCGTTCCAGAGCACCGCGATCCGCCTGCGCGACGAGCTGCGCTTCAACCACAAGTCTCTGAAGGAAGCCATCCAGTACCTCATGCGGGAGACGGACGAGGCCGAGGTGTTCCTCAACACGCAGGGGCCCGAGCGGCTGCAGAACGTACGTACACACACACACACACGCATCACACACCTCACTATCCACCCTACTGACTATTTTTAAACCGCTAGAGTTTGTGTCTATGTTATGCTTTGACGCCTCAACTACTCAACTGATCGTCAAGGAATTTTGCAAACACGTTGTCGGAGGTACAGAAAAGAATATAGGGCACTTTTACTGTTTTGGTTTTTTGTCAATCTTTCGTACCATCTTATCTGTTTGTATTCTTACACCTTTCTCGGTTTTCGCTCTTCTGTTAATTATGTTTCAGAAAATCGAAAATCAAAAATCGAAATCGCTCATTCGGTAGAATGTTGACAAAGTTGTACATTTTGAAAGTTCTTAAGGACAATTTGCTCGGAACGTAACCAACTGCAGGCAATCTGTTGACATACTTACTTAACTCAATTTTGGCGAAAAGTGTTTTCTACCGAACCTTCAATTTTCTACCGAATGCGCGGGCTGGTCCACAGATATGACAAGTTGTTGCTTATCGCAGATAACGCAAGAGTACGCGGCGGTGATAACGGAGAAGCTGAACGAGTACCTGGACCGAGTGACGCACGCGGCCGAGCACGAGGTGGGCCGCTGCGGGCCCATGTCGCACGCCTTCAACGCGACCAGGGACGCGGCCTGTAACAAGATACTGATGCCCACCGTGAGTACGCTTAGTACCCGGACCGAGTGACGCACGCGGCCGAGCATTGTGTATGGCCCACCAATTTTGAATGGGGAAAAGTATTTTTTTAAATTTGTAAACTTGTGTCTTAAGTTTGTTTACTTTGACGGGTAGTCCACAAAAACCAGCACCTTGTATAAATTAGTATTTGTAGGGAGGCGCTGGCGTTCTTTGAGGGTATGGTTCTGCCTACGAGTACTTATATGTCTAGAGAGAGTTCCGTACTGTTAATGCACGAAAAGTGACAGGCCAACTTTTTAATATTAGGGGACGCGACAGGTATGTCTTTTACTAGGGTCGCGTCATGCGTTTTGTTCATTTAGAACCTTACTTAGAATTTGGCTGTTACTTTTTTGGGCCGTGCAATGTTCAGTCCATCTGGGCATTTGCATTAATCAAAGGGCTCTGTTAGTTTGCACGTGTAATGTTCGAGCGTGCGGACAGACCGCAGCAAACGAAGGCCAACGATATGCTGCATCTCGTATTATTTTACTGAAACTCTTATTGAATTGTATCGTTTGACATTTGTTGAACTGTGACGCGTAACTGTTGGAATTATCGACAAATTCTGATTTCTTATTTTCGAAGCCAAAGTCAAAGTCAAAATGATTCTATTCAATTGGGTATCGAAGATACACTCAAGAAGGAAATTTCTGAGAGTAAACGGGATGCGCTGCATCGTTGGTCGTTGGTTGTGGCGGTGTCCCGCGCGCCGGTACAGCGCGGCTTGCTCCGCAGAACGGGTACTGGGTGTCGCTGGCGTGGTGCGCTGCGCTGTTCGCGCCGCTGCTGCTGGTGGCGCAGCGCCTGGCGCGCCTCTACCTGCACGCGGACCCCTACCCCGGCCCGCTCGTGGAGGCGTGAGTACTGCACCTGTGCCCGCCCGCCCCGCTCCGGCGCCCGCCGGGAGATGAGCGCTGCGAGGATGCCTACAAAAATACTTATCTATTTGGAAGGTTTTTAAAAAGCAAAGCTTAAAAATCCGACTTCCCGATGTAAACTTGTTGATACTTTAAAAACTGCAGATGAAAGATGCAGAGAAAAAAAAGAAACGATGCACAAAAAAAATATGCTGACATAATGTATATGGGACAGCCTCTGAAGTGTAATCTATCAAACAAAAAACAAATTTGATTCATAGTTGACGGAGTAATCTCGTAACAAAGTCAAATTGATAACATCCTCCTTTTTTGAAGTCGGTTAAAAATCAGCAACATAATTAACTAATGACAACTAGAAACAAAATCGCTCGAAAGCGATTGTAAGTTGTCTAAGTAAGAGAGCAAGTTACACACCCCGACACTCCAGCAGGATCACTTCATTTACACAGCGAAGTGATCGTATTGATGGAATTTTTCTACCACGCTCGCACCGCTCGTCTTCTAGTGGAAAGGCAGCCTTACCCTCTCGTTTGGGAATATGCGGTATCGCTCGCTTCACTTTTGAAAGTAATTTTTGAATTTTCGTGTGAAAATTCAATGGATGATAATTATGGTGTAGTGATCGTATAACATATCGTAATTGTATGCAACGGTCAATTGGTGATATTAATTTTTACTTAGCTAAGTTCAAGAAAAAGAATACGATTTTTTTAGGTTAGGCTTGTCATATTGTCGCACTTTTTTTTTCAGTATTACTATATAATGATTTACTTAAAAAGCCTTGTATAACCCAATGCGCAGAGGTTTTTCTTTTCAGTATTAAAATTTAAATATTTTCTTGAACGTTCTCACACATCGTCCTTAAATAACCTTGACGTTAAATAAAACGTAAATTTAGTTGCATCTGTTGAACTTTAAAAGTCAAGCGAGCGACCGCAATATTATTTGTAATGTTTGAACTGCGCCCACAACTGTTACGGGTTATCAAATCACCGAAACGAATTAACTGCAATAAACGTGGCCGCAGTTCTACACAGCATTACTCCAGTGAAATCAGTTGATTCAATATCAGAACTTGTTTCGAACTCTTCTGTCAACGATCTCGCTGGAGCATATGACTATTTTTTAATACTACTTTATAAATGGAGCAATAATGTTTTTGTTCGTTTTATGTGTTTATTTTGTGAACCTACTCTGTCCAAACGCCATACGTAAGTGTTCATATATTATCATCAATAAACCAAATGTTATTGCTTCATTTTCGTCTCACCCAAAAATGATTGAATCTGAAGACAATCACACATTTTACATTGCACTTGTCAGCTTCAATTATTATGAAGGCTACGTTTTCACTGAGCCAGAGCGGAGCGGTGTTTAATTGACCAATCACAGTGCTTCGACTGAAGTGGAGCGGAGATTTCGAGCTTTGTGATTGATGAATTATGCACTACTCCGCTCAGCACCGCTTCAGTGGACACGCAGCCCAAGGCTCTCATTGGTTATCTGTACACTCGATCGACACGTCACCTCGTCGTGGCCACCCGCCACTCGGTCGCTCGATGTGGTGGTCAGCTGGTCACAGACAACCGTCATCTCTCATGGTCATCGCCATTTTAAGAGCTGTTTGCAGTTACCTTTTCACACAACACATTGTAAAGCTGGTAATTGCTTAAAAAAGTGAAGTCTATGTACCGCTTACTATTAAAAATTGATGCGTTATTTCTATCCGGATTATTGCTACTTTTCCTTATTTGCTTTAGTGATGTACATTTTTATCGAAACGCATCGATAAAATTGCGTAAATCTTTGAACTGCACTATCGATTAATTCAGCAAAACATTGTTCTTTCTAAACTGCAAACAGTTCATTCTATTTATTTTTCGTTTGTTTCGTTTCTTTTGTTCTATTTTTGACTAATTTGATTTGGTTCGATTGTTTAGTAGGTCTGTGTTTAACATTGTTTGGTTGTTTTGTATGAGTTTGTCGTTGTTTGGGTTTGCTGCACCCCTCATGTACCCAGTAACAGTATGTAGCGACGGGCTCGCCCGACTCTCGACTGTCGATACTTGCAACGCCGCCCCGACCGGACCCCGACCCAACACTAGTTACTTTGTATCTCTAAACAATATCTATCTGCATCATAAACGATATTGGATCGTGAGACTAACACGAAATATTTAAATCGGTCACGAATGAGAACAAAAAATATGTAAGTAGCATTTTGATTGAAATAATCATGATCCAATTTCTTAAAAAAATGTAATACTGTTGTCGAAGGTGTTTATATCGAGTAGCGATGAGTGTTGTTGCGATCGTCAACTGTCGCCGAGTGGAAGAGCTATCGCTGCGCTTGCGTCTCACTCACACACTCACACAGACGCAACTCCGTAGGGTTGTCTGGAACACGACGCGGTTCAAATTGGCATAACTTACTCCTGTAATTTCGTTTTAGTTGTTTTCAGTTAATTATTGGTTATTCATGTCATCGCCATCAACGCGTAGATACGTTGTTGTCGTATTAGTTTTTCTAAAATAAAACTCATCGCAATACGAATTTCGTCCAACTAACAGATACAAATGAATAGAGAATTTGATGAAAGTGTTAGTTTAGTTTTGTTTTATTTGGGGTGTTAACACGAGCTGCGTGTGTGTTGACAGTGAGTATGAGCCGATGTGCCAGAAGCGCGGGTGGTGGCGATGACCCTACGCCTCGTCCGGTAACACACACACAAGCGCGCGAACTCACGTACCGACACATACTAATCTACACTTTAAAACCAGCGATGTACGGTTTAATTTTGTAAAACATTGTCGCGAGGTGCTAGTTCGCTGCACACGTTAGCGCGAATTGACGCTCCGATATTTATTTCAATGAAAAATGTACTTTGGAACAAGCACGCTAAGTTAATTGTTGCGTGTCGGCACGTTCGTTCGTTCGCTGAGTGATCGAAGCTCGCGGCGTGTGCTCTTCGACTGATAGCGGCTTGCACGATACTCTGTAGTGACGATCTGTTCACTCTTGTTCATTGGACTACAGATATCTTAACAGTCTTTACTAACTCTGACTACTCTAAGGATAACTGTTTCATTTCGAAGCATTGGTTAATTCTAAAATAGTATACGAGTATCAAACCGAAAGTGGTTCATAGTAATCATGTTTACAAAGTTTGAAACCTACATATAACTTTGTTGATGACTTTTTAGGATTTTTTTAATTGGTAATGCGTGAGCGCGACATGTATTCTAATGAACAACGGTGTACCTAATGCTCGATGTCCCGAAGGTCGATGTTTGCTATCCGGCGCCAGCCGGCAGGTAGGCGGCATGCCTCGCTACTGCATACATTGCTTGCGGCCGGAGCGTTGCCCGTTACTTCCCGAACGCCACCAGCGATCTATCGCTCACAACTCTAGATTCTCGTTTTATTTTCACCCTCCTTGTACCATGTACGTGTTCGTACGACTAGCTCCCCTTGCCTTAGTTTCGTTGGTTTGTTTTCGTTGATCATCACCCATCACCACTCGAGACTAGTACTCGTATGTAGTGGACTATACGTTAAGATCTAATGACATTTGAGTTTCAGAATCATAGGATAAAGTAAATTCGTAGAGTACACTTGAAGTAGTTTACTTTTAGTCTAGATTGTCTTAGAATAGACTCGGTCTATCGATTTTGTCGGAAAGACAGTTGACTGTTTTGTGTGTCTCGTACCTTGTACTGACGAGTTCTTGTCGTAGGACCGAATGAGTTTTTGCTAAAGTCCAAAATCCTCAAACTTTTTATGTCAATTTCATTGCCTTGTCTTCTAAAAGTCCTTCACTAATGACAAAATCCAATTGCTTTTTTTTATTGTGTTCTCGACGCTGCACAAACTACACATAGCAAACTGGAAACTTCATAATTTACTGGATATTCCAATGAATACTTAAAATAGTAAAAAAGTTACCATTTGCTATGTGTGGACAACTCCACCAACTGGACAAGTCTCTTGGAGCTGTCAAGATTTTGCCTCTCCCTTCGCTCACCATCTACACCTTACGATGTCACTCCACCGCATCGGAACGTCAAGGTTGACCAATAGAATGGGACTCGATTAACGTGACACCACGTTCAGGTAATACGTCCCGCTCATGGCACGACATTTAAATTTCAAACATTTTTTTTATTTTTGGAGCTAGACCGGACATATTCTACGCGAAAATGGAATTTGCGGTTATATTAGATTATTCTTTTCGTTATTTTCCAGATAAATTTGACAAATATGCCTCTGATTATTACTCACATAAACTAGGCTCGACAATTTATCGGTTAATTTGCTTACTTAATTATCTCGTGCATTAATGTTCAATATCTCCACAAAAATATCGTAAGTTAAATGTAGTGAATGATTCACGATGGCTGCAGATTCCAATATTACTGAATTTAGCCATCCGGTGTAGTTCCAGAAACAAAAAAAAAAATGATTAAAATTTAAATTTCGCGCTATGAGCGAAACGTTGAGCCTTATGGTTCTTTGCTTGCTCTACCATTGATTGGTCAAAATCTTGACGCTCACTTCGGTCGAGTGCGAAACCTTGGGCACTGGTGGGCTCTGCAGGCCTAAGCATGCGTGTGCGACAAAATTCTAGTCGTCACTTTTTGTCGTTCGAGAACGTGACAAGGCTACGTGTAAACATAAATTACGTCTGTCTCGTTGCGCACGGACGCTAGGCCTGTTGGACGGGGTCAAAATTGAAACAGTTCCACGCGAGTACCGTTCGTTGGTTGGAGTTGTAGCGTGCGCCCGCGCGGATGACTGACGCCGTCTGTTGTCTGTTGCAGCGAGTATTTGTATGACGCGTACGCGGACCGCGATAACGTACCCCTTGCCAAGTAAGTGCCCACGCCCCGCCCGGCCCTGCCCTGGCCCTGCCCCGGCCCTGCCCCGGCCCTGCCCGCACGCATGGCGTCTAACCTGTGCCTGGCTTCTTACTTAACAACCCTTGCGATGGTCGCTCGACACAACGGACCAATAATTAGCCCTTGCGTTCAGTGATGGATATTCCGTCGTGCTATTGACTAAACTAAATTTGCAATCACAGCTATCTCTTTATTTTTCATCGCAATCTATTGGATAAACAAAATCCCCCTTGGCAATAGACGTGATATGGCCTCGGAATAGTTATACAGCGTTTTATGTTTTTCATTTGTGATTTCAAAAATGTTAAAAGAACGAAAAAGACAAATGACTGTATGACTATTTCAACGATGTACAACGGTTATTGCTATGGGGAATAACTTTAAAGCTTCCGGTAATTATATAAGTTGAGCAGATTAAGGCGTCTCCCAGACAGACGCGGCCCGCGGTGGCGGTCCATGGACTGCCAATGCGAGAGTGCGGCCGCCACCGCAGGCCGCATATGTCTGGGAGACGCCTGAAGCGTGCTCACACTATAGGTAAGAACTTCAGTATTGACTCAAGTAAAGTCTTTCTCACCTACCGACTAAGTCCATCGTCTGCGTAGATGATTAGTCCTGTCAAATTTAGTTTAGTTTAATAGACGTCCGAATTGACATCGAGTTGTGCTACACGTTGTGTCGGGTTCGAGTTGCGTGCATGCGTTTAAGCCTTCTCGATTTACAGTTCTATTCCCGCTGGTAAAGGTATATAATATGAATAATATGAAATTGTACAATGTAGGTTGATTTTAAGGGATACTAACTAAAAAGAAAATTAGGAGACAGACGGACTAAAATCATTGAACGGTGAACCGAAAGACGTTATCATAGAGTAGTATTTCAAATGACAAACTTCGAAAGCTCATTTAACTCGAGCGTCGTAATTTGTCATTCGAAATTCTGATCTTTGTCACATCGTAGAAGGTCCAAATTTCAGTGCTTTTTGTCTAAGCTGGGATTGTTCTTGTGAAGTAGCGTCGCAAATTAGAAACAAGGCATGTTTGTAAAACTAAACGTACTAATGTCTTCGCATGTTTGTGAGACTCCCGCATGGAAAGTGTAACCTCTTGATTATTTCATTATTTTCTTTTCTGTTGATTTGGTTTTAGTTATTTTTCTGTTATAAATGTGTAGGGACCACATTTCATAGATAGGCGTGTTTTTGTCGACACGAAGATTCGATAGAGTTCGAGTGTTTCGAGATTTATAATTGAGACTTTTTTAATTGAATCGCGAGGCAAGATTTAAACTTCATTATTTGACATCGACGACTGCGTATTTTTTTTTTTCGTTTATAAATATAAAATCTGAAATTATCACAAAGATTTATTCGCCTGAATATTGTCCGGCGAAGTGTGGGTGTTGCAACACCTCAGCCAGCCCCATTCGGGAGAAAGGCGTGACGATATGTTACGTGTATTGTCATAAAACAACATTGCACTTTTAATGCACAAAAACATCCAAATAAAAAATGGAATATTTTTAAAATGATCTAAGTCCGTAATGTCGAAACGCTGCGAGCTGTGTCGAATCGTCGAGCGAGTGTCGGCGCGCGAGGAGCGAGTGGTAACCGCGAGCCCGTCGCAGCGGCTCCAAGCGCAGCACGCTCGACATCGAGGGCAAGATCGCGGAGTGGCGCGAGAGGAGCGCGCCCTCCGCGCCCCCCGCCGCCTCGCCCGCCTCGCCCGCCTCGCCCGCCGCCTCGCGCCTGCTGCTGGCGGGCGAGGACGTGGTGTGCCAGCTGCTGCCGCCCGCCGCGCTGCTCAGCGACCTGAAGACGAGGCTGGACGTCAAGGACGAGGACAGCGAGTCCGGCATACACGAGTCCGAGTAACGAGCGCAGGCGCCGCGGGGTCGCCGGCCGCTCGCGTTCTGCTTCACTTGCCCTCGGCCGCCGCGGCCGCGAGCCGGGGCGGACAGCGACCTACACGCTGGGACGATGACCGACGTCCACACATTTGTTTGGAACCATTCCTGGCCATGAAATCTTATTTAGAAAATAGTTAAGTTGTTTCCGATCCTGCGCCACCGCGAATCGTATCGCCGCGCGATCATGTTCAAGGTCGCGCAGCGTCGGGAACAAAGCATAACCATTGCGACAAAATAAGACGTCATGGTGCGGGTTCTCATGGCAGTGGACGGGGCGCAGCGTCTTGGTACTCATGAAACTGTCTCGGCTCTCGCTCTCGATGCCTGCGGCGGCTGTTCAAAATCAAAACCTAGCAAGGGACATTTTTGGCAAAATACGTTTTTTTAAATCAATCTACACAAAAATGTGTGCTGCATCGAATGCAAAAACAACCATATTTCTATCGCATTTAGAACTAGAGTTATGAAAGTGCCAAACCTAGCAAGTGCACGTCTTAGTTCGATATAACAAAGTCAAAAATCTAGCAAGTAACATTCCCAAGTCCAAAACCCTATTAAGTACGGTACATACTAGGTTTTTGGATTTGTAAATGGAACTTACTAGATTTATGAATTTGGGATAGGCCCTATGCTAGGTTTTTGAACTTGGAATTGTGTCATACTAGGTTTTGGTTTACAAAACCATTGAAGTATGCAACGAAATTTCCAATGACTACCTATAATAAATAATAGCAAGTCAGTGTGACCTGTGAAATAAGTGCGCGGGGTATGAGGGGCACCGCTGCCCGCGCTGTCGCACCAACGTGTTATGACTTTTTGGTACTTTGAATCAAGCGCCCGCGCACTAAACACTATTTTTGGTTTTCAAATGTTTTCCCTTATAATACAATGAAAAGTAGTAGATCAAGACGAATGGTAACTGCAGCTCTTACAAGGTAAGTATTAATGTTTTATTTTATCGGGCGCATTTTATTCATTGAGGAAGCTTGTTAAATTATACTAAACGCGATGTTCATGTTTATCTGGAAGCTGGCTAGGCTATAAGGGTATCTTGGATGGGCTTATGAGATTTAGTCTATTTAAAAATAACAGATTTTTAGAAAAAAATTGAATGCAGTTTTAACCTGCCCAGAGAATTGACAGTTCGTCAAATGCACCTAGATTTTATGAAGAAACACCCCCAAGAACGATGTTCGGATGAAACATACAACAAAGAGATCAAAAAATCTAAATTTCTTTTAATATAAGGAGGAGAGAGAGGAGAGAGGAGATAAGTGCGACGAATGTGTTTTATATTCAGAAGAAAAGAAAATATACAGCGACAAATCTGAAATACCAGATGATTTAAAGCAAAAATATGCAGTACATAGATTAAAGTCTGATCAAGCTCTTGAAAACTACAAAAATGATGCCAGAAAGAAAAATTCTAAACATGTAAAATATTTTTCAATGGATCTACAAAAGGTAATTTTGTTACCCGTAATACCACAAATCAAAGAAGCTATCTTTTTAGCAGACTAATTACATTTAACTTAACTTTTGCTCTAATTAGCAAACAATCTCCTGATCCAGCTACTTGCATTATTTGGCACGAAGGCCAAGCGGATCGAGAGGCTTCTCCAACATCGTTAATGCTATTTTAACATTTATGCAGAACAATAGAGATTGTCAACATTTTCATATTTGGGCTGTCAATTGCACAGCTCAAAATAAGAACTGGACACTGTTTAACGCTTTGACTACAATTGTCAATTCAGATCTTCCAGTGGAGACTGTGACTTTGAGTTTTACCTGACAAAAGGACACACATATAGAACTGCGGATTCAGTTCATGGAAACATTAAAAGAAAAATTAAAAGACAGGGAGATGTTTTAGACTTCGAAGATTTTAAGGAAGTGGAGCTTGAAAAACTCGAAAAAAGGACATCATTGTCGCTAAATTAGTCAGTTAATGATGAATCAATTGATCTCCAAACTGAAGGCGATATACCAGAAGAAACTTGATTTTACCTTATTTGTTTCACTATTTGATTTGTAATATTAGTTTTCCGATTCCGTTTTATTATCATTATGCTACCTATTAGGTGTAAACATGACAATGGGCCTTTATGGCAATTCAAAAACGCAAGGCAAATACGTAGCTATTGATTTTGCTAAGTTTTATTGTTCGACCAATAACAAAAACTCTTTAAAAAATCCAATTAAAAAACCTAGTAATTTACCTTGCTAGGTTTTTATTTTGGATGTCATGTGAAACTTATGTAGGATTTCCCAAATCAAACTTAAGTAAGGCGCATAAAACTTGTACAGTTAGACTTAAATTGCGTTAAACTAGCTTATAATGTAAAGCAAGTTGTATTTATAAATATCAAAATGAAAATTGTACAAAAAGTATGTTGTGTTCTTAATGGTCAAAGAAAATGTTTATTTTCCTTCTCCTATAAAATTTGGTCAGATGCACTTGCTAGGTTTTGATTTTGGACAGCCGTGCGGACGGCATCATGTCTAAGTAGTGACGAGCAAATTTTACATAAATAGCAACGATAAATGCAATCTTGTTTGAGACTGAGAATATAGTTTGAATGCTAATTAAAGTTGAACGCGAGCAACATCCGGCGATTCCCTGGTGTGACCTGTGACCACACGACATGTGCTACCATGCTATAAATTTTTATACTTACGCTAAGATTTCGTTTAATGTGTTATGTTTTGATGAATTAAATTGTACCTTTTTTCGTACGAGCGCCTTTATTAAATGTAGTTCAATTTAGTCGCGCTGAAAATTATAAGAAATTTTCATGGTTAATTTTTGGTACATTTACAATGAGAAATGTCAACAAAATGACTTTAAAATTTGAGAGCGACCAATTTTATCGTAGTCGAATTTGTTAGTTGGTTCCAATGTCTTCCAACGCGACGAGCGCGCGAGTCCAACACTGTCCATTGGTGTTTGCTGTCATATCAACAAGTAGAAATGTTTAGTTAGGGCTCGAGGTCGGCTAGACCTTTTTAAATTTATTAAAATTATAATGTAAAACGTCCATTTGCTTGCAAAGTAACCGCTCTAACCTCACCGGACAGGCTAGCTTTGGATCCAATGTTGGACATTCCTAAAAAGTAGCTGTCTGAAACACGTTTGCATTGCAAATGCTGTTGTCATAATCATTTAAAAAACACGTAAAGATGACTCGACACAGCTGGATTATAAAATCATCTTGTAGCGTTTGTCCAACATTTGATCCAAGTAATATTTGTACCCGTATACTAAACGCAACGCTTGTACAAGTATTTGATCTCAGTCAAAGTATATTCATAGGGTAGGGCTAGAGTTTGGAGGCATTTTCACAAGGCATAGTTTTGATATTCACTTACTGTAATGCTTAGATAGACATTTGTATCGAATTCGTAGGCGTTTTAAACAAGTTAGATTTTATACGTGCGTAATCGTTAAGGATAAGTTTTTGTAGGTAATTTTTAATCAAATATACAATCATAACTTTGGAATTCTTTATAAAACTGCTTACCTTGAAAAATAAACTGAATTTTGATAATCTTTTTAAGCCATCGCATTGCATTTTTGATATAATAATCTATACCTGCAGCTTACACTCATAAGTATAAATCAAGCATATCGAAGAGTTACCAGTTACTCAATTACCTTGTAAGTGCTTCAAAAGACGCTTTAGGTGTAAAATTGTAATAAAAATAAATTAATCTCTCTTTTCGATTTCTAATAATTGTTCGTGATTGTGTATTGAATAATCATCTCGTATTTGTCATCGAAATTTCACGACCATTCCAATATTTTCTAAGTGTAATATTTTAAAGAAACCAAACTAAGAAATAGACAACCGAGGAATGACATGGAGCGATTTAAAAAAGGTGTTTGTCTACAAATTTCTTTCCGAGTTGGCAATGCATCAACGGCACGGCTAGTGTTGCAGGTGTTCAGGCGGCGGTTACCGTTTACCATCAGGCGGGCCGTCTGCTTGTTTGCCACTATAATTTTACACAAAAATAGATCTCTAACAATTGGCTTATCAGAGTGAGTAAGACTGCAGTATAAGACATTTGATCGATCAGTGTTCTAATGTAGACATTTTAGTAAACTAACACATGAAAAGAGCGCTAGTCGCTCTTATCCAGTCTTTGGATTTTATTCCAGTCCAGCTACTCGCTGAGTTTTACTTTATATGTTGGAAGTCTCTCGACATTTCGTTTTAGTAAACAAACTCACTCCTTTATTCAAACTAGTGGCTCTGTGAGTGGAGACCTCGCGACCGGCGTCCCACAATATTGCGACCTGTACATGAAGACAAAGATCCAGAAACAATTCGAACATACGAAAGCATTTTTGTCGCAGCTGAAGCCTAGAGCTTCGCTCGCTCGGTCGACAAACGTTGTCTGACTCGGACTAGTTGTGCAGTGTTTTGTCTTTTTCGATCGAGTTAAAAATTAAAAGAAAGATATATGACAAAACACTACAACTATTTCGAGGCCATACAGCATTTATTTAAATTTATAAAATAAAGAGGTTATTGTATGCTCTGAAATTTCGCTGCTTTATACAAGTATACTTACTATATCCTCGATGCGAATGGCACTGCAGTGAATTGATCCTAGGAATTAATGTCAACATATTCAATAGTGTAATCGTGACTTTTAATCAATTTCTTACTTATAATAGTTAGTCTATAATATGTAGTTAGGTAGTTTTCTAATACTGTACTGTGAGTGTTGTAACCTTTATTAAAGTAGCTTTAAGTAACATTTTGATGTTTTACATTTATACCTACATTGTAAGGTAACAATTTCTAGAATAAGTAAAATAAGGCAGCGCTGTATTTAGTACGCAATTCAAAATACATACCAACGTTAGTTTTCTGCATTTACGTCCATAGACAATAGTCGCATGCGATTTTACTGCGATTGAAATCATTGTAATTTATCTCGCTTCCTCTGACAGTTTTTTCGATGTTTAGTCTATTTAAATAACTTTGACGTTCATAAGTGTATCTTTGATACCTAAATTGAATAAAAACATTTTGACTTTGACTTTGACTTTGATGTCGTGTCCTTTTGTTATCGCGTATGTCAAAGAGAAACAGTTTGGACTATTGTGATGTGCTAAGGGCGTAAATGAAAAAAAAATTACTTGACAATGTTTTTGGAAAGTCGAGTGAAAATAGCAACTAATTTTTTTTAAGTAACACTGAACTAGTTTATTTATTTAGTCTGTGGTATTGTGACTGGAGTTACTCGGACTCGGCGCTAGGTGGCGCTGGTGTGTAACTACAATAAACTGGTAAAACTCTCAAGTTGCGTTTGTTGGCTGCGTTTCCCAGCTTGCAGTATTTACTTGGTACCTTTACCTTCCTTAGTTCTAGCCTGGAACAATTCTTTGGATTTATTTCAGTTTTCGGTTCTTGTGTGAGTGTTGGCTTTCTTTCCCTTTGTGTGATTTACTCTTGAAATTATAACTTACTAATTTTAGTGGTTTGTTGTTGTTCTAACGATCTGTGTTCTAATACGACATCTTGTCTTATCCCTCAAGCTGTTCAAAATAAAGGTTCGAGGGTAAATCAAGTTGTTCGTCTCTGGCTTTATTATCATTTTGCATGAACCATTTGTTGCCGTTGCTTACATTTAAGAGTATCTTTCAATTTCTTAGCTGTTGTTTATTTCGATATTTAACCAAATATTCGAAATCTTAAAAAGTCCGTAGAAATGACTCACTGTAACTTTTTAACTGTAATGGGTGGTGTTACTCTCTTGCTCAATTGAATGCGACAATACGCTCAACTCATACGGTCATGGTTGTCTGTTTTAGTACAACAACTGAGACATTATATGGCGACCATAGAATTCTTTCTGAGACTGCCATTCTACCAGGAGATGAACGGTGCAAGGATGTGTGACGAGGAAAACATCCACCAATAGAATCACTCCATTATTAGAGAGGAAACAATCTACCAAAAGGACCACTTCACTCTGTAAATCAAGTGATTCAATTGGTAGATTTTTTCCTCGCTACACATTTTCGCACCGCTGCTCTTCCGGTGGAAAAGCAGCCTCAGATCATAATCAGGCCCATCAGTTAATAATAAACAAATTCCGAAGCATATAAAATTAGTTGCGTTCAACGTGAGTCATTTCTACCCTCATTTCTCGTGGTGACAGTGTGTGCGGTGTTGCAGCGCCTACAAGGCTGAGAAGCGGGCCGGGCGGGCGCGGGCCCGCGAGGGGGAGGCGGCGGGCGGCGGGGGCGGGGGCGGGGGCGGGGGCGGGGCGGGGCGCGCCGGGCCCGCGCGCGCCGAGCCGCGCCTCGACGTGGCGCCGCCTCTCGACGCACACCACGCGCGCAGATATAATGATATGGCGCCAAAGTGAGTACACCACACTACCAAGGCTAAGGCACTTCTTCCTGGTGCGCTCGCCTACCAGGAAGAACTTCGTATATTGACCTGTTATTGTCTTTGTCGCTCCTGCGTAAATATATTTGTATCACGCTCGCACAGACGGTGGTCATTGCATTTTTATTGGTCATTACACATTGCACAGTACATGCAATACATACCCAGTACACTGTATACGCAAAACCCAGTACACTGTCATCGCTTACACAGTACACTGTAATCGCATACCCAGTTCACTTTTATCACAAACCGAGTACACTCCAATCGCATACCCAGTACACTGTAATTGCATACCCAGTACACTGTCGTCGCATACCCAGTACACTGTCGTCGCATATCCAGTACACTGTCGTCGCATATCCAGTACACTATTATCACAAACCCAGTACACTGTCATCGCTTACACAGTACACTGTAATCGCATACCCAGTTCACTTTTATCACAAACCGAGTACACTCCAATCGCATACCCAGTACACTGTAATTGCATACCCAGTACACTATCGTCGCATACCCAGTACACTGTCGTCGCATATCCAGTACACTGTCGTCGCATATCCAGTACACTATTATCACAAACCCAGTACACTGTCATCGCTTACACAGTACACTGTAATCGCATACCCAGTTCACTTTTATCACAAACCGAGTACACTCCAATCGCATACCCAGTACACTGTAATTGCATACCCAGTACACTGTCGTCGCATACCCAGTACACTGTCGTCGCATATCCAGTACACTGTCGTCGCATATCCAGTACACTATTATCACAAACCCAGTACACTGTCGTCGCATATTACTGTAATCGCGATGCCAGTGCGGCTTCTTATCACCTCGAAAGGACACTGCTTATCCAAAAATGCTTGACTACAACATCAAAAGACGCTTTGCAATATGCCTCGTGCAAGGTACCGAGAGCTAAGTGTGCGTAGTAGTGTGCACAGGTGACGGTGTGTGTGTTGCAGGCACTGGGAAGAAGGCCCGCCGCGCTACCACGGACCCACTGAGTACGAGCGACCTCCCCCGTACTACTATCCCGGACCAAAGTGAGTAAACACACACACACACTACTTGATACTCACATACGTGTAACCTAAATCGTAGTGTATCGTCATCTCAGAACATCGACAATTGGCCGATCTCCATCTCAGATGTTACAAGATCCTCTTCAACAGTGGATCCAGAACCAAAGCATTTATTTAGAGCCGGCATCACCAAATGAGATTAACAGAATTATTAAGTCCTTAAAAATACTAAATTTGCGGGTTATGATGGTATTGCGACGAATCTTATTAAAAAGTTTTTTACATACATAATTGAACCCATAACTTCCATGATTAACTTTAGAGCAAGGTTGCTTGTCGCACAGGCTAATCACTGACTAATTTTTCATATCATTTTACATTCAGTAAACGTTTGCACAAAAAGGGCTATAAGGTTAGGTTAGGCTATTAATCGATTGTCCTGGTGCCCATATTGTCAATTTTGTTTTGAGAAAGTGCTTTATAAAAGACTAATTTCTTATCTCAATAATCATCTTGGCCAAAGAGCAGTTTGGTTTCCGAATGGTTTAGGTCTACTATTTTAGCTACTTTTACCCTTCTAGAATTTACTCGTATTTTAAATGATATCGAAAAGTACACTGTTATGTGCTTTATTTTTTGGTCTCAGCAAGGCGTTTGACTTTGTTGTTTTTTCATAATATACTATTAAATAAGATGTATAAATACGGTATTAGAGGGCCTGCTCATGATTGGTTTAATTCTTACTTAAGTGACAGAAAGCAAATGGTCATCGACTCGTATGAAAAGGTTAATCTCTGTGGAGTTCCACAGGGTAGTATACTGGGTCCTTTACTTTTTCTGTTATATGGTAACGACCTTTCTCACGCTCTTGAACACAGTAGTAAATTTATCAAAACGTTAAAAGATATATTGATCAAAAAATGTTTTTATACTCTAGACGAATTTTTCAATGACAAAAATATTTAATAGAATAAATCCAGTCCGAACAATGTTGCCATACCCTATCAGGGTCATTATGTGATACAATTTTATGTATTTTACCTTTAAGAACTGCATGTACCATAATCGAAGCAATAAATTATTGAGTATTGAGTATTTTTTTGCTGATGATACAACTATTACTTTAAAACAAATGTTTAAGTGAATCCTTAAGACCACTTAAGGACAACTACTTTAGATAGCTAAAACCATCTGAAAAGTTGGATTAAAATTCAAGACCAAAAACACTAACAAATGTTTTGATAGAAATGTAAAATGATGTTCTTCCTCTAATAACATGAAAACATGTTGTCTGAAATGCTCCTTTACGCATATCAAGATCTACTTTTCCTTTAATCCTCTAATTATTTCTTCTGCTACTCACCATACTAATATGTATCAGCATACCCCGAGCGCGTCCCGGCCGAGCAGCGGTACTCACGCGCCAGGGTCTGTACTGTGATGATTAACATCTGACAAGCGAATAGGTACTCTAAATAAACGGGCTAGGGTTTGTGAGCGTCGTTTTTTTTTATTGTCACGGTTTGTTTCATCACATTTGGTTTATGATATCACATCACTCACGCTGCTAGTTATTAGGGCAGCTTTTCTACACCGATTGGGGTTCATCGCATACATTGTTTTAAAAGTTTGTTGGCAGTGATTTTTGGTGTGGATTTTTTTCCTATTTCCTATTTTCCTAATTCTGTTTTTTTTTCCAGCGATAGACAGTAAAGTCGCGCTTACCGAACTGGACGAAGACATGCTGAAGTACTGAGCCACCCACGCCACTCGGCGTGACCGACGCCACGCCACGCGACACGGCGCAACACAAAACAATGCAACCTACAGAGTACTCTAAAAAGCCATAAACTCTACCGTCTGCTCTAAGTACAAAATAAACATGTACTGGGATGAAAACTGCGTCCAAAATGGATTGAATTGTTTCTTTCAGCCTCTTTACGAAACTTAGGAAACGGAAATATAATATGTACTTTCATTTGAGATTTTTAGATAACTAGAGGTCTTACTATTTAGTTTGGTGGTGGTAATAAGTAAACTTAATGTTCCTTTATCGTATCAAATAGCATTAAGAATGTGTTTCAACCATCAGTTGAAACTGACTCAATTTGCTTATAACTAACAGTTTTCATGCTCATTCGTCTGATCCGAAGATTAAAGGTCAATCTAAACTAATAAGTACCATGTCTCGTGACGCTTCTGACTTATATTTTTGAGTCAGATAAGTCTGTATTGCTAGTAAAGTCAGCTGTGTAAATTTTGTCAGTCTCAGTTGTATGTTTCTGCTATTAATTATACCGATAAAAGTTGTAATAGTTTTTGTAAAGTGGCTGAATGGAAGTCGTCGCGTAGAAATCCCGATATTTTTGATGATATTTAGTCGCGGCCACGCTCGTGCGCCCTTATTGATAACTCGTAGTTGTAACTGAAACAATCTTTGATCTTACGTAGTGTAGGAGTTAAAAGACATACGACTTTGTAAACGCATCGTAATGTTCATTCTCCTGTTCACTCATCGTCATGATTAGTTTGACGGTCACGTCAAAGGTGAAGGTTTTGCTTGATAGATAAACTGAACAGGGCAAAGTGTTGCCGTCCTCGTCTTATTGCCTAAAAAGAAAGAGACAAGGATGTTTTTGGCACTGGTCGTAGTTCGGTTTAGCTTCGTCAATCAAAAGCTTTTTTAACCTACCTACTGAAAAAATATCACAGTCATGTTTTCATTATTTCAAATGTATTTTTAGGTTACGGTGCGTTTACAACTTCAATAAAAAATAAAAGCAAAAAAATAAACAGTGTTTGTGTAAATAGTATAAGGTACTCGTAACTGCCATTCTCGACTGTCTATCGTTTCTATACTTTTTGACGTTCGGCTCAAGAATTATTATTGTAGTATGTATATCAACCGATCGATCGGTATTTTGGCTTTAAATCATTTATATTCTTACCTAGTTATTTCATATAATTTACTTTTATAAACAGTTATTTTATGGTCTCGCACATCACGTCGACTCGACACTGGCTCGAGTCAAAGCAAAGTATTAACTTCGAGTGAACGACTCGGAACTCAACTCAAGCTGCGCAACTTCGCATCGCACCCCTCAAATATTGTCTTTGTAACTAATTTAACATTTGAGTGCTTTGAGTGAAGTCGGTCAGTTCGGAGTCGACACGGTGTGCGGCGTGCTTTATATTGTTGAGGCGGTGCGACGGACCGCACAAAACGACGTTGAGTTATAAATCTGAGAGATTCTCTTACTACATATAGTCTCTAGTTGTAACAATCTTCTAGTTGTAAGTGAATTTCATCTCTCGTCTTTGAACAACTTGTTTTTATTAAAGTTGTGAAACTGCGAGGGAACTGCACTCGTTGATTGATGTTTGTAATTAATACAAACGAGGTGACTCCTAACGCTGGGCACAGTAGTGACCTGTAACTCGATGGCATAAATCTGATTTTTGTTTAAAATAAATTTGAATAGAGCGTTAGGTGTAGGTGTAAGGTCCCACTCGTTCGTCACATCACGGAGCGAGATTGTAATGCATTTATATTTAAACTAGAAAATAAAAAAAAACTTGATTAGAGTATGTAATATGTATGTAACGTGCACTTGTATCGTGCACTAGCTGTAATTATACCGGGGGCCTCCCACGACATCATTATTGCCGTGATGGTTACGTTTTGCGGGACCGCGAACCGTATCGACGCGGAATAAGGTTCATGATCGCGCAGCGTCGAAAACAACACGCAACCATCATGGTTACACGATGTCACGGTGGGCCCGTGGGTCCCCGTGTGATGTGGACGTTCTGCCAAACTCACTATATTTTCTATTAGTTTCTCATATCACAGTATATTTTAGATAGGTGATAGATAATTACTGCAAATGGAAATTATTCTCTGTCTAAACAATTGTCTAAAATACTCGTAAGGGATATTTCCAGTTGTCGAGTTTGTTTTATAAAAGTTGTTAAATACTTTAGCTTTGAAATCAAAACATGAATCGTTACTTTCGTTGAGCTCGTTCCAAGAACGGCGTGGTGTTGAAGTATTTAACGATTTTGTCAAGTGAACTAGCGTCGGCCGGTGCTAGTCTACTGCAACACTAGCCGACGGTATTACTTAGTTTAATTTTGTGATTATTCATTATTATTTCGAATTATATTTTAAATTGTTGACTTTAGTGCGAAGTGCAAATCTTTATTTAAAACAAATAATATTGTGTCATATCGTATATGTTAGGTGATCTTGTACGTCGCGTGCAATGCCAAATACGTGATGTTGTCAGTACTGGAGTGTGTTCATTGTGCCTCTCGCTCTCGCACCCGCCGGCTCGCTCGCACGCGCTCGGAGCTCACACTCGACCGACTCGAATTGGACTAAAAAAACTCGAGTACAGTACGAGCTAAAGGAATAAAATGCATCATAATTATGCAGTACAAGTTATGCAATTTAATGCTTTACTTGAAATTTAGTTGGTGTCGAGTCGTTCAAGTGTTTGATAGCCTAAATCTGCGGGTCGACTGTGATAGGAGCTCAGGGCTCGTATACTTTTTTTTACACAAAAAGCCCAAAACACAGTGGCGCGGGTTGTAAGGAACTCTCACAAAAGAGAGACTCCTGGCGGCCAAACGTCACAAACCTCTGATCTCTCCGAGTTTACGTCTTCCTTAACGCCGGTACAAGACCGTGTTTACACTTATTCTAAATGGGCAATTTACAGATCGCGCACGTCGTTTTAATTTGAACTTATGATTCAAATTCGTCGGGCGATGTAACTGTCACTGGGGCCCTGTTCTGACGCGTGACATATTATTCTGGTCATTGTCTCTCTCGTTTGAAAGTGATATAGGAGAGAGAGTGAGCGAGACAACACCTCACGCGGCAAGTAGCAGGCGGTCGCGGCCGCGGCCCCGAGCAGACTGCGTGCTGTATACGTTTTGGGAACACTTACAAATGATTCCTGCTCACTTTTTCTAAAACAACTTTTGTGAAACGTAATTCGTAACTTTGTTTTACACTGCTCAATTGTTTGGAGTGTCGGTGCTAAGAAGCATCAACTTGTATGAATTTAGTTGAACGCAGGAGCTGCCTCGAGGATTATATTTAGTTGAACTGTAGCGGCGAGGAGCATGCACTAGTGAATGTTAGGTACCTAAGTCTAGCGGTAATGTAATGTATCTGGAATGTAGAGGTACCAAAAAGTTTTGTAAAGGAGTCCTGCGGGACGGCTGGGCGACGATGGAAATAAATACATTTGATTAATCTCCAACTTGGGTTTTATTTCGCGCGTGATTCCTGTTTTTATAGCTACCCTACCCTGCTACTACTAAGGTTAGTTAGTTCAGACATTGAAGCTTATTTTATGATAAGAAACTATTGAACTATTATTATTTAGTATAATAATAACTATATCAGTTCAAATCTTCTTAGAGTCAAATACAAAAATCTTTTACAACAACGATCCAAAAAAATGTTTGAAGCAACCTTTAAATAAAGCAACATATACACCCCATCTATCCAACCATTCAACAAACACCTCCTTGCCTCACACAAATCCATCACACCTTCCATTATGCATATGTATAACGTGTGCATATTACAAACATGCACACTATTACCCACACTCCACACTCACTTTCACTCCCTCACACACACACATGCACACACTCACCCACACACATTTACTCTCACAATAAGTCTGATGATGAACTCTTTTTTCTTTTTCTTCTTTTTTGTACCTATCGATTTCGTCTATTCCCACTAGTTCAGTTGTCCAGTTCAGTTGACTGGACTAGTGAGATTTCTGTTCTCGTTTGTTCAATTGAAAATAAGACTAGCTTTTGCACCTTGTTACATTTATGATTATTAATTTAATTCACACGAAGTTTTTCCAAAGAGGTAGACATTAATTTCGCCATTTATTAACTGCATTTGTACATGACGAATGAATTCGTCGTTTTCGATTTGAATTTCTGTCCTCTTCCTTGTCATTTTTTTTTGTTACTTATGCCATTTTGAATTAACGCGACATGTGATAGAGGAACAGCTAAATATCTTAATATATATAAATTACGTGTCACGTTGTTTGTCCGTTATAGACTCCTAACTACTTAACCGATTTCATTAAAATTTGCACACCGTGTGCAGTTCGATCTAACTTAACAGATAGGATAGCTCACATATAAATGTATATATAAATAATAAACTCGAACGAAGCCGCGGGGTGACAGCTAGTTCTATATAAGTACATAGATATAGAAAAATAATGAAGTTAGAAAAAATCTCACAGAGAAAATTTCACACTAGACGAACTATTTTGAATCGGGGCTCGTAGAACACGGCCTCTGCCGCGTTTAAACTCGTTTTCATTCATAGCACATTGAACAAACTGTAAAACATGTAAAAGACTAGCTGAATTAGTCATAGGTGCTAGTCAATTGTTTTTTGAGTGGCCAGTACTCTAGTGGTGAGAAGTAGAGTTTACATAATTATGTACATAAGAATGTCACTACCAGTGTATAGTATATAAAAAATGTAAAAATGTTTGAGTACCTATATGTAGGTAACCTAGGTAAGGTTACCAATTTTTTTTTTCTGAAAAATTTCTGAACTGAACAAACGAGAAAAGGAATCTCACTAGTCCAGTCGACTGAACAAACGAGAAAATGAATCTCAGTAGTTCAGTCAACTGAACTGGACAACTGAACAAGTGGGAATAGACGTTTACTTCATGCCATTTTAGTGGAATTTAATTTATGATGCCGCTTGTTACTCATTTGTCCGCTCGACCAACACCTAAGCTCGAGCAATGGAGTAAGCTGAAAACCAGCTCTGTGCAAACTTGTTTGTACAGTACAACGCTGAGCTTACTCCTATTGCCAAACACTTCTACTGTTTAATATATTCTGTAATTAACTGTGTATAATTTAATTCTGTTGTTTGTCAATAAAATATTTTTATTCTTTATTCTTATTCTATACATAATATATTTTTACTATACTTGATTGGTTAATGGCATAGGTACATCATACAGTCATTCAGAACATTGTCTACTATTTTGCAATTCCATTAAATCCTAGAAGAATCGCTTACTCAGGTTTCAATTCAAGTACCTACCTACTCGTGCCAAAAAACAACTTTTCAGCCTTGCATATAAATAGGTATTTGTTATGCGAGCCTGCAAAGTTGTCTTCTGGCGCGACTATTTTAACAACCTGAGCAAGCGAAGGATGTTAGGATTGAGCCACGAGCAAACCGAGTGGTTCAAATATGGAATCCTGAGTAAAGCAAGGGTTTCAAAGGTACGAGATGCTGAATAACTTTGCTGCCGAGCGAAATACACAACTTTTCACCTCACTACAGCAAGGAAAATGATGTGTTTTTTTTCCTGCAGTCGTGCTAGCCAGCGTGATTATTTTAGGGTTTGAAATTAAAAAACCCTTTCCATGCTGGTGGATGAAATGCATTTTTGCACGTAGATTTCGAATGACAAACAGAATCTTTCATCACTCACTTTCATCAATCAGTCACCTTGTAAGGTGAAAATAACTATTGTCGATACCGGATAGGAAGAACTGATAAAGAGGCACTTTACATTCACTAAGTGTGATCACGGGTTACGAGGCATAAAACATCTTCATCGTTTTTGCCATCCTATGTACCTACTATTGTCGGGAAATCAAAAACTGTAATAAAATAACCAACACTTTATTATCACTGTTTAGTCCGGCACTACACTATTCACTACGTCAACTAAGGTATAAATACAAATATGTATAGCTAATACTGTCTGTCACGGGAAGTAACGGAGATCTCTTGTGCTGCGCCTGCGCCTGCTCGACATCCACGCACCGTGCTCTGCAAACAAAACAACGGCTTAGTAAATTTATTTTTTATGAAGTAAGTATTGGTAATAGCACATAATTATAAGCAAGTGGTCAAACTACACATCCCTGTGGAACGCCACCCTTTACTGACTTAGATTCAAAGCTCCAAATGCTACAAATCGTAACTCTGCAGTAGATAATTGTAACTATTACACCTACAGCGGCAAAATACGGCACTACGCATTGCGCTGACTTTTGGTTAGTAGGAATAACAAACTGCTCGAATAATGTTAATTGGAGGAATATGGTACATAATGCGATCAAATAAATGCAAGTCTAGGTACGTGTAACCGCTCGGACGTTTTTTGACTGTTGTTACTTAGGGTAAGATTCACAGAACACACTTCGACATTACTTTAATGGAAAGTTCAACTTTCCGGGGGAGATTCTTGAACTTTGCAGCAAAGTAAAATCGAAGTGCGGTCTGTGAATCTCGCCCTTATGGCGCATTTAGATGTAGCCTAGTAATAAACCGAGAACTGTGAAACGAATTTTTTGGAAGAAAAATGCCCACAGTTCCTTGCTTCTTCTTTAGGCTCTTTTTCCGAACAAAGCAGTTGAGTTTTTTATAATTTTGACGTTCATAAGTGACTCATCGTGCGTGTAAGTAAGTGTGGTCGCCTGACTAAGGTCGCGTCGAGCTCGGCGCGGCACGAGCAGTGCAGGAACTGTCGACGTGTGTGTACAGTGTAAGTAAGTGTGGTCGACTGACAGGGTCGGTTGGGCCGGGCGCGCACGGCTCGCAGCAGCAGCGCGTCGAGCTCGGCGCGGCACGAGCAGTGCAGGAACTGTCGACGTGTGTGTACAGTGTAAGTAAGTGTGGTCGACTGACAGGGTCGGTTGGGCCGGGCGCGCACGGCTCGCAGCAGCAGCGCGTCGAGCTCGGCGCGGCACGAGCAGTGCAGGAACTGTCGACGTGTGTGTACAGTGTAAGTAAGTGTGGTCGACTGACAGGGTCGGTTGGGCCGGGCGCGCACGGCTCGCAGCAGCAGCGCGTCGAGCTCGGCGCGGCACGAGCAGTGCAGGAACTGTCGACGTGTGTGTACAGTGTAAGTAAGTGTGGTCGACTGACAGGGTCGGTTGGGCCGGGCGCGCACGGCTCGCAGCAGCAGCGCGTCGAGCTCGGCGCGGCACGAGCAGTGCAGGAACTGTCGACGTGTGTGTACAGTGTAAGTAAGTGTGGTCGACTGACAGGGTCGGTTGGGCCGGGCGCGCACGGCTCGCAGCAGCAGCGCGTCGAGCTCGGCGCGGCACGAGCAGTGCAGGAACTGTCGACGTGTGTGTACAGTGTAAGTAAGTGTGGTCGACTGACAGGGTCGGTTGGGCCGGGCGCGCACGGCTCGCAGCAGCAGCGCGTCGAGCTCGGCGCGGCACGAGCAGTGCAGGAACTGTCGACGTGTGTGTACAGTGTAAGTAAGTGTGGTCGACTGACAGGGTCGGTTGGGCCGGGCGCGCACGGCTCGCAGCAGCAGCGCGTCGAGCTCGGCGCGGCACGAGCAGTGCAGGAACTGCCGCGGCCGCACGCCGCGGAACACTGCTGCCGTCGACGGCTTCACGTTGTAGAAGATTATCGTCTGCCCGCGCGAGTGGAAGTCCTCGATCAGAGACTTGATGCCCTGCGGGAGAACGATGAAACGTTGCAGGGGTACTTGCAAGAACTAAAACTATAGTAGTTTATCTTGATTGTGACTTTGCGATTCTTGACCAATTTGGCTTAAATTTAAACAAAAAAATTGTGTTTGCGTAAACTACTTGCCTGCAAAATTTCATGCAGATTGGGTCAGCGGTACTCTGGTACCTTATCGTCGGATAAACAAATGCTGATAAACGGTACTGCTGGCTGGAGACAATATGTAGGTAGGTTATTTCACTCATGGTATTTGACAACTCAGACAGACATTGAAAGAGAATGTCCAACCTTAGCGGCGGTGAAGTCGGCGGCCTGCACGTGCGTGGCGTCGATGACGAGCGGCGCGCCGCCCGCGCCCGCCGCCTTGCGCAGCGCGCGGCGCACGAACTCCGCCGAGGGGAAGGCCAGCGCGCGGTCCACGGCCGCCACCACGTGCTCCACGCCGCTGCGGGACTGCGGGACGAGCTCGGTGTCATAGGGGGGACGGAGGAGGCCAGATGACCCCTTCCTATTTTATATATGACCCCTTCCCATTTTTATTACATGCACTCATATTCTTTATCATTCGCGATCGGAATCCAACATTTTTAAACTGAAATTGTTCAAAAATCAGTCTCCAGTATAAAGTTTGGGATAGGAAGTCGAGTATGAATCAGTTCAGTACGTTCAAAAACTTATAATGCGGACTGAGATTTGAAAAGATAGTTTGAGTTAAAAAATAGAATCCGAACTGAAACGTTTTTAAATGATTGAGGATATGGGTGTGGGACTAAGCCGGGGTCAGACAATGAAAAAATCTACGTTCTTAACTGGATTTTATCCGCTAGCGTGGAAAGAGTTTTTAAAATTCGAACCTTTCTCTTTAATATTTTTCTATACTGCCAGACCGCTTATAATGCATTTTATGTCAGTCCGCCAACTTCATTCAGAATAATCGTACTTATTCATTATACGATTTTTTTTCTTTTTAAATTCTATCTGGCACCTATACATGCACCTGTACTTAATACAAGTACTCGTGCCAAAAAATAACTTTCAGCAGTCTAGAAAAATAAATAACGAATTTCTCCTCACAAGCTCGGAAACATTCTGTTTATCATTCGAAATCTGAATGCCAAAGTGCATTTTATCCCCAAGCGTGGAAAGAGTTCTTAAAATTCGAACCTTAGAATCACATATTTTCAAATTAAAGAAAAAGTATTGTAATATTTTATTAAATTTGTTTTTTTTAATATGAATAAAAAATAACAAAACGTGGTCTATCTCTCCCGGAATTAACCTATATATATATTTTATGTTCTTTGATAAGTTTAAATTGACCGCATCCTTCGTAAAATACCTACTCATACAGAAGCAGTTTGCGATGATCATTGAGTTGATCGAAGTACTAGGTACGATGCACTTCGGTATTGGACCCACTACAAAAGTAGAAAACAGAAAGTAACGTACCTAAATGAAGAGACTTAGTGTACACAGTGAATGTAGGTACTTCACAATCAGTGATCATAAGACAATCGTCTTAGGATCGCCGATTGCGAAATTATACTTGCGAGCATGATTGTGAGGAGGGCTTTATTAGTTTGGTAGGTCAAAGGTAGGTAAAGTTAGGTAGGTAGGTGCGAAGGGCCTATTGAAAATGATCAAACCCGATCATACCCGCGAATACAGACACTCGTCTGTATTCGCCGGACCCCCGAGACGGTCAAACGGTTTGCTTGAAACGTTACGTATATAGGTATTTGATTAAACCGTTTGATCAACGTTTGATGGATCAAATGGCACCTTAGTTTGATATTGTACGCCACCATCAGACTTGTGTTAGGTAGGTATGTTGTGACACATCAAATGTGAACATCTAAAGAATGCTAGAAACTACCGCACCAGATAATCTTAAAAGCTTTATGTCCTTGTCCTCCGACATATTATTATTTTCCATAACCAACCTCAAGCTATAAAAACCAGCGCGAAACTGAGCCATGTTTGATCAAACGTGTCGGTAGACAATCGAACGGCGGCGCCTCAAATACCACTACGCACTAACACAAGGAGCAAACACGTAATGACAGTGATGTCATTACGTGTTTGCTCTCGGAAAGCTGGTCATGCGGTAAAATGGCGCGTGGTGTGGCTCGCCCGGCTCGCCTCGGGCCAGCACGGACGCTGACAACTTCCAAAATGAGCCAATTTGGAGGTAATAATTATGAGAAGGTCGGTCGGCGCGGAGTACTCACGACAGCCGTGGTGACCCGGACGGCGGGCCGCGCGGAGGCGTAGAGCAGGAACACGAGGTTGACGGCGATGCCGATGACGATGCCCAGCTCCAGCCGCAGCATGAGGCACGCCAGGAACGTCACCACCGCCGGGATTATGTCCAGCTCTGCGGGCAGGTTGAACATTAACTAATAAACTAGTGGCTCGTGAGCTGGACACCTCACAGCCGGCGTCTGTACTTCCTCTACATGACTCATTCCTCAATAGATTCTCTTGAAAATGTTGTTAATAGGTTCGTTAAATATTTTATTAAATTTCCCAAGATCATTGATGATGAAAAAATATTTGTGGCGTCAAAGTTCACCGCGTTATGGTAGAGAAGTAGGTAAAATTAAAGTCAAACGATTTTAATCGTAAACTGTTATCATAGTATTATTGTACAGTCACAGGACCTCAATGTTGGTATGTTCAAAGTTTCACAAGAATCGGTTTTGAAATATTTGAAATGAATTTGAAACGTTTTTATTTGAAACAATGATCAAAGTAACAAACGAATAAATGGAGTTAAAATGTTAGAACAGATCCTCAGAAATTTTCTTTTTCAGAATCCCTACAGTTGATCAGTTAAATATACTCACTCTTGGTTCGCCAAATAGGTTTGAAGACGTGAAGCTCCATCATGAACACGACGGCTGCAATGATGACGGCCGCGAGCGACGCCTTCGGAATGTAGAAGAAGTATGGCGTGAAATACTGAAATAGAAAGAAGAACATATTTTTAAAGCGAGAAAACCAAGAAACATTTGGATTGCTTCTTTTTGTAGATTTTGTTTTTATCCGTTCATTTACAAGGTCTATATGAATAATGATGGGATCAAGATGGGACCCCAAACATAAACGCCACGAAAAAAATGCATGGTTTCGTGAAGAGTCCAACACTCTTGTGGAGTCACCATGATGAAATTATCATTTTCGGTCAGTAAAATCCCACTTCCGAGTATCAGACCTCTCTCATATATAAGTAGGTATTTACGTCATTTGTTTTAACCCCGCCCGATTCCATTCGATTCAATCACGTCCCTGATCAACCCCCTGATGTTTCTGAAAGGAATAGGTAGGTAGATGGTTGGGAGTGTCGCGACTTGACCTCGGGACAGCGCGCCCGACACCGGCATGGAGTCCACGAGCGCCGACGCCATGTTGTTATAGTGTGAGTGTTGTTCACCTGCAGCGAGAGCAGCACGAGCGCGCCGGTGTAGAGCCCGCCGGCCGTGGTGGCGACGCCGGACGCGTGGTTGTTATAGTGTGAGTGTTGTTCACCTGCAGCGAGAGCAGCACGAGCGCGCCGGTGTAGAGCCCGCCGGCCGTGGTGGCGACGCCGGACGCGTGGTTGTTATAGTGTGAGTGTTGTTCACCTGCAGCGAGAGCAGCACGAGCGCGCCGGTGTAGAGCCCGCCGGCCGTGGTGGCGACGCCGGACGCGTGGTTGTTATAGTGTGAGTGTTGTTCACCTGCAGCGAGAGCAGCACGAGCGCGCCGGTGTAGAGCCCGCCGGCCGTGGTGGCGACGCCGGACGCGTGGTTGTTATAGTGTGAGTGTTGTTCACCTGCAGCGAGAGCAGCACGAGCGCGCCGGTGTAGAGCCCGCCGGCCGTGGTGGCGACGCCGGACGCGTGGTTGTTATAGTGTGAGTGTTGTTCACCTGCAGCGAGAGCAGCACGAGCGCGCCGGTGTAGAGCCCGCCGGCCGTGGTGGCGACGCCGGACGCGTGGTTGTTATAGTGTGAGTGTTGTTCACCTGCAGCGAGAGCAGCACGAGCGCGCCGGTGTAGAGCCCGCCGGCCGTGGTGGCGACGCCGGACGCGTGGTTGACGGCGCCGCGGGACAGCGCCCCCGACACCGGCATGGAGTCCACGAGCGCCGACGCCATGTTGCACACGCCCAGCGCCAGCATCTCCTGCGTCGCGTCCACGTACTTGCCCTCCGCTGGAAATGGACACATTTCTTTCATTGACTGCAACATATCTCACATAACAAAAATGGAAAGAACAAAAACGGTGAAATGTCCTTTTTCGTTGGAAAGTCAGGTATACTCACAGAACACCTTAGCCAATGCGATGTTTTCTAATATAGAAAGCAGCGGCACCACGAATATGGCCGAGCCCAGCGTGGAGGTCATCTCCACGAAGGTGTAGGTGTGGTTTCCCACCGTGGCCGAGAACGGCGGCGGGGAGAACGTGGGCAGGCCTGGCTTCACTTCACCTGTGGACGAAATTGAGATAACAAAATAACGAAAACGCAAAAATACAAGTCTAGTATGTACGTAAGTACATGAATTGTTGAATGTCGACAGAGACCTGTGAGCACGAAGGGCTGGCGCTGCAGCGTGTCGAAGTAGTAGGCGAGCGCGGCGCACACGAGCACCACGAGGATGTTGCGCGTCGTGGCCAGGAACCACAGCGCCTGCGACACCGCGCCGCGCGCGCCGCCCGGCGCCGGCCCGCCCGGCACCTTGATGTCCTTCACTTTCTGGGGGGCAACTTGGGTTTCAACACGGGTCATACGTAACAAACTTGAAAGAACACAAGTATATATTAATAATTTAAAAAACCCAAACACCGATTTTCATTAAACATAGCTCAGACCCCCGAGTAATTCACCTTTCAAACAAAATCAATATCGGTTTATCCGTTCGGGAGCTACTTACGCTACACGCGCATACACACCCACACACAGACACGTCAAACTTATAACCCCTACGTTTTTGCGTCGGGGGTTAAAAATGGAATTGGAATAAAACTTGCAGCTCCATCTTTTTTGTCAGAAGGCAGAAGTCCCCATCAGAAGTCTTTGCAAAATATCCACTTATACCCAGCTTTATACCATGATCCTATCACACTAATATCACAAATGCGAAACTTTAGATGGATGTTTGTTGGTATGGATGTTTGTTGGTATGGTTGCTTGTTACTCAATCACGCCAGAACGACCGAATGAATCTGAATGAAATTTGGCGCAGAGATACATTATAGATTAGGTATGTGTTGCCGTGCGATTACATAAGTTTAATGTTTAGGATTGCTAAGGCTGTCACTAATCGTGTGATTCTAGAATAAGTTCTCAGATATTATAAGTTAGTCATAACATGTTTTATCTGTTATTTTTCCTTAAAATAAATTAGTACTGGTAGTCTGGACATGAAATACTTTACAGCATCTAACACCGCGGGGCGCAGCTAGTATACGTATATGGGGTGCAACCGGGTTTTGCAGGATTGTAGCTTCTATCGGCCCGTCGTGGCTCTCATTGAGGACTCCGGGATCTCCAAACAAACACACCGGAGCTGAGTGCTCCGAGGTGAGGTGCACCGAGCATTTATAATTAATAACACGTTAATAATGGCACGTTATTATTAAAAACGTTGTTAAGACGTTGTTATTTAGAAAATTAATATAATCTAATATAATTAATAATTTAATCTAACGAAACTACTAATTGACAAATGTTATTATAATATTGACAGCTGAGAACGGACACCAGTGCTTTTTAGGTCAATGTTACACATAAACTCTACATTATTGTTTTTATTACTCATAACCTCATTTTATTTATGTATGTATATATGTATAGCACCTATCTATTTAATATGTTATTAGTCATTATTTTGGTTTTATTAGTCTAATTAATTAAATGTATTCAGTCGTACTGTGCCCGACTTGATCCGTGGGTGACGTCACAGCCGGTTCCAACGGAAGACCAGCGCTGGCTGCTACAGCCGGCATTATACTGAGTTGGAACCGGTTTGTGGCAAAAAACATTGTTTGTATAGTTTTTAATTTTTATTGTTATTTTTCGTATAGATTTGTTTTTTTGGATACTTACTTGTTTTTTGCTCACAAATAAAAACTGTATTTTGTCTATTGTCTATTGACAAATTCCTTAATGATAAAACCTTTGACATTCCAACCAAAGAAAAAACTAAATGAAATTGACATTAATTGTATCTTTAACTTTAATAAATTCTTGACTGATCTCTCAGAATATTGTATGCCCAATAGGGTAGCTGTTGTAACCTAATAATATTCAATGTGACCTGTAACTACACAGCTGACAGTAAATGATTTTGAATTTGAATTTGAATTTTCGTTAAACAGTAGGCTCCGGTTGTTTGTTCTATAACAATCGTCAAGCCATGTCAGCTTCGGGCAGCCTAGAAACTCTGACAGGCCTAGCCACTCGGTTGCTTGCTTGCTTTACCGTGTGCTCTGAGAGCTACGAGTAAGTATATAGCTCTTATGGGAATATAATACATTTGCACATAAATATACATATCAAAGCATGTATGCTGTCCCGTTACGCCGGCCACATACACCAGACTTGTAGCCCCTAATTTCTGTTTCTTTATGTTTGTTTTACTTTGTATTTTTGGGGCGTGCAATAAAGATGTTCCTACTTATTGTATGGTATTGTAAATTTAGCTTTAATTATACGAGTACATATTATATTCCTAGAAATCTATGGGATGAATGCAATCAGAAGACATATTTAGAGCTTTTTTTGGGGGCTGAGCTACCCACGTCCGAGTGTACTCTATTCTGATTCCCTATACGTGGTCCCCGGGTAGTGCTAACCGGGTAGCAAACTCTGGTGGGAGGCTTCGGCCGTGGCTAGTTACCACCCACCGGACCAAGCCATGCCGTGAAATGACCTAGTCGTGTTTCGGGATGTAGTCCGGTGTAACTGTTCCGAAGACGGGTCTGAGCAGTAACGCACTTGTAGCGCCTCACTCAACTGCCGTCTTTGTACTTCTTCACTCTACAAAACTTCAAGGCTAGAGTGACCTTATAGGTCGTCGTGCACCATCTTAGACCACAACGTCGCTTAACATCTGGCGAGTTGGTGGCCAAACGCCGACTTATTGTCAATAAAAAAAAAAGATAATAATACTTTACCAGCAGCTGCTTAATAAATTACGTTTCCAACCAAAAGGGTTACCGTAACGATAACCTAAATAAATATTACAATGAAAATCACAGCAGCAGCCTGCTTACAGTACTTACCCTCTTAGTAACGGTAGCAGCTGTTCAACTGGTTCTGGACAAATGAAAATACAAGAAGCTTATGGCACAAAAGACTCACCCTCAATAAGAGAAGCACCACGATGCAAGACACGCCGAGTACAGAGTCCCAGAGCCGGGTCTCGCCTATGTGCTCGTATATGCCTCGCCATACCTGAAAGTAATAATAAAATAAAAGTAGGTACAAGTATCTAATGAGGTGTGGCATACGGAAGTATAGAGCACTCAGTATCTATAGCGGTTGGGTTATGTGGTCACAAGTGAGATCCATCCGTTACTATGTATTTTATACCTAAGTACCAGGAGAGCTATTCTTGACGCGCGATCTTGATCACTTTCACTCCTATGACTTTTGAAACGAGGGAGACAATGACAAAAAATGTCTCGACTTGTAAAAATAGCCCTGCTGTAAGGACCATGTCAAGCTATACTTACGCTATTAAGTTTACTGTAGCCTCAGATCAATCTAGAGGAAAATCTATTCTCTAGGTTGATCTAAGACTGTATAGCTTGGTGCAGGTGACAGCCGCATTTATTTATTTTACCCGCGTTTTTTGCTTAATTTACTACAGGTATTAATGTTTCCTTATTTTAGTGTTATGATATTACATATTAGGGTGCTGCTGAAGTTTAATTCATAGTTTGTAAATCGCGGCCACTTTCAAGGGTGAAAGGACCGATTTGTCTAATGTCACCCGCACCATCTTACAATGACAGTTAGTTACTTTCGACTCCCTATGTTATTCAACATCATCATCATCATCATCATCATTCCAGCCGAAAGACGTCCACTGCTGGACAAAGGTCTCCCCTAATGATCTCCACAATGACTGGTCTCGCGTCTCGACTATGTTTTACACAACACTAATCAGACAAGATGATTGTACATAAATTGAACACTACAATTAAACCCGAAGGTCACTAGAAAGTGCCGAACCTAGTTAGTCAAGTAAAGCAAAAACTGCTAAATTATGCGAATAAAAACTTGTTTAAATTATGGCGACAAAAACTAATGGGTTCGCTTTGAATGGATAAAATAGTTTAATCAATTGGTTGTTTTGCTTCCAGTCTGGGTGGGCCTCTTGTAACACAACCTCTAATTAAAGTATCTAATATTACCAACTTGCTTCGATAGCCTTCGGCGAATACTTAATATAATGGGAAATTTTCAGTATATCGAAAATTTCAGGATGAAGAACGCAGCGCATGGTTAAACTACGAAACTTAAATATACATAGTGCATTATAAAAGTGTGGCCAAGACTACAATTTTGAGGTTCTTTTTAAAAACTTTGCAGTTTTTTACAAGTCAATTTTGAAAAAGCCGTAAAATTAAACTCCTACAAATATGTGCAGTTTTAAAATATTAAATCTACTAAGGTTGTAAATTGGAACGGAAATGGCTAATGTAGAGTTTGGGAATTAATATTAGTTTTCGTGCAATTGTAAATGCTTTTCATGGCAACATTACCACGTACACACATTGAAAAAGAAGTGGCTTCAGCGAGATATAACGCAATGTTCCATCTTTTCCTCTTGATTGATCTGAGATTAAATATTGACTATAAACATTAGGACGCATATCGCGCTCCGCCGTCCTAAAAGCGCGAAACTAGCCACTGATCGCGTTGCTCTTATTTGTAAACTACGCGCGTCGTGCCGCTCGTTTCTTACAATAAAAACCGCTAACAAATGAGACAGATTTGTTAACATTTTTGTTAAATTCCTTTTTTTTCCGTTTTTAAACCGGTCATAACTTTTGCTATTTTTAACGAGCATTTTCTTTGGTTTTCTTACATGAATAATTACTCGTCTAAGCCATACTCTTCAATTATTTAAACAGGGTTTTTGTAACATGCTCCATAGGTTCATTTGTGTAGCTAGAGTCTTTGTAAAATGTCTAGTATCTCCCTGTATGGTGTGTAAGTACCTGGAGGAACTTCCCGCCGGGGAAGCTGAGCCCCAGGATGTCCTTGACCTGCGTAGTGGCGATGATGATGGCGGCTGCGGACGTGAACCCCACCGAAACCGGCCCCGAGATGAAGTCGATGAGGAACCCTGGAGCAGAAAGGTATCATTTATGGTCTACCTGCAGAGTATCAGAATTGGGGAGTGCCTAATTTGTTACGTTCACCTACTTAGCGTTATGTAAGTATTGATAAAGTAAGTTATATAAGCATACTTAATAAATCGGCAAGCGCGAGTCGGACTCGCGCAAGGGTTTTGTACCAATAATTATGAAGAAAAAAAATTAATAATGTACATAGGCAAAATGAAGCCCCCATAAATTTTTATTTTATTCTGTTTTGTAGTATTTGTTGTTATGCAACAGAAAAACATCATCTGTGAAAATTTCTACGGCCTAACTATCACTGTTCATGAGATACAGGTGACAGCGGACGGACAGCGGAGTCTTTGTAATAGGGTCCCGTTTTACCCTATGCGTATGGAACCCTAAAAACTTATCTAATGCTGTACTTACACATCAGACTTTTCTCCGATTACAATAACTTAGAGAGGTAGAGGATGTAGTGATTATTATTATTATTTTTTTATGTAGAATACCGGCGGTCGGCGTTTGGCCACCAACTCGTCTGATGTTAAGCGACGTTGTGGTCTAAGATGGAGCACGACGACCTTATAAGGTACTTATTCACTCTAGCCTTGAAGTTTTGTAGAGTGAAGAAGTACAAAGACGGCAGTTGAGTGAGGCGCTACAAGTGCACTACTGCTCAGACCCGTCTTCGGAACGGTTACACCGGACTACATCCCGAAACACGACTACTGAAGCCAAGCCAAGTCAACCACTCCTGACAGACATGACGTTCGCCTGCCATCCCAAACGCAACTCTATTCGGTGTTAACCACTCTAAATTACCATAAACAAATTGATTAATCGACAAAAATAACAGAATAATAATACCATCGATTAACAAATCATAAAATAAGCTTTATTCTTTATGTAATGATTCCACGCTCCGTCATGTATACGAGTATGTATGTACAATAATTTGAATTCTAGATAAATGCTAAATTGGCAGCCAAAGAAAAAGTTAAAACGTTTTTTAAACCCTGCATTTATATAGCATTAACATAAACGTATGATTGTTTTGTTTTGTGTAGGTAAATATGTCATATAGTATGCTAATTTAAATAATAATGCACCGAATCGAATGTAAATAAACGTTTCAAGTAAAAACATAGCTATGAAACGATTCTTGTTTTTATTTCAAAACGTTGTTATTTGATTGTCAAGAGCGATTGTAATGAAAATAATGTTGTTCCACCAACCATTGAACTACCTATACTGTTCCAACAACGTCATTACTACGAATGTGATAATGATGTGCAATTGGACGGCAATGAACGTCCTAATGATTTCCTGAAACTGTTCATTTGGTAGTATTCCATATACGAGTATAATTGTTAGATTGAGGCGCGCTGGACCGAAATATGTCAGTTTTCCATGTGGCTGTCGTCGCTCGTCGGCGTTACTAGTTAGGTAATAGAGTCATGATTAAAAAAAACATGGTCTAGCGTCCCGGGTGTTGTCACACGACTACGTCACTCGTCATCGCCACCGGCTCTTTGAACTGGTTGTACATTACTTATTCCGGTCTTGCTTATGCATCGATTGACGTCACTGCGTGTTACCCACGAGCACTTTTTTTGTTTTGGAACGTTATACCTGGCGGAGTATATTATTATACCATGAGTAGAGGTACCCATATCCTGATAAGGCACAACAGTTATTTTTCTGATAATAACAATGAACACAGTTTTACGGGTCATTCAAAAAAGGTAGCTCTGAGTGTACCTATTGTGACACAGTTTTTCACTCGCACCTAACGTTCTAAGCAGAACCAAAAGTGCATTTATGTTGACTATCAAATAATAAAGATGATCCTATAGTCCTAATTCTTATTCTAAATTCTTAACTAATTTTATAGGTAAATGTGAAAGTAAGTTTGTTACGCTGTCACGCCCTAACTACTCTTTTAACCGATCATGATCATCAAGAAAATTTGCAAACACGTCGTCAGACCCCTGACGACGTTATAATTTTATGAAACAGGAATTACCTTATCACGTACGATTTAGTCGATTATTCCGACTATAATTTCAACCGCATTCGGCGTTCTTTATCAAGGCGAGTACTCGCGCGCGGCTGCGTCTCGCATAACACTCAATCCCGTTTCATAAAATGAAAATGTGTGAAAACCCTGACGACGTGTGTTAAATTTTAGACAAGGACATAAGATAGGTATCATAGACGTCAAAAAAAAACAGCTTTTATGAGTCCTCGACTAAAGCTAGTCCTAGCTAATATTATAAATGCGAACATGGGTTTGTTAATTTGTTTGTTTGTAACGCTTTCACGTCTCAACTACTCAACCGTTTGTCTTGAAATTTTTCATACACGTTGTCGGGGGTACGGAAAAGGACATTTAGGGTACTTTTTATTCCGAAAAAATAACGGTTCCTGTGGGACCGCGGGTGAAACCGCGGCGCGCAGCTAGTCATTTATAAAGGCAAAGGATAATATTGTGAAACTTCAAAGAAAAGCAAAGAACCGCTAGTTAATTATCTACTTGTTTAGGCAACGTAAATACCTAAGTGTGTTTACTGAAAAATAATTGTAGAATGATTCATGTAACAATAGACACCGCGGAGGTAGAGCGACGCAATGTTCGGATAACAGTTGCAGCGAAGACATAGCGTGCGGTCGCTCAGCGCTAAAATATGTCTTGTTTTTACATTACAATAAATACTACTGGGGGCTACCATGACATCTATTGTCATGCATGATGGTCACGTTTAGTTTTCGATGCTGCGCGACCGCGAACCGTATCGCCGCGTAATAAGGTCCATGGTAGCGCGGTGTCGAAAACAAAACTTAACCGTCATGGCAATAAGATGTCATGGTAGGTGCCCACATCATGTGCCATGCAATATAACAGACGGGTCTGCACTGGTTGCGCGGAACTAAAACAAACGCGTGTCATTTGTAATCATCTAGACCTTGGGGCAATCTAGATATTGGTGGGACACCAATGTGTCAAAGTCTTTGGCCACAAAGTTTATATTGAAGCCTGGCACGCAGTAATAGGGTTCAATATTGGCTATTTCAAATTGACCCAAGCTTGGAACCACTGCTTGACCAATGTGAGGCCATTAACACAACAGGCAGTCACAGGTCAAAGAATGTAGCGCTTACTATTAATCAAATACTTAATTCTCTCTTAATCGTCTTTTCATACACCTAACAAACTATCGAAATATTTATTTCGCACAACAAAGGTTTCATGGGTGTACCCAGAATTTGCAGGGTGGGGCAGAATGAAATGTATTGGATAAGTACAATAGGAATTTTGAAATGCTTTTTATTTACTTTTGATCTTAATCCTTCAATAATAAGTTGCGAAGGGGCTAAATAAATCTAGCTAAATAATTTGTTTGATTTGATTTTGTGCTGCTAGAACCCTCTTCCTTTACATATATACACACTCATCATGCAGAGGCCGATATGCTGATTTTCTGTCGTCGTTAAACGCAATCGTTCGTTTTTTTACTTGAAAAACCTAAATTTAGTTCTTCAAGCTGGTGGGGCAGATGCCCCACCTTGCTTCACCGTGGGTAGGCCCATGAAAGGTTTTGCTGGTATGTTGTGCACGTTCCTAAATAAATGACCGTTATTCGCATGACTTTAGGACACATGTGTTGTAAACAAATGTTTTTAGGTTTTAGATTTTATCTATTGTATTATTCTACAACCTTGGATTTGTTATCCCTTACAGTATTTCCTCTGAGCAACGTTGAATGTAAAGTATGGCACCCATTTCAGTAAGTTTTTCATAGGCTGAGTAGTGAGTCATGAGCTAAAGAATTCTGAAGAATGACGTATGTATCTATGTATGGCTCTGTATAAGTAGATACCTGTGTTTACCTGTCACGACAGTACAAAAGAAATGTAGTAGTCAAGAATAAAGAAACGGAAAACTTTCAGCGATAAATATCTACCCGAGCAATCTGATGTGGTACGATGATAAAAAATATTACAATAAGTATGTATAACTAGAGTATATATCCGTCACTCTTACTTATAATTGCGAAAGTCTGTTTGTTTGTTTGTTATTTTGAGATTCAAACGGATAGACGTAAAAACGTCTATCCGTTTGAATCCAAAAGGATGTGGTATGGAGGTAAGTTATACCCTGCATTACACCTAGCCTCTACTTTTTAACCGCGGCTAAAACCCGCGGTTAAATTATAGATTGAAGCGCCCCCTGTCACATTTGGTATCGTCCGGCAAAGTGTAGGAGTTGTACAACACTTCTGCCAGCCCTCTCGGGGGAAAGGCGTGACGATATGGGTAAAACCCGCGAGGTGAAGCTAGTTTTATATCAAAGCGAGTTGCGCCCCGCGGTTTTACCTGCGGTTCTACAAGAAACGTTAATTTAATCGGAATAAAAAGTACCCTATAACCTTCTCTGTATCCGTGACTACGTGTATAAATGCAAAATGTTATGATGATCGGTTAAGTACTTAGAGCGTGAAAGCGTAACAAACAAACAAAGGAACAAGACAACTTCCGCATGTTAAAATATTGGTTTGGATTAGGAAATTGAACTTGAGAGTAATTTAGTGTCAATGAACATCTCCTTACCTAGCTGCAGTATCCCCATCAGCAGCTCCACGCAGCCAGACAGGAAGGCGAGCAGCACCGCGAACTCCGGGCCCAGGCCGTGCAGGTTCTCCCTGGTGAGAATGGCCGCGATGGCCGTCGGTCCGATGGCAGAGTCCTTCACGGAGCCGAACACCGTGTACACGAAGCACGCCATGAAGGACGAGTAGAGGCCGTACTGTGGCGGCAGGCCCGCCACGCCCGCATAGGCGATCGCTTGCGGGATCACGGTCAGACCCACTGTTATACCTGGAACAAGGTTGAGACAAGTGATGGTACATATTCACTCGCCTGAGAGCATTATCTTGGCAGGAAACGAGGTACCTACTCTTTTGGTTATGCTCTTCTAAAAATACAAACGGGTTATTAGAAGCTATTAAACCCCCTCGGTGACCTGACGGCTAATGGGAATGGGGCACCGGGGTCATCATAGGAAGTGCCGGTGTACCGGTACCCTTCCAGTCTTAGCGCGTTGCATGACGTAAAACTTCCGGGCAAATATTTATTTATTTATTTTTGGAAAACATACAGTGTTATCCATACTGTAATAGTAAATTAGAAAAATAGATTGACTAATTTACTATTACAATACGCACCTATACCTTTATTTATATACCAAAGTAGTATTGGGCGATTCGCATGAGAATCGACTAATGGTTGGCTATCGGCACTGCACTACGAGCGCGGTACCTCACTACGCCTGCTCGCTGACGATGATGATGGCGAGAGAAGAGAAGCGCGGACGCCGCAAGATGGCGTGTCCATAGACATAAAAGAAAGACCTCTACTAATCTGTCAACAGTAGTGATTGCAAAACAAGTATGATAAACCCTATGTACGAGTATTAATACAGAGTACTCTGTCGGCGTGTCTCATATTTTTAGCTAATAAATACATTTCTAGTCCTAGTTCTAGTTTCATGACTCTTTCATGACTCTTTGAACGAGTTTCAAAGTAAATTGACAAATTATTTGAATGGCATTTCTAATAAGTAAAATGTGTTTTATCATCTTCGGTGTAAATTTAATTAAGTTTCATTTGTAATATATATTTTTTTAATTTTGTTTCTTCAACTTTCGGAACCTAAAGTAAAAACAAACCCAGTAGCTTTAGCAAATAAATGTAGAAATTGTAATAATTAGGTAATAGATGAAAAAAAAAATTGTGAACATGTAGGTACAATAATTAGTTAAAGTATTAGAAAAATAGTGTTGTAAATACCTATAATAGGTTTTCACTTCAGAACTCTGTTATTTAGTGTTTTCTTTTTTAATGTTTAAAGTGTCTAAACTGTTGGTATTTCTACCTAAATAAATAAATAAATAGTCCCCGACGCACAAACGACGTCTTTGCTTCAGCTTTGACAAAAATGCTTTCGTATGCCCGATCTCTGTCTTCCGGATCTCTGTCCTGATATTTGTTTCCCTCTACAGGACGCATTCCTCAACCGATTCTCGTAAAATTTAGCGAGCAGGTTATTTGGCGAAAAAAGTCTTTAACGGCTAATAAATGCCACCTGTAGACGAAGACAAAATCGGATAGAGATCCAGACCGAATTCGAACATACAAAAGCATTTTTGTCTTTTTTTTTGTCACAGACACTTCGCTTGCTAGCGCTCGCTCGGGCGATAAATGCGAAAGTGAGTTTGTTCGTTTGTTTGTTAGTTTGTTACGCTTTTATTCCTCAACAACTCAACCAATCATCATAAAATTATGCATACACGTTTCAGAGCCGTCAGGGGTACATAAAAGGACAAAGGATACCTTTAGTTTCTGAATATTTAACGGTCCCTAGCTAAAATTTCCAAAAATTAACGGGAGCCAGTGTTATATAAGTATAGTGTGTTGTCTAGATGTCTAGTGTGTCACGCTCCGTCAGAGTTGCAGGTCGCGTGGCAGCTACGCATTGTTCCGCTCATACACACCGGAAACGGCGGAAACGGAGGACAATCGTGTTTGGTGTAGTGTCGCCAGCGGTAACAAATACCCTGGAAATGTTTCACGTTCGACAAAAACTCTTTGAAAAAGGCTGAAAAAATCTATATCTAAAACGAATCTGGTGTATTTCCGCTTCAGAATCGTGTCAAGTACAAAAAATACATACAGTTCATTTGAGAAATTCCTCTGTTTCTTAAAATTAAAAATGTTTTTTCTTGAACTTTTTTAAATCGGATTTGTATTTTTTTTTAATTTTTATATTTTCTTTTTACAGAGTAGGTATATTCAAAACAAAGTCGCTTTCTGCGCCTGACCCTCTGTCTGTATATCCACTAACTCCTCATAAGCCACAAACTGATTTTGATGCGGTTTTTACATCGAAATATTATGAAAGAATTGTTATGAAAGAAGCGGCACGACTCTAATTTCTAGTACACAGCGCGTGGACCCCATACAATAAATACTAACAATAATAACTCTAGACAGCTCCGTTGATAGTATTATGTTACGTCTATCAATAACAAAGATAGAGATAAGAACTACAATATAGAGAGAAGAGACTACAATAATTGTTATATTGCGACTGGTTGCGTTTGTTTGTGACTACGATGAATTGTGTGCAGCACCTTATGTTTGTTATCAATTTTTAGGTTCTCGTACCGTTTCTCCCTTATAAATTATCGACTGCTTTTTCACATCAGTTAGAATTTATATAATTTTCACGGAAGGTTTACAGGTACGGTGCAAAGTCGTGGCGTGTCGCTAGTTAATTACAATTACCTATCTTGTTAGATAATTAGTTCACCCGAGACAAAACAATGGTTACTGAAAAAAGTGTTAAACCCTTCAGTATTTGCGTTAATAATTACCTTTCGATTGAAATAAAAACATAATTATGAGAAAAAGAGAAGATTCCGTTTTTTTTTTTGCAAAAAATACTATTATTATTGTGAATTCCTATTGAACTAAACAACAGGCAATTATTGCTAATGTTTCATCAGTTTTCCATTAAATGAAACCTAATTTAAATAGTTACCAGAAAAGGGCGAGAAGTTTGTGGAAACATCCTTGAGTTTGTTACAATTTACAACAAAGAAAGAGTTTCTTGAAGAATAAACAGTTTTTATTTATTCTCAGGTTTTTTAAAATGATCGCTGGAAAAATAAAGAGGACGACTGTAGCGTTTAAACAATAATTATGTGAACGGTTCACATGGTTGGATATGAATTTTTTTATAAAAAATAATGGTGCTAATTTAGTAACTATTTTCTTACAATGATTTTAAATAACTGGTTACCTAGAGTAAAATGTACTTGGTTAGTTTCGTGGTCTCTGCACTTATCCTTGTAAAATTAATGTAGATAGAGTGAGTTAATGAAATTCATACTACCTACCTGCTTACATTATGCTCATAATTTTTATAATTTTTGCTTTTAAAAAGTAGAAACATATTTAGAATAAGCAAGTTAACATTGTATTACTGAAACTGCTGTGCTTTTGGTACCTAAAGATCTAAATAGCTATCTGCGGTGCTATTTACAATTATTCGGAAACGTTTCCAATCGCTCCCGATCGGATTAAATTTCAAACTCAAATTCGAATTTCAGTCTACTTTTATAAATTTAGGAATCGAGTATAAATACGATCGTAAGAATTAATCACGTTTAAATCACCTGAGATTCAAATAATTTGAGTTTTTTTTTTAAATCCGATTGATTAAAAAACTGCTCACCTACTACTTACTGTAGTATAGTTAATTAGAGTTTTTCAAATTCGCGTTAAATAAAGCCAACTAGAAATCGGTCTAGTTTTCAGTGTTAGTACATAAATCGCGCATTTCTTGTGAAACCTCATCACAATGTACCTGTGACGGCATAATGCCGCCTATTTCATGCCTCAGTAGCGGCGCAGGCGCTTTGTCTGCTTTTTACGCTTTATTACAAGGACGCAGAGGTCATAGTCCCTTGGTTTTTGCAGTAATATTAGCAATAGATCCTGACGATAAAAATGCGGTTGGTTATAATGACGAGTCAACGAACTCGGAGTTAGCAATCTTAAATCTCCAAGTTCAATGTTATGGCGCGAGAAACTGTTCGTTTCAACTGCTTAAAAATCAAGGTTTGGTTTGATATTCAGTGAGTCATCTCTCACCTACAACGTAATTTGTTTATTTAACAGTTAAGTACTTATTAAGTTTATGTAGGCTAGTAGGTCTACAAAGTCCGTGTTGGCCGAGTGGCCGCGCCTTCCGACCCGGCGGTCGTGAGTTCGATCCTGGCCATGTACCAACTTTTCTCTCGTAGAAAAGTTTATGTGCATTTAAATATGAAACGTGATCTTACGGTGAAGTTAAAGCATCGTGAGGAAACCGACATGATGACTTGTAATATCGACCAACCCGCAATGAGCTAGCGTGGCTGACACCGGCTTATTCACCCTCGATGTAAGATAGGTCCGTGTCTCTACAGTGGGACGTGGACGACTGTGATGATGAGGTCCAATATGTTGCAGCCCGACTTCAAGTTGATCAATATGCAGTGTAGCAAAACACAATAGTTACTTATGTAAGCAGAAGCATCGCCTCATTCTGCACCGACAGCTTTAACAGTAATTTGTAAAAAGTTTGTACTACGAAGATATCTTCAAGTTAAAACTGCGTGTTCTTCTAGTTATGGAAACCGTTGCAGAATAAAATAATAATTGTTAACGTGTCTTTGCTACCCTATTTCACGCGAACAAAGGTTATGAACTTATGACGTTGAGCCCTGCGCCATCTGCGCTTGCCTTACGTCCGGTACGCCGCAACCCTCAGTGGCCAACAGATTTAGCTATACACAAACAAGAAATATATATTTATATTTTAAACCGACTGCAAAATGTTGTACCACTTCCTCTATCAAGACGATTCAAATGACACCTCACACGTCGGAATCCATCAAGCTGTTTAGGCCGTAGGGCGTGCCAAAGCACCCTCATACATACATACTGGCCGTGTTGTTTCCCATCCCCGGTTTCTTACCCGCTATGACGTCCGCCAGGCCGCTCTTGAGCGAGTACTCGGGCAGCCACTGCAGGATGGGCACGCGGCGGAGCAGCGTCTTGGCGGAGCAGCAGGCGCGCGCGCGCCGCGCCAGGTCGCGCCGCCAGCCGCGCTCGCTGCCGCTCTCGCTGTCGCTCTCGCTCTTGCTGGGGAACCCGTTCATGTAGGTGCCATTTGTATCTGGGGAACAAAGAGGGATCTTTCAAAATAGGAAGAATTAGGCAGTAATAGAAGCTGAGATTTGTTTTTTGTTTTGCCCGTAGGGCAGGCTAAAAGTCGACATGGCCATACTCCCGCGTCATCCGTTCGATTTTGTCGTATGAGTTATTACATCTAAGATGAAGATAATAAAGGAGAGGGTGATGAAAGATGAGATGAATCCCTCCCCTTTTCTAATTTCAGTAAAGCCGTGGATACTTTACTTAAACTTTAAGTCGAGTTTTGTAGAGAACACGAAAAGTAGCATTTCCTAATGTTTGTATCATTTGCCCCCACTCGTGCACGTTCACGAACCGGCTAAGGTTTATAATCCACAATTATTACACTCGAAGAATCACAAGTTTTAGAAAATAATACAAAATCACGACACAATCTTTTCAGTTCCCGCCAACAAAACTAGAGTTAGAGAGAACACAAATCAAAATAAGGTAGAGAGTAAATTGCATGTAGCAATTTTTCGTCTGCTAAAAAGTTGGCAGATGGTCGGGATGGCTGGGGTGTCTTTTACTTGCATTGCTAACCTAAAATAATAATAGCTGTTCTGATAATAAATAGTTAGTTAATTTGATATGATCAACTGAATTTCTAAATTTTTGCCTAGAACTTTTATGTATTAACTGCTAAGTAACTCTTCTGTTTTTAACCCTCGACGCAAGAATGACGAGGTGTTATAAGGTTGACGTGTCCGTGTGTGTGTGTGTTGTGTCAGTGGCATCGTAGCTCCCGAACGGATAAACTGATTTTGATTTTGTTTTTATTTTTATTTGAAAGGTGAATTAGTGGGGAGTGTTCTAAGCGTGGTTTTTAATTTTTTTAATTTATCTTGTATTTCAACTATGTTTTTTGCATTTCCATTTCCAACGGATTGACCGTATCCGTGCGACACCCTTGACCCGTCGGAGAGCGTGTCAAAGGAACAATCGGTCCGGTCGTGACGTGCGAATTACAATCCGACACGACTGCTACACACAGGATTAACGGCTATATCCATTCAGATGCGAAATTAAACACGATCTATTTATTAGCTTGTAGAATTGCAACATTGACTTTGGAGACTACACACTAGCTGTTAGATGTTCATTATCATCTTCCTACTCTTATACCACTTAAGTGAGGTCGGTACAGTACGTTCATCTCCTCTATTTATTTCTATCAATTCTCTACTCGCCATCTCAGAATTCCTCTTGTCATCACACTTGTTAATTATTGTTTCAGTGAAAAACGATAGTTACGGTTTTTTATTCATCATTCATCATTCGTTTGACCCTTTTAATGTCGATAGACTTGTACTTCTGTCTACGTGTTCTGGGGGCTTATCGCGAGTTTTGATAGCTAACGAAAACTTTTTTCGTTTTCCTTTGGTTCCATACATTTTGCCTACTTCCTTAACGTTTCTGCCAGGTGCGCTATATTGAAATGGATAGATAAAAACGAAACCGATAAAAAAATTGGTTGTCTGTAAAGTCGGTTTACTGACGATAGTTGAACGTGACAACGTGCTCACTCAAGTAGGAGAGAGACGGATGTCGAACGCTGCCGAACGCAAAGGCCGATTGTGCTTCTTTGTCGCTCGTTCCGCGCTCTCGCTTGCACTTCAAGCCTTACATGGAACGCCTCAGAGCGAGGTAACGCCGCATTTTTTCGTGCGTGCAGCCGGCTCTATCGAATTATAACGATGTCACGTCAAAAAATGTAACAATAAAACTCGTCGTAAGCCCCCCGCCTCTGTATCTATGTCTGTGTTTTCTGACCTCACTCCTCAGACGCCATTGTCTTCTATTACGTCCATTCGTACCAATTTCGCAAGAGCCGTCCATAATGGTGTTAAACATTGTTTTCACTGCGAGTGGACACGCCGCGTCTGTGGTGACAACAGTTCCTGGCCATTGTGGCGAGTCCGAGTGCAGCGTTTAGCAACTCCCCGGTGTCGGCGAGTCGGCGCCGGATAAGGAATGGCGCAGTTAGACACAGTTGTGTTCTACTGACCTGGGGGGCTATTCCTGCGCGTAAGAGGAGATGAGATTTTGTCTTGGTCACTCTCACACTTATGACGTTTCAAACGAGAGCAACAAGGACGAGAAAAAGTGAGATGAAAATCTTAAATCTCCGAATAGGGCCACTGGGGGCCTGCCATGACTTCGTATTGCCATGATGGTTACGTTTTGTTTTCGACGCTGCGCGACCATCGTTGTCGCACAGCGAAACGATTCGCGGTCGCTCAGCGTCGAAAACGTAACGATCATAGCAATACGATGTCATGGTAGACCCCTTGTAGATACTAGCACCCGTAATCAGCCAAATGTAAAACGTTACTTTAGTTAAGAATATCGTTACTTTACCGTTACCGTCACTTTTTCGTTAGTTTCTAAGTAGCTGTGAGTAGTCAGTTTCTGGCTTGCATTGATTGTAATATAGGTAAATCTACGGAATAATCGGATGGACAATTTTTGACATCACATGGTACTTCCTTTTTTTAAACCTGTATTTAGAAGCATTAATTTATCTATTTACTTACTTTACCGTTGGTCGAAACTTCGAAAGCTTTTAATTACTAATTCATTTTATTTTGAAGCACCAACCAAAAAATCCACAATAGGTAGACGTTTAAAACTCTATTTATTAATTGAAATGGCTGCACATAGATATTCTAGGTGCACACTGGACATAATACAGAATTGCTGTCATTGAGTCAGTGCCGGACCAAGCAAGCGCGGGGCCCGTGACAAATGTCAACGTGGAATGAGGGCCCTAGAATTCCAAACAATTTTTTGATTATTCTATAGGTAAGCTTGCGCTTGGCTGCCATCTCGGCAACGATGCGGCCTACGATGGATCAGGATTGTTTAGGAGAAACCGATTCACTCGAGACATACACTTGAAGACACCTAGACTATAACTCTCCTAGTTAAAAAAAAGGCTTTTCTTGATTTAATGTCAGCAAATTGAGAAATAAGTCTCAACAAATCAATTTTTCTATTTTTTAAATTTTTGTTTTTGTTATCGCTTGGGGCCACTCAAGGTGAGGCGCGGGTCCCGTATTATCATTTGCTGCGTCCTGATACATGGCTAATCCGGCACTGTATTCCTAGATTGGGTACAGATAGTTGGGCCAGCCTCCATTCAGACAGGCGCTCGTGGCAAGGATACCGGTCGGCTATTTTTTGCTAATTTACATGATTGTGATTGTAACGAAATAATGTTTTAAATTACTGTAATTTAGTTATCTAATAGGTTTTGTCATTATCATAATTGCTATACCGGTAAAATGATTGTTTTCTGCTAATAATTAGTATCAACACGCGAAAACGAGGAAGAAAGATTGCGTTGTTTAGACTATCGTTGCAGAGTAAGCATGTTTAAGGGCTTGACCTTTCTACATAAAAAAAACCGGCCAAGTGCGAGTCGGACTCGCGCACGAAGAGTTCCGTACGAAAAAACGACAAAACATCACTTTTGTTGTATGGGAGCCCCCTTAAATATTTATTTTATTCTGATTTCAGTATTCGTTGTTTTAGCGGCAATAGAAATAAGTACGAGTGCATCATCTGTAAAAAAATAAATTGTCTAACTATCACGATTCATGAGATACAGCCTGGTGAGAGACGGACAGACAGATGAACGGACAGCGGAGTCCTAGTAATAGGGTCCTATTTTACGCTTTGGGTACGGAACCCAAAAAGAAAAGTATTAACAACTAAGTATTTAAGAAAAAAAAAACATATTTTAAGCTAATAAGTATAGAGTCATAAAAGGTTATTTGAAACAAATATTTAATTTCTATTAAACTCCCATTATTTATACTCTTGAACAATTTAAGTGCTTACTTATAACTATTTAATCCGACAAAAAATAATTTGTTCTGTTTTCCATTCTTACCTCCGCATTTCTCCTAGGTTTCAATCAGACTATTTTAAACCAAGTGGAGAAATGAATCAAGAAACCTGTCCTACGTCTCGATTAGCATAGCGAAAGTTCACCCACTGGTTGGGATTCGGTTCTCGTCGGACTGGGTCACAGTGCTGCCAGAACAGTGGAAGATTCGGTTCCCGTCAGACTGGGTCACAGTGCTGCCAGAACAGTGGAAGATTCGGTTCCCGTCAGACTGGGTCACAGTGCTGCCAGAACAGTGGAAGATTCGGTTCCCGTCAGACTGGGTCACAGTGCTGCCAGAACAGTGGAAGATTCGGTTCCCGTCAGACTGGGTCACAGTGCTGCCAGAACAGTGGAAGATTCGGTTCCCGTCAGACTGGGTCACAGTGCTGCCAGAACAGTGGAAGATTCGGTTCCCGTCAGACTGGGTCACAGAGCTGCCAGAACAGTGGAAGATTCTGTTCCCGTCAGACTGGGTCACAGTGCTGCCAGAACTGTAGAAGATTCGTTTCCCGTCAGACTGGGTCACAGTGCTGCCAGAACAGTGGAAGATTCGTTTCCCGTCAGACTGGGTCACAGTGCTGCCAGAACAGTGGAAGATTCCTAGTATAAAAATAACTAGTGCTCTGTGAGCCGGACACCTCGGGGCCTGTCTGTCCTCCTCTACAGGTCGCATTCTTCTACCGATTCACGTGACATTTTGTGAGCAGGTTTGTTACTTATACAGATTTATTTTCGTCGAGTTAGTTTTTGGAATTTTTTCAATATGTTAAACCATATTCATTTCTGAAAATTTGCTCATTTTTGAAAAAAAAAAAAACCATTCACGTTTCGAACCCACTCACAAAATTTGAAGAGTTAAGAATCGGTTAATAAATGCGACTTATATATAGAGGAAGACAGGAATCCGGACATAATTCGGACATAGTAACGCTTTTTTGTCCTTCGCACATTTCCGATAGAGACGCAGTCTACAAGCGGTCGTACGGAAGCGTCTCTGCTTCAGCTTCGACGAAAATGCTTTCGTGCCCGACGTCTGTCCAGCTGTTGTACTCACAAGCGCATTTCTCAACTGATTCTCGTGAAATCTTGCAGCAAGTACATTAATTTAATTGATAGTTTTTGTCCATTCAGTTTTCAGTTTTTTTCATTTATTTTTTAAATTGGCGGACGTGTCGTTACAGACTCGCGAGCTCTAGTGATAAGTTATGTCCAAGTGAGGAGTAGGTAATATGCTGACGTCTCATTAGGAGTGTAGTCACGTCCGGAGCCGCCATCGATCATGCGCTGCGCCCGCGCCGGTCGCCTGGCGCGGTGAAATTAAACAGGTGTTGGCTGTAGGACGGCTTTCTTTTAGCATAACTACATTATACAATATTGAGTAGATACGGTAGCCAATTGTGTGTGATTTGGAAGCAAGAATTATAAGACTACTAGCTGTCACCCCGCGACTTCGTTCGCGTTTTGAGCTATCCTATCTCTCAAATTCGATCGAACTGCACATGGTGTGCGAATTTTATTATAATCGGTTAAGTGGTTTAGGAGTTCATTGAGGACAAACATTGTGACACGAGATTTATATATATTAAGATTGCTATTTATTTTGCGATTAAATTCACTATAGAAAAGTGAAGTAATGTAAAGTGATTATGTACTTTTTACCCGATTGCGCAAGGAGGGTTATGTTTTTCGAGTGTTTGTATGTGTGTATGTATGAGGTTTCTTTGGTACAGCTTAAACAGCTTGATAGATATCGGCACGTGACTTGTCATTTGTGTCGTGCGTTATGTGGAAACAAAACGCAAGAATTACCAACGAAACTACGTAGTTGCCTGAATGAGATTGACTTCAACGGCCGTAAAAGGTAGCCAAGCGTACAACCAACCAAATTAAATAAGAGTATTTTCCATACATTTCAAACTCGTACATAAACCTCCATGAGATCGATTTGTCACAATAACTGACTTGCAAAACGTTGGACGCGATTCGACGCGCGGGAAATTAGCGCCACTGCTAAAACATAGGTGGATTTCCACTGGCCGGCGCGACCCGGCCTGGCACGGCACGGGTGTCGAAGGCGCATACTAGTTCAAATATGTACGGTATCTATGCTTCATGAAAGCGAAGATTGGGAGTTTTGAAGAAAAACTTATGAGTATGTTACTTTTTAAACTCTTACGTCACATTTAGCTGATAGGCTGCATTGCGTGGCTCTACTCCGTACTGTCACTTGACTAGAGAGTTGTACAGTTACAGCTGTCGATAATTCCATTAATTTACTACAGTTAATGATAACTTCATATTTTAGTGCAGTGATATTTAAAATATAACTAAAAGCTTAGTGCTGCTAAACTTTTAGTTATATTTGAAGTCATGATTTGGAAATCGAGTCAACTTTTGAGGGTGGAAAAGCACGATTAGTCTAATGTCACCCGCACCGTCCAACAATAAAAGAGTTAGTAAGTATATTCCTGTAAATTTTATGGACTAAACTTTAGTGTAGTTTGCATTAGAGCAGTTTACCCCTAGTCACTTAGTTACATATCGTAATATCGTTACGCCTCTGAATGGACTGGCAGAGGTGTATTACAACACCCACATTTCACCGGACGATATTCAGACCCAAATGTGACAGGGGCTCTCCCCCTGTCACATTTGGGTTCTGTTGCCATACACCGGGCTCCAGTTATGTATTTAGCAGATGAGACATTAACTAGCCAGTCTTGTTTATTAATTAGTTCGGGACTTGTCGATATACCAAAGTATATACTTTTAAAATCAGCTGCATATTCTACTGCAATAGTCATCCGATCTTGTAATTAATAGCATGCTGAATAGTACTAATTACTATTTCTATAGTAAACCTGCACTTGGCCTCATTAGTCTGGAGAGCAGCGTGAGTCACGAACTGAGCCATTGTTGACAACCGACTCAATAAACTATGAACTGTCATTGATTTTTCACAACGACCCTGAAGATAGGAAAATAACTTTGGAAAACTCAATTCAAAGTTAGACTTGGAAGTCAAATTTAAAAGAAAGTTGTGAAAAATAGATTAACAATTGAGTAATAATTTTAAATTTTGTAGTGCATTTTTTTTTACCAGTGTACTTAAGGTATTATCTCAATAATCATTAAATGTTACCCAAATTCTATTGGTTGGTACGGAATTAAAAAGCAACGACCCGAACCATTTACACGTAGAATTTTTGCATTAATTTGTATAATAATTAAGGTAAAGTATTCACACGTATCTAATGTTAATGTACGATACGAAGACGTAAGCATACGTAAATAGGTGGGTAAATAAAACTACTTTACTTAATACAGAGCAATAAAAGCGAGCTTTTGGATCTATCCCCAAATCTTTTCCCATAGAAGTAATTTTGATTCCCTTCGGAAGGTTATTTTCCAAAAAAAAAAACCCCTAACTTAAATATTTGACCATTGCCAAAAGAAGGCTTTGATTTATTAATCTTAACTAGGTATGCTAACTAATATTAAATGTGAATAGTGGCTCTGTGAGTTGAATACCTCGCGGCCGGGGTTTTCATCTGCAACTTCTGCAAGTCGCAATCCAAAATTGATGAAAATGTATCTACTTCTCACAAAAAATCAAAAGAATATCGGTATAAAGATACGACCTGTAGAGCAAAGCAAAGATCCGGACGTACAAAAGTATTTTTGTCAAAGCTAAAGCAGAGACGCTTCGCTTACTACCGCTCGCTCGATTGATAAATGTGAAAGTAACTTTGTTCGTTTGTTTGTTACGCACACACGCTTCAACTATTCAACCCATCGTCATAGAACTACACACAAGATGCCGGGGGTCCATAAAAGGACATAGGGTACCTTTCACCATGAATTTGCCCGTGGGCACCAACCAGCATCCGTGCCTAGGCGCCCATGGTCCCCATGCGACGGGTCAGATGAGTGGTCCCGCCGCCTGCCACTTCGGCCGCAGAGGATAGGGAGAGCGGCAACGACACACCGACACGCCTCTTCCTCTGCGGCCCCACCGCGTCCGCCATCAAAACGGTGGCAACCCCGTTTGGGCCGCGGAAGGTAGGGAAAGTGGCAACGACACACCAACAGTCCTCTCCCGCCGCGGCCCCCAGCCTTCAGTTGCAGTGTCGCACACGCGACACTGCACCCCGCCTCAGTTGTGGGTCTGCCCATACAGACCCACACCCTACTTAGGCCGCTTCCATGTGGGCTTTGGGCTAAAAGCCCCAGGAAGCGGCCCCACCTCGGATTCCTCTTGGCTTCACCGTGGTTGCCGAAGCCACGGCTACTGAGCCCCCCCGCCACGACAAGGCGGGAACCCGCGGGGGGAGAACTAATTTCGACCTAGGCGATCTAGGCTAACTTTGCATTGGCTTAAGGTATTCTATCGCCATTTCGTCTAGAAGAAGAAGACGAGTGAAGAGAGCGAGTAATGATACTGACGAGCCTCTAAACTTACCTACAGAGTGACAAAGTGCAATTTCAATTTTTTTTATGACTTTTGCACTACTGTAATCATTCATAGGTAACTAAGAATTTCCCTTGTATTATTGATTCATTTAACAGCTAATTATGTAGACAACCTCCCTATGTAATGGAATTTTTGATTCTCTTGGTCTATCTATTGAATAAATCAGTCAAAAGTGACCCCTTAAAAATGTGGATATTTCTCATAGCTCTATTTTCGCTTTAGAACGTTTTTAAAAAAAACCAAGAACATAGGGGCGAAGATATTGTTAATTTAATTGTACATGCTGAATTTTATCATAATCTGACAAACGATTTTCAAGAAATTTGAGTAGTGCGTTTGTATGGAAATTTCAGAACGTCGCGGCCCTCTTCTGGTACAAATGCGTCTGTGGGTCAATTGCGTCTTTCGAGGCAACTAACGCCATCTAGTACAGATAGTAGTTACAATAATAATATAGGTACAAAAATAATACCTAATTTGTGAAGGGTTAGTCAGTAATTGTCGAAAGACGCATTGCTCCACAGATGCAATTTTGACCCTACGTAAGAAATAAGTCATTCATTACATCTGTTTTACATCATCGTATTTAATTTATAATTAAACAAAATAAAATTCTCTCCTAAAGCGCCCATTACACTTTCCAATTTGCAGTATGCTAGCTTAGCGTGGAAATGTCTTTGCGATAGAAACAAATTGGATTGTTAACTGTCTAGCTGCCATTACACCATCCAAATTTAGCACGCTAACTAGCGTACTGCAGATTGGGTGATGTAATGACCGCTTAACTAATAGGTACGTAATAGTTGAACAGCTGCTCGTTCGTAAGTATGTTACTACGCTTCGATCAAATTATTTAAGGGAGATTCGGTGCGCGAAACCTAAAAATGGAGCGTATAAATTAGGTGCTGCACACAATTCACCGTAGTCACAAACAAACGCAACCAGTCGCAACATTATTGTTGTTTCGTTCACGCTACAGTCTCTTGTACGCCTCTCTGTCTTTGTTATTGCTACACGTAACATAATACTGTCAAGTCAACGCAGCTGTGTAGAGTCTGTTTGCTTGTAGTTGTATTGGGTATACGCGCTGTGTACTAGAAACTAGGCTCGTGACGCTTCTCCCTTCTATTATTTCGATGCTTACTATGACTCTAAGTAAAACTAGGCTCAATGTGACCTAAAACCATGTGACTGTTCCATGAAACACTTAAGTAAGTACGTAACTTTGATACTGTTTACGGTAACAGCTCATTGTTAAGCAAATTAGGCGCCTTACCAAGAAAATTAGGTACTTAAAATGATTATTATTACACTTGATACGCTTCAAGGCTCTGCACGCGAATTTTCTATTTTCTTTATCTACGTCAATGTCATGGTAGGTTAGTAGCGCCCTGTGGTTTCACTCGCTAGTCGCTGTCATACTGGCTTTGCTTCAGTTTCGACAAAAATGCGTATGTCCGAATTCCATCTGGATACCTGTCCGGATCTCTGATTTTTCCTAAATCAAAATCGTATTGATCGCTTGAAAATTATTCCAAAAACTGACTCGACAAAATTTCATATAATTAATCCTACTAATATTATAAACGCGAAAGTTTGTATGTATGGATGGATGGATATGTATGGATGGATGTTTGTTACTCTTTCACGCCAGAACGGCTGAACAGATCTGGATGAAATTTGGCTCAGAGATAGATTATGGTCTAGAATAGCACATAGGCTACTTTTTAACCGCGGGTGGAACCGCGGGGCGCAGCTAGTTACTTAAAATTATTGAACCTATACTCACAAAATTTCAAGATAATCTATTATGGATATGTGAACTGTTATGTACAGGAAGACAGATCCGGACAGAGATTCAGATAGAATTCGGACATACGAAAGCATTTTGTCGAAGCTGAAGCAGAGACGCTTCGCTCGCTAACACTCGCTCGGTCGGTGAGATAATGAGTTCGTAATGTGAAGATCAAGTACCGGTGAGTGCAGGAGGGTGCGACCGGCCATGTATCATTCGATGCCAGGGTGGATCCAGCGAGAACCGGCCGCGTTCAGTGTGTTCATCCGAGCGGCCCCGGCGGCGTGTCCTTGCTTGATGTTACTCGAATATCATTGATCACACATGTGTGTGCCACTCTGCTAATCGACTCCAAAAACATCTAGGTTTTTCAAACTAGTTTGCAAGGCTGTACCTTATTTTTAGCTGTTTACAAATTTTATGGGTTGAAAAGCAAAGGTAGTAAATTGAATTCGTTAATTTTTCGTTGTTGACATTTTTCTATGGACCGAGTCATTTGTTGATGACCGAGCTAGGTGAATTTTGAGATTATTTGTAACTATTCTTAGCCTATCCTTTCATTTGGAACGTTTTTTTTAATGAAAAGATGATATCCTAGTAGTTGGGATAACTAGAGGGAGCGGGTTCGATCCCAGCCGACGGCACGCACCAATTTGTTCGTTCTGTGAATTGAAATTGAAATTATGTGCGTATGGAATGCTACCTGCTACATGACTGAAGCTCGATGTATGGCTACAGGCTCACCTGCTGTCACGTATTTGAGATTGAATATCGTCCGGCGAAGCGTGGGTATTGTATTACACCTCTGCCAGCCCCTTCAGGGGAAAGGCGTGACAATATTTTGGTTTTTTTTTTTTTCAGAACTAATAATGCATTTTACGAGAAGAGAAACAGAGACCAATCCACGCCACCCTCATGCCGTCGAGTGACGTCACGGCGCGTCGCACTCGCTAGGGACGTCCAAGCGATCCGTAAAAAGTCCCCGTAAAAAGTCCGAAGGTGTTAGAAGGAAGCGTCACTCGGTTGGCTGCCTTGACCGACCAATTACATGAAAAAGCTAATTACTAGGCGGACTCTTACCAATCAGACTCAGGAAATTGAAATTTAACGTAAAAAAATGCATAAATATCTGTCTATCTACGAATATAAGCACCGTTTACGGTCCTTTAAAGTTTTTTTAATACTTTAGCTTGAACATTTTTTTTTATAGTTATGTTTATAACTAGCTGCGCCCGCGGTTAAAAAGAATCATTTGAGTTAAAAAGTATTACTTAATTTAATCTATCTCTGTGCCAAATTTCATTTAGACCCGTTCAGCAGTTCTTACGTGATTGCGTAACAAACATCAATCCTACACCCACTCAAACTGTCGCATTTATAATATTAGTGTGATGTGATTCTTAAATTTAAACATTAATTTTTAGTAGTATATATCTAAGTTTAGAATCAAATATATTTTAAGTAATATAAATTATAATCTAAGAAAGATAATTTTAATTGGATTTTTGAAGCGCCTTTTATTTACACAAAACGAATAAAACCCAATTTTCAGACATAAATATTTCTTCAAATATTTGATTATTATACGGCTTTTGTTAATGATTTTCACGTCTTTGTCAATATTGTGTAATGGAAAATTCTCGCGCTTGATGGGTGTGCAAATATACTGCAAGGTGAGTGTGAAGAAAATTATTGAGAGTTCGATACTTTGAATGATTCTCCTTCTCACCCCTGAAGAGGGCATAGGTGTACAACACCTACATTTCGTCGGTCGATATTCAGTCCCAAATGTGACAGGAGGAGAGCCTGTCGCCATACACCGGGCTCCAGTTACGTAATAGATGACATTAAATACGCACATATGTTCACACAATGAACAAATTGATGCGTGTCTTCGGCTAGGTCCGAACCCGCTCCCTCTGGCTTGAGAGGCGAGTCTTTTCCGACTCCTATCATCGAACAGCTGAGCAGAAATTTGGCACAGAGGTAGATTATAGTCATAGCACATAGGCTACCTTTTCACCGCGTCGCAGCTAGTCATCTATAAGGAAGGAGACGACTATTAGATAGGCCTACCGCGCTCGCACAGAGTATGTTTTGATTTTATTTAATTGCCATTGCATTTGATACTTATTTACAAACAAATAAAAATAGTGCGTGGAGTCACTCCGCGCGGAAGAAGTAAAAGTTATGTATATCTATCTTACTACGTATGCCGTATAACGGATGCGCGTTCGAACGCAGAGCGAGAGCTCTCTCTTTCTATTCCCCCTCCCCAGGAGCGTTAAACGTTTAACGCAACCTTGTTGGAAGTCGCATTAGAAGTTTCACTTCAAAAAATAACGAAGTAGTTAACGTAATCTAATGTGAAAACATAATTATGACAACTTTATTTAACTATAGATAAAAACATTTTTACTATAATATTTTTACTATGTATTTATATTTCAAGTTTTAGGCCCTATACCGTATGATAAGCATAAATAGAAGACTCGTCTTTCCACATCAGAATTCTGTACTAAATAAATAAATTCGGAAAATTTTCACACACAGTCGCCTGACCCCAAACTAAGCAAAGCTTGTACTATGGCTGCCAGAGACTGATATACGTACATATACATATATTTTAAAAAAACATACTTAAATAGATACACTCAGACATAGAACAAACACAAAATTAAATGTTCATCACATGAATGTCACTAGGCGGGAATCGAACCTGCCTTCTGAGCTTGAGGACGTGCCTCAAGCTCAGAAGGCAGGTTCACTACCAACTGAGCCACCGAGGCAGTCTAGAGGGCAGTCTAGGAGTCTAGAGAGGCCGAAATAATTTTGAGTTATTATTTCAATCTTATTTAGATACGAGTATATGCCGATGAGTATTATTTAGATATATGGCGATGATATATGGTTTCCTCGATCGGGGCAATTTCTTGCCCAGCATACCTCCCTGGCGATACAGCGGGGAAATGCCGCCAGCCAGAAGAGGCGTTCGGGATGGGAAGTGAAATTTGAGTGGCTAAACTACATTGTATTTTATTGTTTTGAATTTAATTTAATGTTTTGACATATCGAATTTAATGCAATAAATATTTAATAACACATAAAAAACTTAAATTTGGCGTTCTTATATTATTATAGCGGATTTATTTGTGTTTGTGCGACGATAACTTTAGTATCGTTGCTCCGATTTCTATGAAATTTCGAAAGCAAAAAAACTAGAAATAGAAAACAGGCCAAGTGCGAGTCGGACTCGCGCACGAAGGGTTCCGTACGATTATCTATAAAAACGGCAAAAATCACGTTTGTAGTATATACCATACCATACAGTAGCCCCTTAAATATGTATATTATTCTGTTTTTTGGTATTTGTATAGCGGTAACAAAAATACATCATTTGTGCAAAATTTCTACTGTCTAACTATCACGGTTCATGAGATACAGCCTGGAGACAGACGGACAGCGAAGTCTTAGTAATAGGGTCCCGTTTTACCCTTTGGGTAGAAAACCCTAAAAATGAGTAAAATTGATCAAAGGTCGCGAGTATATAGGAACGAAGTTTAAAGAACTACTAGTGGACTGAGCAAAGCTAGGTTTCGGAGTCTACTGGGACGACTCGGCCTTTGTTCGTCCGACAATAACTTTAGTAACCGATACTCCATGAAATCTCCATGAAAATGAAATCTTTCTCCAAGAAAATTAGTTCTTTCGCAGGCAAGTAATTCATGCCACTACAATTCTCAAGTCTATGACCAATTTTGTAAAAATGACAAATTTTGATTGAATCGTTAGCGTTACTTTGCGGAAGTTCATCTTCAATATCGCGACGTTAAAGCGGAATTACACTAGATATTAGTTCAAGTAACAATTTTTATGACCAATTTTGTAAATATAAATAATTTTGCAAATATGACCAATTTTGTAAATATAAACAGTTTTGTAAATTTGGTCATATTTAGACTTCTTTGCTTTAACTTTCTTGACTTCAACATCACAGTTTGATGCGAAATACTAGTTTATCTGAGTTCTGATTAGAAGCGAGAGCTCGTTGAGTGCATGTCAACAACTCTCACAGAGTTCACGGCTCTATAAACACGGTTTAGGAGAACGACTCGACAAAGAGGTACGAAAATGTAAACAGGAAATTTTCATGTCATTTGACATGCCATTGTCATATCAGAACCTGGTACCTACAGAATACAGATGTAATGAATGCGAGCAGATAAACTGTCACAATTATGTTGAAAACTACAAAATTCTTTTAGAATAGTGTTATTTAGTTTTTTTTTGCAAATTTCAAGCATTTTAAATAAAAGCATGAGTAAATGATGTATGTATGTAAGTATGAGTAAATTACGGTTTTAAAACTTTAATAACGATAATGTAACACTTGTAAAAATATGAGTACCTTTGTGTTGAACAAATCTTTTTTTTTTTTGGACACTTCCACACACGGTCGCCTGACCCCAAACTAAGCAAAGCTTGTACTATGGCTGTAGATATTTTTAAATACATATTAACACCCAGACATAGAACAAACACAAATGTTCATCACATGAGTGTTTGCCCTAGGTGGGAATCGAACCCACGCCCCCTAGCTCAGAAGGCAGGTTCACTACCAACTGAGCCACTGAGGCAGTCAAATATTTAATCTTTTCAATTTCAATCTATTTTTGGAGCACTGTAAAATAATCCTAAATAAATTTGTAACGTTTGGTAAATTTATTAAGTCGTTGGTATTTCGGTATCAACTAGTTTGTAGCACTTAAAATGCAAACCACTTTTTTTACGTAAATAGTGGATTAATAAATTACGAATTACGTAATTTAAAAATAGTCGATTCAAAATGATACCTACTTATGTATACTTTATCTTCTTTGCAATCTGTGAAACTCAATTTGAATAATCTAATAATAGTTTGTACCTAAGACGCGAAACGAGGCTGGAGGAGAAGGTCAGGATTTCTTGTATCATTCAACTGGTTATTTTTCCTAAAATGTTTAACTTCAGAATATAAAGTAAGTGAAAAGTTACCAAAAATCTCGCAGGGTAAGTGCCGTTGATCGTTTGTAGTCAAGTAAGCCATCAGACTATACTGCGTTACCTAATTATAAGCATGTATACTCGTACACGCATATCGCTTACCATCAGGCGGCCCGTTAGCTTTGTCACTTCCACTATCAAGACGTTTCAAATGACACCTCACATGACGAAATCCATCAAGCTGCGTAGGCTGTAGGAACCTCATACATACCCACATACATTCATAGCCTTACCCACATACATAAATACATACGTAACGTAACGTATCGTGACGTATCGACACACCTTTCCCCCGAGGAGGCTGGCAGGGGTGTAATACAACACCCACATTTCGCCGGAAGATATTCAGTCCAAAGTCAAAGTCAAAATGTTTGTCCCAAATGTAAAAGGGGGCGAGCCCGTCGTCATACACCGGGCTCCAGTCATGTAGCAGATGACATACAATACGCACATATGTTCATACAATGAACAAATTGACGCGTGCCGTCGGCTGGGTTCGAACCCGCTCCCTTTGGCTTGAGAGGCAGGCTTTCTCCCAACTAGGCTGCCATCGCTACATACATACATACACTAGAAAAAACATATTCTTCTTCTTCCGCAGTCGGGAAAAAAGCAGGATAGCGACTATTTATTAATTTTTGAAAAAAGAATCACTAATAAGTAAAGACGTCTTACGTCCTGAGGAGTGAGACGTAATGCGAGCCCGTAGCCCATTTGATCGACTTCGCATGCGCTTCCTGTGAGTCCGTCTTACATTTTATTTTAGTCGAAGGCAGCAGCAACTATTGAGCCAGTTCTCAATACTGAATCTTGGTCAGGTAAATATTTTGTACCACAAATACATAGTTGTGGAAAAAACCCCAACCAAACATATTACCTTAAATAAACATAATCCTGATCTAACTATTCCAATTAGTTATGATCAGGGTTTTTATAAATAACTAACTGCGCCCCGCGGCTTCACCCGCGGTTAAAAAGTATCCTATGTGCTATTCTAGACTATAATCTATCTCTGTGACAAATTTCATCCAGATCTGTTCAGCCGTTCTGGCGTGAAAGAGTAACAAACATCCATCCCTCCATTCTTACACACTTTCGCGTTTATAATATTATAGTAGGATAGTAGGATAATTCAGGACACTTTTCACACACGGTCGCCTGACCCCAAACTAAGCAAAGCTTGTACTATGGCTGCCAGAGACTGATATACATACATATACATATATTTTTAAAAACGTGCTAAAATAGATATTAACACTCAGACATAGCACAAACACAAATGTTCTTCACATGAATGTTTGCACTAGGTGGGAATCGAACCCACGCCCTCAAGCTCAGAAGGCAGGTTCACTACCAACTGAGCCTGCGAGGCAGTCAAATTTAGGTCGAGGTAATTATTCCGCAAAAAAAAGAAACTACTTTAATTTATGTTATTCAGTTAAAATTCAGAAGTCAATAGAGTACAGTACATCGAAGCAAGCTACATTTGAGTCAGTTTATATGGTTTAGTTTTTACTCAACTTTTCTTTTTATACGCGAGAAAAACGACGAGGTGTTAAACGTGTTATAGTTTGACGTGTGTTTGTGTGTGTGTGTGTGTGTGTGTCTGTCGTTGGCATCGCAGGGCCCCAGCGAATAAACAGATTTTGATTTTGTTTTTGTTTGGAAGGTGAACTAGTCGAGAGTTCCGAAGACGGGTCTGAGCAGTAGCGTACTTGTAGCGCCTCACTCAACTGCCGTCTTTGTACTTCTTCACTCTACAAAACTTCAAGGCTAGAGTGAATAAGTACCTTATAGGTCGTCGTGCTCCATCTTAGACCACAACGTCGCTTAACATCAGGCGAGTTGGTGGTCAAACGACGACCTATTCTGCATTAAAAAATATGTTTGATGAAAATCGGTGTTGATAAATATCGGTGTCGGGTGTTGTTTTATTTTGTATTTAATCTAGTAACATTTCTTGAGAAATCAATAAAATCTCAGACTCGCTGCGTGAAGTTCATATTAAAGTTTAGTTTGTTTTGTATTAGTTAGGTATACAAGTGTTATGTAGCGAAACGCTTGATTACTTTCCAATGTAAGTGGGCAATAAACCAAGGCTCGTTAATTAACTGATTAGCCTAGCGCTTGACGGCAGGTGGTGGAGCTTGCTCTATACTTAGATGGTATCTACGTGACATACATATGCAGGGTTATCAGGAAAGGGTGTACCAAGCCGAAAGGGGGTCATTGTACTCATCAGTATGAACAATTGTTACTAAGGAGACAACCCTGAAATCGTGAAAAAAAATCAGCTATTCTATTTAAAAAGTCCATTCATCCTCGACAAAATGTATGGAACAACTATTTTTTTTCTCGACTTTAGGGTTGACTCCATTGTGAAAGTTGTTCATAATGACCCTATTTCGGCTAGCACACCCTTTCTTGACAACCCTGTATGTTAGGATCCTAGCTAAACAGATGCAAGCTTACTTTCTCTTTGAATGGAACATTTAAGCGGCACTTCTGACGTTTGTTTTCATTAATTGATTTATTCTTCGCCTCAAATGTGGACCTCACATATTTGTGCAAACCCTGGTCCGATCTAGATAATTTGAACTACCTACTTATCTGCAAAATTTGATGAAGAACAGATCATTGATACTGATATTATCGTCGGACAAACAAATGCTGAGTTGTCCCAGTATAAAGCTATAATTATCGTTATTTTTATTACAATTTATTTATGAATACTTGTTTCAAAATTTGTACAGTAGGCAACTACCTAACAAAATCTAAACTTCTAATCTTCCAAACATCGATATACCAAATTTTCAAAAACTTAATATTTTGACTAAAATATCAATAGATATAAATTTTAGAAAACTGTAAATACTGGAATAATAACTTTTAATATCCCCTAGTTTGCTGCTGATCTCCGACGTAATCACATTACCAATTAAGATCTAACTGTAAACATAAACTAATATAAAAACTTATAGATTAGAAATCCATATTTCCGGCTCAAACCTAATGGCCATTAAAAGATATAATAAATTACAAATACGGTTAAAAAACATAACAGATAAGGTCAAATTTATTAAAACGCTAAAATAAATAAATATATACTAAATATTAAAATGTTCTTATAATCTAGTCGAATTCCTTACCGATAAATCAATAATAGGATAAACCCAGTCCACACAATGTTACCATACCCCAACAGGGTTATTAAGTGTTACAATTTTATGTGTTTTACCTAAAAGAACTGCCGTAATGTAAGCAATTAATGATTGAGTATTGAGTAAAAAACGCAGCGTAGGATGGCAAGAAAGTTTAACATTCGAACTTCAATTCGACGTAAGTGTTGTAGACGAAGACTTATGAAAAGATTTAAGAATCATTTAATTTTACTAGAAACCTGCCCGGCTTCGCACGGTGCCTGTGTTCACCTTCCGTGAACACTTATCTAACTGATGGTACCTAACATAACCTTTTTTTTTTTCCGCGGCCAAGACAGCACTGGTCTCCCAAGACCTCATCGCGAGAGCTTTTGCTCCGCCCGTCTTGATTATAATGTGTGGTATTACGCCACACCTTGTTTATCCTCAGGAATACTTTAATTGGGTGGCGGGAACGAACCGCCTCTACTGTGCGATGACCGGCACTAGGATTCTCCATCCTCCGCTGCCATTCCTGCATTCCATTTTGCCGGCCCAATTGCCGCCATCGTCTCATCACCTCAAGGGGTGGATACTCCCCCCTGGTCCGTGATTCCGACATTTGGCAATAAAAATGAGCCAACACCACCGCGTTAATGTCCCACGGCGGAGTGCCTGCGAGAGCGCATGCCGCTTCAAAAGAAACCGTTCGGTACCCTCTTATGGCTCGGAAAGTCACAAAGCCTCATGTTGTGGGCATCTAGAGCAACTGCCCAAATCGGGGCGCCGTAGAGAGCCATGGACCTTATAACCCCTGTGTAACTGATGGTGAAAACTTCCACAAATTCTGCTGCGTGGTTTAGAAGGAGTTATTAGCGGATATACAGACAGAGAGACAGACAGACGCGGAAGTGACTTTGTTTAATACGACGTAGAGAAGAGATGAGTACAGTAAGCATATTCGCATTAGCGGTAGTAGATTTGACAACTACTTTTAAATTAGTTTCAACTTATGCTATTTCGACAATTTTAATTTATGCTCTAGTATACCCAGTTCATTACTTAACGCAGCGGCGGACAGGTCATGATTCTTATGGATTGCAAAAACTCCAAAGACTTGCTCAGAGACCTCACTTATCATTAAAGAGAAAATAAATTAAAAACCAGCGATGATCCTTAACCTAGTGACCTTAATGACTAAACACTGATTTATAATTGTTATACGTTGCAAAGTAATAATTAATTAATCGATATCGACACCTGAGCAATCAAATATTTCAGCCTTATATTGTTCTCTATCGAAGTAGATATTACATTTGTAAACCAACGCTGTGGTATATAAATGTTATTCTTATTGACGTAGGTTAGACTAATTAGTATGTTGTATTTGTATAAAATGTATATCAATGATATTTAACTTGTTTTTGTTTGATTAAAACAAATATTTTACCAGAATAGTCATCTTTAATTATGTCGCAAAAATTCAAAAGAGAGTCTGAAATGTTTAGAATCAATTATAAAGTAGCAGAAAATTCTAGGTCACTACATTTTTTTTGAGAGATTCAATTGCTTAAAGTAGTTAAATAAAAGTTGGCTAACTCTAACGCTAACATGTTTATGCAAGAGAAAAGGAAAGGAAAAAAAATTGACCTTACCGCTACGTGGCACACTGACTCCTCCCATGTCAAGCCATGTCAGTGTGCCATGTAGCATCCAAAATGCCGAAAGACAGATAAATACCGGTACGATTAGTGTAGCGTCGATTAGGAAGAATTCGAATGAATAAAATAATAATGGGGCACCGTCGTGACGCTCGCCGGCGATCTCCCAGGAAGTAATGGATCGCAACAAGTGCTTAAACGCAGCGGTGCGCAGCGGATAAATGACGCAACAGACTGTGGACCTGTGTATAACTAGTGCATCTTTTTAATCAAATACTCTATTTGCTGGTAATTTCTGACTACATTTGCAGTTCACCAGTGGAGCTACATTATAATTGCGGTGAGAAGGTAGCCAAACGCAAGCCTAGTTGGAAAAAATGGTGTAGAATAGGTACTGTGGAAAAGATGACCCCAAACTTATTTGGATTTCTTGCAAATTTCCTATGATCAACTTTGTCACATCCCTAACTAGATAATTTGAGTTATAAATTACGATTGTTTCCCCTCACATGAGCTATGAATGTGTGATAGAATCTTGACCAAGGCCAGTTGGAGTTGCAGCTAATTAAGAATTACCTACCTTATTAAAATACTTTGTCATTATTTTGCCAATGTCATAGATGCTTGATGTTTTTACATTTGCTGGCATTTAACGTACATAAGTGATTTTAAAACGGTGTAGCCATGTAGAGCAGACTTGCCGTGTGACGGTAACCGCAACACGCGAGTCGTCACGTGCCGCATCTAATCAAATATGTTTGTTACTTAACCACAAGCAGCTTAGCAATTTCTTAAGTCATGTATATTTCCCTTGGAGCGTGTCTAAATACGTTTAAGTCGCCAATTACGGCAATAACCGTATCCTAGCTAATATTATAAATGCGAATGTGAGTTTGTTTGTTACGCTACTAGTCAACCGATCATCATATAATTCTGCATACACGTTGCCAGAAATACAACCAACCCTGTTCGCAAACAATTTGTTTTAACGTCATGAGAATTTATCATAAATTTTCGCATTCACGATGAACTAATGTTATTGATTCTCGACGAATAGGCATGTCTTAATCATAATAACATAATTGTTTCGTTAAATACATTCCTGGGATGTTTAACAAATGTGTCTAAGCAAGTGTACATGTATCTCTACTCTTTTTATCTATCTCTGTCTCTTCTTCTCTATCTTCTCTACAGTGTATAAAATAAAGTCGCTTTCTGCGTCTCTGAATCTGTTTATCCGTTAACTCCTAAACCACGCAACGATTTGATTTGATGTGGTTTACACCACACCATCAGTTAGGTAATTTTTTTCGGAAGCCGGGGAGAGTCGCTAGAGTACATATATAAATATGCCCTTAAGTTTCGTGCGTGTTCTTCTGACTGACTTTTTCCCAACACGGTGGTAAGTAGAGGCATTTTTATAACTGACGTTCATAAGTGTTATGTCACCTTCAATATCCAAATGAATAAATAAAGACATTTGGTTTGATTTGGCTTATTTCCAACTATATTATCCTTCAGATGCAGAGCTTTAGTTGCAAATTTATTGTAACAAAAAATTAATCTTTTAGAATTTAGTCCAGCCATAATTTTTTACCGATTGAAATAATCCAAAAAGTTAAACTAACTTAAAATTTGTGTAGAGCGGTATTTGTCAATATTATGTAAGCAGAATGAAAATTGAAATTGAACGACGAAAAATGTAAATTATTATGTAAAATACTTACTAGGAAAGATAGTGGAGCACGTGGTCCTGTGGCAGGCGTTGCAGGAGTCCTTCCCGTCGGGCAGCGCCAGCGTGGGCGCCAGGCTGGGTCGCGGGCACAGCTTGCAGCCCCCATTGAACCTCTCACACAGGCACACATTGTCCAGCCCTTCCACCTTCAACTCGTTCAGACCGAACTTATCACAGTCCTTCCCCAAAGACGCCGCTATCTTATCCGACTGCTTCAAAAACTCGCACGAGTGCGGACAAACATGACATTTACGAGCAGCCTCTATGTTTCTGTTCGATTCTAAATTGATGTTGTCGTTCTGATTCGTGTCTAGCTCGGGGATGGGGTAGTGCTTGTCGTCTTTCTTAGTGGAACTGTCCGTACTTCCCGTCATGTATGACGTTAGAGTCACTTCGGAAGACGAGTGCAGAGTATTGTTCAATTTATATTTCGTCATTTTGAGGTTTTAAAAAATAAATTTAAAAAACCGTTTTGAACGCCGATGCTCGGGACATGTTAACTTAATAGCAGCATTAAAAAAAACAACACTATTTCTAAATTTAAAATCTGTTCATTATCACAGATGGTTTAGGAATGTTTTTGTCACTGGCTGGTTATTATTTATTTTTATAAATACGATTTTAAAATAGGAACGTTTTCGTGGTGCGATTCGCGAGTAGTGGCGCGCGATGCGTTGTGTCGAATGGCGCGAGTGTGCCGGCTTGATAAGTTGGCTGCGAGTCGCGGACTGACGGACTGACGCGACGCGCGACACGGCGACGCGACGGTGAAATGGCGCGAACTCGCGCGGAGTCAGCTGCTGAGCCCGTGTTTCGTCTGTAAAGAGTTAACACAACACGTAGTAGTAACTGTTATTTAACCTGTGGTAACTTTCAATGCGCTCCGTACATAATTTAAAATATTGAAATAATGACTTTGAAGACACCGTTGACAAAAATAAACACTGAATAATATTATTTAAGTACTAACTTTAAATTACTAAATAAGTAAATACTCGTACCTAGCATAAATAATTTATGAACACCGCTATTTTTAGTGTACAGGGTTATCTGAAAAGGATGTACTAAGCCGGAAAGGGGTCATTGTACTTTTCACTAAGAACAACTTCTATTATGGGGTCAACTCTGAAATCTTGAAAAGAAAACAGCGTCAATTTTGTGATTTTTTCGTATGGAACAGTTGATTTTTTTTGATTGAAACAGGAGATTTCAGAGTTGACCCCATAATAGAAGTTGTTCATAATGAAAAGTACAATCACTTCCTTTTGGCTTTAAAATATCTTAGACCGATAACCCTGTAAAGAGTGTAGGTACAAGGTGTCAGTTCCAAATTACAACAAAATATAATACTTGATAACCATGAGAGTAGTGGTTAGGAGAAAAATATGTTACTCTCCTTTTGAGTAGTCGGGTAAAAATATAATTATGGACAGGCCAGTGCATAATCCAGTGACAATAAAAAAAACACGCATCAAAAATAATCGCCCGAACAGGGACTTGAACCCTGGACCCTTGGATTAAAAGTCCAATGCTCTACCGACTGAGCTATCCGGGCCTTGAAGGAACAGCAGAAATAGGTCATTACAATCGCTTGTACGTTATTTCATGACGGTTTGGACGTTAGGAAAGATTTTGTGAAGGTCTATTGAAGTCGATTGAGGTATCGACTTTTTAAACTATGATAATGAGAGCTCTAATATTGTAGTCATCTCCTTCCTACATATAATAATAGAAAGAGCTAAAGAAAATTTAACTATTTACTTAGAGATTAGTTCCAACTCAATAAAATTGTTATCTTTGTCTCGATACTTTAATTTTCTTTATTCTAAAGCAAAAAAATGTCTAGGTACTACTAGCGCCATCTGTCCGAAAATTCCCGCAACTTGTCCATGCTTCGTTGCTCAGCACATAATTATTTCATGTAAGTAAATCAAAGAAAAAGTTAAAAATAGGCTATGATGTAATGATTAAAAAAAAATAGCAACACGTAATCTATAATTAATCCCCTTCAAACACTAATACATTCCACAGAATACCGATACTTACTAATACAGGGTGGGGCGTAATAACGACTTATGGCGCTCCTACACGGGACATTTATTTTACTTTAATACTGGCCTGGCAAAACTGGTACAGCAAGAAAATCAGAATTTATTGATTTCTCTTATAGTTTACACGTTACAATATTTCTCTTATTGTACGCCACAATAATAATTTATCCCATAGTTACACGTCGCAATATTTTGAGTGTGGCCGGAGCATTAGGCCTTATATTTGTAGCTTAGCTGATGATGATGATGTTGGCAATATTACCAGTATTGCCGAGGAAGTATTGCAGTAAAAATATGAACCACGAAGGAGTGCCCTTAGGTGCTCCTAGACGGATAATATTTTAACGCAATGTGTTTTTTATTACAATTACCAACTAAAATTATTAACAGTTTTAGATCTAAAAAAATTTTTGTTTCGTTGTTTTTGTGAATAAAAACATAAATTACCGATTAACGTGTTGCTGCAATATTGCCGACTGTAGCCCGGCCATCATCATGCCATGCTACCATGCTAGAAATGTATGGCTATATGGCCGGGCCACACTCTCATTTTTTTTTGATCTTTTAAAACCACTCGATCGATTCCGATAAAATGTATATGAAATCACCTGGAAAGTAAATCGGTTCCAACATATTTGTACGACGACAACAGAGGCGACGAATTGAAAACCTGAATTTTTGTAATTGGTTTAAAATATGGGCCGTCTAAGAACGCCTAAGGGTACTAACAACCTTAATAATATTTTGAGTGTTGTCCGGCCTTATAGTCTTAAGCTGGCTGATGATGGCCGGGCTACAGTCGGCAGAATTACAATATTGCTGCAACACATTGCAGTAAACTATGGCGCGTCTAGAAGCACCCTTAGACACGCAAACAGTTACAGTCCCGAGGTCATGACCATCAGCCTGGCTCGGGAGGGGGCAGCCTCATGGATTTACATAGGAAGGGATCGATTGATAATTCTGAGTATTTTCCGAGCATACGTTGGGTGGGGTTATTGACAATCATGTAAGTAGGTACTTATGCTCAATATCAATAAATGAGTGAGTGGCTACGTAAGTCTATTTATTAGTTGGGTAGTAGGGTTGGGCTGCTTATGACGTGGTACCTGCCTACCTACGATGTTTTGGGGGACAATAAGTTTATTGCAATACTGCCTCGGTAATACTGGCAATGATGCCGACTGTAGCCCAGCTATCATCAGAAATGTATGACAATATGGCCGGGCCATTCTCATAATATTGTAGCAATATTGCCGAGCTATGTAGTATTGCACCAAAAATATTGCCTATGTACCCTACATGCAATGGTTATTAAACTAGTCGTTTGCCTCCAACTAAGACCTCGTAACCCTTATATCTCCGCAACCACTGAGACAATTTGGCTGATATATACTCAGATTTCAAATTTTATTGGAATAAACGACTTGCCAGCAAAATTGTGTGAAGATCGAATTAACAGTACTTGAGTTATAATCGGATAAACAAATGCGGATTTGTCCCAGTAGGCCCTGAGACAGACTTTTCGCGAAAAAAGTTTTTGTTATCTATACAGGGTGGTACAAAAATCCTGTTATATCCGCGCGTCCAGTTGGCATCCAGTATCGACTAGAGGATGCATTTATGCTAGGTTTATTAAAAAATGACAAAAAAATTGCGCTCCACCCTTATAAAAGCGCGAACGCAGACATTAATCGCGTCGGTTTTATTTGTTAACTATTCGCGTCGTGCCGCTACTTTCTAAGAATAAAAGCCGCCGACATGTGACAGATACATATTCGTTAACATTTTTGTAAAATTCCTAGTTTTTATTGCGTTCTCATACCGGTCATAACTCTTCCTATTTTAAACGTGCATTTTTTTGGGTTTTTTTGCATGAATACTTATAATTGTGTGCACATGCCCTTCAATTATATAACAAGGTTTTTGTAACATGCTGTATAACTAAAAATGAATCGCCGAAATGTATGTAGGTAAGCGCATAACTTGCGAACGAATGCACCAAATATGATAATTCTTCTTGCATTCGTTTTGAAAGGTAATAAGGTATACAAGAAAGAAAATAAAAAATTGAAAAAAAAATAGCAGTACGAATTTTGCCGGGTCAGCTGGTTTTTATAATAATCGATACTTATTCTAATATCTCCAAGGCACAAGCACATGTCATGAACAGACACCTTGCTGCATAATGTTCCTTGTGTCATGTTCGTGATGTCTGTAAGGTAATACCCTGCCTCCAGTGTCTCACGTGTCGATAGTTACGTCACAACACGCTGGTAGTGTCGCATTATTTCCCAAGAATCATCCATATTCGCATACCGCTGCGCTGATGGCAATAGGTACTCAATAGCTGAACTTAATAATTTTTCGTGGAGTATATTTGTAGTAAAATGATGCAGCTGGTTCTGTAAACAAATTCGCATCCTAGTTTTAGAATTTTTAGGCAGCCTAAGGCTGAGGGCTCTGACATGGCTTAACGGTTGTTGTAACAGACTCCTTGTCTTCTAAGCATGGAGACAATGGTCATTACGTGTCATCCCGCGAGCGCCAACTACTCGGGCAGTAGTCTGTGGCTACGATAAGGAACTAAGGACACAAATATTTTTAATTTCAGGATTTTTGACCTACTTAGTATCGTCAGGAATAAGTTTCGTATTCAAACACAAAGTATGGAAAAGTTACCTACCACTATGTTTCATGCACGCTACTCAAATATTGGAATTTGTTTTTCAAATCTGATTTGGCATATACATTCAAATGTATAAAAGTAATTATTAATGAAGAACTTCCTAAAAATCATTAGCCCACATTGTCTAATACTGGTAAACCTTTGAGGATTGATAAATAATTATGTCAAAGTGCTAACCATTGAACTTGTTAAGAAATGCCATACAATTTGGTCACTAGTCTCTAGTTACTATATAGTATAATTATCTACTAAAATATGAATTAATCACAATGTTAACTGTAAAAACTCCCGGTTTGTCGCTCCCAATCTGATTGCCTTCTTTTACGTCCTAGCACTAGCCAGAGCACAGATACACAGCCATAACAGCTTTTTAAATGCATTTTTATCTTACCTAGGACTTAAATTGCAGATTTTACAAGATACAGTAAGCCTTGGTAGTGATTATCTCACCTTCCCAGAACTCTGCAAATTGCCATCTTCAAGACAATAGGCTATCATCAGCTAATTCTCAACCATGGCCGTTCATTAGAAGTCATTAATTGGACATTTCCTGAATGTGATAGACAAACTGACAGTTAGAGGCAATGATGTGGTGGTTTGGGCGGATGTCGCGTGACATGGGCGGAGTTGGGCGAGGAATCGCAAAAAAACAAGCAAAAAGGCTTTAAACAAAGGTGGACAAACTTTCTTCAATTTCCAAAAGTACCTACTTTTATGTATCTGAGAAAACAACGGTGGTGGTTAGATACGGTGAAGAAACCAGGTTCCTATTCTCAGGGTGCTGCTAGAAGGATTATATTTTCTGCAATACTGGGTAATTATTTAAGTTTGTAGACTTGTGTGGCCACTCAAACCCAACAAACTTGTCTCGTAAGGACAATGTGGGGGTCTATTCCTGCGCGTGAGATGAGATGAGATTTTATCTTGGTCACTCTCACACCTATGAAGTTTCAAACGAGGGCAACAAGGACGAAAAAAAGTGAGATGAAAATCTCAAATCTCCGAATAGGGTCCCTGGCCTGGCAATACTTTAAGTGTGGCCCGGCCGTAAAGTCATACATCGTATACATAAACTCTCTCGTTTAAAGTCTTAGGAGGGAGAGTGACCATGATAAATCTTACGCGTAGAGCCCCAGAAGTGGCAGCAGTTTAGTTAATATTTCTAGCTGTGAGGGTCTTTAGAACCGATCGTTTCGATCAAGTCAGACCAGTGACCCTATTCGGAGATTTGAGATTTTCATCTCACTTTTTTCGTCCTTGTTGCTCTCGTTTGAAACGTCATAGGTGTGAGAGTGACCAAGATAAAATCTCATCTCATCTCACGCGCAGGAATAGCCCCCCACATTGTCCTTAAGAGACAAGTTTGTTGGGTTTGAGTGGCCACACAAGTCTACAAACTTAAATAATTACTTTTGGCGAGTTAATAATTAAAATTACTTGAATTCCATGAATTTATGGAGCACGCTTGACCGCTAGAGAGTTATGAGCAACGAGCGGAAAGAGTGGCAAAAAATACCAAGTAAGAATTTTTTTGTTATTTTTTCTATCGTCTGACATACACTCGTCCCTACATCCATTAACGTTAGATTAGAATTAGTGGATGCTGATGTAACTACTATTGTATGTAAAACTATAATCATCTTCTAGTAATTCACATGTTTCAAGAGCAGTGGTTTAAAGACGTTGGAAGTTGATGACTTTTACGAACTGTACAAAAATATTGTCTGTATTAATTAAGGTTAATAATAATTATCGCATAGTTATATCAAAACCTACTCTACTTGACCAGATATTTCACCTTTCCTCTCATTATGGTAATCGCTTGAAATTGCTGGCATTGTGGCGGCATTGGAGCTGACCTGGATATGTCATAGTTTTTTTGGATAAACCTGGCCTTAAGCACTAGACATTAATTAATACTTAGTGTAGTGCAATAACCTTCGTTCGCCTTTTTGCTAAGATCTATGTGACTGTAGATTTGTAGATGCTGGTTTTGAAAAACCTGTTTCACTGTTCACAAAACTACCTAAGACAAAAGTGAAAAAACTAGGCAAAAGAAAACCAAAGATTTGGGCACATTGAGTAAGGCTCACGTACTTAGATAAAGAAGACGTAAAAAGTAGGTAGTAAATAATATATACACACTTAACCTATTCATAGGAAGTAAAAACTCAACCGCACGGTTAGAAGCAGGTCCAATCGACTAATGATGTCGGCCTAAAAAGAAGCAATTGTTATGAAACGTGTCGAAAAATATTCACCTTAAAATCCATTCACCATTTAGAAAAAAGTAGTACTATTAAGTTAATAATTGTAAGCACTAAACAGTCAACGAACGACTGATTGTACTCGCGTCTGATGCAGTCACTGATTGCTGAAGTCTGCCTGAAGCAGATTTCTTGCACCGGTCGAGCATAGGAAATGCATCTATTTAGGAACCTAATTAAACTGCTTGTTAGACTTTTTAGGTACATCCGTTGTAGACACTTCAAGGCTATTTTAGACAAACACTTGTTTGTCTGATCTATATAATTTGTGTCGCTTTAAATGTTTAGAAAGATCGTCATTTTTCTGATACATTCTGTCCAATTGTGTTTTTTTTATTTGTTAAGGAGAGATGGTGTTCTGGTTCTGGTGGACACCACTTTAATTTAGCTTTAGCTGGTTTTCTTATAAAAATCTGACAAACTTCGAAAGATAAATATCTTATGGCACTTGAGTTTTGTCACTGACAGAAAACACGACCCTTTGATGAGCTTGATCCAACAAATATTTAAATGAAGGAGAGATCTATTCTTATCTGAAGTTAATTAACAATCTATTATACTCGTAGCTAAGCTCTTCGTCGTCGCTTAGGACCCTAGGATGGCTGTTTTTGTGTGATAGCGGAAAGAGCGAGGCCGCCGATTCGCGCGTTTCCGCGTTTCCCGCCATATTGCCCATGAATTGTCACAGTGACGGCATATTTAGGTGATGCTGAAGATCCGTCGACGCTAAATCGATTGCTGATCTGCCGTGGGAACATCGAACGCGGAAGAGAAATAATGAAAAAAAAACCGGCCAAGTGCGAGTCGGACTCGGAGGGTTTCGTACAAATATGTTCATGAAGAAAGGGGTAGTAAGTTTAAAATTATTAAAAATGTTTTTACTATAATTATGATGAAACTAAAAATGTATGCTTTTCGCAATTTTTCCATTATCTGTGCTCTATGACGTTGCTTCATACCAAATTTCAGGATTACGAGTTCACGGGAAGTACCCTGAAGTTTTTGATTCCCTTGCGAGTGTCGAATATTTGATTGCGCTGGCTTAGAAGTTTGATTTTTTCACAGCTCCAAGAGATAGTAAACCTGAGTATTTGATATGAATTTCAGCTTGATACCTCCACGTGTGCCTGAGAAAAAAGGTTCTTGACAGACCACAAACAAACGCAGACGGACAACAAAGTGATTCTATAAGGGTTCCGCTTTTTCCTTTTGAGGTACGGAACCCTAAAAAGGTAAAGGTGGCAATTGGCAGCTGTCATACTCAATATAATTGTGATGTTTTTCATTTGTCGGCTTTTTGTAAAACTGTGGGAGTTTACGTAATTAAAATATTGTAGTAGTACTATAAATTTTAATTATTATGGTTGTAGTTCGGTAGAGAGATTTGTAGCTATTTGTTCAGATGATGTTGAAATAATGAAAAGCTGGTACACTTCACCCAGCCTCAGGAAAGTAGATAGGTTTTAAATGGAGTGTTTGGTTGTATTAAGTGGGTTTGCGATAGTTAAAATTTAAAAATTTATAGACAGAAAAAAAGTTATTTTTAGAAAAGATCGAGAAAGAAGTCGAACTTTGATAAAGCCAAGATTTTTAAAAGCGGCGAAGGAAGTACTTTCCAAAGTCTACAACAAAGTCAGATTGTGATGAAATTTGGCATGTACAGTTAAATGAATAAAACGATTTTTCCTTCGCCACGTTCTAGGGTTTTTAGACAACGTCCTCCGAAGAAAATAAAATTATGAAAAATATCGTCATTTTTTAGGGGTCACTTTTAACTGGTTTATTTAATAGACAGATCATGGAGAGGTTGTCTATATTATTAGCTTTTAAATTAATTCATAATACAAGGGGAATTCTTAGCTATTTAAGAATTATTAGAGAAGTGAGAAGGTCGTAAAACTGATTGGAATTGCAATTAGTCATTCTGTGGATAACTTTAGAGGCTTGTCCATGAAATAATACGAATATAATACGAAATGGCAATAGAAAATCTTTAGTCAATGCGAAATTAGTCTAAAGTGGTCGCCGGACCCTTATGGCAGTAAGTACCTACCTAAGTAGTTTCATTTGCGGCAATATACGTATCTTTTGCCATAATAATTATTGTCGCCGCCCTGTGTGACGCACGGCGATCCCGCGTCCCGCAGAGAACAGTCGATTGGATGTTTTATGCCTATAATCAATATTAAGTAAATTATCTGTCTCTAATACCTATATAATATATTATTTATGTAGTTCTTCACTTAATGTTTGTAAATGTAGGTAGGTACATTCATTTTTTATCCGCGGTGACCTATACATATAATTGGCTTTATGTGTTTTTTTTTTGTTTATTCATTTAAGTTTTAGCTGTTGGTTACCCAAATATGTATAAATAATTAAATAAAATGTTATTGTTAGAGCTTTGTTGCTAAGCTAGAGGACTCAATACGTTCCAAAATTACAATTCAAAAATGTTGTTCTGATAACAAACGAATTGGTTATACCTATACGAGTAGGTACTCAGATGTAGGATGAGTTGAAATAGACGTGGGTTGAGTTAGGAAAAAATTGGACGAAGGATCAGACGTCATAGGATGAGTAAGAAACAACTCATACTTTCCTCTTGGAATAAATGATGTAAAGTATCTTTTCGGAATAATTTCACAGACTTTTGTCTTTTTCGATTGCATTCAACAATGTAAAAGAAAGAAAAAGTTAAAACACTGTTTAACTATTCCAACGCTATACAACGTTTATTGTTGAGGAGGTAATCATGGAAATAAGGTATAATTAATATAAACATAGACTACTTAAAAATTTTAGGATAATCTTTTTAGTTCATGAAATGGCGCCATCTATGAGTTTTGTCTGTAACTATTTATAAAGTTGTAGTTACGTTATTGGGTGTACACTTTTGTATGGTACTAATACTGTCGTTATGATTACTCTTTGTTCATAGCAAGCCCGTAGTGATTGTAGTTCCTTCATAACTCACTAGAGAGCGCTAGTGTTTATTTTTAGATACGAATCAAGAAGAGTTCTACTAGAAATCGTTTTGTAGGCGTTATCATTTTTAGCGCAATTTCTAAAGTGTTTGTTTGTTTGTTTGGGATCATAACTACTATTTATTGTTTTTTGTAGGTTGATAAGTAAATAACGATATGGCATAAGAAAGATAACAAAAATATGGCCTGTTCAGAAGCCAGGGTGCTCCTGAACAGGCCATATTTTACTGCAATACTGGCCCGACAATGTTGCAATGATCTTTTGAGTGTGGCCCGGCCACATTTCTACTTCGTCATACATTTATAGCATGACTAATGATGACAGGGCTACTTCTCTCTTCTTTCTCCTGGCTATTATCCCAATTTATTTGGGGTCAGCCCTCCTAGTATTTCTGCGCCACACCGAACGGTTGTGGGCTGTCTCTATTGTGGTGTTGCTTGCTATCATGTCCTTTTTAATTGTTTGCAGCCAGGTCAATGATGACAGGGCTACATTCGGCAATGTTGCCAGTGTTGCCGGACTGTCGAAGTGATCATCTTATGGAACATTTGTTTGCAAAATTGGAAATAAATTAATCGAGTCTTCATGCAACATAACTAGTCATGTGAACAATTTTGTATGAAGATTTGACTTAAAATTTTGCAAACTTGTCTTCTAAAAGCTATTCACGACAACACTCTTATGTACAACACTCTTATATACTTCACACAAAACCAGCACGTGTTCATAGGTTTCATAGGTCAATTACCTATACTTACAATATTGTAGGTGTGTAGGTCTGTATATTAAATAATAATCAAAGCACTAAATAGAAATGGTAGGATGAGCCTTGTTGCCAAGAACACAGCGACATCATTCAATATAGTCTCGCCGGCCTGCAAAATATTATAATTGCAAAGTTAGTTTGTTAATTTTCTAGTTTTGCAACCAAAACAATATACCAGTAGATGGCGCTTGCAGAAACAGAGTAGGTAACTTATTATGCCGTCGTCGACGTCGTCGTGGCGTCGATCGCAAAACGAAGTAAGCAGCTACGTCAAAGTATAAACCATACCCGTTTACAATTGGTTGGTTTTACTTGACAGCGCTACGATAATAAGTGCTGGCCAACCACATACGATTGAACTGACGAGTTTACGCTTTTCAGAGCGTACTATTTTCGTGTAAGCGGAATAGTTACGATCTGTTAACGGGTTATATGATCTGTCTGTGGTTGCTACCCAATCGCCGATAGCTAGGCAGTTGAAAATTAAGCTCCTCCCACAAAACTTGTATAAATAACTATATTGGACGAGTTATATACTGCAAACCGGCAGTTAGATGCCGTTATAGTATATACATAGGTAGAGATCGCCTTACAATTGCTGAGCATATCCATGTATATTATGTACCTAGACTCTAGCTGGAGAACTTACGTAATATTTAATTATTGCCATGATGCAAAAATAGGGTAGCTACTACAATAGTATTGGTTCGTTTTTTTAAGATTCATAGATGTTCAGAAGAGACACATGAGTAATTGCAACATTGAGCCCTCTCGTTGGGAATATAAAGCTGAAAATCGGCCTGAGTGGAGACGACTTGTGCAGAGCCACGTCTACGCTTTTGAAGACAGGAGAAAGAGCGAGTTGGACCACAAACGTGATGAGCTAAAGAACAGGCCTCCCTCAAATATAACTTACAATTACGTAAATGGCATCTTGACTTGCAGTGATTGTTCTAGGACTTTCAGTGCAAAGATAGGCTACATAAGCCATGTGAGAGCACACCATCAAGGCTCACAATTTACCTAGCAGAAGCAATAGTCACCGTGGCCGGAATCGGCTAGGAAGACATCATCATTGGTTCGTTAGAAAGATCAAGCATTAGTATCAAAACATTATTAAAAAAAAACTCAATAAAATTTAATAATCAAAAGCTATTTTTTAGAATTTTTCTACTAATTTTAGAGCATCATTATTTAAAAAAATATTTACATAATACAATAAATATAAGTAATTAAAAAGTACTTACTTACCTCTTTTTCAGTCTCTACTTTCATTTGACAGACTATTAATAAGTAAATGTCGACATAGTATACATAGACTTTGCGTTTCTTTAAATATTTATTTGGAAAATTCTTAAGAATTGTTTCAACTTGCTAAAAAATTTCCGGAAGAAATGTCCGAAAGCATTGCAATAGCAAGTGCTGTCGGACATTTATTGCGGGAGTTTTCTTGCAGATGGAAACACGATCGTAGCCGTCCAGCTAAATTTATTCCCGTTGTAGGCCTCCGGTGTACGGCGACAGGCTCGCCCACCAGAGGCGGCGTAAGGCGTGGGCGACGTGGGCCACCGCCTAAGGCCTCGCGGTACAAGGGGCCTCGCGCCTTAAAAATTTTTAAGCATTGCTTTAAAGCGAGAATAAAATAAAAAACGATATAAATTAATTTTTCATTAATATTAATCTTATTTGTATTTTTATGAATAAAAACTTGGCAGTGTTAATTGTTTTGTTTCGTTTTTATTATTATTTTATAAAATCCGTCTTCTGGTCGCCGTAGAACAGGGCCTCGCGAAATCCGTCTTGCCCACATCAAATTTAGGTCTTGCCCAGCCACTATCGCCCACTGTCACATTTGGGACTGAATGTCGTCCGGCGAAGTGTGGGTGTTGTATTACACCTTTGCCAGCCCCCTCGGGGGAAAGGCGTGACGATGTGTTATAAATATTTTAAATAAACTACTTATTAAGTATATACTTATCTATTTAAAAATATACGTTTATGTTTCCTCCTGGGTTTTCCCAAACAGCAAGTCGACCGAATTTGATAATGAATTACAATTCCAGTAAGCACTTAGGTTACTTTTATAGGAATACCTACCTCATAGGCGTATCTATTGTCTCTGTATAAATATAAATGCATATTTATAACTGAGGTCATCCCAGATAGATGCCATGGAACAATGAATTGTTTCACGAGGGACTAAAATAGGATTGTTACGGTGACGCCCGGTATTGTGAACACCGTAGAGCGCAGCGAGGGTCACAAAAGGCCAAATAAACTTTTTTGTGGATGTCCTACAAGGCGAGCAATGTTTTTCGGGTGTATTATAATATGTATTGAAGTGAAACTTCTAATGCGACTTCCAACAAGGTTGCGTTAAACATTTAACGCTCCTGGGGAGGGGGAATAGAAAGAGACAGAGCGAGAGTGAATGTGGGGCACTCAAACGCATCCGCGTAGTAAGAAAGATACACAGAAGTTTCACTTCTTCCGCGCAGAGGTACTCCACATACTATTTCTTTTAAAGTCACTTTTTAAAGAGTATTTGTGACTTGTTAACAGAATTTGTTAGTTCGTTAACAAAAAAATAGAATAAATTAATTAGCGATAGCTTAGTTGGAGAAGATTTGCCTCTCAAGCCAAGGGGAGCTGGTTCAAACCCAGTGACGGCACGCACCAATCTGTTTATTGTGTGAACATACGAGTATGTTCGTATTGTATGGCATCTGCTACATGACTGGAGCCCGGTGTATGGCGACAGGCTAGTCATCTGTCACATGTGGGGCTGAATATCGTCGGGCGAAGTGTGGGTGTAGTATTACACCTCTACTAGCCCCCTCGGGGGAAGGCGTGACGATATGACTGTTATGTATAATTTATGGGCATTGATTTAAAGAATGCAAGCATCTTGCATGTGGTCATAAAAACCAATTCTTAATGAGCAAAGTGTGGAACAGTGTTCTTCTGTTATCAACTGTGCAGATGTTGTAAAATTCGACTAAATTAGGTATATAAATAGAAACAATAGTTTTAATTCACATTCATAAATCGTATAATTTCTTTTCACATAATTCACAATTATGAAATAATACGTAAAGTTTTCTCGTCAAGTTTTCTCGTCTCTCAAATGACACAATTACACAACAACAGATCGATCTTAACTCTAGAAAATTGCAACTTATTTTAAAAGAATATTTGTTAAAATTGCAAAGAAACAATGAATGTTCTGCAAAACAACAAACATTTTTAAAGTATGGGTAAGGTTTTGTTCTTGTTATGTACCATGACTGTATTATATTTATTATTTTAAGGTAGTGTTTAGTAAATGAAAACAATTTATTGAATTATTACAGATTTTAACTTCTATACATGTAGTTCAAAAATACTTTACAACGGCGGCGTTAGAATGCATTAACTGTTTTTACGACATTTTATAATACATTTTAATATGTTCTTTTATTTACATAGCTCATTTTCAATTGATGCTCAGTTATATAACTACCTGGATTGAAAAACATAATACAATCAATGTAAAATATTAGACACCATAAAAAAGCCAACTCTATTTATGTATATTATGCAGTAGGTATTGTATATTCAGGTTGTATACATATACTTTATAAAGTGTATATTGAAAATGTAGGTACTTGTATACATTATATTATATTTGTCCCTAGCTTAGGTGCTTTGTTAAAAAATAATTTGAAAAGACTTATGTATAGATATCAATATTATTATGATAATATTTAAAAAATCTTGCTTTAGACTAATTCTAAATATTTATTTTGTAGGTAACTAACATTTACGAGGACTTGGAAATATCGTTGTTCGCAAGACACTATATTTTGTACTTCGTCTTTAAGGGGAAAATGGAATAACAAATAGAGTTATCATGGTATAGCAAATTTGTTTCCACACTATGTGTTGTGTATAAATAAAAAAAAAAAAATTGCAATGCTACAAGGAAAATAATAGTAGTTATTTGTAAAAAAATAATAATGGACTGTACCAAATCCAATACACCGTTCAATTTATAAGTCAATCTATATAATACTGTTCAATGATCATTATTATCATGTTTTTTTTTGTTATATAAATTAATAGAACTGAATGAAAATGAACATTTACACAATAATTTAAATGTAGCTTCAGACTTAATGTAATTATATTCTTAATCAACTAACGTTATACATTCTGGAAGAATTCAAAGGAACTATTTACAGAAAATAATGTTTCAATATCTTACATCACAGCAATCGCCTGAGAGTCATAAACTTAAATACTAAACAACTAATAATTAATATTGTCAAAATATTATGTTTCATTTCTCCTTTCCATTAATATTCATCATTATTTTATATTTAAAAGAAAAATGTCGAACGTCAAACTAATCTTTGGCCTGCAGATCTTTTCTCTTGTCATTTTTTTTCTTACACGATTGTGCCATCTTTAAATCCTAAATCACTATGAACTAACACTGAGAATGGGAAAAATTAAGACAATTACACCTAGAACATTAAACATGTTGTTGTGAATTATTAATGCGGAATTCATGCAATTTAAGTACATTAACAATCAATTTTTAAGTAATACGTATGGCAACTCGAAACGCTCTTAAATATTACACTTAAACCTAAACTTTTACAAATAATAAATAAAATTAATCATTCTCTCAAACAGAATCGGAATGTATATCAAATTTTATCTAAAAAACTACGCGTCAATAATGGTAACAACAATTAAAAATACTTTATCAAAAATTCGTAGTTCTAAACAACCATCAAAATCGACTGGACTCTAGTCGTTGGCTATAAACGTTTTAAAAATATGTTTAAAGAATTTAATGGACAGGCCACGTTAATTGACGACACACACCGACTGGCCGATCACCCAACACGCGGCCGCGCCGTGGCCGAACCACCAACCTGCGGTCAAACTAATAGTCGAACATTGAGCTATCCTTCAAAACCACATCCAGAACTTTTCGAACACCTAACTACGCCAGCCCTCCAGCGAACGACGATCCACTTCCAGCTGCGCCACACATCGGTCATATTTGCACGTGCAGAATCAGTTGGAGCCTTTGCACTAATGTGTACGCATTGGACGATTCGTGTCGCGTCTAAGACTCGTTCAATATGACCAGTGTGTGGCGGCGGCATTACAATAACTTTAACATTATTACAATTACTCTTAATCCATCAATATAATTAACTAGCATTCAAAATTGAACCGTTCCTTACACTATCCGAATACTTAATAAAGAAACACGTTTCGAAAATTGACTTTCTCATTACGTTTTGGTTTTCCTAACCTATTACGTTATTTGTCATGATTCAATGAATGCCACATTATAAAACTTTGGACTGGATTTTACGTATTTCTAACAACATAACTTTCCATCATTCAAAACACCAACTCGAACTTGAAACCGTTCTTCTATGAACCACCATCTCTTAGAATACAATGAGCATCAACAATAATTACCCTAACTATTTAATTAAAACTATTACAACTCTGATTTCACTTTGACGAAGTTGGGGTTGTCTGTCTTGAAGTCGGGTCCCTTGTGTCCGAACTGGTAGACGAGGCGCGCCGTGGGCACCGACACCAGGACCGCCTGCCGGTAGTGGTACCTCATGGCTCGGCTGAACTTCTCGAACGTCATGTTGTCGTTCTGCTTCAGCTTGCCCCACAGCTTGGCCACGTCGTCCGGCTTCACGAATCTGGAAAGACGAGAGAGGTTCTGTTAGTTTACGGCTATATTTTACTATTCATTACTGAGAAGGACAGCTGGTAGAATTGTGACATAGGTGTGGTGGCTACAATGTAGATGGCACGTGTCGATAGTGTCATTGGTAAGGTTGTTGAAGTTAACAGCAAAGTGGTTTTTGTAGTCACTGTTGCCGTTGCTATGTATACCTTATTAGCATGTGTTCATGGTCTTGTCATTGGTGAAAAAACGTATTAAATATATTGCGGGAAGACTTTATGAGCTCGGAAAATCTATATGAGTATGCTATTACTTTATAGCTATGAAGAAGCTCACTCGATAATGTTCAATGTACTAATTTACATAGTTTCATGTAATGATCGACATTAAAATAATTAGCTCACATGTCAAAGCCGTAAAGTAAGTAATTAAGGAAAATTAAACTGTATTCATGCTTTACTTTACTATTTTATTTTAATAAATAGATATTCATGTTAAATAATTAACAGACGAAAAGGCTACTATTGCAGTAACAAAATTACTGATTTACTTTTTTTTATTTCTTTTTTTATTACATAATAGGCTTGCGTTTGGCCGCCAACATGCCTGATGATAAGCAGTGATGCGGCCTACGATGGAGCACGCTTGCCTAGAAGAAACCGATTCACTCGAGACTTGAAGACACCCAGATTATAAGGGTCAGGAAACACACACTCTGGCAGAGTATTACATGGTAATGTATTACATTCATTAATTAAATATTTAAGAGCATAAGAACATTATGTCGGAATACGTATGATTTAAAAAAAAATGAATATTTATCTAAATAACAAATTTTAAAGTAAAATTAATTCTGGTCTTGTATCGGGCTCATCCGGAAAGGTTGGCACGCTAAAAAGTAGACCCATATTCAGAAGTAGGTGACAAATGAGTGAAAATAATGGTGATGAAGTATAAATTACCATCGATACACAAACAATAACAATCGAGTCAAGTTCAACCTGTCAAGCTAATAACACGGCTAGTCGTGTAATTTGTTCATTATATGGATTCTCAGCGAGTAGCGGCACAGGCTCTACTGGACCTAGGCTATTATAATATCATGCCTAGATAGACAAGCGTCCAGATAATTGTGATCAGAGTCAAGGATATCTACTCCGATCATTAGCGGCATAGTTAGCGAACGTGACGGCTGACGGGCTCGTCGATATATCATTATATAACTAGTATATACATTAATATTATACAAATACTAATACTGAAGAATGTCTGAGTATTATCGGTAGGAGATGGTGATCTAGGAATAGTAATCTGTGAGGCAAAGTCAAAGATGCTGCAGATTTTGGCGCAAACTCTGACTTTATGTAAATTATAATAAACCCGATTATATTAATGGTAATATTGTTAGATTTTAATGTTTATTTTGATTTAGAATACCGGAGTTTAGCTACTTTTATCTCTATTAATCAGTTCTTATCACGTGGCTGCTAGAACCCTTGGGATTAAGATCTGATGGAAGAAACAAATATTTGCACAAATATTATGAAACTCGTACGTGTTATTTATTGATTCGATAAAAATGGAAAAGTTTGCCTAAGATGTGCTTGATAACTTACTAATGTAACTTACTAAATCCTAACTAGAATCCGAGTAGAATTTCAAAATTCAGAATAGACTTAGAATTTACTATGTGAGACAACCCGCGGCCCAAAGCTAGTTAATAACATTATTGAGACAGCTAGCCAACATAGTTTGTGACACATACAGTCATGGCCTCGCTATTGACAAATCACTCACAATCGGCGTTCATTGCAATTCTTACAACCAGTGACTGGACTAGTCGACACACTGACTCAACTGATCGCACCGCATTCATTCAAAAACGGTGGTAATATGTAAAAGGTATTGTAGTTTTTTATTGTTATTAGCTTACGTTGTTAACCGCAGAGTGAAAAAACGTACGCGAGTGCGGACAGGTCATTCAAATATTTAGGTAGTCTGGTTAACGCGTCTCATTACTTAAGTGCACGTCAAAGTTTAAAACCACACTAAAAGTATGACATTAAATATCTTTTAATATGTATGCCTCTTTGTTTGATAAACGCTACGATGTAGACCCGGCATTGGTTATTTCAAATTAAACGATTATATTTAATTAAACCCCCAAGTTTGGTGCAGACTCTAGAATTAAGTTTTTAATTACATTTTTACACCCACTGAGTTTTTCACATTGCCGATTTAAAGACCTATTTTGACAGCTTTAAAATTATAAACGGTTCTGACGAATTTTGTGAATTTTGAGAAGTTGAACAATCTTATACCGAATATCCATAAAATATATTGAATATCAATGTTATCATCGACTATAATTATTCAAGACAACCTATCACTATCTAATTATCGCCATAAAATATCTAATTACATCTTTTCTTGTCCATAAAAGCGTTAGCATTGATTCCTAGGTCGAATGCAAATGGACTACGAACGACTAAGTATCTATTGTATATCTAAATCTACAACTTTATCTATTTGTATCTGTCATTAAAATAATTAAGAGAATAATATTTCTCCCTATTATTTTCAAATTACTAAAATATTGAAATTAGAAGTTTTCAAGGGACCATAATATTAGATTTAACGACGACTGATCACACCTTTAACTCTTGCTTCAGTTATAAACTGCTATCAAGCTACAGTAACTAATTCACTCAAGACAAGTGAAAAGATGCTATTTTAACGTATTTTACTTTAGTTATGACACGGGAAAGTACTGAAAACTAGAAAACTCCGAGAAAAACCGCGCAGCGCATCTTCATTTTATTTTATGACTTTAGTCGTAAAGTGTGCTGGGTTTTAAATGGAGCCGTGGCATTGACGATGCCGTGATTGAAGATCATGGTGAAGCAAAATAACTAGTGACTAATTATAGTTTTTCTTGTTGTAGGGATAGGCAGAAGAATTTGCTACAGTCTTGGTCTTGGAAACTGTTGAGAAGCTTCACAGGACTTTACAAGACAAAAATTTACACATAACGTCTTGTGAAACTCTGAACTGAAATTTGTTATGAAGAATTTTAACAATTTTCAGAGGATATTACTAGGCAAAGGAATGCGTAATTATAACCGCATTAAATTGCATTTGATCTAGTAGCAGGGTCAGTCCGTATAAGTTCTGCTTACTGCAATCGTTATGCATGCAAACTAAGTACAACTTGGCCTTTTCAACCATTTCAAAATTATGAATACTGACTCAATTTATTTATCAGTTTCTAGTTTTCAAGACTGCTTATCTCGAGACGTGTCACTTTATCATAATAGTGATAAATTCGTCCTCTGCGGTCTCTAATTACTGCAATCATTAGCTATTGTTGTCTTGCTTCCGATATTCTTAATTATCGATGGTAGCCCTTGAGGTTTATAGACTGACTTGATTGGGACGGACAAAATAAAACCTTTTCTGTTACTTTTTATATTATTTATTTAATTAATTATTAACATTTATAGAAATGTTTTTGACGTTTGAAGTTGAACTATGTTTGCTTTATTGGTATAACCGTGAATGTAATTATCATTTATTTACTTGGTCATAATTTTCTTTGATCTCAATTAAGGTGGCAAATGGGATAGGACCGCAACTCTTATCAGATACCAACTTCTATCTGCCGGCCCTCTTACAATACAAAACAATTCCTACACAAATTAACAAACGAAAAAATACACTATTGAATTTATTATACTTATTAGTTATGAAGTTAGGATTAGGATTTTCTCACCTTCAAAATATAAATATTGACAAAAAGTTTTTATTGTTCAGTCTATTTAAGTAGGAAAACCTTTCTATTATCAAGTCATCTTAATGCTAATTCGCCTCAGGGTTGAAGCGAGCGTTTGGGTAGATTCGAGGGTAATTAACCTTGCCTCACTTTAAGAGCTTAGATTTTTGTAAACATATCTTGCCAACAGGAAGTCTATTTTGTTGGGCATTACTAAGATAAAAACGTCACTAAAGACTATAAAATTTTCGAGACATGTTTAACAACTTCATCTTATTTTTTTAAAGAGGACCCAGTTTTTGGTCCTTTTTTACAACAATTTCGATTTGTTTGTGTGTTTCATCTATTAGGTAATTTTAGATACAACATAATAATACACATTCTTTGATAGAGCCTTAAAAGCGAACTGCCTGCAGGCAACTGAATTGGAAAAGTACAGTTTTTTAATAACTATAGCTGGCTTACGCAAACACTTCAGTTTCAGCAAGTGAAGTGTCTATTAAAGTGTCTACAGAGTTCCAAACATGATCCGAGCTCGTTGTTATCATTGTCATCGTCACGGCCACCTTGTCAGTGCGCGTCAGTACTGGAGCGATTAACCTTGTGTTCGCTCTCGCTTGAACCTTACTTACATGTGATTCACAGTTTTGGATGCGTGAGGCGTGCGGGCGAGGCCGGGAGCCTTCTGCAGCAGGCCAAGGATGCGACCCTACGTGAGGGGAATCCGCCTGCTGAGGGTTTCAGAGGTTGACGAGTGAGCTGGCGCCTTTGGAAGGGCGTACGAATGAATTGAATGGGAACGGTTTCTTGATGGCTTTTTAAACTGGGTGAGGTGAGAGAGAGACTTAGTGTCTGTGGAAGCTTAGTATTATAGATGTCCGTTAGCTGTACTTTTATTTATCTTATTTGGTGGTGCCATGATCAAACTGTTTCTTTAAATTATAAGTCGTCGAATATTTTATTTTGCATGGCTTGCAGTTAATTTAGTTTTTATATAATCATGATACTTCAATTCAATTAGTAATTAAAGTATCTGATTCTGTATTTTACAGCTTATTATTGGAATAAATATTGTGGACGGTGTCAAAAAACTGCATTTGCATCAATCACAATTTGCTCCATGATTGTAACAAAAATGAACATTACAAAATTTAAATTTTCAATTTGAATGTTAAATTTTAAAATACTTATCAGATTGCCTTCCAAAAAGCTCCATCAAGTCGCAATTTTGGCAAAAAAACAAGTCCGCCAACTAAAACGAATCAAGCACCAGGCACCAGGCACCAAGCGCGCCTCTCAAAAGTTATTTGACCCTCAAAATGACGCAGTTCCGAACCAACACGAGCTTGTTATGTACCTACCACAGTACCTGTACCTGCACGCTATAATAACATACAATTATACACACTTCACACTATTATTATAAGTACGAAAAGGTTGAGTGAGTATACGGCGAAAGACAGAAATGGAAGGAGCAAAAATAAAATATAATGATTCTGTAATTTTTTGGCTTGATTGGCGTCGTACCAGACATAGATGTCAAAGCAAGAGAGAAGCTTATATACCTAGTGGAAAAAAGCAGGCTGCAGATGATGATGAGGTAAACAAAAGTATATAAGTAGGTAAGACGTCATAGCAGGTAGCTTCTGTTTATTGTAAACAATATAGCACTTCTTGCGATTCTTCGCGAAGTTAAAAAACGTGACTTCAAACTTTCGTAAACACGTTTTCTTTTTATATTGTTGTACAGAAACCTGTTAGAGGTAACTTTGTAACTCGGTAGCTATGTATTTAAAAATGTTTATGAGATATGTATACTTAATTTGTAAATTTAGGTACTGCTATTTAAGCTCTGCGTTGTGGTGGATACAAAGAGAATTAGTTTAGTTATTTGTTTCGTGATTTTAATTTCTAATTAGAAAATAGGAAACTGACCTACTCACATATTAAAAATACCTTGTCAACTCTGATTATCTGCTCATGCTCATAATTTAAGAATTACGTCATTATTTACTATGTAAAGCTGGCTTTGGCAGCCATAGTACTTATAAGCTTTGCTTAGTTTGGGATCAGACGACCGTGTGTGCAGAAATGTCTTGATAACTCAATTGATAGTTAGTTTTACGTTGTTGAACAAGTGAAAATAGATTATACCTAATTAAGGTACAATCTACTTGCAGTTTACCTACTTTTTAGTTTTTGATATTTAATTTCCAAATTAAAAAATTGCAATTCTTATTCTTAACACAATCTTTAAATTATTTCAGAGATAAAAGAGCGGGGCTGTCCCGTCGCGGGGAGGTACAGAATTCAGACAAGTCGTATTATGACTAGTTAGCATAAAACGTGCGATTCGCAGAATGCCTTATTGATATGCAGTGGACGAGCAACCTGTATTGTGACGAAATTTTGCTGTAGGTACCTATGTTGTTGATCGGAACTTGTAGATCCGTGTGACCTACAAGTTGATATTTAACAAAAGAAGGACTATGAGCTCGAAATGAACTTCTGCAAAACTTATACCATAACTTTTACTTTTGTCAAGCTTAGTCATTATCGTATATCGTCCTATTATCACAATTATGAATTCCTTTTTCTGCGACTTAGGGTTTTCATGCTTTTGACATAATTAGTAACATTTAGAAATTTAGATTTTAAAATCTGTGTGATAAATTGGTTGGAAACGGATTGTAATTGTTTAGGTAAGTGAATAAAGAAATGTATTTAATACCTGTATTTCGAATGTAGAATTTTTATATTAAGATGATGATGATGATGATAAGCTTTACGTCATAGTTATGAATATTGCAACAGAAAAACTTATCATTTTACATTTTGGTGTTGCGATCTAAAAAAATACAGCTTTTTGGTATGTTTTATCACCAATGGTGTACAATAAACGCACCAGCCCGATAACACTATCGTCCCTTGCTCTAACGATTTGTATAATTAGGGTTATCAACTATTTCGTCACTAATACTAAAGACGGCAATAAAATGTATTTATTATCGTCACATGGTGCGGCTACGTTATTATATTTTGAAAACTAGTGCGTAATTAATTGATAAGAAGTTTTAATTTAATAAAGCTCATTTGAGCACACTTGCCTAAATAATTATTAAAGCTTAAAATTTTTATTGTTAGTTTTTATTAGTGCTTCTTTTTATAGTTATTTAATACCTATACGATATTTTCTGACGATTTCTAAATTTTGGATTAATGTGATGTTCATTTATTTGTATACATGTACGATCTAATAGGTAAAATAAAATTATGATGGAATTTTACCTGTATGTCAGTACCTATGAGTAATTCAACAATGGTGATGGAAAGACCGAATGACATATATATATGACATAATAAATATGGTCACAATACTATTTATGGATGTAATGCAGCTGAAAATTCCATTTTAGCTAAAATACCAAAGTAATGACTGAAAATTATTTATCAACCCTAGGTACAAACTGCTATCGCATTTGCCTTCGGACTAATAAGATGATTCATTCAGAGTTATATTCATAAATGTTAATAAAATTGCAATCGTTTTTGATGAACTTTAAAATAAAAGGTAAAAAATTAGCACGCATAAGCGTTAAGCCAAAAAAATAATAATTTACTTTTGTAACTAAAGAGTTAAAGTAATGGTTTATTTAAAGTGAATTATTAAATAATAGTAATCATCAAAGTTATTAATTCAACATTTTTGAAAAATAAGAACGTTTTTTTGATTTTAAAGCATCTTAAACTATCAATGTATATAAAGATGGAAATAAAATATTTCTGATTGACATTTTGTTGTTGAAACTGACGACTTGGTACTGAACTGATGACGTCTAGATTTTTCTTCGAAACATTGGCAGAGAAACACCTTCCAGTGTTAATCGAGGTCAGTTTTTGTTTTGCCAAATAACACTCTATATCATGAGTGGTAGAGCACACATTTGTTTTTATCTTTATTAGACATGTGATTTAAAATTCTCTGGTTGTCTGATTTAATGGGTTCCAGGTACTGCGTGGAACTCGCAAATAAATAAACAGTTTTCTTTTTGTTTATGATGATATTATTTGGATTTTGTTGTAATTTTATCACAAAATCAACTACAATTTTAACGCTTAAATTTTAAAGAATTATAATTATGACTGATAATAACTAAAATAATTTTGTTTATTATATTTTTAAGTTTGATTAGTGCGGGTAATAAGGTCATTAGCTAGGCCTCATTAACCATAGATACCTTTTATTAATATCGATTAGAATTATTGTTCCTATGACTATACCTCGAATTTAATTCAATTAACTACAATAGGTATGTTCTAAGAATCGATATAAGTATAACGTGTTTAATAAATGTATATTAAAACCGGTCAGTAGATACGTTCCGAGAAGCGTGCGCATACGGGCGCAGGTTGTAATGCCGTGTTACATTAAAATTCGTTTTGTAGTCGTTATGTTAAATACCCTGATCCCAAACTATTGATTTGGTTTTAATTTGTGGAAACCATTTCAAATGCGTTTTTAATGTCGTGCTACGTTGTATGCTACGGCGGCAAAATATACGGTTGCAGTAGTATTCTGATGTAGCGGAAAAGTGATTTGTCAAAGCTTGACACAAACCCTGAATTGTTTTGAAATAACTTAAATGTAACAAAAAGATTCTAATAAAAAAAAGCAAATAAACTTAAAAATATCAATGACAACCGTATACTATAGAAATTAAGTACTAAGTTTGAAGCTTACATTATTATGTAAAACCTTCTTTTAGATAATAATGTAAAAGAATGTTTTGTTTTATAATTATATTTTTGAATAATTCTTTTAATAATTTCAATTAGAGTCCTTAGTGCGATGTTACTTGTTTAAATAATTAAAATCGATGAGATGTCATTAATAATTGCTTTCACAACACATTGGTGCCGATAACCTCAAGTCGTGGTATCACTCCTTTCCACTCGCAATCGCCGAATCAGTTTGACTCACTGATACTGATGATTGAAAAATCGCAATGTTTACTATCACTATTTATTCCACGTTATCCTCAGTCTGTCTCGCTCTCGCGCTCGGGCTGTATAATCGCTGTAGATAAATATATGTAGATGTAGCAGGCTATAGTGAACGGTATTTATATCTCGGCTTGTATCTTCATGGCGGTAGAGTTGCGATCTGTGGAGCAATTTTTTGCAGTTTTACAGTTGAAATCATCAGTCAGGCATTTCGAGTTTCTCATTCTGGATCTGTTACAAAGTTTATCAATTGAATTCTATCTATCTCAATAAAATTACATTTTAGAGAAATAATTTAAGCAATTTAATTTATTTATTTTCTGATGACTGTTACTATTTATGTCAAAACTGTTAAACTTTGTATCGAGTTTTTTTTATTAAATTTTGATCATTTTAACTATTTTGGCATAAGCTTTTGACGAAATAAGTCAAGAATGACTCATTATTTACATGAATAAGCAGCAGATAAGAAGATAATCACAGTATATATATTCGTAAAAACTGTCAGTACTAAAAATCGTTAACTGTTACTCAATCTAGAATATGATATAAACTGTTGAATCAGAAAAAATTACACGTGCTGCAAATGTTATTCTACTAATTTGTCAATATTTATGTCAAGTTTTTTGTCGATTAGCCTTGAATCAGTAATCTTGAGTATTGTTATGACGCACAATATTTGGGGTTCTGTACAAAACTAATGCATACAATTATAAATCAGCTCAAAGATAAAATAATGAATCCTGAAGCGTTCAATGTCTAGTTTCCTTTATCACAGTTGATGTTATTGACCTAGAGCATTAATAAAGGTTGTAATTATGACGTTTATTGTTAAGGTCATAGAAAACATAATAAAGTGGTTCTGAAGACGTTTTCACGTGATCTCGAGATAGTTATTTCATCATCTGTATCTTGAAAATAAGGCGAGGGTTAGGGGTTTTTTTTTTGTATTTGCGTTGTTTTAACAGATTCTAAAATTAAAACTATCTGTCTGGTGGAACACTAAGCTAAGGTGGAAGACTTGGTTTAAACAAATGTTCTGTGTTGAAATAATGTGTTTATATAGGTATGTGGCTAAGTATAGCAGTGTAAAGTTTGCTCTGCCTAAGCTCAAATCAGATGTTTGCGCACTCATTCAGCACTACTCGTGTCTATATCACTTATACTAAATATTGCAATTAGTTATGTTAAAAAGAATGTTACTGAAAAATGAGTGAGAATACTTTTATTGGTGCATGTAGTTGCATGTATTTAGTCATTGGTCCTTCAATAAAAATAAATAAGAATTGAATTTGACATCTGACTTCGGTTAATTTGAAGAAGTAGTATTATCAAAATGTAATCAAGATAATAATTATCCTCTTACTCCTAATAATTAGAAATCGTGTAAAAGTGTCAAATAAACAACTTAACGGAATGATATAACGGTTTATCAGTGACGCACTATTGACTGCATCGGACGGTATCAACAAAGAATAGAAGTACCAGAACTAGTGCAATGCATGTCAACGACCTCTGACGCAATTAGCAAATGTATGTTACTACTGACAAGGCCGTAATTTCTCTTGCAGCGGGTTTCCTCACGATTTTCCTTAAAAACATCGTGTGACGTCACACTCACCGTTATTAAAACTATTATAAAGAAAACTATTGTAATCAGATACTTTTTCAAATATATATTTCCAAATAGTTAAATACAACGTCTACACGACAAGCTAATCACACGACCTTACGTCCGCCCGGTCCGAGACCGACTGACTAGCCTAGTTGAAAACTACCTCGCTCTTCATCCCCTCTCCTACCCAAGGAGCGCCCCTCTTTACCGAAATCAACAGTCAGTACTGGGCGGACGCAAGATAGTCAAATGAGAAACTTCTTACAGCTATAAACAATTCTTGGTTTATTTTATTCATATAACATCTCACCTACTTATAATATCACATAACATTAAAGTCTCTTTTATTTAATAATTGTAACAATATTTATGGGCGCAACGGCCGCTTTACAACATTATTTCAAAATCAAATCAGTGACTTACTTACAATAGCTGCATTCTTATTTTGCAAAATCCCAGAGTAACCAACAATAGTTGGGCCTAATTGTATTATATAGTTGACAATTAATGATCGAACACAACGATTATCAATGTTTTTAATAGGAACTGACATAAAACACAACATTCGGCCATCCGATAGCGTGCTAACTCCGAAGCACGCACACAATCACAACATTAGGCCAGCTGTCAAATATACATCGAAACTAATCAACAATAATTTAGACATAGACATATATTTATTTGTAGCAAAAACATACACAAACAAAATAAAAATTACACAATTATAAAAAAAAGAACAAAGTTTTTGCCACAAACCGGTCCCAACTCAGCATAATGCCGGCTGCAGTGGACAACTATAATATATACTACTATAATCTATATAACTATAATATATGTAATATATATTTACTTTAATCTACATTTGAATCATTTAGCAAACTTACTATTTTTATTATTTCATTGTTTTTATTTAAATGTGTTTACTTGTATTATTTTTTGGAATTTATACAATCTACAAAGTTAACTACTCTTCCTCTGGACTGACATCCGAATCTGATGAAACCGACGGAGAACGAGAAGATCTGTTAACTTTCAACGACTGGATGTCAATCCAAGGGCGCATTCTATCTGCAGCTATGGCTGCTTTGTATGTATTTTTTGTTTTTAACCTTGTATGTTTGAGATCTTATAACGGTAATTACGTAATCTTTTAGTCACCTTGTATGGACCAATGAATTTGGGTAAAAGTTTTTTGCTCTTACCATCATTTTTAAAATTAGTTTTTGTAACTTTTACTAAATCACCTATAGAGTATGTCGCTGTCGGACACCTTGTTCAATCGTTAATTCTTTTCTGACGCTCTTGGCTAAGTTTAATATTTTCTGATGCTCCTTGTTTTATCTTTTCTATCTTTGTCGGTATCAGTCTGGTCGGTAAGAGTAGTAGATAGTTGTGCTCGTGAGGTTTGAGCTTCTTCTCCAATTTTTCTATATAGCGCATGTTGCTTAATAACGTAATTCTTTTTTATTTCAACGGTCTTTTCATCGAGATTTGGCTTTAGGATTTTAGAGATTCGGTCTAGTTCGGGGTGTGCCGTCTGCAACGTGAATATCCAATTTTCAGTGGTTATGGTTAGTGTTCGTCTGGTTATGACAGGGCTATTATTGTTGTGAGGATTTTAACTTAGTGCATGGCTCAAACAACAACCTGGACGGTATTCAATAGTGAAATTGTAGCCCCTTACTTGTACAACATACTAAATAAAAACAAAATTAAAAAAAAAATTACAAGTAATGAATTTAAAAAACTCTTATTTACATGGCTTAGGGATCTAAATTATGACGATGTTGAGAAAATTCTGTCAGAAAAATGTTTTGTATAAACACTACTATTACTGTTATGGCATTATAATAATAATAAAAGTCTACTATATTAGGAGAGGTCTCTGGTTTCCGTAGCACAGTTTTTTTTTTACTAGTTCGAAAACCAGTAGCTTTAATATTTTTTGTTGTAAAATTTGTTTTTATGTCAAATAAATGAATTATTGATTGATTGATTGATTGTGATCAATAATTTGCAACCACCACCGCGCTATACGGGGTATCAAATCTTTTTTAGTAAATATCTAATCTCTTTTAGTAAGTTATACGAGTATATATAGTTGCAAAAGTTCAGCCCTAAAAGGTAGAGTCAAAATTTCTTTAGCGAGCTACCCAGCCAACGTTTCCAGCTTATACGAATGAAAATGGCGTCCTTCTGGTGTGGTCTGCCTGATAAAGTATGCAACAGGCATGAGTACCTTAGGAGAAACCTGCCATTGCAATAGTATTCCGTTTAACCCCAGTGAGCTAGCATCCATGTGCACCTCAGTTGCCAATTCTGGGTTGTACAAAGCCAAGATTGGACGTTCAAATAAAGCAAGTAAAGGATTCCGCCTCCTCAGAATTCCATCGCCATTGTGAATCTTGCTTTTTAGCAGTGTAGTTAAGGGTCTAGCGATTACCCCAAAACCTTTTACGAATCTGCGGAAATAACTTGTTAATAGGCCCAAAAACTGTCGTACTTCGTGGACGTTACGAGGTACGGTGAAATCTCGCACAACCAGTATCTTTCTTTCGCTGGGCTTTATGCCTTCAGGGGTAATCTCATAACCGAGATATTCAATTTTGGTGTCAAAGAAACTACATGTCGGTGGGTTTAACGTCAGATCAACCTTCTGAATTAACTGCAATACATCTTCAAATGTTTCAAGCCCTTGGTCGACAGTGGCTGGTGGGACGAGAAGGTTATCAAAGTATGCGTTTGCCCTTTTGCGGTCCCACCCAAGAGACGATTTATCATTTTTTGAAATTCGATTGATTTTTGAAGGTGCGTTTGCCAACTCAAACGTCATACGTTTGAATTCGTATTGTCCGTCTAGGGTGACGAACGCAGTTAAATGGCTACTTTCTTCTCCTATCTTTAACTGATAGTAGCCGGAAGCCAGGTCTAGGGTGGTGAAAAATTATTACCACTCAAATTTTTCGGTTGGTCGTCAATTAAAGGTAGCAGATTCTTTCTTCTAGTATTTGAGGGTTTTACTGTTGAGAGCTCGGTAATCAACACCTAGCCTTAGATCGCCATTCTTCTTTTTTTACCAATAAAAATGTATCGAATAGAAAACAATATCGTTTTGGACCAACCCTTCGATTATTTTCGTAGCCTTTTCCAGTTCCTGATGCGACAATCAATAGGGTCTATAAACGACTTGTGTTTTATCATGTACTTCAATATTCATTGTCATATCCTTTGCACAACCTAATTTACCAAGAGTGGTAGCAAATCAGTTTATGTATTTTTGTAAAAGCCGATATAATCTTTCTCGTGTCGTCTTGTCAATATCCTCGTTCACTTTCATAAGTTTTATTATCTAAAAGCGGAAGCTCGCACTCTTTTTTTTTTGTATGATTGCATACCGACTTGATTAACTACCTTAGTCTCAGTAATAGGACTAACTCCGGCAATCAACTTATCTGCCTTGAAACTTAATGGGTATTTTGCCAAGGTCGTCAAAGTAAAATGTTTTATTCAATTTGGGTATCAAAGATACACTTATGAGCGTTAAATTTTATAATAGACTCGACTGCCTTGTTCGGAATACGAGCTACTACTCAGAAGAACAGGCAAGAAACTGACTGAGAGGCATGTTTTTAAAAGAAATAAATAAATTACTCTCTCACAGATTTTTGCTCACAACTCGATAATATTGATTGTACTAGTGGCTACTTGGCGGAAGTAGAAGGCTCCAGACATCCTTGTCTTCTAAAATTGTTTTTTTTCTTTTCTTAATTGTTAACTTTATAACATCCTCTTTTCGTTAATGTAGTTTTAACATGAGATTTGAATTTTTCTTCAGTGAGCCCTGTTACATTTTTCGGGATTTTTATAACGAAGATTACTGCTCTGCCTTCTTGGATATTAAGCAGTCTTGATATGAGTGGTGTTCTTAATTTAAACTCATTCTGACGCTTCTGTCGATCTAGATATTACCCGTTTATGGTTCTTTAGTATGTACTTCCACCAAACCTCCTTTTGTGATAACCATGTCCTTCGCCACATACAAATCGAGAGTATCACTACCTCTGTCAGAGACGTCAGAAGGGGTATGATGAAAGACAAGCCTGTCTGTCTTTCATTACAGTAACCAGTAAAGAGCCCAATTCAGTAAAGTTCTGCCCTATTGACATTGGAGAGTTTAGGTATACATCATCCATTGCCAATACTTACAATTTGGAGTCTACGTCATCAATTTTAGTTTGGAAAAGGGGTGGAAACTTCAGTATGGCTGTCGAATTGCCAAATCGCTTAATTGTTTTCAAACACTCGTTACGTTCCGCGAGGCCTAGTTTTTTTTTGCGTCTGAATCTTATAAAATCGTATAAGTGTGCACTCACTCATGCTAAAGTAGTGGCTTTTTGTTGCAATTTTCGAAATTGTGGCCTACTCTTACCGCATTTCCACACCTAGTTAGGGGTTTGCAACACACACGGTATGTATGACCACGTTATTTTCAATTGAAGCACACGAGCCTTTAGTAGAAGTTGAGTGTTCTACTCTGGTTATTCTGTTTGTAGTCTACTTTCTACGTCGTCGTTTAGGGTACTCCGGTGTATGGCTTCCATCACCGATATGTAAAAATGTTCTTTCCTCAAGAACGAATACGAAATACATCAGTACTCAACTCTCAACTCAACTCATAAAAAATATACAATAAAATAAAAATAAAACACATCTGCAGCTTACTTATATCACATATTCATGTATTATAAATAACTGCTAAGTATGCAAGTCACAAATTAAATCTCAGCTCATCTACATGGCTGTCTAATAACGTCTTAATCTGGGCTACAGCTCGCCTACACGACTGTTGCACTGTTAGCTTCTCGATTGCCACTCTATAGCTCACATACATGGCTGTTGGGCCGCTAACTTCTTAAAATTTCATGATCACGATACAGCTCACCTACATGGCTGTCTAATAACGTCTTAATCTGGGCTACAGCTCGCCTACACGACTGTTGCACTGTTAGCTTCTCGATTGCCACTCTATAGCTCACATACATGGCTGTTGGGCCGCTAACTTCTTAAAATTTCATGATCACGATACAGCTCACCTACATGGCTGTCTAATAACGTCTTAATCTGGGCTACAGCTCGCCTACACGACTGTTGCACTGTTAGCTTCTCGATTGCCACTCTATAGCTCACCTACATGGCTGTTGGGCCGCTAACTTCTTAAAATTTCATGATCACGATACAGCTCACCTACACGGCTATCGCACAATTAACCATTCTATATATTTATTTCACCCTACACTCACCTACATGGCTGTTTTATGCTAACCTTCATAAAATGAAGTGGTTCTCAAATAATAGTGAATATTCAAATCTTAACAATTGATTTTCTTATAATAGTAATTACTGTGATTTTAACGTGTAGCTAAATTGATTTAGCCCAAGTAACAATGAAATGATCGAAGATTGGCTTCGACCACATTTTACTGCTACCTCAATATCAAATTAGTTCGATCAGCAGTAGAATGTCAGGGAGTTGCCCAGACCAAAAGTACTACGTGCATTATCCCAAATACTGCCTGGGTAGCCTACGATAGTTTCAATTAAAGTGACTGCTCATGTTGACATAAAACTATCGGGGAGTGGTCCCGACCAAACTTTGTTGCCACACTGACAAGCAATTACTGGCTCAATACAGCGGTAAAATTATTAAGGATTTGGCCTGACCAAATATACCAGTGCATTACGCCATAAGATCCTGTTTAATTTAAAGAAAATCTATCACAATCTTCAGACGATATGTCCAACTTTTAAAAACCACTTTCACTAAATATTACATAAAAAGAGTACTCACAGTCTTTATCCGCCGGCTCGCAGGTCTTTTAACACTTCTGAATTATAAAGAAAACTATTGTAATCAGATACTTTTTCAAATATATATTTCCAAATAGTTAAATACAACGTCTACACGACAAGCTAATCACACGACCTTACGTCCGCCCGGTCCGAGACCGACTGACTAGCCTAGTTGAAAACTACCTCGCTCTTCATCCCCTCTCCTACCCAAGGAGCGCCCCTCTTTACCGAAATCAACAGTCAGTACTGGGCGGACGCAAGATAGTCAAATGAGAAACTTCTTACAGCTATAAACAATTCTTGGTTTATTTTATTCATATAACATCTCACCTACTTATAATATCACATAACATTAAAGTCTCTTTTATTTAATAATTGTAACAATATTTATGGGCGCAACGGCCGCTTTACAACATTATTTCAAAATCAAATCAGTGACTTACTTACAATAGCTGCATTCTTATTTTGCAAAATCCCAGAGTAACCAACAATAGTTGGGCCTAATTGTATTATATAGTTGACAATTAATGATCGAACACAACGATTATCAATGTTTTTAATAGGAACTGACATAAAACACAACACTAGACATTCTTAATTATACCGATTAGCATACTTGCCAGCGACATACGTCACCGCGCGCGGCGTGCGTGAGTGTGCGTGTGTGGGCACACGAGCGGGCGAGCATGTGTGCGTGTGGCCGCGGGAAATCCCGCCGCGCAAATTGTTGTTTACTTTTTTATTAACTTTTTAAGAACCTGCAGGTGAGAGTTATTCAGCCAGTTGTTTTTGTATTGGCGTAGATTGGTTGTACAAACAGAAGTAGTGTTGATGATATTGTGAAAAAATCATTTTAGGTTCATTATCACGTAGAATTTTTATTTGGATGTTGTTGAATGAGCACGATTTCAGTATTATTGGCTGCTTCATTACTAAGAATCTATTCTTAGTCATTATTGTTATGTTTAAAATGCTAGATGATCTTGGTTGGAAGCAGACCAGTATGTTTGGCGAAAGCTTTTTTAGTAAAAGTTGCAAAATCTTAGCTTAATTTAATCAATTGTTGATTTTGAACTTGAAAACAATTTTTTGCAGAGTGTTTGATTTGAACTGAACAGTACATTTTAAAGATGCTTTTAACATAATTAGTACTTTTTAAAAGTAGTCAGTTTCAGTGCGAGTAGTACCTACTTATGCCGGTAGAGCGCAACAAATAAAACTACAATAAAAGTAGGTAACTAGGTACCTATTGGAGAACATAACATTTCCTTTGACAATTTATTGTAGAGCTCTACTATCAAGATTACGTTTAATCGTTTTGGAACTTTTTCTTGTTTTTTTCTAAAATAAACAGTGGCTTATCAGAGCTAGCACATTTCTCTCTAAAGCAAGATACTGAACTAAGACCCAGCCTTCGGCAGTCCCTCGTATCGAGATAACAAAAAGGCGGCCTTATTAAACAAAGCTGCCTAAAAGCCAGAAAGGTCGGACATCGACTCTGGGACTTCGCCACTTGCCTTCAAGTGCCCTTTCCCTAATTACGAGCAACTAACCGGAGTACTGCGCAAAACAAAGAGAAAAAATAAGAAAAATCCTCACAAAGACAGGCACCCGGAAGGCTCCCTCCTTACTAATCAATATAATAGAGCTACTACAAGAAAAAAATATACGTATATACGAAGCGCAAGGGAGTTTCGACTCTACGCTCCAAGATATAGGGCGGAACTCCGCGGGGAAGGGAAACAAGGCTGCCCTAGTTATAAATAGATTTTCACGAAAAAGAAATGTTACAGGGAATTTGGTGCAAGGCCCCGTACAGAGTAATGATTGTGAGAGAATACGCGACGTGAATTTTTCATGTGTTTTCATTTGAGGCGCGCAGAAAAAAATAGAAAAATTTTGAAATTGTTTTGGGGCGAACGAGTTTTAATATTTTAGCGTTGGTTTTGTTGCTCGTAGTTTTAGTTTGAAAAAAAAATTAGGGGTTTCATTCGTATTTTTAGGTTTGTGTTATTTTTTATTTAGGTACCCATTCGTAACTAATAAATAGGTAAGTATATAACATTTATATGTCCAGATGCCTACTGTTAAAAAGAACAAAAGTTTGGAGCCTACACTGGCTTACTCCTACCGACCGCCGCCAAAACAGCCACCAGTGGTGGTCGTTACGACAAAGTTTTAATTTTTGTCCCAACTGCGGCCAGTGGGGCTCGTTGGCTTTTAAAAATAATAGTTATTATTAGCGTTTTGTCATTATTTAGTTAAGCTGAGTTTTATTTATTTTTCTCAAAAATTGGTTTTCAATGTTAAGAGTTCTATCAGTTTGACTGTTGTTTTCACCAGTGGTGGCTGTTTGGTGGTGGTCGTTGGCACAAAAAAAAATCCTAACGAGCCAACTGGCGACAGTTGGGACAAAAATTAAAACTTTGCCCTAACGACCTCCACTAGTGGCAGTTTATCTCAACTTTTGTTCCCTGGTACTTGGGTACCTACCTCCCTCTAGGTAAGCATAAACACAATTATTATTGTGTTATGAAAATAAATCTTACACCATAATGTTATTGGAATAATACACTGAAATACTATTATTGTACGGTTATATCAATTTACGCTAATTAACGGTTCTGAACAATGACCAATTAGTGATATAAAATAAAGCCACATATGTATAAACAGAGCTTTTGGAACAAGGTCAATTAATATAGACCTTATCCATATGTATTTATGGACTCCCTATGAATTACATTAACATTTGTTAGGTTAAATTGACTCAAAAATAACATGAATAATTATAAATTATTATTTTTGTTGAAACTTAGGTAGTAAAGTTTGATAAAGTTTTATCTTAGCTGGTTCGTTAAAAAAAAGCTTAATTGGTAAATTTTAGCTTATCTGCGGTTTAGAAACGCGGTTTTACCGGACCCGGTTTTACCCGATATCTTATACTTATCGCGATTAATGTAGGTATTATGTGCTAGTTTAATAAATATTTCATTAAAAATAAAACTCTGTCAAAACTTGTTCAAACATGATCAAATACAAAAAAGCTCTGTAACAACATCGTAACAAAACAACATTAATTATTTCCAAGAAAATTCCTCACAAAAAAGGAAATCTCGAAAAAAATACAATCAAAACAATCGCAGCCTCTGTTCCCGACTAACCCCGCTCTAATTTCTCTGGACCACACTCACAGACGCAATTAAGTCGCGTACACGAGCTGTCGGGGGGTGCAGCCCCCGCACTAGGGGGTTCCTCCCGAGGGGGGAAAAAACGCGTGGAACGGGAGAAAAAGAAAAACGCGGAAACAAGTTCCAGCGACACGTGACTCGGGCCACAGAATAACAGCAGTAGCTGCTGGCTTCCCGGGCGCGTCGCCATGGCAACGCAGGGCTGCCCAAAATAACAGCTAGCTGTATTGCAATTTTTTTGCGGGAACACGTCCCGATGTTAATCTACATAATGCTTCGCAAGCAAGTGTTGCAAGGCGAAAAAAGAAGTCGCTCGGCTCTTGTAGGGTTTTGTTTGTTTTGATTGAAGCTTAAGACAATCAAGTTTTTTTTAAAGTTTTTTCTAGAAAAATCAGGCATATTTAAATGTACATTTTAAGGTTAAGATAGGTAAGTTTAGAAGTTATAAAAAACTAAAAATAATATTAGTTAGTAGTTACTCGCAGTGCAGGCTTTGATTGTCTTTCCATACTTCTAGCAATGGACTAAAGTGAGATTTTATTTGTGCTTTTGTTGGGGTAAAAAAACTACTAATAATTCTGAAATATTTTCTAGGTAACGATTAAAATTTAAGAGGTAAGTAGGTGCTGTTCAATGAGGTAATATTTCCTGTGTAGGTACGAGTAGGTACTTATTCTCGGTTCTATGTAAAATTTACGTAATTCATAAAATATTTATTTCATTAAAATTGTAACAAATAATCGTTCGTCCAAAATGGTAGATGAGGCAAAAAGGAAAAGTTGGTTTAAAAATCTGAATCTTTTTAATGAATTTTCTCACAGACCACAGTTGACAAAATTATCACTTGTAGGTAACATTTTTATTATAATCTGATAACTTATATAATAGTTTGATCTTGTTTTATATACCTAATCGTGACAATAGTAATATGATAATATTATGTATAAGATTTTCCTGTTAGATAATTTTTTTGCAAACGAATTTCACCGGAATGTATGTTTCATCTTTATCTGTTAATTATCAATAATTGATGTCATCACGTATATACTTATTGTTAATAATAAAATAATTAAGACAATTTTTTAAGCCTAATTACTTATTAATTATCAACAAGTAAACAATTTTGTTTACTTTCATGACTTTGACGATTGTTAACAACTTTGTTCCAAAGTCGTGTTAGACATCGGTTTTCCTGTTTAGGATCTCAACGTGACAATTTCTCCGTAAATAAACAATTTTGCGGTAACTTTGAATTCAAAACTCTTTTGGAAACTTAAAAAAGTAATGTCACGTTATTTTTGTCAATAAAAAAAGCTACAAATTTTTATTGTCAACCGTTCTGACAGCCTAAATTCCCGCCAAAAGCTTTTTTTCGTCGTTCCATATACAAAAGAGGATATTTTTAATCGATAAATATAATCCAGCTCCACCCTGGCACGTGTACATCTATAGAACCGGAAGCGCCGTCCTTGGGCGCGTAGCAACCCCGGAAGAAAAAAAAATCTATAATAGTACGTAGATGCAGGGTGGGGGCGCCCGCCACTAATGTTGAAAAGAGAGGCTCTGTCTATGCGACTACTCTACGTTTTTTCGAAATTAGAAAAGCCTCTGAGTCTTGTGTTGCTCTGCTCTGGGGTGGAATTAAGTAGTGTTTCATCTGCAACTCTCAAAATATAGCTATCGTGTAACTATTGGAGGTATCAATAAATTCTGACTTCTAATTTCTGATTTATCTAGATATTTTAGAAGCTACCTTTTTCAACAACTACACTTAAGTAATGCTTATGACAATATAAACAAAAATGCTTGCCCATCAACTAACTTAACAATGAATCTTCCCATTGACTAATAAAAGCCTTAATCCTTTAAAATCTCTTACCAAAAAGTTGTGTTCAAATACTTTTTTAGTAATAGAAGTCATAGGTAAGGACCTAAAACCCAAAACGACTACGACAACTCCAAGTTAGAAACCTGTTCAAGTATAACAATTATATGCCAATAAGAGGTCGGTTTTTTGCGTCCCGCATACAATACTTTACACGCACGCTTTATCATTCATCATTAACTTTATAACATAAAAACCCAGACAAGGTCAACGCGATAAGCAAAAAACGAGCAAACATTTCAAGAAGTTAACCTCTGTTTGGAAACAATAAAGAAATTAATTTTTACAAGCACCTTAATTCCCGGACATGGCTTAACACTCCTTTGATTGTTTTTGAGGGCTTTTATAACAATTTTGGTTTTGATTGTGAAATAAATTTAAAATGTTGACTCAATTCTATTGTGAAAAAAATATTTTTATGCAGAAATGTGTTTAAAAGTAGGTATGAACTGTTTACAGTTTATCGCCGGTCAATGTGTCCTATGAAGGTTTTGTGGAGCTTTTACGTCAATGGAAACCACAAAAGATGTTAATACTACCTATAATTGTATATAGATTATATTGAGTTCCATTTATGAAAGTTTTATGAAAATGTATTGTTATGTAATAAATACCTTTTTTGTTTTGAGCTAGAGGATGCACTTTTAGCCGCTAACAATTTAGTAATTATTTAGTAATTTTATTATTAGTCTTATTCGATCGAGTTAAAAGAAAAAAGACAAACACTGACCTATTCCGAGGCTATATTACAACATTTATTTGTAAAGGGGTTACCGTAATGTAAGCAATAAATGATTGAGTATTGGGAATTGAATGAAGAGGGTTCATACATTTTACAAAGAAGCATATTGCCTTTTTGCCAAATCACTAAGACAGATAAACTGCGAGGTGCAGCAGCTCCACACACATTAACCCCCAAATCAATAAACGTTGTATAGCCTATAAATACTTACACAGTGGTTTTATTTTTCATTCTTTTAAACTTTTAAGCTCGACCAAAAAAGACAAAAGACTGTGTAACTATTCTGAGGCTATACAACGTTTATTGTTAATGGGGTGTGCATCAAATGTGACTGTTTAGACAGAGATCTGTATACTGTGTTATAACTCATCTAGCGAGTGCACCTATCAGTGTTTACATTCTGATAAGCCAGGTTTTAGGATTTCCCCTGAACACGGTCAAGAACTTCTGACCCACTTATCATATCACTTATCATTTTATTACATAACATATAGTTTACTCTACTTGCACGTATTACTCAGTATTTTCTACTTGTAAACTGTTTTTATTTTTTAAAACTAGCTTATCTGTATGTGAGTGGTTTTGCTCCCGTTTCATAGCATTATGTTACTCAGTGATACTATTTTAGTGCAGATTGTTCTTAGTGATAGAGTTTTTTTAATTGAACTTGTAGTTCCGATTCTCCAAACATACAAATTTAGAAAGAAGAACAAAGAACTCACAAGAAGTTTAGAAACTTATTGGTAACTAGCGACTCGCCCCGGCTTCGCAAGGTACTCGAAGGTACCTATAAACTTATTGTAAAAAAAATCTAGCTGAAGGTGGAAACCGCATCAAAGTCCGTGTCATGGTTTAGAAGGAGTAAGCGGGTATACATACTGATAGACACAGAAAGCGACTTTGTCTTATACTGTGTAGAGAAGATTATAACCCACCCACCCTTTAGCGTATAGTATCTAAATAATCCATGTTTACTGTTTAGCAACAAACCGTCTTGAAAATATGATCAAAGTTTTTTTATTTTCCAATCTTACATCTTCCACAAATAAATAAGTATTGCAAAGCGAGACTTCATTACTTAAAACTGCATGCAAAGGTTGGCCTATTTTCATTAAAATATCTCATCATATACTTCATTGACCTTAGTCGATCGAAGATCAGCAATTTTATGATTATGTACTGGTATTAGAAACTTATATCTACACTGGATCCAAGTATGGACGCTACTTCGAACAGGTTTTATACTTCTTAGTACCTTACTTGTTGATATAAAAACCAAGATAAGTCTTAAAGTATAGGCAAATAAAATATACGTTGCTATGGCTAGTGTTGTGTTATCTTATGTTATACACTGAATATATACCTACTCATAAGTATATATCCATTATGTTAGAACTTTGCTGTAGCAAAGGTTAAAATGCAGCATGTGTATTATTTTTGTAGTAGGTAGAGAAGTACTTCATGATAACCACAAAACAATATTGAACTAAAATTTAAAAACATTAAATACTCAGTATTGTAAACCGATTATTGAGATATTTTAAAATTGAACATTGAGCTCAATCAAGCGGCTCTTTTAAATGAAAATATTTCCAATCGTTTAATCAAAATTTTTTCAAAACCAGTAGTAATCAAACTCCATAATAAAGATGCAATTATTGTTACTGCAAATAAAATTGGTTCTAATGTTAACAATCATAAAGACCACAACATAACTGCCGAAGTTGTTAGCGCAAATGATAAATCTGCAAAAGTTGATTATAAATTAGATGCTACAGCTCACGAATTAGAGTTTGAAATGGTTAAACACGTAATTCTCATAAAGCGTCAAGCAAGGTCGGAGTCAAACCGGTGCAGCAAGGTTAAGGCGAGTGATAAAAAACAAACAAAACACGAATAAGTTATTATGATGCTCCAAGCCCGTCTTTAACATCTTTGCAAACCTCAAATGAATGCTTTTAGGGTCCCAGAGAACATTGACTTGACATCTTCTCGGGGGCAACAAACTTGGGACAAAGATGAGGCCCTTCAATTTTTGAACGATTGTTGGTATGACTCGTCGTGAAAATGGCAAACCACACAAGAAATTAATGTAGATTTATAATCACGTATGAATACATGAATAAAAACAAGATAGTTATTGTAGTAATACCGGTCGTATAGTTACTAACGATGAAAACTAGATGACCTTAAACGCAATTAAGCATCAAGAAGAAGCAACTCCGCTCAATTTGCATCGCGACCTTAATTTTTTGTAGTGATACGTCATTTTCTGGTAGAGCTGATAAAATGAAAACAATTTCTATTGACAATTATAATTTTTGTGTTTTCAATTGAAGAGCAACATTTTATTTAAAAAAAATAAAGTTGTAGGTTTCTAGCTTTCTAGATATTGACGTTTTTGAGAGTTTATCTCTGTTATAAAAGACAGTGCACTTCCGCGTGGATTTTTGGAGTTCAACATTGGCTGTTTGACAAAGAGAAAAATTGTTTTTTGCGTGCAATGGGCAAGAGCGCTTCAACACCAGCAAAATGATTTGCTCGATCTGTTTGTTACTCAGTTGAATAGAGAATAGAGACTATTTATGGTGCAATAGTGGCCTAGCAACTATGTACTGACACAGCAAGTGGCAAAGTAAATTGACAATAGATCGGCATCGCGTGTTAAGAGGCTCCCGTTTGCAATGACCTTGTAGTAATCGGCTTCAGAAGGCTATAGATACAACACTTGCGTTTGTAAACTGGGTAATTATACCCTTTATATGACAGAGGTGAAGAGCTAGAAAAACATAAATGTCATAGATATTTTAAATGGAATACAGATACCCCTACCGGAACTATGCGTACTAGTGTCGATATGATTCTGGCCAAAGTGTCCGGTCAAATTAGAATTTCTTTATCGTATTTGGTTTATCTGTATTGTATGTAAGTATTGTGTATTTTTAGTTCATTTTAGTTATCTTATTAATCAAATATTGTTTAACGATATTTATGTATTTTGTGAAATAGGCTCTTCTCTTACTTATTAATATATTTTTACATAGTTGGCACAATCTCGTACGATTAGATTACAATATTTGAAGTAGATTGTATAATAGCTAAGGCGTAGTATGACCAGTTCATTTTCAAAATAAAAACTAGCGTATGCAGTTTCTCGAATTTCACCACAAATATTTGTAAAACTGTACCTTTTAATTGCTATCGATTTTTCTTTGCATTAAAGACAACTAATCAATTGGTTATTTTTTTTAAGTATCTGATTTGATTTTCTAGCAATTCCAATTAGAAAATTCTTAATCAGCGGCTCAAGGGCTTGCAATAAATAAATTAAACAATGATCAACTTGCAGTGTCATTTAATCTTAGTTTATGGATCTCTCAAAGGTCTTAAATATTCTCTTTATCTTCTACACAAAGATTGTTTATAATTCTCGATGAGATCAGAAATTTGCATACGAAAGAAGATGACCCCAAGATGTGCTGGCAATTAAAGCACCAGTTGAGTTGATGGCATTGGTTAACAACTGCATTAATGCAGTATCAAATAACATAATGCAATTTGAAACTAAAGACTGGGAAAGAATTCCAATTGTCCAGTGGATTTAACACATGTTTAAAACGTACACACAACACATACAGATACAAATTGATATGTAAAATAGGATCTGTTTGACCTTCTAAGATTTGCGTCAAGTTGACACACATTGTGTAAACAGAAACAACAGTAATGGTCAATACGCGCGACTTCAATAGATGTGCTGTAAAACAGTTTACCGTCAAGTGTCTCCCCACGTGCCTTGGACGTGATAAATAATGCATCGAGGTCCAGCGATGCACCGGACGATGGCGCAGTCACGACGCGCTCTCAGAATAATAAGAAAAAACGAGCTCACCTGAACTTTCCCTGCGAGTAATCCTCCCATTTGATGATGCTGGGGCAGTATCTCGGGTCCATCAAGAGATTTCTGAGGAATTCTGGTACTGAGACGCTTCTCGGGCGCTTTGCGCTCATCTTGCGTCCGCTGCCTTTCGGCCTCCCGGGGGGTCTTTTGAACATTTTCCTCTTGTCATCTTCGTCCCCAGATTTGCTTCCTTCGCTCCCGTACGAACATTCAGGCGAGGCTGATGAGCGGAACACGTCTTCTGCCTCATCACTAGAATCGCTGTGCCCTTGCAGCAGGCTGCTATCGTTCGGCCTGTAGTCTGACATGTACACTCTGTTCCTGTGGTCCAGCGAGTCGAGATCCAACACCGATTGGGCCGGTTCCTCTTGTTGATAATGGTTGGTCTCCGCATATCTGAATACCATCTCTCTGTTGTACGGCGTCCCGAGCGCATCTTCGCTGAGGCGACGTTGAAGCCTCTCGAAGATACGTTCCGCCAATCTGTTGGAAGCGGCGGGGTCTATGCTCGGGTGCACCATCCTTTGCTGCATGTCCTCTCGAGTCATGTTCTTCAGCACGAGTCCGATCACTCTGAAGTTGTGGAAAGGAACTTCGTATTCACTGATCCCATGTAACTGCAAGGTGTCGATGAACCAGGAGACGGTGTCGTCTTCGTTCCACTCCGCGACGAACTTCTTCTTCCAATCATCTCGGTGGTAGTCGCGGAAGCTGACGAGGTTCAGGTATACGCTTTCTGTGCTCTCGATATCGGGCTCTGCGTACGCGTCGTAAGACGGATCCGAATAGTAGTTCCCGTAAATATGGGAGGCGGTACCCTTCTTGAAGACTTGGAAGTCGTCAAGGCGCGCGGGCGCGGCCGGCGGCGGGTTGAAGTAAATGTCGCACATGTTCTGCGTATCGTAGGGGGGTCGCGCGTAGTCAATCATCGTGGACGTGCGACGCGGTCGGCGTCTCGCGGCGGAATGACGCAGAACTCGCTGCGCTCTCGGTATAAAAATTCGCGATGTTTTGTTTACAAGATGCGTCGGGCGTCGTAAAACGGAGACGCGTGGGCTGTATCGCGCTATCTCGAGATCTAGCGATTACTGCTGAGCGCGCTGCAATTTTTTCATTGAAATTTATTAGGCTGCATTTACATAATGTCGCTCATGTTAGGTCAGTGCAATAATCGAGGAGAGCGAGGTGTTTGACGCTAATAAGGACTCGTTATGCAGAAGCATTTGATTGCAGAAGTCGTAATTTCAAGATCGTGTAGTTTACATTGTTTTGAAACTTTACACTTGTGTTCTATTAGGATTTAGGTAAATTTAAATGGTAAAATCGCTGCACATTGTGTTGTTATACCCACTTACCGCAGGTACGAGTAAGAATAGATACCGAACTTTTTTTGTGAAAATAATTTTGAATGTTTTTTGTTTTTGCAATACTATCGTTGAGTTACCTATGTACTTTCTATCGTGCTATACAACTATGAGCGTAGAGTCGAATTATTTAGGAAATTCGTGATACTTGCGGATTTTTGCATTTAAAAGCCAACTCAACAGTATCAAACTAACGTGTGCGCTATTATATGGTCAGCTTCGTTTTCACTTTTTTAAAGAAAAGACTGTGACCGAGCTAATAATAGCACATGTGAGGACTCTACAGGTAATTAAAAAAACATACAGACGTTCATAAAACCTTCTCCATTTTAAAAGTCGGTTTAAGCTTATAAGCTAGCATAAATCAAAAAAAAATATGTGAGTTTAACCTATTATTCTCACAGTATTCATATCAAATAGAAAAAAGTAATTAGGAGCTAAAATCCGGAAAAGATTTTTTTTCGGTTCCGTCGCAGTACAACTTTACTCTCTGTGGCTCTATATTCCTTTGAAGTAAAAATATGTTATGTAAATATTTCATGTAAGTAACCATAAAATTTCAGTTACAATGATTATCATGAAAAGTACAGTACAGTTTATCTTTTTGTAGATGTGACCAGATTATTTAAATAACTTAGTACGAGTTAGAAGTTTGGTTTTTAGAAGAATTGTATGTCATCTGCTACATGACTGGAGCCCGGTGTATGGCGACAGACTCGCCCCTGTCACATTTGGGACTGAATATCGCCCGGCGAAGTGTGGGTGTTGTTTTACACCTCTGCCAGCCCCCTCGGGGGAAGGCGTGACGATATGTATGTATGTATAAATGTATGTATGAGTTAGAAGTTAGTCTCAATCAGAAAATGCAGTGGTGGCTCCCCCTCGCCTGTATGCAGTTTGTCGTACTCAAGTTGTACCTGTATTTACAATTTTTGTTTGGTTTTTGATCTTGCACAACTAATTTTAAAATGTATGTTTAGTCTTATTTAATTTTTATTTATCTAGATAGATATGTAGATAGATAGAACGTTTTATTATTCACACCAGAAATAACAAAATATGCCTAAGAAGAAAATAAATAACTTAATCTGCAGTGTTACAACTGGCGGCCTTGTCACTAATAGGGACCTCTTCCAGGCAACCTTAGGATGGAGAGTTTTTTTGTTAAAAAAACGGCTAGCACGAACGGCACGAAGGGTTCCCCCTTCGTGCACGAGTCTGACTCACACGTTTCATTATCTATGAAAACGGCAAAAAAAATAAAAATCACGTTTGTTGTATGGGAGCCCCCAAAATATGTATTTCATTCTTTTTTTTTAGTATTTGTTGTTATAGCGGGAACAGAAATACATCATCTGTAAGAATTTTATCTGTCTTACTATCACGCTTTATAAGTTACAGCCTGTTGACAGACGGACACACAGACAGACGGACGGACGGCGGAGTCTTAGTAATAGGGTCCCGTTTTACCCTTTGGGTACGAAACCCTAAAAACGGGTTAACATTTGACCATCAACTCGCCTGATGTGACACATTGTGGCCTAAGATGAAGCACGAATTTCTAGAAGGTTATTCACTCTGGCCTTGAAGATACCAGGGTTGTAGTTAGCCGGGAGTACACATGGTGGCAAACCATTCCAGTATATCGTATTCAAATTGTAAATAAATTTTAAATGTTTGTTTTTACCCGACTGCGCCAGAAAGAGGGTTTTGATTTTCGAGTGTATGTATTTAGGTAAGTATGTACGTATGTAATTATGTGTGTATGTTTGAGCGTGATCCAAAAAAACGAGGTCTAGCAAGGTAGCAAACCCGAAATGATGTCACTCGTCGTCGTATCAGTCTCTTTCGAACTAATTGTAAATGACTTATTTCGGTCCTGCTTAAGCAACGATTGACTTCACTACTTGTTGCCCACGTGACCGGGATGCTATACCTGGCGGAGTATATTATTATACCATGTATGTGGGAATGTATGTATGTATAAGGTTTCCTTGGAACGGCCTAAAGCCTAAACAGCTTGATGTATTTCGACATGCGAGGTGTCATATGAATCGTCTTGATAGTGGAAGTGACATAGGGTACAACATTTTGCAGCCGGGTTTTTCGTTTTTTTCTTCATTTATATATATCAATAATGTTACTTATTGTTCCTGCAAAACTGATTAAAAATTTTAGATGGGTTAGCATAGTTTTATTACAAAAATGTTTAGGTAAGTACTACTAACCTATTATTTCTGTAAAATAAAGTTTTTGATTCGCACTGTCCCCATAATGTCCCTGTAGGTCAAATCAGACAAGGAAAAATAACTCTAGGTAATAACAAACACATGTATTTTCGGATTATTGAATAGTTGAATAACAAACTTACATTTAAATTGAATAATTATTATCATACATGTGCAAATTTTTATTATGTGTTTAAAAAGATAGGCATTCTTCATACTAAAGGTACAATGCAACAATTTTAAAACTATCGAATTTAGTTTAGTAAACGGCACGTCAGAATCGCAGGCATAGAGAATCGTAGTTATGGAATGCCATGAAGTCGTAAAGAAATACTTAAATACTTTACTCATGTCTCAGATCAATCTAGAGGAAAAGATGGAACACTGCTAAATATCTCGCTGAAGCCACTTCTTTTTCAATGTGTGTGCGTGGTAATGTTGCCATGAACACGAAAACTGATATTAATTCGCAAACTCTACGTTAGCCCTTTCCGTTCCAATATACAACCTTAGGAGATTTAATATTTTAAAACTGCACTTAAATATTTGTATGTTAAGGGTTTTTTCAAAATTGACTTGTAAAAAAACTCTACTGTTTATAAAAAGAATCTCAAAATGTAGTCCTGGCCACACTTTTATAATGCACTATGTATATTTAAGTACACAAAATAATACCATAAACCAATGCACGTAATGTCAAGGTAAGAATGACCAAGCGAGTAGCGTAGTTTTTTTGCGTCAATGTCTGAGTGTTGTGTACCTATGCGACAGTAGCGCTGTTTTTGGATGGTTTTTGGCTTTACTTAGATCATATGCCGTGCGCCATCTTATTCTCTAGGTTGATCTGAGACTCATGTGTACTAAGTCAGTAGACACAAAAACGTTTCGTCGCATTCATTCAAATTCGCAAAATTTGTAAAAGGTTTTCTTAATATTTCAATGGACGTAATAATCAAGGCTTGCGACTTGCGACTGACATGATGTAGCATATTATAATGCTTCACGATGTCACCTAGGCATATACCATGCACTAAAGTTAATAGTTTTAAAGAGCAAGTAACTAAATATTAACTATATATTAAAAAAATATTTTTTGTCGTAACCTGACCTATGTGTATATAGTCTACCCAGTTACTTTAGTATAAATGATCCTTTAGGCCGGTGTCCTGCGACGTGACCGCAGTATTTCACACTAACCAACAGGAATTCGTCGTAAACAATTAAATCATCACACAAGCCTTTCAGTAAAGAGTCTACTATTCACGAGCGATCTTACTGTAAGACGGCTTACGTGCAGTAAGGGCCCAAACATTAAAAGATAACATAAATATCGTCACACCTTTCCCCTGAAAGGGCTGGCAGAGGTGAAATACACACTTTGCCGGACGATATTCAGTCCCAAATGTGACAAGGGGCGAGCCTGTCGTCATATGACTGGATATAGCAGATGATCTACAATACGCACATAACATATGTCCACACAATGAACCAATTGGTGCGTGCCGTCGGCTGGGCTTGAACCCGCTCCTTCTGGTGAGAGACAGACCTTCTCTAACTAGGCTATCATTAACGTCAAAACTTAGAGTATTTAAAAAAGAGTTACTGCCTATATCCTAGAGTTTAGGATATACTCGTAGTAACTCTTTTCTCCTTCCTCTTAGTAATTCGTCTAGGACTTAGACTTAGACGAATTCTTTGTACGTATATTAAGTAAAATATGGAATAAAACCGCTCCGGACAGTGACACAGTGTCATTATGTATATACTACCTAAATCTGAGATCATCATGTACAAATCATTATGGTTGCAATCTATGTATTGACTACTGAGCATGACAACAAGCAACATTATTAAAAGAAAAACCGAAAACTCGACTGTAAAATGTAGTTTGACATTCCGGATATACAAAGTCAAAGTCAAAGAAACCTCATGGAAACATACATACATACGCACAAATATTTATATAAACACTCCAAAACATATATGTACAGGTACGCACAAACATATATTTATATCCACTCCAAAACAGACCTCTCCTTTTTGCGCGCTCGGGTATTAAAAGAGAGTTGACATCTACTTATAATATGAAATGCAGTTTTGTACAGTGTAAATGCAGTTATGTAATCTGTCATGTTTTTTCCATTCCTGATGTGTAAATTGAAAAAAAAAAAATGAAAACTATGTGGCTGTGCTTTTTCGCTTCTTTCTGAGAACCTTTAAAAACCGGATACTGTAACATACCTGCAAACTGATACCTGTTGTTACGTTTATTTGATGAAACTCAATCTATCCACTTTTTTCTGTTTGTAAAATAACAGCAAGACTCACTGTTTGATGGAGCGTGAACAAGGCCCTTATTTACAAGTACGTTTATAATAATTATGATCCAAGTAGGATTCCCAATACCTACTGCACTAGGAGACCTACCGGCGGCGTTGACGTCAAACGGACCGCAAAGCTAATAAGTAATACCTACCTACATAAATTCTAGTTCAGTTGCACGGAGTGCGGAGAGTACATGATCATTTGAAGCCAGCAAAAAAAAACATAAACATAATCTAAAAGCACAGCTTCAAGAAAAAAATCAAGGCCATCACCCATGTAATTTTTTTTTTAGATTTTTGTTTGAAATTTTAAAAAATGCTTATTTCATATGGGACCATCTCTAAAGTATGATCTATCAAACAAAAAATAATCATTAAAATCGATTCATAATTGGTGGAGTAAATGCATAATATACATGTAAAAAATTAACTAAACAAAAAACACGTGCTGGTGCATTTTAAAACTTATACTCTTAACTTATACACCAGGGCTAACTACACGCCCCATGGGAACTGTCTAGATCTTACTCGTTTGTATGAAAGCGTAAATGATAATGTTAACATTTCACAATTTCTTTTTTCAGTAGGAGCATCAGGACATGGGTGTCCCAGTGCTCCTATCAGTAGGAGTATTTAGTAGGAGCATGAAGGGAGCGAACTCTACAAGGTAGTAACTTCGTTTAGTTACCACGTGAAGACTACGCCTTTGTGCTTAATGCACACGTCGTTATCAGCCTTTCCTAGCTTATCTAGGTATTGTTCATTACAGCGGCCATTGAACCGATAGGGGCGGCATAAGTGTCGGAGGATTCTACTGATTCATAAATGCTTACTTTTTAATGTAGGTAGTTGATAAAGTGTGAATAAAGTAATTGCAAAGTTCACTGCGATAATGCTTTTAAGCTTGTTTAAAGCGTTGCTGATGGCTGAAGTTTTAATACCATGACAGCTCACAGATAGGCTCCGTGTTAGGTATGTCATTGTTGTCTCGCCATCTTATAGACGACTATTTAACACAGGCACTAAGGCAAAGGCAGGATGATGCCCGACGCAGCGCTAAAAGCATCAATTCTATCCTATCCTAACTTTTTTTTTTTTTTTTACAGCAGACTAGGCATGCGTTTGACCACTGACTCGCCTGATGGGAAGCGTCGACGTGATCGAAGGTGTAACACGCTTGCCTAGGAGATACCTATTCACTTTACTCTTAAACACCCCCGGATTGTATTTAGGTGGAAAGACAGACACAGGTAACGAGTTCCACACCTCTGCAGTTCTTACAAGAAAAGTTGACTTGAAACGCTTAGTGCGTTTTAGCGGAATTTCCACCATAAGAGGGTGTCTTTTACTGGTGCGCCTGGTACAATTATAAAAGAACGGCGATGGCTGGATCAGGTCGTGCAGTTCTTGCGCACACTCGCCGTAGTGTATTCTGTAGAATACCGACAGGCTGGCCACTTCACGCCGGTGTGACAAGCTCTGAAGCTTGGATTCAATCAACTAAAAATATAAATGCAAAAGTTTGCTCGTCTCTTTATTTGTTACGCTTTTACGCCATACTACATAATCAATCATCATCACCGAAAAGGAGATACCTTACTATTACCTTGAAAGGACATTTCATTACATTAAAATACCTTTAATTTCTAAAAATAAAAACGTAAAAATAAAAATACGGTTCTTGGACCGCGAGTAACACCTCTGGATGCAGATACTATAACATATTATTTTCAAGTTGATGGCTAACAGCAGGACGAAAGCTTTTATAAACGCAATATTCGACTACGTCAACGTCGACAACCTCGACACGTAAGCGCGACGACGCGCTGCGACGCGACGGATCGCAGTGACAGCGAGCTGACATGATGACCTGCATGCGGTTCTCATGTCCCTGCAGGGCTACCACGGGCCGTGGAAAAATTGTCTTTCCACCGTTTAACTCGCAAGAAAGAGACATACATAATTATATATGTATCTGTTTGTCATGCTTTGTCTCATCTAAGCGCGGATGAAAATGGTAGGAAGACAATTTGCCTCCGACCCGTGCTAGCCCGGCTGGCTGGTTTCAGCTTTTCTAATGCGAGACGATGGCGATAAATTTCTTCCGAAGTTCTAAGGCTGTGTTTCCACCAGACATTTATCAAATCTTTTCACAGTGCCGGCCGCAACACACTTTCGCACTGCTTACACGGAGAAAAATGGCTTCCGTCCTTCATAAAAAAGTAACATGAATAACATCATTTAATCCTGGCTCCTTCAACATTATCATGTGCATAGTAAATTATAGTTCAGTCGGATTAAACTAACATTACATTATTATAAATTGCAGGGATTTTAATCATTGGTTTTCATTACGCTTCATCATTAAAATATTAAATGACGTAATTCTAAATTCCTGGTACTAGCCTAAGGTTTTATGGTGAAGTTCACGACGATTTGAGAGTTTATCCTGATACAGATTTAGGCACGACAATTGAGAGGTGTGTCACTTGGAATAGTCCGTAAGCGGAATAAAATAATATCATGACTGCATGACAAAAAAATGGTAGGTACCTACGACGCACAAGGTGCTCATTCATTATTTAGAAAATATCATGATCTCTTGATGCTTCGTCAAGAATTCACAAACATCTATTGGGTTTGGTCATTACCTTATCATGATGTACCTAATTTTATTAGATCGGTTTAAATATTAGGTACTTTTTGTTATGAAAATCAAAAAATATAACGCAGGCTTTACCAGTGCTCGACAGACTTCTGATTCCGCCGGTCAAAAGGCGCTAGCGCAATTATTTTGATAAATAATTATGGTTTAAAGACTGTTTCACGTTTTCTATCTGTAATTTTGGTTAATTACAGTGCATTACCGTTTTGAATCGTGTGTTGAACTCATTTATAACGCCCTCAGAGACCCGCAACCAAATCATCTTATAGTGACGGGGCACACTCGCGGGCGCGATCGAAAGTGAAAAACGCTAAAAACGTGAATCAATACACTAAAGTGACTTAATGTGCTATATCCCTATCGTGAACATAGACTTTGTGAACCCTTTCCGATTGTGCATTTATGTGGGAACTTAATACAAATAGTGTTAATAAGAATTTGCAAAACACTTGGGCGAGTCCATTTTTCTTAACCCAAAATTCAAATTCGAGAAAACGCGCTAAAGAGAAGAGGCAGACGCATGACGTGTTTACTTATTCTGATGGGATAATGACGCGGATGGGCGAGTCTATCTTTGAATTCCTGATCCTAAGATACGGAATACCCAGGCGAATTTTAAGAGACAACGGAGTTCAGTTTATCAGCGAAATAATGAAACAGTATGTTCCACACATTCGGCATTACCCAGTGTCTCTCGCCGGTGTACCATCCTCAGGTAAATCTGGTGGAAAATAAGAACAAGAATACTCACGAAATCAAAGAAAGTGATGACGCTGCCCTATCCGTTACCTGGTGAAGATGTCGACTGTGCTAATAGGTGCGAGTAAAGTACGTGAAAAGGCTCAAGCTGATCAAAAGCGTTACGCCAACGGAGCTCGTTGCCCAGCTCCGATATTCTACTGTGGCGATAATACTTTTAAAAACACAAGGCAGTAGCGATCAGACCTGCAGACAAACACCCAAATTAATGAGAGATGGACCGTACCGTATTAGGGAAGCCGTGAGTGCAACCACGTACGGATATCTACCAGTGAGATTTTAGGTCGTTATCATCTCTTCCAGTTGACCAATTCGTAGGAATAGGAAGTACCACTCGTACCGCTCCATGAGAAGCATAAACAACGAAGACTTAAGCTCTTTAGTCGCGAGGGCGCTTCGTCTAGGTTAGAGGGGGAGGATGTAACGTGGGCTAAGGCGCTCGCGCAAGTATTTTAATTATTATGGCTAAAACTGTTTCATGTTTCCCATCTGTAACTTTGTTAAATAAAATACTATACCCTTTTGAATTATGTGTTGAAGTCATTTATACCACCCTCAGAGACCCACAACCCTATAGATCAGGAATTTATAGTGATCTTGTTAGTTAAAACAGCCTGCTATCAGAAATATTATTTACTTAGATGCTGACAGTAAAATACCGATAATATGTAAAAAACATACAGCTTTGTCATGACGGTACTGTTATTTTATAGGTATTCAGGTCGCATTTATCCTTCCAATACCAATAAACCATTAGAATAGGTAATTAAATCTTATTAGTTCATAATGATAAAATACAAGGAAGCTCAAAAAATTGTCATGATATTACGAAAAACATTCAATGGTTTCCCTTACAATTATTAGGAAAGTCCGATAAATTATCATGATGTTCACTAAGACTCATCATTTAAATAATTGTACTGTATCAGTATTCTACAATATTTATCATTCCGATCATAATTTCTCGTCATCGACGTTCTAAGTATTCAGAGTGTTTGTCATGACAAAATGTCATGACGCGAAACGATAAAACATAAGTTTATAGCACATAATAACGTCGTGATGTTTCTTGATATTTATTGGTGACAACTATTCACGATATTTTTTGGTGATTTACGCACAAAACACTATTAAGAACTCTTGGTACCTTTTTGTTGGGAATACGGATAAAAGTCCGTAAATTCCTTTAAAACTGTCCGGAATTACGAAAGCCATTTTTCTCAGTGTAAGTACATCGCACAGATTCACACACCACTCATGTAGAAACAGCCTAAATAGACACCTATTTTCTACACAAGGAATTGGTTAGCGGAGGTAACATTTTGTCATACCCTCTAAATGCATATAGGCACTACTTATAAAGCTGTCCATGTGTCCATATCTAGTTTATTTTAGTTTACAGGAAGGAAAACACGCTGTTAGTTCACGCTCGAAATAAAAAAACAATATCATGGGTTATTTTACTCTTCATTAATTAGATATTATTTAAAAATGATTTTCCTCCTATTATAATTTAACAGTTATATTTTACTGTGACAGGAAAAGCTCGTATTGAAATGTGGATGGTTAAATCAGGTTTTGTATTGATTGTGTCGGATTAAGGAAAATCATAAAAAGTTCAAATGTTAAATAATCAAACAGTAATCCAATATTCCTAGTTTATATGTAGTATATAATGTATGTGTACTAGCTGCACCTTGCAGTGTTAAAAAATAGCCTATTTGCTATGCTAATCGATGGAAGAAGAAGTAGCGAAGAGATGGGAGGATGAGATGAAATTAACAGCAGTGGGGCTATTCCTGCGCGTGAGATGAGATGAGATTTTATCTTGCTCACTCTCACACCTATGACGTTTCAAACGAGAGCAACAAGGACGAAAAATGGTGAGATGACAATCTCAAATCTCCGAATAGGGCCCCAGGTCCCAACTGAGAAAGAGTGGCTAGAGATGGAAAACAGTAGAAAATGTTAGAGGTGGCATATGTCCAGAGGCACACTAAACTGAGAGACATCCTGTAAAACTTTTCATTAAAAATTAGGCGATCTTAAAAGTTCCGGATAAAAGATTCATTGATTGACTGATTGTGGCAAATCTGTGTCCGCTGTCGTAATAAAACTACTTGTTATTTTTTCACACTAAAATTATTGAAACATAAACTATGATGTTATTAAGTTCCTTCCTTCCTCTGCCTCACTCCCTCAGTTTATGATCCCACTTGAGGTCAACAATTGTTTTCCTTTTACATACGTTTGTACATATTTACTGTTATTTCCGCATTTACTTCTGATTTGATGTTTTGCAATCCACGTCAAGTGTGCGAAAAATTATACTGAAACTGTGGTTTTTAATTAGTCATTCCAAGTTGTCAAACTTTACACGAGAATTTAGCGGTGTAGAATTGAGTGGCGAATTAGTGAGTCTTCTGCGCGCTTCATCATCGACCACATCGTGGCTTACCAACAGGCGAGTTGGTGGTCTAACGCAGACTAAAAAATAATTATTACTCATTGGAGCAACTCGGGACCGCGTCGATTGGTGATCAACGGGTGGTCTACGCGTAGAGTCCACGTGTTTAACTAGTGAACTGCGCGTAGTCAACGAGTGAACGTCGCGTGACCCATGCACTTCCAAGTCGTCTATCAGCCATTGTCACTTGTCCTCGCGTGAACCACTCGCAGGCCACGGGTGGTCACCGAGAGGGGCAGTCGCCGTTCGCGCGTTGACAGCTAACGCCGAGACGATCCGGAGTTGATGTAGTGAATGCATATCCATAGAAGTTCCTATGAAGAATACCTAACCGCACGAGGCGAGACGGTGCGTGTCGGGTCTGTGTGTGATAACTTTAATTCGCGATAAAAAAGTGAGCTTTTTTGCGTTCATAGAATATGACTTGTAAAAAAAAAACTCATTACTTTATTATCATGAACCATCAACCATTTTCCACCCACTGCTAATAAGTATATGTCTGTTATTGAGCGCGCCTATTTTCCGATCCTATGACTGTCTCATCCACTGCCTTCTTTCTTACCACCATCACAATCTCATCTGGCCACAGAAACTGGTGTCATAAGTCAAATGTCTAAAATCCGTATCTACCTACCACCTATCTCTCCTTGCGTTTCCTTTTGAGGGCAAAATAAAATCATGAAAATGCAGTCACTGACCTAAGTCACTATTTCACTAGATATACCACAGAGAGTTCATCCACCTGTGTCACAACGCTGCAGGCGCCGCGGAATGAAGTAAGTGATGGAAACTCCACCACTGGGGAAACACGTGAGGCGCGGCGTGCGCGTGCGCAGGGGATTTACCAACGCAGCCTGTTGAAGTGTGGATCAAATTAACACTGTAGATTAAATAATAGTTTCTACCTAAAGGTGGATTAATGCGTGGCTAAAATGCTGCTGCTTTATAGATAGTTGCGTGTGGGTTGGCACGTGCCGGTGACCATTGCGTAAATAAATGTAATATAAAGGGTCTTTCAACAAGGTCGATGTTGACAGTTTGTGGCGGCCACGTTGTTATTGTTACTTCTGTCTATCACAATGAGTGTTCGTTAGCGCAAACGTTGCGTGCATTGCGTCCATCTTACATCAGACGTCATTGCCCTTCAAAGTTGACTATCTAACGTTTGGTGGCCAAATTTGAGACGATCGGTTTAGTAAATAGCCAAACAACACCCTTACGTCAAAGAAATGTCAGATCAGCCGAAAGCATTGGCGTTGTCCGTGAGAGTGTGAAGGAGACTCCAAGGAAGTCGATTTCTCGCCGTGCACCTGAACTCGCCCTTTCGCAGACTTTAACGGTTCCGGCAAGATGGCGCTACGTGCCACACGTGCTATGTGCGAGCGGCACGACATTCTGCATGAACGGTTTGAGGGAAGGGTTAGCTCTCTCGTAGAGGTGACGTGAATTAGCAATCAAGATCGTGCGATTTGACCCCATCAGACTTTTTTTCGTAGGGTTTCCTAAAGTCACAAGTCTATGCCAATAAACAGCAATCGACTGATGCCCTGAATTTCAACATAACGCAGGTCATCGCTCAGATTCAGCCGGATTTATGCAGTAGAGTCATAGAAAATTGGACCTCTCGGATTGAAACGGATTGGACAATAAAACGATGTCACATTAAAAAATAATGGCAATAGGCCTTTCGAATAAAAAAAATACGTTTATATCTTACACACCTGTTTCATTAAATTTCAACATCGGCCCGTCTTTGTTGAAAGACCCTTTATTTACACGTGTTTATTTCGAGACACAGTTATTTTATCCTCTTACAGGCTGTTGTTGTTATGTAGTTTGATATTTTTACTTGGATCAAGTTTCTCAAGTGATTTCTTTGTTTTTTGCTGATAAAGAAAGTGTATTAATTACTACAGGTACGAGTATAATATAACATCTACGTCCAACACAAAAAAAAATACGACCTACCGAATCTGTTAAGGAAAGTGGGAGAGCCATATGGTTACATTTTTTGAACAGAAATAACTACTTTTAGCAGTTTTTGATACATCGACTCTGCTGATTGAAATAATTCAAGCACAGAATACTTCGTCCCACTGTCGATCTCTGTCAGCGTCATTTTACATGCCCGCATACTAATGGCACGCGACTCGCTAATATACCTTATGCTAATCATTTTGCAATAAAAAACTGTATTAGGTATCACGTTCTCTACACTCCACTGGTATTATTATTTTAATTATATGTATCGTATAAAATGAATAATGATTTTATGTTTTGCAAAGTCAAAAACCCAGATTTTGTGAAGGTTTGACACGTGTGAGCTCATCAGGGTTTTTGAGAGGAGTATTAAAATGTATGAGATTAAATAACGTCCGATTGTTCAATGAAGAAGCAGCCGACCTACTGTTTTTAATTGCTATTTGCTGCAGTGATTACTAATTTGTATTAATGTGATGTGTCTGTGTATACGAGTAGATACGTAATTGAGTGTATGCAGCATAGTATGCTCGTACTGCAAGCGATACAAGCGAACCTTTTCATTGACGAATGACGACTAACAGCATTCAACCAAATGAAAAAAAATAATAAAAAAAACCCAGACAAGCTAAGAACACTCCCTATTAATTCACCTATCCAACAAGAAGACAAAATTAAAATCGGGTCATCCGTTCGGGAGCTACGATGCCACAGACAGACACACAGACAGACACACAGAACCGTCAAACTGATAACATCCCATCGTTTTTGCGTCGGAGGTGAAAATATGTCGAAATGCAACGCGCCGTAACTACGAAAACCTAAAGATGACTAAATAACACTATTACGTTAATAATTAAAACAACTATTAAAGTATGACGACTTTAAAACTATGTTCCACTGACAGTTTGCAATTTATGACTTAAAAATGACTCATTACTTGACATGCAAATAAAATATGTAGCTCCAATAGATTTAATTCACTGAGTGTGAAATTCCAAAGTTTCTTAAAAAGTAAAACATATAGCTAAGCATAAAGCCTCTCTTTTTCGAAAGTCGGTTCAGAATGATCTTGTGCTGAATGCGAGGGCTATGTCGCATGGTAACTCGCGTAGCTCGCTACGAAGGTGGACCACTCCAGTACTACGCAGCGACCGGTCCTGCATAGTGATACATCCGCTCGATCTCGTTGTTTATTACACAGGTTTTTTTACAATAATTATACAACATACTGGTCGTGTGATAAACAATAATCCGATCAGCTATCTGTATGCTTTAGCATAATTATCTTGACGATATCATTTTGAAATCAGGTAATCATGGGAAAAATATAGAACGTCTTGTTTTTTTACGATGAAAGTTCACAAATTAAGATTTTTAGCTTTTTATGTCATTTATGTCATTCTCCAAATTTCAGTTTATTTATAAGAAATGTTATACAAGTAAGTATTCACTGTGTATTTCTTCTATAACATAACATTTCGTTACGCCTTTCCCCGAAGGGCTGGCAGAGGCGTAATACAACACCTACACTTTGCCGGACGATATTCAGTCCCAAATGTGACAGGAGGCGAGCCTGTCGCCATACACCGGGCTCCAGTCATGTAGCAGATCACATACAATAAGCACTGGGCCTTTCCAACTAGACTATCATCGTTTCTTCTATACGGGCGGTAAATAATAGATGGCAATTTATTCTCTGTGATTCCATAACAAGATTTTTGATGATTATAAAAAAGGTAGGTAGAGTTTTTGTGTGTGTGTATTTTCAAAATATTATGGTCGTTTATTACTGCTGACTTTTTGACGTCTGGGAATCCCGTGTCGAAATACTAGAATATTACATAAGTACCTAAATTCAAAGTACTCGTAATTGATAGCTTCCTGTTTAAGCTCTCACAATTACATTTGCGTAGATAACTCTATCTGTATTTTTCTGTTAGTCAGATACCATATTTTGCGACTTTATCGCAAGAATCATGATGAAATTTGTCTTGAAAATATCATCATCATTACCTAATGTAAACACAAGGACACCACAAAAATAGTTTTTAGAATTTATAAAAACTTTTGGTCAAATGAATTATGTCCCAAATCATTATGTATACTTATTAAAAAAAAAAACAAAATATAAAAACAATATTGTGAATATTCTGTTCCTGTCTTTCCTCTTTTTAACCGACTACAACATAGGAAGAGGTTCTCAATTCGTGTTTATATTTTTTTTCTTACTTTATACTCGTATATTTATAACGCGCAATTACTCCGACAATTATGAATCAATTTTAAAAATTATTTTTTTGTTTGGTACAGGGGGTTCCATAAATATTTTATAAACATATAGACATAACAATATAATGTAATATAGAGACTAAGGCGCGAGTTACACAGCCAACGGTCGGTTCCGAGTTTCAGAGTCATTGGGAGTTACTTTAAAGACGGTCGCGATCTGACCTTTGTTCTATGTGTCATTATCATTTTATTGTCAAATCCATTTCACAAATTAAGTGTTCGCAAAACTGTATAAAGTGTTGATATGTGGCCGGTGCCTCATAATCGAAAATTGTTTTTTTTTTAAACAGGGTTGCATATTATGTAAGCATACTGGCAATGGTCATCAAAGCCATCGCCATCCTGCTCGTGTTAACTTACTCAAATCATACGAGTAAGCGAGAGAGCACACGATTACTTCTGGTAGGTTCCAGATCTACGTTTATGTTTAGCAACCAGTAAAATATTTAATTACGTCTTGATGCTAACACATTTTTTCTGTTCGTTTTCACTCCACCAAGATCACCCCACTGGTCCCCACTAGTGGGGTGACTAGTTAGTTTTCGAGTAGTAATTAGCATTCATCTGATGTTGTGTCAGACTCATGAGAATATTTTTTATGCACAATACTCTGTGGCTGGTATGGCCAGCAAGTACTTGTAGTCAAATAACGTGCAATTAAGAAAATCAAAATCTGTTTATTATACACAGCTAGACACGTGCAAATTTATTCACGTGTTTTAATTTTTTGTCAATTTTTAAATTTATTTATCATTCATAGTGATTCAAGTCTCGTTTCGCAAAAAAGCGATTTTGAACCGGTTTGACACGTACACTGTGAGTGTGCAGCGTCTTGTGATGTCAAACAAAAGTTTTTCATTTGACGACTTAATTAACGTATGCTAATACGTAATTAAGTTAGACTACAAGGATATTTTATCGGCTAAGACTATTAGCTAGTGCAGTTTTAAGCACATAGCTTGATAACTTTGAACGTTCTAGTGAAAGACCTCAACGCGCTACTTAGAATGTTTTCAGTGTTCATTTTGTTGCTTTTTTTCAAATCACCTCACCTCACATATCGAAATCCATGAAGCTGTTTAGGGTGTAGGGCGTGCCAAAGGAACCTCTTACATACATACATACAAACCCACATACAAACATACACTCGAAAAGTGTAATCCTCCTTGCGCAGTCGGGTAAAAACCGACTTCCCATCCTGTAATTTATCATTCTTGCAAATATATTTTAGACTTTTGTTCATATTTTAAAAACTGCTGGACCGTTTTGGATAAAACAAAAAATTGATTCACAATTGGCAGAGCAATCGTGTAATATACATAAAAAACACGTCGAATTGAAAACCTCCTCCTTTTTGGAAGTCGGTTAAAATAGTAAGTAGTTGTCGTTCGTCTTAACTAAGCTATCTGTGAGCAGCTGACAGTTTGCCTCCAGTTACACATAATATTTCAAATAGAGTGTTCGAATAGCGCGTACTGTACGCAGCTTGCGGCGTATCGCTTGCTTAATATCGCTGCAGGCGATTCGCATTTTGCCGTTTACTGAACATTGAGTTTGCCTAATGTCACGAATTAGCGTCAGCTGACGGACAGTCAGACGGACAGTCAGCTGCTCACAGTTGCTTAGTTAGGACAAAGCCTAAGTATTGAAGACCAGAAGATATATCTACTAGGTACGTACTAGATTTCATCATCCGAACACATACTTTCAACCACTCCAGTGAGTGCACTGAAATCCTTACACCTTACATTAGTGTGGTCCCGCCACGTGTACAGTGTGGCTGTGTACGGGGCAGCGATAATTTACTGGAACCAAATTGTGAACCTGGATGGACGTAAATTAACAATTCAGTAGTCAACATTGCAGCACAGCCTGCGATCAGGCCCCCACTTCATTACTTAGTGTAGTTTTTTGCTTGGATCAGCTCCTCTAGTACGTTAACGTTGGCTTGGGGACATTTCGCCAACAAAGTTGGTAGTTGTTTATAAAATACCAGCAACATAATTCTCGGTGTGATTCATATCCGCTGCATATTATGTCATAATAATTACTGTAACTAGGGTCATAATTGGCCCGTGCTCTGCCGCGCCGTACAAACTAGTCTGACGAGGAAAACTTATGTCGATGAGATTGGTACATGTACTTGAGACACTCGTTCTTAGGAGTCAATAATTACTAGGGTTGGGTTGTACAGCCTATTGATAAAATATCTTCGTATCGTAGTTTTATTAAACAACAAAATCGTTTAGAAAAAACTGGTCATTGAGAGAAGATTCAACTTCCTGTTTGATAGAACCATTTTATAAATTTTGGAACCGATATCCTACTAAATGTTATGTACTGAAATCTATGTTAATTTAACGGGTAAATGTAATTTGTGTGCATTTTAAAAACAAAATTTTGATTTTGAGTATGATGTAAAATAAGGCATTTTGAAAGAAAGAATGTAAAATACCTAAATATTTTGAAGAAAGTCTGCACGCGCTTGTAGAAGTTCGATAAAATTGCATTTTTTTAATCCTTGAGACGCCACAAACCAAAATATTGATGGAAAAGTTTAAATTTATGCTATTACGTAACTTTATCGATCTATAAACTGACGTTTAAGTAGTGCGAGAATGGACATTTAAACTGACATTTCTAATCGACAAATTTGGTCGGAATTAGTCGATTTTAAACGTCAGTTTACCTAGTGATTAAGAATTGCACTCGCGCTGCTGATCTGTTTATCCTGAATTTCTAGTCTAAAATAGTTTTATAGACCAGAAAACCAAGATTTAAAAGTTATCTAGGAACTTTAAACTAGATTGTGTAACCAATGATTGTGCAACTCAGACTAATTAGCGGTGGTTTATGAGAGGCGTGGCGCGTCTCACGGAGTCTCAGCACGTGCTCTATTTCTATATTGCTTTAATTTGTTCAACAATTTCCCTGTGGACGGACAGGAAAACTAGGAAAACGTAACATAACTTGGATAATTCAAAACAAACAGCATACAAGGTAAATGTCACGTTTGCCTCCAGTTTTTGTTAGGTAACCAGTTTTCGATAATCATTTTTAAAAACCTACGTAATAAGGCTCTGCGTTCACGTTTTTTACGTCATAAGATACGTTTTAGTAAGTGGATTTGGCAAATTAAAAATGGTGTTTTTGTGACATTTTATTGTTATGTAAACTTAGTAACCTTAGCGTGTCTTGGTAATATTTAGGCACTGGCCAGACAGAAAAGGCGTAAGACGAGAACGTGACACGGATGGAGCGGAGACATGGCCCTTACATACAAAATGGGAACCGTCGTATCCTCGTCCCGTCTGCGCCCGTCTTCTCTCTATGTGTTACGTCCCGTCTTTTCTATACATTTATGAATGTGCATTGAAGGGACGCCGCGTCTGCGTTCCGTCCATGTTTCGTCCTCGTCTCACGTTCGTTCTGTATGGCATACCGCTTAGAAAGATTTCAATCTTTTGTCACCACGGGCAAAATCAAAATATACCCAAAAAAATAATATTTAGGAAATATTATAGAAAAAACGTTGCACTTACAAACGTTTTCTTTAATAGGGCGTATTCTGTGCGTTTTCTTCATTTCTTTCATGATTCAAAAAACAACATTCTGGAAGCCAACACGTAATGACGTCACTCGTCATCAGTTCGAAACAACAAAGAGGTTTCTTTCGAACTTGTTGTAAATTACTTGGTTCAGTTACGTGTTGCCACGTGACCATTTTTTAATTGTGTTGCCTGGCCGAGTATATTATTACACCATGGTAAGTTTGAATGTATTAGGTAATCTCCGAAACCACTCAATCAGATTTTTAAAATCCTGTTACTTATACAAAAATACACACATAATCTCTGAAGTGCTATGAAACATGAACGAAACCGCGATTAGCTTATGTTAAAAAAATAGGTGATAATAGGTGTGTTATGTAGAATAATAAGTCGCCGTTTCTTCATCATCAACTATAGCCTGATTTCTAGCAATATTCTGGCCTAAGTTGAAGAAGACCTAGAATATGCTTATTCAGTCTGGTGTTGGATATACGCAGGTTGTAGTAAGTCTTACTATACTTCGTCCGTGGAGACAGTGACTAAGGCAGCATTAGTGGTTAATGATAATGGCGTACGAGTGGTACGCTGAATGATCACTTTTGACTAGAGTTAAGTGACCGCAATAGTAATTGATGTGGTTAATAAGTATCAAAACGCATGTGTCGAATAGCAACGTGTATTATTGACGCGTAGGCCATATTCAGAATGCTAAACTGCTAAATCTATACTTGCTGGCCTGTGCTTATTAAAAGATTATTATGATGGAGGTGTTCTTATAGATAGAATGTGCCAAAGAAACTTCATACATACGGTCGGACAACGTAACCTTCCTGCTTACGCAGGCGGGTGAAAAAAAGGTAAATAGCGTTTTTCTAAACGCAAAAAATCAAATTGTAAATGATACCCGAATGATAGAAACTTGTTCGTAGATTTCAACTAAATTTAATAGTCAAAAATTTTCAAAAATGATGTTGTTGTATGACTGGCATTAGAGACCGGTTTGTATCTATTAAACTTTTTACGTTGTTGTTGTTTTAATGGTACAGTAGCTAGATAATGGCATCGCGGATTTGCTTGTTTCTGCACTTTTATGGTGATTTTCACATACATACTCGTACATATCGTCGCGCCTTTCCCTCGAGGGGGCTGGCAGAGGTGTACTACACCCACACTTTGCCGGGCGATATTAAATCCCAAATATGACAGAGGGCGAGCCTGTCACCATACAGCGGGCTCCAGCCATGTAGCAGATGATACGTACGTACGTTCACACAATGAACAAATTGGTGCGTGCCGTCCGCTGGGTTTAAACCCGCTCCCTCTAGCTTAAGAGGCGACTCTTCTCCGACTAGGCTATCATTGCTCTACCATCAAATATTACTTACCTTCAAATATTATGGAACTTTATGATACCATATATTGACTTTTTGCGCTTGTATGAGTGCCACACGGAAACGAGGCTTTCCTAATTTACTACTACGGCTCCTAGTACTGTCATTTTCTTTGATAACTTGGCTACTGCTCATTTTGGTGAGCGGAAACTTTGATAAAAAATAAGCTGGCACAATGTGGACATGCCAGCGTCCATAGAATAATATTCAAACCCAATTCCATAGGGAAATGTTCATCCCTTTCTACTTGTAATTTAAATCTTTTTGGTTTGGCTTCTAATTGGTTTTTATTTTTTATACTTCGACGAAATAATTTGACAGAATCGTAACTTGAAGCCCTAACTTTTTTTATTACAAAATGGGATCGGTTTTGAATCTCCTTTGAAATTGGCTTGCCTCTTGAGCAAGACAGTTAAAACGAAAAACTTGTCACTAGACTTGGTACCTATACCTGGATTCACTGAGAATAAGTTTAATTGTCTTCTTATCTATGAAACGACAAAGCATGTAGCTATTCAGTGTAGTATCTCTAGCATACCTATTTCGAAAATACTTAGTAGCTATTACCCATATGAAGATTGAAAATAGTTTACGCCTGATAGGGTCTTTGATCTTTCTGCTTAACTAAAAGGGCATATTTCGGACATTCGTAGACCTTGCTACGCGATTATTACGATGCTACGATATCGATCAATAAGCCGATCTTATTTTTTTTTAAACTTCATTATTATTTTGACTACATAATTAAGTAAACGGTTGGTCTAGGTAGCACAATATCTATTGAAAAATACATAGCAAGTATTCGTTTAAAAAAATGTTTAAAAATGGAATGTGGCCTTATCTGGCTTAGGATTCGTCCTATCTAAGCAAACTGTAAACGGCTGACTGTCTGCCGACTGATTCTGAGTGGAAAGTCGGGCAAACTCAATGTCGAGGAAGCAGCGAATTGTAGCAAATAATATACGAATCGGCCGCTCACTGATTACGTCAGCAAACGACACGCCGCAAACTGCGTACAGTACGCACTGTGCGGACGTGGTTCGGACACTACACCTACAGGGTGGCCAACTGGAAATAGTCAGCAGCACACAGCTTGCTTGGTCAGGATGAAGCCTTAATTGGGAACTGCATTTATTATTAACTAGCTGCTCCCCGCGGTTTCACCCGCGGTTTAAATGTCCTATGTGCTATTCTAGACTATAATCTATCTCTGTGCCAAATTTCATCCAGATCTGTTCAGCCGTTCTGGCGTGAAAGAGTAACAAACATCCATTCTTACAAACTTTCGCGTTTATAATATTAGTAGGTTAAGATATTGAACATGTACTACGTATCTTTCGACACAAGTCATGCAAAAGGTAATTCAAAATATGCTGCTACACAGACAAACGTGCAAAGAAGTATTCTTATGGTTAAACTCATTTTCAATCATAAACATTTTGTTTATTTTTTATAGAATGATGAAAAGCCGGTTATACCTGTACGCACAAGAGGACCGGCTTCACCGCTTCACGGTGCGATAAAAAACGTCTGGACAACTTGACCTTAGTATTTAGAATAACAAATTAGCTATCAAATTCCAGCCAACAACAACAAATGAATAAATTAGCAAAAAATATGTTGTAGAACAGGCTCCGGTATCGTGTTATAGGTTGGATCTGACTTGACCCAACCCATTCTTTTTAATTTGGTTGGGATCTTCCACTTTACTCTACCGAATGATCCATGGTGGGACATGACAAATTGCAGGCGACTTTCTCACTAATCAATTTAGTTGGCAAACATTACACTCTTAGGACTCGTTCAGGGAGACGCTAGGCGCTGGACGCGACGCTTCAAGCGCCGCGCAACGCCTAGCTTTGCGCTCTAGCGCGAAAAATAGAACATAACAGCTTCAAGTACGGTGCTTCTTGAACCCTCTCATACATTGGCATATGCTTGATTTGCCTGCTAAACACACGTCGTGCATCGCCGTGCGCCGGCTAAAGTTTTTTTTATTCTACCTCACTTCAGCCGGGATCTTTGCATTTAGAAGGAATCGTTTTCAAATAAATGAGAGAACAAAATCAATTAGTAGAGCAAAGACGAAGTTTTCTTATGCCTCAACAGAGAAGACAGTTTGGTGGGGCGAAGTGGAAGTACCCTTCAAACCTGATTTTCGGGTAGAGTACGAGTATAGTCAAAAGTCAGGGCGAGCTAGTCGCTGCGAGCAGATGAACTTTCACGATCGTTTAGTAGGATAGCTACATTATTCACACACTAATCCCTTGTGTTTTGCAATTTACAATAAGCAACAATTGTACAATAAGCTGCCGAAATGTTTTAAAACTGCTACGACGTTTAATGTGTTCTGTTCGAATGTCAAACATCTTTTGTTGTCTAAAACTTTACAGCGTAAACGAATATTTAATGAATGACTACCACAATTATACAATGAAATCTAATTAAATTATTATGACATTAATTTTATTTACAAAGTTACTTATATTCATTTTTTATGACTGTTAGAAGCCCTTATACAGCTTCTATTTTTGAACTTACCATTTTATAAGATTAATTTTATATTTTATTAAATAAAGTAAGTAGAATAAGCATGGACTAATAATTGAAATTTTGTTAAAATTTACAAATAAAAACCAATGTATGTAAAATGACGAGTACATGACAGGAGCATTCCTAATACATTGTAATGAATTATTTTGAGTGTGACTTTATGACAATAAACTTTTCTATTCTATTCTATTCTATTTTCGATTGAGTTAAAATTTTAAATGAAAGAAAAAGGCTAAACACCGAATAACTATTCCGAGGCTAATGGCTCTACGTCGTTTATTAATAAGAGGGAATTTAATTATTTTTTAACACGCAGAAATTGCAGTACTGCACTATCTACGCTCGCGGTCGCTAATGTTAGCAACTGAAAACAGACAATTTTTCTGGCATAAAAAAAGCCTACATTATATGATGATCAGGGGTAAGTACTAATAAGCTGCTTACATACCAAATTTTATTGGTTCAGTGAAAAGTAGCAGTAGAGACTCCAGCAGGGCTAGCTTGGGCCGGAGAAAAATTGTCTTTCCACCGTTTTTTATCCCGCGAGAAAGAGACAAACATATCCGTGTTCTAGCTTTGTCACATCTAAGCGTGGATAAAATCGGGGCAAAGACAATATGTTCCGGCCCGTGCTAGCCTTGCAGTTGTTTATAAACTAGCGCAGCTGTTATCAGAGGCCTTCAGCCGGACAAAAAACTGACATCAAGGCCAGCCACTCCGCCTATCCAAACTTTTTAAGTAAGCCTTCAAGGTGCAGCTAGTATCATTATGTATAATTTGAAAATCTATGCACAGCCCGTACACGTACGGTCGTTATTCTTTATAGCAGAGATAAGGGACAAACAAAACGGCTGTCATTGAATAAACAGCAGTGTTACGCATATCAGCCTCGGAGATCGCTATCACTGAACTTGTGTGTAAACAAAGCCTGTTTACTTAGTTTTCGTGAAGTGACAGCTGCTGTGTCATGTCTACCATTTATAACATATGTACTTACATTAAAAGCCACATGCAGAAGCTCCGGTTATCTTTTTAGCTCGAGTTAAATGCTCTTCAGAGCTTAAACTGAGAAACCGTCTTGCTCCACCAACAGTTGAGGCTAATCTTGAGTCACACATAAAAATTAAACATTTGGATGTATCCTATAATGTTGACATATATGTATAATTACTTCATACCTATAAATCCTTTAATTTATATTTCTGATAGGTACGTACATGCCCCTTGTACTTCAGGAGTTTAAAGCGACGATAGCCTAGTTGGAGAAGGCCCGCCTCTGAAGCCAGAGGGAGCGGGTTCAAACTCAGCCGTCGGTACGCACCAATTTGTTCATTGTGTGAACATATGTGCGTATTGTATGTCATTTGCTACATGACTGGAGCCGGTGTATGGCGACAGGGTCGCTCAACGTCACATTTGGGACTGAATATCGTCCAGCGGAGTGTGGGTGTTGTATTACACCTCTGCCAGCCCCTTCGGGGGAAAGGCGTGACGTTACGTTATGTCCTACCAAAACAACACCGGTATTCAATAGCAAAAAATTTTTGTAGCACTACAGTTGCGTCGGCGTATTCCGAGCTATTCATGTTAGATTGATCGTGAAAGTATTTGCACAATACTTACTGGTCGTATAACTCGTTTGGTCAGTGCGAGTCACTTGACTAGTGGGCAGCCTACCATTTTGAATACTATAAAACTGCCAACTAACTATTTCAGCTCACGGCGATGTTACTGGTCAGAATAACACTGTTCGCTCCGCCCACCGACGTAAGCAGTTCATCTTTGCTTTCTCTTTTGCCTCGAAACATAAGTTATTTCTCGTCAATTTAAAGATACATTTAACAGTGTATTACGACCTTACTTGTTTCTTTTATTCTATTCTCCAGATTGCTGAAAATCTTTTAAAATAAAAACCGAATTCCCGTCTCCGAAATGGACTTTGTTAGAAATGGAGCCAATCTGTAAGTATATATCCTTTGAATTAAAGATTACGAGTATAAAAATTGGTTTACAAACATTTTTAAATAATCCAACCGAAATGATAACCTCTTCCTTTTTGGAGTCGGTTAAAAACAAAGTCGCTTTACGCATCTTTTCACGGAAGGCGTATAGGTGCGGTGCAACGCCGGGGCGGGTCGCTACTACGTAACACCTAGATAATTAAAAATGTTAAGATACTTTTTGAGATACTCTTAAGGCTACTTGCACTAAATTTAAAAAATTCGTTATGTTCTTGCTTAACTAATTTTACACTACTCCTAGCGAAATATTAGCTTTTCGTGCACTAATAGTTAAGATTATCCTAAAGCATGGCTTGTGGTTAGTGTTAAAAAAAATGTAGCTATTAGCTAGCTAGGAGTAAATAAAACTAGTTAAGCAAGGACTTAGGCAATTTAGTGCAAGTGGTCATTAACATACTTGGTGAGTGTTGCCAGCAGGTATAATGTAGGAAGTAAATAATGTTCAGACAACAAACAAGTTAACAAGTTAACAAGTGTCTACCTGCTCCTTACGGAGCAGGTAGACACTTGTTAATAGTTCACAAGAACGATGAGACATCGTGTGTAGCGGGGTAGCCCCGACGTAGATACCGATTACTTGCTCGTAGATAGGTCAAGGAGTTTTCCTTAAAGTTTTATTGCTTGACGCTCGTGCCTATTCTATTTTGGACGGACTGTTCTATGATGAATAAGATTAAGCGATATTTTAATAACAATTCTTTCCTTACCTCCTTTCGTTTGATGATCAGACTAATGAACAAACTAGTATAGCGATAGCTTTGGTGTCAAAGTTTAAAGGAGTTATAACAAGGAAGTCACCGACAGCCGGCGACAATGTTTCTTGATGTCAGTGATATACAATACAATATAAAAACTCTTTATTGACACCAAATACAAAATAAATCTAAACTAAACATTCAAAAATATAGGCGCAATGGGCGGTCTTATCGCTTAAGAGCGATCTCTTCCAGACAACCTTTGGATGGAATAAAAACATTATGATTAAGCATGGACGGTGGTGTGTGCTAAAGAAAATAAATAAATAAAAATAATTAAGCAATGTACTTACAAATTTGAGAATTATAATAAACATACATACTAATACCTACACAAATAATTACTAAATATACAAATAAACTACCCTAAATATAGTCATAAACATACACAAGTACCTACATCATATATATATCATATACATAGGAAGACCAGCGCTGGTTGGACACAACCAGCACTATGCTGAGTTGCGGCCGGTTTGTGGCAAAAAGCCAAGTTTCCACCTTTTTTAAGTTAAGTTTTTGTCTGTATTCTGTGTGTTTTTTGCCATAAATAAATTATTGTCTATTGTCTATTGTCTACATCAATAAATATACTAATATATAATTATGTATATATATATAATAATATATATGACAGATAGTAAAAAGGAATCGAGTCTACCTTTAATGAGCCAGTTTGGAAAAGTAGAATACTTTGACCTGCGTTTTAAAACTATGAAGTGATTGAGCACATCTAATGGTAACTGGGAGTGAATTCCATAGTCGCACGGCTTCAGTAGTGAAAGATGATGAGTAAAAACCAGTACTATGGACTGGATTCATAAGTAGTCTGTTTTCTGATGACTTAAGAGAAAGGGAATGGGAGGAGTGCAAGTACTGGAAACGTTCTTTTAGATAATTGGGAGTGGCAGGGTTAAACAAAATAGTAAAGAGAAACGAAAGGATGCGGCTATCCCGACGCAGACGAATGGGAAGCCATTTAAGCTTAGAGCGGTATTCAGAGACGTGATCAAATTTTCGGAGACCAAAGATAAATCGAATGCCGAAGTTCTGAAGACGCTCAAGCTTATTGAGCTGTTCCTGCGTGAGATCTAAGTAGCTGGCATCGGCATAATCAAGGATGGGATGCAGGAGTGAGTGATATATTTCGAAGAAAATCAGGACGCACACTTAGGACCGTATTATGAAACGACACTCAGTCATGAATCTCGAAAAATGTCAGGCATTATGGACACAGACCTAAGATTTTTTTTGGTCATGGAACTAGTTTTATTCGGCTTTCCATTTAAAACTGGTTTTAACATACTTAAAACCAGTTTTTAATAGAGAGATTCATGAATGAGCGTCGTTTTAGAATGCAGCTCTTAAAGTTGGTGGACTGTGTCGGCGGGTCGGCGACTGGTGTGTGAAACTCCTTAAGAAATGGCTCAACAACTTTAATTCTGACACGTACACACTTTAAGCACAACGTAAAGTTTCGTCAACTTGTCCAACCGCACTCTATGCTCGAAGGCGTCATCTAATGGTACATGTTCTTTAAATTGGTGCCAAATGTAAACTTTTAGGAAACATGCAAGGTAAGCGTGTATGTTTCAACTTGCAATGTCATACCCAACTCCAAAAGGCCGAGTTTTCTACGACAATAGACTAGTAGAGCTAGAAGCCTCGGCCTTGGAGATGTAATCACCAGACGTGAGTGCACTGCTAATAGTTGAGGGGAATAAACCTTGAGGTAGATGTGTTTTTTGATGGCGATGACTAGTCTATGGACTAGGGCGACTGTGGTGACCAAAAAATACAAAACATTGTCTCAAAACTTTCCGTCATCTTACTTCACTTACCTCGTTAATGTGTGGTCGGTACAGAATACGTAGCACTCACAGCGGAGCTTGACTAGGTGATCGTAGCCGATCACAGATGCTAAGCAGCGGACGACACGGTCAGTCCTAGAATGGGTGACTGCGGGTGGCATTTACAACTGAGCGCTACCGTGGCTCAGATGGCACGTTAAATTGTAGGCCCCGGTTGTTTATTCTATGACAACAATCGTCAAGCTATGTCAGAGGCCTTCGGGTGGCCTAGAAACTCTGACATCAGAGCTAGCTACTCGGCCTATACGAACTTGCTTGCTAGCTTAGCATGCGTTTTCTCCATTAGCCTTTATCACTCCTTTATCTCTGAAATTCATTACTTTCTCATTTATTTTTTATTTATTATAAAGGGTTTTATTTTTTGAAGTAAAACTTCTAATGGACTTCCAACAAGGTTGCGTTAAACGTTTAACGCTCCTGGAGATAGGGAATAGAAAGAGACAGAGCGAGAGTGAATGCGAGGCACTCGAACGCATGTGCGTAGTATACCTCTTACAGGCCAGCGCGAGCGTTAGCAACGAGTAGCGTCTAATATTACAACGCAAGAGGGAGAGAGAAATAATAATACACAGAAGTTTCACTTCTTCCGCGCGGAGGGATTCCACGCACTATTTTCTTTAATTAATTCTTGTGTGTTGCTGAATTAAATTGACCTATTCACGATGGCAATTAACCTTTATGGCAAAGGAGGATTACCGTGACGTTGAGAACTGTCAAATTTTAGTTTATCTTCATTTTATAACTGTAAGCCCTTCCTGTTGTATAAGCATACGAGTAAGTATGCTATCAGGAATGTGGGTGAACTCAACGGTGTTTATTCAAAAAAATCCAAGCGGCAATTATTGAGTTTTCCTCATTGTATTGACCATAAAATATTGCTACATAATGTTTATTAATACGTATTGATGAGGTGCTCATGTGTTTATGGTACGCCTGTGCACTGTTAGGTGGTGACCGATTGGTACCTATGCGAATGTGATTTCTAAATAAGTACTTACACCTACTTACATATAGATTTAAGCTTTTATTTATGGCGTCACCTACGAGTACACTATACATAACCGCATTTATAAATTTCGTGTTATTTTTGTTTTCCTAAACATAGATATTTAGAAATCACATTTGCATAGGTACCAATTGCTCACCACCTAACGATGCACCATTCCCGCGAAGGGCTGGCAGAAGTGTACAACACCCAAACTTCACCAGACGTTACTCAGCCACAAATGTGACAGGGAGCGAGCTTGTCGCGGTATACTGGGCTCCAGTTATGTTAGCAGATGACGTTAAATACGCACATAATTATGTCCACAAAAAAACAAATTGGTTCATGCCTTCGGCGGGGATCGAACCCGCTTCTCTGGCTTGAGAGGCGAGCTTTCTCCAACTAGGCTATCATCATACAGGTTGGCATAGGTGTATTATTTATCTACCATACCTACACTTTGCCGTACGATGTTTAGTCCCAAACGTGACAGGCGGCCAGCCTGTCGCCATTTACTTCCTGGATTCAGATTACGTTAAATAAGCACAAATTTACATTCACAAATATACTAATTGGTGCGTGTCTTCTATCGAAAAGATGTTTTTCGCTGGAATTGTACCCGCACCCTCTCGTTCGAGAGGCGAACCTTCTCCCAACTTGGCTATTATCGTTTCAATTCATTTTTTTTTAATAAATTTGTGTTACTTAAACAAATGAATCAAAAACTTAGAGAATCTTGGACGCAGTGACAAGAAATAGTGGGTTATCCCAAAAGTAATCCATTCTAGTGAGTGTTGTTAAAAATTTTAAAATTCCAGTTTCTTAAAAAAATAGGTTTTTAATTTATTTTTATAAAAGTCGAACGCAAAAAAACACAAATGTCGCAGCTTACAGCTTCGGATAATAATCATGAAATCTCAACAACAAATCATTAATAAACAACCACAAATCAATCCAAATAAACACCGACATTTTAAAACCAGACTAGGTATTCTTACTTCAGTTCCGCGTTGCATTTTCGGTGGATTGAATAATACTATACTTTTCAATTTTGTTTCCAAGGTCCGACTACCTGAGACTGGTTTCCACACTAACAGTCAGATTAACAAATCATCGACAACACACATACGGATCTTTGGTTGTGATTTAATGATACGGGAATTACTCACGTACGATTAAGTCGGTTAATCCGACTTCATTTAAAGCGGTCATTACATTTTCCGACTTGCATTACCTACGCTACGTGAGATCGCGTGCTCAAATCGGAAGGTGTAATGGCTATTAGCAATGCATTTATTTCTATTACACGGGCCACGCTAAGTTAGCAAACTGCAAATTGGAAAGTGTAATGGCCGCTTAAATGCTAAGCGAGTCGCAGCCACGCGCGCCCACTCGCCTTGAAAAAGACCACCGAACGCGGTTGAAACTATAGTCGGAATAACCGACTTAATCGTACGTGAGTAATTTCCGTATCATAAAATCACAATGTGTGAAATTCACATCAATTTCCATAATAGAATCAAAATGGCCATAAAAGTGGTTGTACCTAACTTTGCTGAGGAAATCCTAAATGTACGAGTCTTGTCGGCGAGTTTTACCGATGACTTAGCGCTAAGAGGAATTACTGTGACAATTGGTCCACTTAGTGGGCTTACACGTAGGGTCGAGCAAGACGTAGTGTTGTGGTTTTTTTGTGACTAAGTTGTGATGGAATCATTTTTAAAGCTGTCAGTGTGGCAGACATTAGTCGTGTTCTACTTGCCATATTTCCACGGGCAACGGCACGGCACGGTCGGCCTTGATCCCACCGGCGCGGTGCCGTGCCGTGCCGTGCCGTGCCGTGCCGTGCCGTGCCGTGCCGTGCCGTGCCGTGCCGTGCTGTGCCGTGCTCGGCCGTGCCGGTAAGTAGGCTTTCATAAGTAATTTCATAAGTAATTGTACTCTTTCATAAGTATCCTCTCCATTCTAAGGTTGCCTGGAAGAGATCGCTCTTAGTGATAAGACCGCCAGTTGTTACAGTACAGTTTAAGATTTTTCTGTTCTTTTGTTTTTGTTATTTCTGGTGTGAACAATAAAGTGTTTATCTATCTATCTATCCTTCTGGATCAAACTAATCGTATAGATCAGGGGTTCCTAAACTTTGAAGATAAGGCAACACCCTCAAACACTTTTCATTTTATGAAACCCAAATGATTTCAAAATCGAAGACACTGTAATTTAAACAGATTATTTTCTACAGACCTACTAATAATACCTACCTACTTACATAGCAATGATGCGTTCTTCCCATCACATAATTTGCGATATTTCAAAATAATATTTTAAACTATGATTAATTTTAATTTTATTTACACAACTTTAATTAAAGAAATCTTAAAATATTTACTAAAAAATAAAACATTTTAACAAAAAATAAAACAAAGTTTGATTTTATATATTTGAGAATTTTGATACGGTTGATGTAAAGATGAATATTATTCACCTACTCCTAGATATCAAATTTAAAATATTATATTTGCCTAAAAAAAATATTTGAACTATAATTTATCTGCAGAAAATAAACTAATTTCGCGGAACCCTGAGCGACTTTTCTACGGAACCTCAGGGGTCCGTGGAACCACTTTGGGAATCGCTGGCTCTAGATAATAAGTCGTGCTGCTGTTTGTGTGTTATTAAGTAGGTTACGTAGTTTAGGTTACAAATGTGTTTAGGGTATTGTTATTAGAAGAAAAAAAAAACGATTGTTCTTCGTAACCTAGGTACCTATAAAAATACAATACAAAATTATTTAGGTACCTAGTTGATTAAAATGAAAAAACAAAAAGCATTACTTTAAAAGGATGATGAATAAAATACGTTTTGTAAAACGTTTCCTAATTTCTGATAGGTAGTTTAGAATTCGAATTTCTTTGTTTTAATTTCAAACCAACACCCCTAGCACGCGCGTGCGACAAAATTCTTCCCGCCCCATTTGGTCGTGAGAGAACGTGACAAGGCTACGTGTACATACGTCTGTCTCGATAAAAAGAGTCGACATACCGTAGTCGCGCTAGGCCTGCTGGTAAAGACTCGCTAAAAAGTTAAATCGAGCAAACGTTAGCGAGCGAAGCGTCTCTGCTTTAGCTTTGACAAAAATGTTTTCGTATATCCGAATTCTGTTCGGATCTCTGTCCGGATCTTTGTCTTTCTCTTCGGGTCGCACTTCTTAACCGATGCTCTTGAAATTTTGTTAGTAAGTTCGATAATTAAATAGTTTTTTTTTGTGTTTTTGAAAAGTTTTCAAAAACTTTTGAAAAATTTTCAAAATTATACTCAGCGAAAACATTTGTATAATTATCAAATCTGCCCAGAAAAAAATACGAGAATCAGTTGAGGAACGCCACCTGTTGAGGAGGAAACACGTTGGCCGCTACAACTAACAGAGCCACTAGCATAAAGTAGGCATTACAAATCAAATCAAAAATTATTCATAAAAATGCTTATAAATTTTACTTACAGATAAACCTTCAAAATAAAAGGGTAACAATTGTAAATTTGTCTTGTAGCACCTACAATAAGAACATAATACAGTTATTAAACTGTCGTAATACCAAAAATGTCAAGTGCTCGCTTGCCAGATTGCAGCGACAATGGAACGAAGCCAACTGGCCTGGCGGAGCGCCAAAGGGAAAGGATTCCTTGTTTTACCTACCGATTATGAAGTACTAGCTACGCCCCGGTTCCACCTGCGGCTCCACGAGAACTGTTTATTTTTCTGGATGAAAAGTATCCTATGTCCTATTTAGGACTCTTGGGAACTGGTATGCAAAATTTCATGACGATTGGTTAGTAGTTGAGGCGTGAAAGCGTAACAATCAACGTACAAATTCACTTTCGCATAGGTATATACGAGTATATGGTGTATTAAGCTAAAAGGGAGTCATTGCACTCATCATTATGAACAACTTTTACCATGGAGCCAACCCAAAATCTCGTAAAAAATCGGCTGTTCCTAACAAAAAGATCATTGATCGTCGACAACATGTATGGAACAGCTGTTTTTTTTCTCGATTCCAGGGGTGACCCCATAGTAAAAGTTGTTAATTATGATGTGTACAATGACCCCATTTCGGTTTAGTACACCCTTTCCTGATAACCTTGTATAATATTAGTTAGGAACAGGACTAGCTGCACCCCGCGTTTACCTACAATAGCCAAATATTAGACATCCTTGTCTAAGTTTTTCTGCTCAGGTTTTCCGATTACCATTTTTTGTAAGTATCTATATATTTATGCACTACACACTCCATTAATCTCGTTATTTGTAAGTATCAATATTTATAATTACTAAAACATGAATGAAATCAAAGAAGGAAGGAAGGTAAATGATTATAGAAAATGCTTACCTTTGCTCTCATGACGTATCATAGGACTGTCCATAATTGGGTGTAGGTATGATGATGGCGTGGTATGATGTAGTCGAGGAAACAACACAACCTCAAAGGTCGGGAAAGCTCTTGGACTCTAGGATGACGAATGAGAAATTTACAAAACATAATACGTCATATTTCTCAGTGCATGGTAGGAAAATGCTACATGGGAAGGTGATGTTGAGTAGTGACGATGACCAGGACAGTGCAAAGAATGTGAAATTTACATACATCATGCGTCATATTTCCCAAAGCATGGTAGGAAAATACTACAGGACATGAAAGGGTGAGGTGGAGTGGTGGTGATGTATAGTGCTATTGATAGTGATAGTGATGGATAGTGCTAGTAGAGGAGAGAAGGAAGTATCACACCACGAGCATTTGTGTGTGATATATAGAGAAAGACGCTATGGACACCATTATGTGTGGTAGCTAAATTTATTGCTAAGAAATGGCACTGAAAGCTGCTTAAAGTTGAGACTGAGACACTCGTGACGTGAAAATAAAGCATAGAAAGTTTAATTAACATCTTTACTTAAAAAATGCATTGTATGTTTTTATACAGGACGATTACTGAAATTTAAAAAAATATATTTTTAAATGTTAATTGAATAGTTTATAATTTCGTAATTCAATAACACCCTGTAAAGATATTAAAGTTAAGAAAATCGTGCTCACTATGCTTAGAGTAGGTACTTAATATTGAAAATAAAGATCAATGATACCATTGCAATATCCATGAATTAGTCAGCAAAGATAATAATTTAATATTAACCTAATATTGCGCAACGTTTCATGACACGTGCTGTCCGCACTGTAGGTAAGAAGACAGTTGTTTTGGAAAATCCTTCCGAGGTAGTTGTTTATGGGCAGAATTCTTGGTAGCGAATTATCCTCGTGAGCTGAAGGTGAACTAGTATGTGAGTAGTCACTTGTCCCAAACGCGGGTTAACCCATCTATTTACCAGTTAGGTTTTTAGGGTTTCGTACCCAAAGGGTAAAACGGGACCCTTAAGACTCCGCTGCCCTGGCGTCTATCACCAGGCTGTATCTCATGAACCGTGATAGTAAAACAGTTTTTCTCTGATGATGTATTTCTGTTGCCGCTAGAACAAAAAGTACTAAAAAGCTGAATAAAATACATATTTAAAAGGGCTACAACACAACAAACATGATCTTTTTTGCCGTTTTATAGATAGTGGTACAGAACATTTCGTGCGCGAATCTGACTCGTACTTGCCGGTTTTTTTGTCATTGAACTAAATATGTGTTAGACCACTATCTCGTCTCTCCCGAGATGAGTTGCAATGCGATTCCGTTTCTTGAATCGTTAACGGCTGAACGTCAGCTGCTGATTCAATATACCAATTTTTTTGCATCGATGACTCAGGTAGTGTTTCCCCCTTTCTATACTACATGTAAAATCTTGGAAATTTTACTCTTAATCTTAGATGATTCCCTACTTGCGTACCTATTCTTATATTGCCTAAGTGTCTAGCAATTAGAGTTATTATATCACAATATTCATATCATACAATTTTAAGTCCGTGTCAGAACAAAATATCAACTTTTAGTAAAATTAAGTGAAATTTTACTAAAAACAATTTAAGGTCGTTTTATTTATTAAGTAATGTCACTAATACGAGTATTATATATGCGAAAGTTTAGATGAATGGATAGATGGATGTTTGTTACTCGATCACGACAACACGGCTGAACAGATCTGGATGAAATTTGGCATAGAAGTTAACAATTCCAATAACAAGTCAAGTTTGGAATTGCACATAGATTACTTTTTAACCGCGGATGAAACTGCGGGGCGCAGCTAGTATCGTAAGAAAGCGTCAAAACTGACTGGTACTTTTCATTTTTCTCATTAGTCTAGTTACTTGCTAGACATACTAGCCATCGTGGCAACGAAAGAAAGTAACAACACTTTGAAAGATAAATTAGAACCACTTCGGTATGCTTGCACAATGGTCCCTGGAGGACCTGGTGGATGGAGCTGGTCTGATGATAGAGTCAGAAGGTGGTCATAGGAACTCCTCGATGGTTAGTAGCAGACTGGCTTTGTTTGGGCTCATTTTGACCATATCGTGGTTCTGATAATAACGTTATCATCATCATAATTACTCAGATGCACCTACACTTCTTAAGACGACCCCATCGCCGGCGCTGGATCGTCCGACCCGACTGCTCCTTGCAACAGGAAGTTTTAAATTTTTGGAATAGGCGCCGGTTACCAAAGGTACACAGTCATGCGCCGACCTCGTAGGCGAGGTCGAAGGCTCCTAACCAGATCTGTTAGAAGATCGATTAGTTAGCTCTTAATTATCGACCAGTTTATGCCCCTCAGTTTTTTGCCTGTTCTTCCGAGGTGAGGCTCCCTGTCCAAACAAGGTGGTAGAGTCATTTAAAACAGGTTAAAACCTGACTTTAACTTTATCTTCAACCGTCCCAATTAGAGCCCTAAAGCAAACCCCTTCTGGGTTGTCAGGGCATTTCGGCTCTCCTCCCTCGGCGACAGCCCAAGCCGAGGCCGCATTGTAGAGGTGCCCTTGAGCTAGTCGCCCATAGCTTTAAACATTATTAAGGGCCTGCGCCATCTGCGCGCTTGCCTAATGCCCGGAACGCTGTCGTGGCAGGCCTCAGTGGCCAACAGCATAGAGTAAAAAAAAACAGTTATTAAGAGTTTGTTTTTAAAGAATAAATGTTCAACAAAAAACATAATAAGTATTTCAAATAGGTTTGTTGAAGGCCCATCACGAACTAGTGGCTACACGGCGCCTATAAGTTACCAGTTCCAGTACACGCAGCAACCATAACTTAGTTTAAGCACAAGCATGTGACGGGCGGCGTCTTAGTCGTCCATTTGGTATGCTACTCGCGTGCCACGAGCGCCGGCGCAGCGGGCCGCTTTCGTATGGGAATTACCCGCGGTACATTCCGAATTGCTACAATTTTGCCAAACACACTTTCCAAACATGGCTAAGTTTTTCTCGCTCAAGACAACTGCTACAAATGTGTCGAGATTTTCAAATTTTTCGATGATCGGTTGAGAATTGCGGCCTGTTGAAAAGAATAGATGGAAATCCGCAGGACATTCGGACATAGGAAAGCATTCTTGCCCAAGCTAAGACGGAGAGGCTACGCTCGCGCTTCCCGCACGCTGGGCCAATTAGGGATATTTGATACTTTATTCATTCCTTTTAGCAAGAGGCAATCATAAATTCTTTCATTGCTCTCGGTTTGGACAAAGTCGTGCTATGGACCTACTTTTTATACGAACACCGTTGAGCTTTATTTTCAGATCAAAAAGTATCGTAAACTATATTTATTTCTTAACATTAATTAATTGAATAACAATATAATTACAACAATATAAATCTAGGTAGGTGATTTTGTAGGTATTTACAAAACTAGAGGAAGAATCCTCCAAGGAAATAACAAGGATAATTATAAATTGCTTTTTCAAAAGGCCTACCGTGACAATGATTAAGTAATACAACAATAAATATCATACTTAATAATCATTGTTATACAGCGTTTAAAGAACCGCTGAGCTCGTCAAAGAATTTTTTTTTAATTTGTGCAATTTTTCAAGAAAGTGTTTTTCTTATCGTGTAAACAGGATGTTACAAAAACCCTGTTATATCAGCGAGGAGCGCATCCAGTTTCGACTGGAGAATGCAATTGCTAGTTTAAAGTAAATATTGACCGTAAAAATGTTGAACACACATCGCGCTCCGCCCTACTACAAGCGTGAACGCAGACACTAATCGCGTCGGTTTTATTTGTTAACTATTCGCGTAGTATTTATTTATGTTAATTAAAATTATGATACAGATTTGTTAACATTTTTTATTGCATTTTTAAAGTATTTTTGCATAAATACATAGTAGATAGAAGTGTAAATACTCGTACATGCCGTTCAATTATACAACAGGGTTTTTGTAACATGCTGTATAAGGTCCACAGCCAGAACTTAAGGAGCGAATTTCTTAACAACAGAATTAGGTGACACAGAGTTAAAATGTTATAAATGTCACTCTAATATTGCATGGTGGTAATGTGGAACTAATCATAGCCACGGTTGGAAAATCGGTCTACCCACTGAAAACCTGGAGGTAGAGGCCTCTCTCTTACTATGCTATCTGCCTCGGTACACACACCGATTTTTTTTGTTGATGTCTCGTTTTTACGCGACTGCACAAGAAGGAGGGTTATGTTTTTTGAGTGAAAGTATGTATGTGGGTATGTATGTATGAGGTTTCTTTGGCACGTCCTACAGCCTCAACAGTTGATGTATTTCGACATGTGAGGTGTCATTTGAATCGTCTTGATAGTGGAAGTGACTTAGGGTATACAACATTCTGCAGCAGAGTTTTTTGTTTTTCTTTTAATAATGTTACTTGTCCTTGTTAATTGATTTCAAGTTCAACCTGTACGGTTAGTGTGAGTTTTGATCTTTAGTACAACTTTTTTTGGTTACTTTTGCCTCTGTTTTCAATAAAACGCCCCTGGACTAAGTATGGAGTCAAACAAAATCGAAAATAGTTTACTCGTACATTAGCTATTATACTCACACTTATACAAGCCAACTGCGTTTTTTTTTGTTCATAAACTTTCGAAAACATACTAAAATACCAGGAAGCCACATATTACAGCGAGCGGCAAATAATAAAGAACAAAATACAATAAAACGAACCTATGTAATTCAATATTTTATTGAAAAGTAACACTATAATTACCACCAGCGTCACGATGCCGTTTTATTTAGATAATTAATATAAACAACATATTACTGCAGGCACTAATTAACAGTTGTAGTTAGCTAAAAGGTATTTTATGGTAGGTATTTTACGTTACAATAATATATTTACCTTTTCCAAGTGATAACAGTGGTATTTTGTTGATGATAACATACCGCTGTGGTTAGCGTTATACATCGAATTAATACTAAATGAATGACGTATTTGTAGACTACAGGTGTACCTAGATAGGTAATGGATTTACCCAATTCAGGATTATAAAATACTACCTATCTGCCCGCAGCTTAATTACTAGTATATTTGAAAACTAACAGCTAGTTGAAAAACATTGATAGTGACTAATTAACTTATGGCTAATTAAAATTTTCCACTTATTAGTTAAAGCTGCTACGAAAGCTTTAGAATAACTTCGCATTGGTTTTCTATTGCCATTTCGTCTATAGAAGGCGATGAGTGAAGAGAGCAAGGAAAGGTACTAGAGCCTCAGTTATCTACGTATTGACAAATTGCAATTTCAATCATTCTTTATGACTTTCAAACTTGTCGTAGCATGCTTAAATAACTAGGATTTCTCATGTGTTCTAGATTAATTTAAAAGCTAATGTAGGCTAATGTAGGCAAATTCCTTAATGGAAGGGATTTTTGATTTACTTTGTCTATCTATTAAATAAAAGAGTCCAAAGTGAACTCTTACAAATGCGGATATTTTTTATAACTCTATTTTCTCTTGGAACGTACAAAAAAAAAAACAAGCGGGTAGGAGATAAAGCCAATTTAATTGTACTTTATCTCCTACCTCCTACCTACCTCCTACTAATGTCAAATTTCATCACAATCTGACGAATCGTTCCCAAGGATGACAAGGGCGTTTGTATGGAAAACTCAGAGCTTCAGTGTACCATAGTTACCGTTCTTTGTTCGCGTTTTATACTGTACTAGCGACCTACTAGCTTCGCACGGGTTGACAACAGTTCTAATACGATTTCTTCAACATTCGTTTAGTTACGTCTTTTCCCCGTAGAGCTAGGCAGATACCATTTCTCTCCACTTACTAACGATCCTGGCACACATCTCTCGTTTCTTCTACTTCCATTAGTCTTTTCATACATACTCATCGGTTACGGGTACTCCTGACCTGGAGGTCTAAAACGACCTTTTGAGTGATTCATCTAGAAACTGTCCATGATACTATGAATTTCTAGCTGATTAATTCTGCAAACTTTTGTAAATCGGTACATTTAATTGTGTTACCCGCGAGTAGAAAAATATACTCTCGTTTAAAAAGCGGAGTGTATAGGAGTGAATGTGACCAGATCTCATCTCGAACGTCAAGAATAGAGTCTGTTCTTGACGCTCGAGATTCGATCTCTTCAAAGATATGGGCAGGTCGGTCAAAATTTCAATAATATATTTTTCTATTTTGTTTTATAAATACTCGTCGTAACTTCTGAACGAAAAGTCTAATGCGAATAATTTAAAGACGAATTTGCATGTAAATCCTTAGTTGAGGATTAATATCATGATTCAAATGTCATCAATTATTTCCATTCCATCCTTGTTTTGATTGGCTAATATTAACAAAAAGCAGTTATTGTGACTTAACTACGACAGTTAGACACATAGTCTCGCGGACTTTTATGTGGGTGATGATGAGTACTATAAATGTGCAGAACATATTTTTTTGTATCATCCATTGTTTTCGCAGCGCACGCTAAAGTAAGGATTTGTAAGGATACCTATTTAAAAAATAAAATAAAACATAGCTTGTAGCATTCAGGGATAATGTAGCTTTCTATTTGTGAAATAATTTTTAGAAGCGGTTCAGTAGTTTCGGAGATTACCCTCGACAAACAAACTTACAAATGTTCCCTCTTTATAATATTAAGTATAGTAGAGTATAGTTATAGACTAGTGACCCACCCTAGCTTAGCGCGGTATATCAACCCTCCATGGAATACTGCAGCCTAACTAATGGTGAAAACCGCATCAAATCGGTTGCGTTGGTTTAGGAGAAGTTACCTGATAAACAGACAGACAGACGCGGAAAACGACGTTGTTTCGGTTTACTCCCACCAGTTCTGTTGTCAGTTCCTCCCATTAGTTCGGTGATATGGGGAACTAAAAATTCCCCACAACAAGTTGTGCTGTGGGGATGTTACGATATTTCATTCTATGGAGATATTTATAACTTTGATTTTGTCTTTAATAGATTTTTGGAACAAACAAATATTTATCTTGCTATTTAATATTAGTAGTACCTACAATTGTTAATGAGGTAATTTCAACATGCGTTTAACTAGCTAAACAGAATAATAATGGCACGAAAAAGTAAAATTTCCCTTCACTCAACAGTAGTGTGCCTAGAAAAGAAACAGACGTGGCTACACCTACGGTGAACGCGTTACTCAATGACATTTCTTGTTAGTGTGGCCGCAGCGTTAGAAAACTCTGTAGCTGTCTCTGAAAACTCCGTGCCTATCGACAAACAGTCCAGTACTTAATAATTGATTGTATGGAGAAGTAAATACTTTGAATTAGTCGTGTTTCGTGATGTAGTCCGGTGTAACCGTTCCGAAGACGGGTCTGAGCAGTGGCGCACTTGTAGCGCCTCACTCAACTGCCGTCTTTGTACTTCTTCACTCTAGTAAACTTCAAGGCTAGAGTGATTAAGTGCTTTATAGGTCGTCGTGCTCCATCTTAGACCACAACGTCGCTTAACATCAGGCGAGTTGGTGGTCAAACGCGGACCTATTTTACATTTTAAAAAAAAATCCAACAGAACTACTAAACAGAACAGGTGAGAATTTTATTCCTATTTGTTGTGTGGACAGAATAAATGAGGGAAAAAACCAAGTAGTTCTATCAACAGAACAGGTTCATACTAGTGGAGAAGAAGATAGTAAATTCTATTAATAAATTGGACTTTAAATTCAATTTCTTTAAAATGTATTTCGAAAAACGTTAAGTACATACTCGTAATCCTAATCTACGCGGCTTTGCTGTGTCTCGCTTTGCACTTGTTTGCAATAACGCCGCATGCGGTTGAAACTACGAGTATAGTCAGAGTACCCATGCTACTCAAATTGTCCGAGAGTAATTCCCGTTTTATAAAATAACTAGCTGTTTTATAGCTCACGTTTTATTTATCGTATTCGTCGTATTAGCCTATATCAATCAAAAATAATGTAGCTTTCTAATGGTGAAAGAATTTTGGAAATCGGACCAGTAGTTTTTGAGTTATTTCGTTACAAACATACATAACCTAATTTATTATCATTATTTCATTAATTATCTTAGTTTTTTATTTTACTTTTTATTTATTTTGTACTTAATATGGGTGTACCAAACCGGAATAATAACAATTTCATTTCATTTTTTCATTTCAAATCTTTCCTCTTTATAATATAAGTACAGATATCCTCATTCTAATGTTATAAATGCGAAAGTGAGTTAGTTCGTTTGTTCCGATTTGTCGTGAAACGTTGCATACACGTTATCAGGGTACAAAAATAAGGAGTTAAGGTCCCTTTAATCCCGGAAAGAAATAACGGTTCCTGTGGGACCGCGCGTGAAATCGCTACGCGCAGCTAGTTAGTTCATGAATGATAACGTTCCACAAATAAATTAATGAATCCTTGGAAATATGGAATTACCAGAACCATACAAATGATAATGGATTTTAAAACGCTTTGTTTGACATGACGCTACCACATGAAAAATTTACCACAAGGGGACCAACTTATCTGTAGACGAGAATCGGGGAGCCACTGTTGTATTTTTGGACAAAAATTACATCTATCTGTCGATAAATTTTTAGTTTCCCTATTTGGCCACCTACAGAAAAATTGGTTGGACTGCAGGTAGGTAGGTACTTACTGTTTAATGTAGCAAATATACCTAATCAGACTGTGGTGTTAGATTGCCTAAATATTGAACGCAGTAGGTATATCCTAACTTAATTCTAACTTAGGTACTAATATCATAAACGCGAAAGTGAGTGGTAAGCCACACTAGCAGCCTACGGTAATAATTCGGGCTTTCGCGACAACTATAGCCGGTTAGTTCTTAACTTGGCGATGTATCGGGCGAATTATCGCCCACGTTACCTCAGCAGAAAGGCGACGAAGGCGAAGGCGAAGGCGGCGTCGCCTTCTTGCCTTGACAAGAACATCGCCGTTAATCGATAACGATTATTTTAGCGCGACAACGCGACACGAATTACTCGTATATATCTTCGCGCGCTAATGTAGTCCCAGCATGAAAAAAATCTGTTGCTGTGGGTCTGCGGGTAAAACCGGGTGGTGGAGCTAGTTTTATTATATTTTTAGATAGAGTTTAGGCAGGAAAGAACTTTTGGTAATTTTTCGGAATAAAATAAGCAGTAGGTACTATACAATAAAATACGATTTAAACACTATTTACTGCGGTCTGGTGGCAGGAAAAAAAACCTAATTTCAGAAAAGTTTTAAGTGATATTATATGTTACTAGTACCGGCTTTGCACGATGCCTATAAACCTTCCGTAAAAAAATATCTAAAGAGCCGTCCACTAATCACGTGATGATTTTTTGGCATTTTTTAAACCCCCCCCCTCCCTTGGTGATACATGGTGAGGTTTAAGACTACCCACGTCCACTGTTACGTGTATTTTTAGTAGTAGCTACAAAAATCTTACTGTTTTTTGAAATTTATAAAATACAGGTATAAGTTCTAAACGACTACGGTAATAACGCGTACTACGCAGAGAATCTCTCTCGATCTACCGTTCGATCGTCGCTTAGGGGGCTGAGCTACCCACGACCGTATGAGTGTACTCTATTCTGATTCCCTACACGTGGTCCCCGGGTAGTGCTAACCGGGTAGCAAACTCTGGCTTCAGCCGTGGCTAGTTACCACCCACCGGACCAAGCCATGCCGTGAAATGACCCAGTCGTGTTTCGGGATGTAGTCCGGTGTGACCGTTCCGAAGACGGGTCTGAGCAGTAGCGTACTTGTAGCGCCTCACTCAACTGCCGTCTTTGTACTTCTTCACTCTACAAAACTTCAAGGCTAGAGTGAATAAGTGCCTTATAGGTCGTCGTGCTCCATCTTAGACCACAACGTCGCTTAACATCAGGCGAGTTGATGGTCAAACGCCGACCACATAAAAAAAAAGTAAGGATGCGAGAAGAACGAACATTGTGCATCTCTAGACTATTATTGCTCGGATTTAGTTGCTTGTGACAAGAATTCACATGTGCCTTAGCTTTTTTCTTTGTACAGAAATATAATGCACACCGCTGGCATTGTCCTTTATCTGTACCTGACGATCCTTCTGCAGGCTAGGGCAATAGAGCAAATCGATTTTGTACGCGTTTGACGAAAAATAAAAACACGTAACGAGGCTTTTAGTTTCAGTATCGCACGTTTGCTGAAAAAATAAATGCACGTGATATATTACTATGGACGCGAAAAGCGACTTTGTTTTATATTACGTAGAGAAGAGGTAGAGATAAATATCCTACAGATTTTTTTATGAAGAGATATACCTAGAACAGATAGATATGGTTATTAATTGTATAATATAACACTTGCATGTAACACCTGGGGTGCAAGCACGGACATTTAATTTGACGTTTCAAATCGACTGTATATAAAAGACAATGGGCAAATTGGTCCAAAAAATAAGTTTCCCGCAGGGTTGGCGCATAGCGCATTCGGTAGATTATTTTCAGGCATTAAAAAAGTACGACACAAGTAAAATTCAACCAGAAATCGATTTATTTTATTTTTAAGAATAGTGAAATATGAGTATATTATGAGAAATGTGAAGAAAAACCTCCATGGTGACGTCGCGAATCACGATGACGTGACCTGCAGGGTGGGTGCAGTGGGTGGGTGAATATTATGTAAATGGCTTCAATTTTTCTTTCACAAGGTTTAATCACAACTACAATTCAAAATATCTCCAAAACTGTGGGTTCGAATTCAGCGAGATTTATTATGCGAAAACCTATAAGCCTTACCTATAAATGTAGAGTGAACCTTGCCGGCATTTGGACCAACGTCCATATATTTTTGCCCATTGTCTTTTGTCGATTCAGTAGATTTGTAACGTCAATTTAAACGTCCATGCTCACACCCCCGGTATTATAATGGCGCAAATAGAATAGTAATGTACTTTTTGAGTCATTTTTTTAATCTTATGTTTTTTGAATCACTGAAGTATTATTCACTTGTTGAGGTTTTTGTTTGTACTGATTTATGTGTGGTTGTTTTGTTGTGGTGCACGTATCAGTATTTTTTTAAATGATGCGTGAATTACTAGAAATAATTGTAAAAAAGATATTGAAATGACGTTATACTGGAATTGAGCTGCCCCTGCTTAATTCAAGCAGAGGCCAATCCAGGGTTTTAACTTCTATGACACAGGTCTAAGATGACACACGACTATGTATTTCTGATCGAATGTGCTAGCCGATAGATTTTCAACTTTACCCCTAGAAGGTAATATAAAATCACTTTTCAATGAACTGATGAAGATGAATGGAAGATTGCAATGAATGAGATGTATGATATGTCAGCTTGTAACCACTGAAACCAGCCTTCTGAGTACTTCCTCAAGAGAGGTTTTCCTCACCTAACGAGGCCTTATGTAACGCCAGTTTTCCTTAAGTCCGTGACGTGACATCACGAGGAGTTCCCTTGGACCTGACTCGCGTGACAAAGAGATCAGTGTTGCCCTATTGACTTTTTTGACACTATTTTGGCATTTTCATAAGTTTTTATTTTTGTATTTTTTTATTTATTTAAAGAGTTACACTCGTCGGACTCTGGGGACCGTGACTTATGTTAAGTATCTTAATTATTTTTATTATTTAAGGGGAATACAGGTAATGGGGGGTTAGTTGTATATCTTAATTTAAGGTTAGGTTAAAGGTTATATTTACTTATTGCTACATTATTGTGAGTACACCACGAGCAGACCAGCGACCCGCAAATAAGTTTTCATTTTGCAATGTTTGTTTGTAAGTATCTCTACATACTCGTAGTATTAAAAAAAAGTCGCTTCCCGCTTCTGTCAGTCTGTCTGTAACTCCTTCTAAATCACGCAATAATTTTGATGCGGTTTTCGTCATCGGATAGATACATTTTTACGGAAGGTTTTTGGATAATTATCGTGCGAAACCGGGGATTTCAATGTTTGCAAGCTATTCTTTAACGACTTGCTGGTATCCGATTGAGATGAGGCATACCTAGTTAGACTAGTAAGCTACTTATGGAAGCTCAGTGAAAAATTGACATTGCAGTATACCTAGTCGGTATAGACAAGGATAGAAGAAAAATTTACATAAATCCAGGATGTAGGGATAGCAACATAATTGAAAACCTTGTAAATTTATTTGATTAAAACTTTTAACTAAAGATTGCGTGCCAAATTCTAAACGACCCCAGGGCCGACCCAGAAGATGGTAGCGTGACAAACTAAACTAAAGATTGGGGTTCAGAGCCACCAAAAGCAAAGACCCAGCAGTTTGAAAGAAGGGAAGGAAGACGTTGCCCAGCAGGGGGCACGTCAGGCTGATAATATAAAAAGCACAGCTGAAAAATCCGACTTCCCATCATTCATGTAAACAATTTGTAGATTTTTTTTAATATTTGAAAAACTGCTTGACCTATTTCTGTGAAATTTATACGGGACTACTTCTAAAAAGTACGATCTACCAAACAAAAAAAAGTATAATTAAAATGGATTCATAATTGGCGGAGTAATTACGTAACAAACAAAGAAACAAAAAAAAAAGACTTACAGACGAATTAAAAATAATTAAATTAAATAACGTCTAAATTGAGAACCTCCTCCTTTTTTGAAGTCGGTTAAAAAATCAATAACTAAAACAGCAGTTTTTCTGTAACTAAACAAGCTAGCTTGATTTGTGGTCAACCCATTTACTATGGCCAGTCAGCTCATGTGATGAAATTGTTCGACCTTGTTAGGTCAAATTGGAATTGACTAATGTTTGTAATTTTCTTAAAACGGTTAAATTGTAGAGTGCATAGTCACTTTATGTACAAGACGTCAACGATCTCGCGAAGTTGAGGAAAGGCAGAAGGAAAACAAACTATAGAGGAAGACAGCCGAATAGAAATCCGGACAATCGAAATCATTTTTGCCGAAGCTGATGTATGTAGCTCAAGCTACCACAAGACCTATAATTTGAAAAAAATAGAGTTGATGAGTTATAGCTATTTAGCTATAACTCATCAACTCTATAATAGACTATTTAGCCTATTCGTATTGTGGCCAAATTAAATACCCAGGATGGAAACAGAACAATCCTAGATCGTGAATTGGGTTGTGGTGTTCATTGAGAACTTCTTAAATTATCGTCATATAAAATAACGTCTCAATTGATCAAACTGAGGTCCCATTCTGGAGCTTGCGATATTATTAAAGCGAAACTCTTATTTCTATAACTATACTTACTATTTTCATAAAGAGGTATACCTATTTAGTAATTATTTATGTAATCTCAAATTAGTAAGTTTATTTAATATTTATTTAACCTTAGTTCTTATTATTTTTCTTTAGCTCACACCACCGTCCATGCTAAATCATAACGTTTTTATTCCATCCAAAGGTTGTCTGGAAGAGATCGCTCTTAAGCGATAAGACCGCCCATTGCGCCTTTATTTTTGAGTGTTTAGTTTAGATTTATTTGTATTTGGTGTCAATAAAGAGTTTTTGTATTGTATTGTATTGTATTGTTTTTTTTCTTACTATTTTCTGAACAAACGCGAACAAAGGCGCGTGTAACACTAGTATGTTATAAAATCGAAAGTTTGTGTGTGTGTGTGTCTATTTATTTATTACTTCTTCACGCTTAGACGTGTAGACGGTTTTGATCAAGTTAGGTATGGTAGCTTAAACCCTGGATACAACCTAAGAACACATAATAATAATAATAATAATATAGCCTTTTATTCAGATCTAGATTATAATGAATTTAAACTTAAGAAACTAGTGCTGAACTCTTAAACTAAAAAATATTTAAACTAATATCTGTTCCTTGGTTATCATCCCTAGGTCTGTTTGCCACAGGACAATGCCCTCCAAAACGGAAAACCGACTGTGGAAGGCAGCTAGCTCCTGCCGCACCAGGGTCAAAACCCGGTCCTCCGCAGGCACCGGCAGGCCCTGCCCATGCTGCATTCCTCCTTGGGGCACCTCCCAAGGGCCAGCTCCTCGGAGCCGGGCCAGGTCCGCTCGGAGCTCCTCGTTCTCCTTTCGGAGAAGCTCCATAGCGGCCGTCAAGCGGCCGACCTCCGCCCGCATTGCGGACATTTCGTCCGACGAAGGCCCGACCTGAAGGGCCCTCGCTGCCGCCATTATGGAGGCCGTGGCAGCGGGTACGACCTTGTCTTTAGAGGACTGAATCCTCTTCAAGGCCACACCCTTGATCGCGGCTACCACGACCTCCTCAAAACTGCTAGCGACTTGCTCCGCCTTGGAGCCGTCAGCGGCGTCTGGCTCACCGCCTGAGGTATCTGAGAGCCCCTCCATTGGGAGCCTCACGGCTCGCTGGGCCGGCTTGGCTGGGCTAGCCTGGCTTGGCTCGCTTGCCTCCTGTGTCGTGAGCCCTCTGCCCACACCCTGTCCTTGGTACCCTCCCCGTCTGCCAATTTTTCTCCGGGCCGTGCTCAGTCCTCCGTCAGAGGAGGACCCCTGGCCGTCCCCTGGTTTGGAGCGCTTCTTTAACAACTTTTTGCTGTTCTTTGCTGCAGCTTCCACCTCCACGGGCTCCGGGCTCTTAAAAGAGCCCTTCACCCCAGATGCGGCGTCGGACTCCGACCCCACATCACTCCTTTCCTCTGCGCTTGTAGCGCCTTGTTTGGGATTTATTTTAAAAGACTTTTCCATATTGATCCCACGAGTGTGGGGGATATAAAACGTCATTCCTAGGTTTACCCCCTGTGCCTAGGTAAGTCAATTACATTTGTTTCCCAACCAGAGGTTCGACTGGTCCCTGGCTGGGGGTGCGCTAACGACTGATGCGCCACCTGCAACTACAAGTTACAGATGGCACTACTCCTCAGCCATTCATACCCTCGCCACGCACCAAAACTTGGTATTAGAGGATTTTTTATAGAGGTTATCGTCCTCGCGATCCGGGCAATTAAGCCAAGATCCTCGTCCCGTTCCGAGTCACTGAACATGACCATGATCTCTTTCCGGATTACGATTTCGACGGGTGCAGTCAGGAGAATCAGTTCCCCTGCTGCCAGCTCGTTGGCAGGGTGAGTGCACAACGAGCGCCGCCCTTGCTTCTCCACAGCATGTGGAGAAACATCCTCCTTCAGCCCGTCTTGGGCCCTTCCGCCACGGACCACCAGGTCCAATCTGCGCCCACTCGACCGTCCCTCTGTAAGCAGAGGGGGGAGAAGGCCGCCATCCACCCAGGAGGAGCATTACGCTCTCCCCCTCGCAGAAATTCGCCACAAACAAAACCCTCTCCGAAAAACTCCACTACCTTTTTCGAAGGGAGTTTTGCCCATGCCCAGGGTGCACCGGCCCGACAACTGCTCTTCCCCTCGGAAGTATCCATAAGGGACCAGCAGGCATCAGGCATACGGGGAGGTTTTCTGCACGCACCCCAACTTTTGCTGCCACCGTGGCTGCCTCGGTGACGCCCGCGGCCAAACCCGCGCCTCCGGTGAAAGCAGCGCCACCCAAGCCCAAGAAGGGCAAGACGGCTGCGCAGGCGGCTACACAGAAATCGAGTGTCCCAGCCCTGGCAACGGGACGGTCGCCCCTGCCCCCGCCTTCTAATTCCTCTCCGGCCGACGCTGAATGGCAAATAGCCGGGGAGAACAGGAAAGCGGGTAAGGCCAAAAGGGCGGCCAAACGAAAGGAGAAGCGGCAACGGCGCAAAAAGCAAAGCGCCGCGGCTAGGCTTAGCGCCCCGAAATCCGCAGCTGTAGTTATCACACTACAGCCGGAAGCGGAGAAGAAGGGCGTGACCTACCGCGAGGTGCTCGCCAAGGCGTGGGCAGCAGTGAACCTGGAGGAGATCGGCGTCGCCGAGGGCTTCAGGATGAAGGTCACTGCGACGGGGGCTCGAATGCTGGAGATCCCCGGTGCGGACAGCGGCCCGACCGCTGACACCCTGGCCGAAAGGCTCAGGGCGTCCCTCAGTGCAGAGGAGGCCCGAGTCTCCAGGCCCACCAAGTGCGCTGACATGCGCATCCTGGGCCTGGACGACTGCGTGACGGCGGAAGATGTTGTGGCTGCCGTGGCGAGGACTGGAGAGTGCTCCGCCGAGCAGGTGAGGGCAGGCACCCTCCGTCCGGACAAATCGGGGATGCAAACCATTATGGTGAGCTGCCCCGTCTCGGCGGCCCAAAAAATATCTGGTGAGGGCAAAAGGCTCCGGGTGGGCTGGGTTTCCGCGCAGGTGAAACTGCTGGAACCCAGACCCCTGAGGTGCTATCGCTGCCAGGTGGGTCGCCACGTAAGAGCATGCTGCACCGCGGAGGTGGACCGCAGCGAGGATTGCTTCCACTGTGGTCGGCCCGGTCACAAGGCCGGCACCTGCGACGCCCCGCCGCACTGCTTTTCATGTGCGGCGGCTGGCAAGCCTGCCGATCACCGGGCTGGAGGCAAGGCCTGCGCCCCCCCCACGAACCCAGGAGTAGGGGCAAGCCCTCCGCCACCGCCGTCACCGCCGCAGCCACTGTTGCCGCCTCCACCGTCGTCGCTGCCGCCTCTAACACCTCGGCAAGGCCTTCACAGGGGGCCCAGGAAGGGGCTGAAATGGACTGCCAATAAATGGCCCCATTACGCCTCCTCCAGGCGAACATCAACCACTGCGCCGCCGCTCAGGATCTGTTACTCCAGAGCATGGCGCAGTGGTCGATTAACATCGCCGTGGTCGCTGAGCCGTACTTTGTCCCGGCCAGGGATGATTGGGTGGAGGACCTGAGTGGCTCAGTGGCTATTATGTCGTCAGCCGCCGCCGGAACCCCGTCCCTCGAGGCCGTCAAGAGTGGACGGGGTTGCGTAGCAGCACGGTTTGGAGAGATTGTCGTGGTAGGAGTATACTTCTCCCCGAACCGAACTCTTGCCGAGTTCCACAACTCCCTTAGGGAGTTGAGAGTCATCGTCGTCGGCTACCATGCCCTCCCCGTGATCGTCCTCGGGGACTTTAACGCCAAGAACGTGGCTTGGGGTTCCCGGTATACGGACACACGGGGCAGAATGGTAGAGGACTGGGCTCTGGAGACAGGCCTAGTCGTCCTAAACCGGGGTTCTGTCCCCACATGTGTGCGGATGCGGGGCGAATCAGTGGTGGACATCTCGTTCGCCAGCCCCGCTCTATCGCCGCGTGTCATTGACTGGCGCGTCATGGAGGGGGTGGAGACCTACTCCGATCACCGGTATATCCGGTTTGACGTCTCCGCCCAGACCTCGGGCGCGCCGGTCCGACAGACCCCGAGTGGTCCGCGGTGGGCGCTGAAGCAGCTGGACCGGGAGCTCCTCCTGGAAGCCTCGATCGTGCAGGCCTGGGTGTCATCACCGGACAGGCCTGCCGACATCAACGACGAGGCGGAGTGGTTCCGGGAGGCCATGTCCGCAATATGTGACGTGGCAATGCCCCGGGTCCAGCCCGGACGTGCTCGGCGCCAGGTGTACTGGTGGTCACGTGAACTGACCGCTCTACGCAAGGCGTGCGTTGCTGCGCGCCACCGGTACTCCAGGCACCGCAGGCTCCGTATCCGCCCTCCGGATACAGAAGCCATTCAGGCGGAGCTGTACGAGGGGTACAGAGCGGCGAAGACCGCCCTCCGAGCGGAGATCAAACGGGCCAAAGGACTGGCCCGCGAGGAGTCGCTGGAGACTCTGAACAGAGACCCGTGGGGGCGCCCATACAAATGGGTGAGAGACAAACTCCGCCCATGGGCTCCCCCGCTGACGCAGAGTCTCCGGCCTCAGCTCGTGGAGGACGTGGTGAGCGCTCTGTTCCCTTCGCGAGGGGAACATACTCCCCCGCCCATGGCTCCGCCTCCTGCGGTGCCCGATGCGGACCACACCAATGACGACGACGACGACACTTCGGAGGTGACCGAGGTAGAGTTGAGAGTGGCGGTACGTAGGCTGAGTGCCAAGAATACCGCCCCAGGACCCGATGGCTTGCCTGGAAAAGCCTGGGTCCTGGCCTTGGAGACTCTCGGGCCTCGACTAAGGAGACTCCTAAGCGCATGCATGGAGAGGGGCCAGTTCCCACTTCGTTGGAAGACGGGGAAACTGGTCCTCATTAAGAAGCCAGGGCGCCCGGCGGACTCTCCGTCCGCTTACCGGCCCATCGTGCTGCTTGATGAGGTGGGCAAGCTCTTTGAAAGAGTAATTGCAGACCGCCTTGTCGGGCGGCTGGTGCGGGTGGGGCCGGATTTGGCGGAGAGCCAGTTTGGTTTCCGCAAGGGGCGCTCTACGGTGGATGCCGTCATGCGCGTTCGAGCCCTCACGACGGGGGATGCTGTGGCCCGGGGTAGGGTCGTCTTGGCGGTGTCTCTTGACATCGCCAATGCCTTCAACACCCTGCCCTGGAGTTGCATTAGGGAGGCACTTCGGTATCACCGGATGCCGACCTACCTTTGTCGCGTGGTCGAGGCGTATTTGACGGACAGGGCCGTCATCTACCCAGGTCACCAAGGAGAGTGGAACCGGCGAGAGATGTCGTGCGGTGTCCCACAAGGTTCGGTCCTGGGGCCGCATCTGTGGGACATCGGCTACGACTGGGTGCTGCGCGCCGACCTGCCTAACGGCGTCAGCGTAGTCTGCTACGCTGACGACACGCTGGTCCTGGCGCAAGGAAGGTCGCATGAGGCGGCTGCCGAACTGGCGGCACGTGGGGTTGCGACAATCGTCGATAGGATCCGGCAATTGGGACTCGAGGTGGCTTTGCACAAGTCCGAGGCTATGTGTTTTTATAGTCGTCGGAACGCGCCACCGTCGGGTTCCCAGATAACGGCGGGAGGGGTTCACATTGGCGTCGAGTCGACGATGAAGTACTTGGGACTCGTCCTCGACAGCCGGTGGAACTTCGTGGAGCATTTCCGACGTTTGGCTCCCAGACTGGAGAGGGCCGGGGCTGCTTTGAAGCGGCTTTTGCCCAATCTAGGGGGTCCAAACGCCTCCTGCCGGAGGCTCTACGCGGGGATCGTGCGGTCCATGGCCCTTTACGGGGCACCGGTGTGGGCGCGTTCTATGAGGCTGCGACCAGCCCAGCGGTTGAACGCGTCCCAAAGAGTCATGGCCATTAGGCTGGTACGGGGTTACCGCACGGTCTCCCGTGAGGCGGCGAGCCTCCTTGCCGGACTGCCGCCGTGGGATCTGGAGGCAAAAGTCCTTGCGCATCTCTGGGAGTGGCGCGAGGAGGCGAAACGCCGGGGTGAAACGCCGCTGCCGCGAGAAATCACGGCACAGCGGACGGAGCTCCGGCGGGATCTCATGGCGGCATGGAGAGTGCGATTGTCGCAACCCAGCGCTGGGCACGCTACAATTGTGGCGATAAGTCCCCTCTTTGAGGAGTGGCTAGAGAGGCGCCACGGCGTCCTCACCTTCCGCCTGACGCAGGTCCTCACCGGACATGGTTGTTTCGGGAGGTTCCTGTTCAGGATAAAGCGGGAGGAAACGCCCGGGTGTCACCACTGCGTGGATCGCCCGGAGGACACGGTGGAACATACGGTGGAGGTCTGCCTGGCCTGGGCAGAGCACCGCCGTGTCCTCACGGAGGCGATCGGCAGCAGCGACCTCTCGCGTCCGGCCCTGGTTCAGGCCATGGTTCGGAGCGAGAGTGCATGGGAGGCCGTCACCTCCTTCTGCGAAGCAGTAATGCTCGCTAAGGAGGAGGCGGAACGTGTGAGGGTGAGGCAGGGTTTACGCCCTCACGCCCTTAGTCGCCGCAGGAGACGCCCCGGGCGTCGGGAGTCACAAAGTGACTTCCGGCCACCGTAGGCGCGGGCCTGCGGACGGTGAGCGATGGGTAGCTCGCCGTCCGACAAGGACCAGGCCCGGGTCGACGGCGCGTTGTGTTCCACGCGCGCCTCAAAGAGACGTCAGCACCAACTGACGGGGTCCGCTGGGGCCAATGCCTGCCAGGGTTGCGAGTTGTTTGAAAGGGATATCGGGGCCCTGGCACAGGCAATGGAAGGAACACGGGTGGGTTTTAGTCAGTAGAAGTCTGACATGCCCTCCCGCTCAGCCCAGAGCGGGAGAAGTCATCTGATGATTTCCCACCCAAAAAAAAAAAAAAAAAAAAAAAAAAGGTCTGTTTGCCAGTCGGCAAAGGCCTCCTCCAACCTTTTCCATTCATTCCTTTCTTGAGCCACTCTGTTCCACATAACTCCCGCCACTTGCCTTATGTCGTCATCCCATCTTTTCTGCGGTCTACCTTTCTTTCTTTTGCCTTCTCTGGGGTACCACCGTGTCACTCTTTTGCTCCATTTGTCGCGTCCTCTTATTACGTGGCCAGCCCATCTCCATTTGAGTCTTTTAACTTTAGTTGTTACATCTGTAGTTTTTGTTTTATTTCTGATGACGCAGTTTTTCAATCTGTCCGACTTTTTGACACATAAGCTACTTTTTAACTGGACTGCCTCAGTGGCTTAGTTGGTAGTGAACATGCCTTCTGAGCTTGGGGGCGTGGATGCGATTCCCTACTAGGACAATTATTCATGTGATGAACATTTGTTTTTGTCTCTAGCAGCCATAGTACAAGCTTTGCTTAGTTTGGGGTCAGGCGACCGAGTGTGAAAGTGTCCCGATTTAATTTATTTAGTTCTTATTTATTTATTTATTTAATTAAGTGTGACAAACGTGGAACGCAGCTAGTCATTTATCACTCTCACTCATATGACTTTTCTTACGGGAAAGACAGTGAGGCCTACATAATGCCGATCCCTCCAGAATAGAGCCCCTGATCTCTACGTGTCCCGGTCAGTTAAATCTAAATTAAATAAGTGGTGTTGTTTTTGATTCAATTAGGAAGGAGAGGCGGGGAAGGCCAAAGAAAAATTTTTTTTTTTTGGTTAAGTAGATTTCTTGTACCTACTGAATTAGAGATTGACTCAACAAAGAGAAGACTCAATTATTTATCGCCATATATCAGAGACGTTGATGATGACATTGACCCATGGTCCTGCGACCATTTTAGACTAACTTTGCTTTGGCTAAAGATTTTCTATTGTAATTTCGCCTAGAAGAAAACGACGAGCAAAGAGAGCAAGACAAAATACTGACGAGCCTCTGAAATTATGTAGGTACAGAGTGACAAATTTTTTATGACTCTTGCACTTCTCTAATTATTCTTAAATCACTATAAATTTCTCTTGTATCATGGATTATTTTGAAAGCTAATGATGTAGATACCCTCTCTATGTAAAAAGATTTTTGATTTACTTTGACTATCTATTAAATAAATCCATCAAAAATGACCCCTTACAAATGCCGATATTTTTCATAGCTCTATTTTCTCTTGAGGACTTAAAAAAAGAAAAAGAAAACAAGAACATAGGGGCAGAAATGTAGTTTATTTAATTGTACACGCTAAATATCATTACAATCAGATCAATAGTTTTCACGAAGTTTAACAAGCGCGTTGGTTTGGAAAATTCAGAGCATCGCGGAACCTTTATCACTTAGGACTTCATTTCCTTAGGAAATCTTTCCTCATAGTTTAAGTAATAATTAACAATCACATCAGAGGTGTTAAATTGTCAATGATGTACAAGTAGGTAATCTAAACATAACAGCGGATCACCAGCGTTCCGTCCACATCCAGTACAAGATGTGTTGCAATCACAATAATCACATTTTGTAACACATGACGTTGAGTCCTGGCAACACTGCTGGTGCTGCATAGTAACTGATAGTTGCCCTGTACCGTCGCTTAAGATGCTGGTACAGGTCCAGGTGACCCCTCGCGAGGGTCGCGACGAGCTCTGCTAAATACGAGGCTGAGTCGCATACGTAATGAGGACCTAGAACTTACAGCACGGAGAAGGTTGCTCGAAGGTGACGTGAAGTTTCTACACTATACAGGGTTATCAGGAAAGGGCGTACGAAGCCGAAAGGGGGTCAGTGTACGCATTATTGTGAACAACTTGTACTATGAAGCCAACATTGAAATCGAGAAAAAAAAAATTAAGTCTGTCATTCAACAGTTCATTGATTTCAACAATACATATTTTTTGAGATTCAGCAACAATTATTGTTGCTGATTTTTTTGGGATGTCACTGTTAATGGTGTCTTACCACCAAAAGACGAGCGGTGCGAAGATATGTAGGAAGTAAAAAAAACCACCAAATTATCACTAAAAATAAATAAAATAAAGGGGTTTTTTACCTCGCTACACATCCAAGCACTGTTCATCTTATAGTGGAAACCCTTACGCTCACCATCCGGTCATAAATTTGATCGTCATTATGTATGTACCTATGTATGAGCAAGCTAGTAAATTGCCTTTAGAAAACATAATTAACTAAGTATGACAGAGAAAACAGTAAGTTTAGTACGGGACGAGCCCTGGGGGTCTACCATGACATGTTATAGCCATGATGGTTACGTTTTGTTTTCGACTCTGCACGAACGCGGATCGTATCGCTACGAAATAAGGGTGATGATCGCGCAGCGTCGAAAGCCCCCCCTGGTAGACCCCCTGGTGTCAGCTGCTGGGCCGGCTGAAGGCTTCTGAAATGGTTTTAGAGCTACAAAAATGCTAAGAATTAACTAAGTGTGCCACCTGAGATAAAGAGGGGTTTCCGTAAATACCTATACTATCTAGGTATCCAATACTATCTTTGATGTAATGCCTAGGCACTTGAAGAAATCCGAAATCGCTAATGTTAAGTAGGTGAGGATGGACAAAATGATGACTGGAGCGTTGGGTAAACTTAAAGGTAGCCTAGTTGCTGTATAATTACTTCAAGGAAAGTTCGTCTTTGATCACTATAATTTATTATCAAGGCATTTTGAACCATTTTATGGGTTGTTCAAGATAGCTAACATGCCAAGTGTAGTATTTTGATTGTATGTACCGTGAAAATTAAATCGTAACAAGAATCATCAGATTTCCTGTAAAATGATTCGATTTAACAATCACAACTTAATATTCTAAAATAATTGTTTTTAAAAATTTCATGGTAATTTCGATGAATTGGTTTGCTTGCTATACAGATGAATAGCGACATCTATGTAACATAATAATTATCAGAACTTGTTGTGTTTAAATGTTGGCGACCTCGAAAATAAGCTCAATTGATGGTTGACGTAGTTCCAACGTATTTCAACAGAGGGCAACATTAAACAGCTCATTGTGCTACCAAAATAATTTGGTAGAGGGCGCTAATCATAATCTGAAAATGAACGACGACTGAATTACGTAAAAACAAATCAACGGTTTTAACCTAAAAAAAAAGAAGGAGGTTCTCAATTCACCTGTTTTTTTTGTATGTATGCTACGTGATTAAGTACGCCAATTATGAATCTTTTTTTAATGTTTCTTTTTTCTTTGGTAGATCATGCTCTAGAGGTCCCATAAACATTTTATAGAAATCGGTCAAGTGGTTTTTAAAATGTCAAGAAAAGTCCAAAAATTGTTAACATGGATGACGGGAAGTTGGTTTTTAAGCTCTGCTATTTATGTCATGATAACACATGTCAAAGCACTTTTCAAGAGAAGAAAGCGAGTTGTTTTACTTTTAAATTTGTAAGAGTTGCTGATCTTGTGTGTCTAAAACAGTGTTTCATATTTGTCTACAGCCAGAAACCCATATTTTGTTTTGCCGGCACGGCCCGTCATGACACGGGACGTCCCGGCTGCCGGGGACAAAAAATGTATAAAAATGTATGGCATGTTTCTCATTTACCCTGATCCCACCGGCCGGCGCGCTGGTGCGCCGGCGGCGGCTGGGCCGGCGGCAACGTGTCGGCTGGCAAGCAAAAGAAACAAGTGTTATTTTTACCAGACTAACGAGATAAAAGTGATGTTATTTGGATGTCACGGCCGTTACATCATTTCATTTTTACGTCGCCATCTGATTTTGCATTCCAAATTAACATCTAGTACAATCAGTAATTCTTTTAGGTCCCAAAGGAGTGATTGACCTTACTCCGGTCTGAATTCTGTTCTGCGCTCTTATTCGTCCTTTCGAAGTATTTTTTCTATATATTCTCTTGTTTCTTGTTGATTACGTGTTTCTTACACCTTTAGAATTACGTGTCTTAATTTTCTCTGACCGCATCCGTAATCTCGCAGCCAGCGCACAGCCTTCGTAAGGACGGCGCTAAAAATAAACATCTTTCTCACTGCGCCCTGCGCTGCGTTAGTCACCTCATCAGGTCAGATGAACCGGTATCGGTGACTAACTGAACTGTTATTCAGGCTCTTACTTGATGAATCAGTTTTAAAGGTGATCGATTTTGGAGACTAATCCTTGATGTGTTAAAGAGATGGACAAACCAGTCAGTCTTCATACTCATACTCATACTCATTTATTTATACGATTAGTATACGTCAAAGGCTAAAAATCAATTCATTTACAATCGTAATAATAAAAAATTAATTAATTTATAATCGTAGTAATAAAAAAAAATTGAATGAATATTAGTAAATGTCATAAAATAATAATAATATTCAATTTAATAAATTAGGTATCTTAGGATATCATTTTTCTTATTAAGAATTATTATTCTTTTTCAATGTCATAGAACGCTTGACTAATCAGCCAGCTTTTCAGTTTGGTCTTAAATAAAGTTAGGTTACATACAACCCAACATAATAAATTTAGTACTTACTGAATGTCTCAGTGATTGTTTATGCAGATTTTTGGATCCTTCTATTATGATCACCATCAGCATTCACAGCTATTTTTATCCCAATATAGGATAAGGGGATAGGGCTCTCTCCTACTGTGCCATGTGTCCCTGTGTTGCGCCAATCGAAGAAAGTATTAGGTGGCTTTAGAAGTACAAAAATACTTAATTGCACATCTGGCCAAACTGGGAAACTAAAGTAGCTAATGAAATGGTAGTGAACGCTGACCACTCCCTCAGCCTATGGCTTGGTCCACTTGAACGCTCAGTACAGGTCCATACCAAAGAAGATGGATGGAACATTTCGTTTAAAGCTTCTTGCAGTCCACTGGCTGTGCTGTGGCCGTCGCCCTGGAAGTGGTGGGTGGCCCAATGTGCGATCACAGATGAGTAAGAATAGGTATGAGTTGCAAAGTAAGCGATCGCTAGAAATGTAATAGGATACCTTAGAAGTCCATATCTAGAAGTGGATATGTGTGGGCTGATGATGATCTGGCGGTTCAGTTATCTAACTACTATTGAATGTTAGTTCCGTGTGTGAATGCTATAACCATGAACATTAGTGTTAGTTCCTGTTAAGCTACAAATATTTACCGATAAACCGAGTAAACTATAGACTTACATTGATAGATAGTTATGTAACTAATTTTTAATGCTTACACAAATTTAATTGACAAAGTACAGAGTAGGCTTCTGATTGCCGTCGATCCTCCTTCTTGACCTACTAGCCATACTATTTTCATTGTAGAATGGTGTGGGTGATACATTAGTTAGATAAATTGTTCCTTTTCAGCCCAATGAACATTGAAAAAACCAAACAAACACAGCTGATCTACACAAAAAGCACATTCTTTCGAAATTAAAGGAATATTACGACATACTCGTTTAATTTTTATAGATATACATCACACATTTGCAAAGTTTTGTTGAAAAGCTAATTTTTGTTCGCGCAGAAATCGTGAAAAAAATATTAGCTTCTTCCTCCTAGTAAAAGTTGTTCAGGAATATTATTAGTACTAAGTGGTACATGTTTTGAGATGAGTGCTCGAACCAATAACCTGGTGAAAATATACTCTGATACAATATACCTTATACTGAAAAACACCACTATTTTTCTGGATAGTTAGTCTGATAAAAATGACTGTATCTTGACGAGTGTACGAACGGACACGAAATAATACAAGGACATAAATGCTATGAAAACGATGCAGTATTGTTAAATTAATATTTACAATCCGACCAACTTATTTGCAGAGCTAAACGAGGGAGCCATCATCGTTTCTTTAAACAAAACTGACTGGATTTCTTAGTTCAATCATCTGCTCGTGACTGATGGTCTGTAGTTTATTTACCTGTTCATATAGGCGCCTCTGCGACATTCACCGCGCGAAATCAAGTTGACGCATCGAGTCGCATCGGGCAGGTTTTCTTTTGCCTCTCTCACATACTGCCTTCGAACTTCAATACAAGCACACGTACGATCGATTTCAAGATGAGTTTCCGCAGCGCATGTTTAGTATTCTTTCTATTGATGCTGGCGTCAGTGGTTGTTGACAGTGCAGTGCTGTTGGGAGGTAGAAGATGTCCTTCTGGGATGATTTGGTTCGTGAACAAGTGCTTTCGGTGTGACGCGTGAGTGTTTACTTATTATTATGCGTATCTAAGTATGAGTTCTAGTAAATAGCACGTACCGATTTACAAGTGGGTGTGTTTTTGAAGGTTTTTGACTGATGTAAACAAATGTTGAACTTATGTTCTCGCTTCTGAGTGTTCCTAAGATTGTATGTCAATTGTCAAGTAGTTGCCTTCTTCTTAGCTAATTAACTTAGCTTTTTACACAAAGATCTAAGTTTTCAGCTACGTTTATCAATATAGATGAATATGAAAATAGTTTAAGTAATATTTTTATCACAGATTGTTAGAAATTTCACCAGAATTATACCGATGTAGGTATGTCCAACAATAATTTTCCTTCTGTTGATTTAATTTCAATGGTAGTTTGTAAGCAAGAAGGTTTGTATAAATTGAGACGGTTGTACTTTTAACACTGTTGGCCATGTCAACAGGGAAGCTGGCAAGGTCAAACTTTCGGTCAAGATACTAGTTGGCAGCTGTTTGCCAACTACTTCCTTCATTCGGTCAATACGGTTCGGGGCTGGTTAAACGTATCTTAGCTTTTTGAACGCGCGATGTTAAGAATAGCGTACACCTCCGCTAGGATTAATATCATACTATGCTATACTGACTTGGTTTCATCTGGCCTGGTGCTATACTATGCTATATGTGTGACATACTGATGTCTGTGCACAATCGGTCAAGAGCATTTTATATCTACACGGACGGATGATGATGAGTCGATAGTGAAGATGTTGAAAGTATGTCTCGGTTCTAGTCGAACTACTTGTCATTGAGCTGCATTGACAGTTTGACACTTGATTTTAGAGAAAGTAGCCTAACTTCTCAAAGTTCTAAGGATTTCTCTATGTAATAATTTTTTTTAACCCGATTCCGCATGAAGTAGGGTAATGATTTATTTTACCAGACTGAGCAAGAAAGAGGGTTAGGTATGTTTTACATGTTTGTATGAGTGTATGTATGTATGTGGGTATGTAAATAAATGTAAGGTTTCAAAGTCAAAGTCAAAGTCAAAATGTTTTTATTCAATTTAGGTATCAAAGATACACTTATGAACGTCAAAGTTATTTAAATAGTACGCCCTACAACCTAAACAGCTTGAGGGGTTTTGGACATGTGAGGTGTCCTTTGAATCGTCTTGATAGTAGAAGTGACATAGGGTACAATATTTGCAGCCGAGTTTTTTTGCTTTAAAAAAAAAAAAATACTGGTTTAGTCACGATATTATGGGTTGACTTCTTTCTGTCTGAGTCATTACCATTATAATACCGAACACTATGTTATTCAATCATCATCATCACAGTCTCAAGTTTCCACTGCAGAGACACCAACCTACCCTCAAACGAGGGTAAAAGAGCCGTTATTCGCCACGCTGGCTCAGTGCGGGTGGATGGCACACATGTCCAAGAATTATTAATTCTAGGACATGTCGGTTTCCTCACGATGTTTTCCTTCACCGTAAGAAAACGTGTTATACCTATTATATATTACCTATTACCTTCAACATTTTTATAACCAAGTTGGTACGTGTAGGTACACTGTACTGTACAACACATAACATATACCGACTTTGTGTTTGTTACAATAGCGTACTTACTCATAATTTGCGCAGCTTTTTTATAAGAATATTTTATTTGCTTAGTTTATCGATAAATTCACATAACTACTACATTTATACATTTCTAGATTTCCTAACATTACGTTACATTGCGGAGTTTTTATTTTAAATAATAAATCCTGGAATAGCATCCTTAAACGACTTGCCTAACTACCTAGGCAGAAGATTTTTTTTCTTCCACAAAGTCTCTATATAATCCGTAAGAGAAAAAGTTATGTACCCACCTAGCCAAATCGTTTATGGATGGTATTCTAGGATTTATGCAGGGTTATAAGCACTTCACCAAAAACTTCTTAAGGGTTCATTGTACTTATTAATATGAACAACTTTTACTATGAAGCCAATCCTGTAATCGCGAAAAAAAAAAAACAGCTGTTCCATACAAAAAGTTCAATCATCTGAGACAAAATGTATGGAACAGCTGATTTTTTTCGCGATTTCAGAGTTCGCCCCATAGTAAAAGTTGTTCATATTGACGAGTACAATGAACCCTTAAGAGGTTTAAGGTGAGGTACACCTATAACCTTGTATAATAAAAAAAAACTCCGTTATGTAACGTAATGTTAGGAAATCTAGAAATGTTGTAGTTTGTACAGGTATTACTCAGCCGGTAACTCAGACTATAGTTTCAACCACATTCGGCATTCCCTTATCATATTGAAACAAAATGTGTTCATAGAGTCCAGAACCACGTCAGTTTGCATAATAAAACCATGATAAATAAAACAAGGTTAGCATTCCGGGAGCAAACACATAATGACGTCACTCGTCATCGTCATCCGTCTCTTTCGAACTATTTGTAAATGACTTATTTCGGTCTTGCTTAAGCATCGATTGACGTCACTACGTGTTGCCCACGTGACCGGAATGCTGTACCTGGCGGAATATATTATTATACCATGAATAAAAGTGATGAATGAAAACGAGTGACGTACTAGCTGGCGACGTTTGTCGCAATATCCCGAATTATCGCCGACAGCCGCTAATGTAACCGTATATAGCATTACAAATTACGTAGAAACTTCTAAGACAATCAATGATTTAAAAAAGTATGATTCTCTAGTCAAATAATTATCGATAATGCCTGCTATCTATTACTTCCTGCTTACTCATAATTTTCACAGAAAATTTGATATGATATAATGACATGGTCAGTCCGTACCACTACCAGTGCTGTTGACAAATCTTATTAGCAATCAATTTTAGTCATGATGGAAAAATGTTCACATTCAAATCGATTCTATTTTAGCGCCGTTTAAAATTAAAAGCAGCTCTAAAATTGTTGTCATCCTTTTCTCATTTACTAAAATGGAAAGAGACGCAGATAATTTCCCTAGTACGGTAATTCAGCAATAAAACTTAAAATAAATACATACTCGTATTAACATTCTAAAATCAAAAGTAATTCTGTCTGTCTGTCTGTAGGCTTTTCACGGCTAAAGGGATGAATGGATCTTGATAAAATTTGAAAATAGTTAAAGTATTTCACGAGGAATATTTTTGTGTAATAATTTCTGAATAAACGCTAACGAAGTCGCGGATAACAGTTAGCCATTATTAAAAAGTAAAATAATTCATGCATACAATGAATGCGATAAACAATACATAAGCTTGTAGATAAGAACCAAGACTATTCATCATTTCTTCTACAGTTATATTACTACACACAGGAAGTAAAGAGCAGCAGTCTCCGTGTAATATCAAGCATATAAGAACATAACATAAGAACAGCGAGGTCTCTGTTCGCCCCGAACAGAGTCCTCGCTTACTTCCACAACCCCTTGTCCGATTTAGCTCTCATGCAACATATTCTACAAAATTCTCTCTTCATCTTTACAAAACTTGAAGACTAGAGTGAATAAGTACCTTATAGGTTGTCGTGCTCCATCTTAGACCACAACGTCGCTTAACATCAGGCGAGTTGGTGATCAAACGCCGACCTAATTTACATTAAAAAAAAAAAAAAATAGTCACGCCTCTCCCCCGAAATGGGTGGCAGACGTGTATAGCACGCGCACTTCGCCGGAGGATATTCAGTCCCAAATGTGACAGGGAGAGAGTTTGTCGCCATACACCGGGCTCCAGTCATGTAGCAGATGACATACAATAAGCATATATAATATGTTAACACGATCAGCAAATTTGTGCGTGCCGTCGGCTGGGATCGAACCCGCTCCCTCAGGCTTGAGAGGCGGGACTTCTTTCTAGGCTCATTTTAATATACGAACTTAAAAATTCTATTTAGGTAAACTAATTACCTACATGCAAAATTTAATATATATCGGGCCTTCGATACTTAAGTTTTCGTCAACTAATGCATGCTGAGTCGTCCCATATACTGTCACTCCTCCCATAGACTCGAGACCTCGTTTCGTTCGGCCAATAAGCTGTCTGCTTCTATCAATTCTTTGATTTTAACAAACACAAGTTTAGAATATAAAATTACAGACGCACGTACAGTAGGTAATAACTAACTTTGCATTTGAGAGCTACATTACAAAGACAAGTTTTATCAACATGTTATGAATAATTTCCGAAAAACTTAACAAGAGTGTTTGTATGAAATTTTTCAAAGTTTAAGCGACTCTCATCAATGAGTTTTGTAAATTTCAGGCTCTATTTTAAACTGACAATTCAAATTAAATTGAGATTTAAAAAAGAACTTACTGAAGTAAGTAACTGGTAACGTATTTCAGAAACGCAGTGCCATTTCAGAGAAACTTCTTTCATGGCATAGCTCGTTGTGTATCACCCCCTCGACATAGTACCTACGATATTAAGTACCTGTTGTACGAAGTAGGCGATCTATTTTTCATATTGGCCCTTTTTAACCGACTTCCAAAAAGGAGGAGGTTCCCAATGCGACTGCGTGTTTTTTGTAAGCATGTTAAGTAATTTTTTTATAATGAATAGGTCTATATTTGACCACAGACTCGCCTGATGTGAAGCGACTTTGTGGCCTAAGATGAAGCACGAAGACCTAGTAGGTACTTATTCACTCTGGCTTTGAAGTTACCTAGGTTGTAGTTAGTCGGAAAAACAGATGGTGGCAAACGATTCCAGTCCCTAGCCGTTCGTATTAAGAAGGTGGAGGCGAACCGCTTAGTACGAGTAGGTGGTATATAGGGCATGTAATATCGGAAGGTTTTCAATTCCGATATTGATTTCCGATATTAGATCTCAATATCGGAATTCCGATATTAATATCGGAATTGCAAATTTATCATTTTAATGGTAGATTTAGTACAAAAAAAAAACTTTTTAAAATCATATTGTTTTATTTTAGTGCAAGACAGCCTTATTAGATCAACTGTGCGAGTTTTTGGGGGTTCTACTTCGCAGCCATCACACTCTATTGAGTCTTCATCAATGTCGCTTTCTGAGCCTGAACAGCTAGTGGATTCCATTTTGTGCTGGCTTGCCAGCACAGTTTCGAGTTGGGCTTTGACGATAATCTTTGTTTTGTATTAAGTATATGTGACGGCGAGCTGAACGCCGTGTGCGACAGACACACAGACAGACAGAGCTGATAGTGACCAGGAATGTATGAACCCATTTTTTTCGTAACACTAGCGCCATCAGTAGTACGACTAATAATATCTTCCTCAAGGAGGATATTGATATTAGCAAGTTGCTCGCGCAATATTCCCAGAGCTGCAGCAGCTGTCATGGATCCTGGTAGTTTGACGAGCCCAAGAACCTGCTTGAATCTCTTGAATTTGAAACCTCCAACAGCTCTGCAATGAAGGTTTATGTATCTCCTGTTTCTAAGAGAGATCCATTCGTTGAGGATCAACGTAAACCGTTCTACATTTTCTTTCATAACTGTTATGGTTCAAACGGTTTTACATTTGGCTGGTTCAACATGATCGAAAACAAATTTTGCAAAAATATTTAGCATTTTAGGTAAATCGTGTCCACTTTCTTGAATACTTGACGGAGATCTTGAGATTCAGAAATGAACCTAAAACTACCTTCCGATATTGAATCACTTAATATCGGAATTGTAATATCGGAACTCGCGTTCCGAGATTCCGATATTACGATATTCCGAGATTCCGATATTCATGCCCTAGACTGGTATATCGACTAAGTAGGGATGATACTTATGTTTTCCGACTTGTTCTGCTGTAAAAGGGCGAAGAGGGGATTAGGTCGTGCAATTCAAGCGCAATGTTAAGCAATTCCTCCGCTAGTTGTGAATCGATTTTAACGATTCTTTTTTTGTTTGGTAGATCATACTTTATAAGTGGTCCCATATAAATTTTATTAAAATCGATTAAGCAGTTTTTAAAATATCAACAAAGTCTAAATATAGTTTACATGGATGACGGGACGTTGGTTTTGTAAGCTTTGCTTTTTATATTATTAATAATACTAGATGCGCCCCGCGGTTTCACCCGGGTAAAAAGTATCCTATGTGCTATTCTAGATGATAATCTATCTCTGTGCCAAATTTCATCCATATCTGTTGAGCCGTTCTGGCGTGAAAGAGTAACAAACATCCATCCATCCATCCATTCTTACACACTTTCGCGTTTATAATATTAGTAGGATTATTGTCATCATTTTTATTTTTCTACCCACTGTTGAGTAGATCTGTTAAGCGCATGCACTGTTTTTTTTCCGGTCTTATCTTATGGCAAAGGCTCATCCGCTACCTTCGTACCGCCTTCAATGTCAAGTTGAAGGTCTGCCCGGCATTTGCTTTCAATCCCATACCTTTCTGTGACAAAAGCAGTACCTATATAAGTTGACTAGCTCTTTTTCCCGCGGCTTCGCTCGCGTTTCATACCCTATGAAACTCAGGAATAATGTAGCTTTCTAATGTTGAAAGAATCTTTGAAATCGGACCAGTAGTTTTTGAGTTTACAAACATGCTGTTGGCCACTGAGGCCTTCACAGTGTACCGGGCATTAGGCAAGCGCAGATGGCGCAGGCACGCACCAATTTGTTCATTGTGTGAACATAATATGCGCGTATTCAATGTCATCAAAGTCAAAATCAAAATAATTTTATTCAATTTGGGCATCAATGATACACTTATGAACGTCAAAGTTTTTTTTAAATATACTCGACCGCCTTGTTCGGATAAAGAGCCTCTACTGAGAAACTAAAGGGGCAAGAATAAATAAATTACAGTCTCACAAATTTTTACTTCCAACTAGGTAATATTTATACATACTAGTGGCTACTTCGCGGAAGTGGAAGGCTCTAGACATCTTTGTCTTCTAAATAGTTCTTAACCTTATAATACCCTCTTATAATTAATGTAGGCATCAGAATTCATCTGCTACATAACTGGAGCCCAGTGTATGTCGAGAGGCTCGCCCCCTGTCACACTTGAGATTGAATATCGTATGGCGAAGGGTAGGTGTTGTAATACACCTCTGCCAGCCCCTCGGGGAAAGGCCTGATAATATGTTTATATTTACTTAAATTATATTAGTGGAGTGCGGAGATGTTGGAACAGCAAAATGGAAGGAACCAAGAGTTCGTTGTAACCTCCAAAGCGTCAAGGTCGCGTTGACAAGCGACTTGCAAATATAAATCAATCATCAGATAGCGCAGCCATAGTGCAAATATTAGCTTGTGTGTGTCACAGAGAATGTATCAAACTCGTTATTTAGTGCTATTGCAGAATAATCATAATACCTAGATATTTCTAGGTACTTATTATGATTTTATGGCACGGAAATTACTCACGTACGATTAAGTCGGTTATGTGTAGTTATTGTACGCAATGTACGAAATTGTCAGGAAATGTGTAGGTTTACGGTTTTTTATACATGGAAAACTTTATTAAAGTACCTATTTTATGACCGTTCTATTTGTAAAATACCAGTTTGGCCTACCATTCGATTCTGAGGCGTTCTAGATACGTCTTAGGAAATATATGAAATGTAAGCTATTAAAACAGGCTAGAATTGTAAACCGATACCAACGTCGTGAAAAAAAATTGGTTCCATACAACGTGTTGTTTTTCATTACAGCGGAATTTGTAAAGGTAGTTGTAGTCCACTAGCACGAATAATCTATGGAGCAACCTTAAAATCGAAAAATAGCAGCTGTTCCATACACTTTGTCCAGGATCAACGAATTTTTTGTGTGGAACAGCTGTTTTTTTTCACGATTTCAAGGTTGCCCCATAGTTTATTCTTACCAGTGTGTACTTAGTGGAGTATACCTACCTCTACAAATTTCGCAGGAATTCAAAGCAACACGCTGTATATACGTAGGTATAGGCATTGTATTTAAAACCACTTGTTTAATACATCCTCGGGAACAGTCAACAGCGAAGTTAACAAAGGGAGTTGAGTTCTGTGAGACTGTGACGGTAGCAGTTAACAAACAGTGAGAGTAAAAGATTATTTAGTGCTGACAAACTTGTTTTTACGCTAGTTCATTAACATCATAAAACAGCAATAAAAATAAGCAGGTGCAGTCCGTGTGCATTTCGGTCTGTTTTTCGAGGACAAGTAAGAAATTCTATGAAAGACGTCACACTGAAAGCAGTCCGTTACAGCTGCGTGACGCACGGACTGCTCGTTGACAACAATGAACTGACAGCATACACAATTGCACACTGAACGGACTGAAATTGAATTTGGTGTGTATGAGGTCAACATCCTAATTGAGCTTTGATATACTTTTAACATTAACTTTTGGTATCTTTTAGGCCAGTGCGCAGTAACTGGCGAGCGCCTATACTTATCGCTTGCACACAAAAATGCTGACACAAACTCATTCATACTATGTCCCTACAAGATAAAACCCACAGTAGCCGGCTTGTACCGAAAAAAATGCTTCCCGGATTGCAACTGCTGTCCCGCGGTTAGTGAAGCGTTTGCTTTTTTTGTATACTGAAGAAAAAATAACACTTTTCTTTATTAATATCCCAACAAGTGTTTAGTTTCCCAATTCACTTGTTACGATTTCATTGAACATAAAAACTAAAGAAGAAAGTTGTAGGTGAATATTCACCTACAACTTTCTTCTTTAGTTAATTCACCTACAACTTTCTTCTTTAGTTTTATATTGATTAGAGCTTGCATGACTCATATTGTGTTAGTTCACGTATGATTCATTGCAACGTCGCCGGCGATCGGTGTCTGCGGTTTGGTCAACATAAAATTACTAATTGATTTCATTATGACTTTTATAGAGGGTTATTATTTTTTAGGGTTTTCCCAGCAGTTCTTGGAAAGTAGGGTCGGTCTCTTACGCCCTCTTGACTTAAGACTAGTTTGGTATGAACCGTACCACATAATTATCTCCACAACTTCGTGTTTATTCCGTTCATACTCAAACATAAAAATTGTATTTAAATGAACTACTTCGTCGCGAAATTTCATCAAGATTTGAGCAACGGTGATAAAGTTATCGTCTGACAAACAACTGCTGAGTTCTCCCATACGGTCATTAAGCTCTGCAGCAGAAGAAGCAAACATTTTTCTCATTTACAATTTTATTACATTACAAAGTTTATAAATGAAAATAATTTACAGTCACAAATCAAAGATAATATACAGCATGCTACAAAAACCCTGTTGTGTAATTGAAGGGCATGTACACATACTTATAAGTATTCATGCAAAAGTACAAAAAAAATGCACGTTAAAAATAGCAAGAGTTATTACCGGTTTAAGAACGCAAGAAAAAAGGATTTTTTTCAGAAATATTAACAAATCTGGATCCTATATATGTTTTATTCCAAGAAAGTAGCGGCACGACGTGAATACTTTAGAAATAAAACCGACGCGATCAATGTCTGCGTTCGCGCTTTTAGGAGGGCGGAGCGCGATGTGTGTTAATATATTATTACTAGCTGTCACCCCGCGACTTCGTTCGCGTTTATTATTTATATATACATATTAAAATTGCGACTATAATTTGAGATTTAAACTATCCTATCTCTCAAGTTGGATCGAACTGCACATGGTGTGCGAATTTTATTATAATCGGTTAAGTGGTTTAGGAGTTCATTGAGGACAAACATTGTGACACGAGATTTATATATATTAAGATTATATTGTATTAATGTTTAATTTAAACTAGCATAATTGCATCCTCCAGTCGATACTGGATGCGCACCTCGCGGAAACAACAGGGTTTTTGTAACTACCTGTATACACACACACACAACAGTTAGTATTACTATTAGTATTATTGTGTATTACAAACTAATAGATACAGAGGGGGCAACTTGTTGTCATGATCGTCACGTTTTGTTTTCACGCTGCACGTCATAAACCTTATTGCGCAGTGATACGATTCGCGGTCGAACAGCGTCGACAACAAAACGTAACTATCATGGCTAAAAGATGTCATGGTAGGCCCTCAGGTCAAAGACTTTTAAGTTTTAAACAACTTTTAAATCTTCTAGATTTTTTAGACAACTTTTAAATCTTCTGTAGTGCAAAGTTTTGCTGTCAACGCATTTGAATATCGGAAGCCTTCGGATGATCTCTATATCTCTGACAATGGGGTAGCCCACTCAGCCTACACAATCTTACTTTCTACTAGACTCTAGTAAAAAATAAATAGGCTGAGTGGGCTTGCTTCAAAAACATAAACTAACAATCATACCAACATAATAATCACATACCAATAATCATAAACCGTCTAGTTACTAGACGGTTTATGATTTTTGAAGCAAGAGATCTTGTATCAACGACACTTAAAATACACGAGCCATGGAATCAGATTTGCACAGCTGTTTTAATTTTAATACAAACATAGTATTCAAACTCAAAGATAACGTCACCGTATTATCAACAGTTCTGAGAATGCACGAGCCAACCATTTACTTTGCACTTGAATTTGAAATAATAATGGGTTTACAGTTATGACATGTTTTAGCTGTCACAGTCTCATATTCGCACGTATTTCTAACGTAAACTTCTTAAAAAAAGGGAATAAAACAAATCTTTCCATGAACTTTTCATGAACATTTTCATGGTTTCTGAAATAAGGTTTTTATTATTATAAAACAAATATCAAGGAAAAAATAGACTAAGGCCTAACTGACCAAACTGTGATCAGCTGACTGATTGTCTTCAGTTTGCCACCCTATTTGTTTGTCAACACTCCAACTCCACTCCACTCAATCCAGTTTGCCACAATTATATAACTGTTTTATTAAATGGAGCGTTTGCTTGCTCAACATTGATTTTGACCAATACGCGACTCAACAGTCAGCCTGCAGACTGTTGAGTCGCTCAAATTTGCTTAATCAGAGGGCCTACCATGACATATTATTGCCGTGATGGTTACGTTTGGTTTTCGACCGTGCGCGACCATGGATGGCGCCACGATTAGTGTTCGCGCAGCGTCGACAACAAAACGTAGCCATCATGACAATAATATGTCATGGAAGACTCTCAGGACGAAGCCTACAAAAGTTAGGAAGCGAACGACTTAGGAAATAAACCAAGTTAGGAAGTGGATCAAGTCGAGCCCAATGAACACGTGGTCCACACGCTTAGCGGAGGAAATTTATTTACTTTTTTATACTTACTTATAGCAAAATTTTCTTTCTTTTCAGGTACGAGGAGTTGACAAATAATAGCTGCTGAATACATCTTAAGGAACAACAGATTATCTTCGTGGTTGAAAAGGAATAAAACATGGAGTCAGCTGACTTGGACTTCGGATCGAGCCAGGAACATCGTCGTGTACGATGAACTAGTTTCTTAACGCTATTAATAATTACACATTTAAGAAAAAGTAGAAAATGTGGTCAAATGTGTGCTCCTTAATGTCGTTGAAGATTTCCGGGATATTTACTTACGATATAAAAAACCACGAGTATGAACACTCATATAACTTACACACGACATGATTCGATGCGATAATGATGTCTAATATCAGAATACAAAATACAGAATACAGAATACTTTATTGTGACAATGTACATAGACAGACAGAAGAAGAAGACAGAGACATAGACAGTATCAGATCAGATGTCCATACGAGGCAATTACGTGTCTGTCTTTCGTGTCCGTCAGCCACTCAGACCATAGACATAATTTTAGCAGCTGACATTCTACGACATGATTATATAATATTATGTCTGATCTAATATTTTGCGAGTTCTGCGAAAGGGTACAAACATTATTTTATAAAACATTATCATAAAAGTGAAAAAGGTAAATCTAATTCAAATAGTTTGTCTCTTTACTCCTGTTATTAAATATGTCTGGCCTGCAGCCATCTCTGTCGCTCTGAAGTAGATCAGTACTTGCCATCTGCAGATGGGACTCCTGGGGTCTATCATGACGTCTTATTGAAATTATGGTTCCGTTTTGTTTTTCATGCTGCGCGACCGCGAATCGTGAGGCCGCCTAAAGGTAAATAGTCGCGCATCGTCGAAAACAAAACGTAACCATCATGGCAACTCAGATCTACCTAGAGAATAAGATGGCGCACAGCGTATGATCTAAGTGAAGCCAAAAACCATCCAAAAACTACGCTACTGTCGTATAGGTACACAACACTCACACATTGACGCAGAAAAACTACGCTACTCGCTTGGTCATCTTACCTCGACCTTTATGGACATTGGTTTATGGTATAATTTCGTGTACTTAAATATACATACATAGTGCATTATTATATATTGCAAGTGTAGCCAGTACTACATTTTGAGGTTCTTTTTAAAAACTGTGCAGTTTTTCACAAGTCAATTTTGAAAAAGCCGTAACATTAAACTCTTACAAATATGTGCAGTTTTAAAATATTAAATCTCCTAAGGTTGTGTATTGGAACGGAAATGGCTAACTTAGAGTTTGGGAATTAATATTAGTTTTCGTGCAATTGTAAAACAACAGCGTGGCAACATTACCACGCACACACATTGAAAAAGAAGTGGCTTCAGCGAGATATATCGCAGTGTTCCATCTTTTCCTCTAGATTGATCCGAGCATGGCAATAACATGTCTTGGTAGGCCCCCTGACTGGATAAGTTCGGGCATCAGATCGTGTCGTGTGTACGGGGTATAAGTTATGATCGATGGATATAGACTGATTTTTAGTATGATATTAATTTAGTAAAGTAGACAAAAGTCACTAATTATGTATGTCGTAGTGATAAGGTTTACTTATTTTTTGTGTAGTATTTATGCTTTTGTTTGGTTTGAAATATCTGATAAAATTCGTGTTTTTACGATTTTTCAAAACTGTATACTCTAAGTAAGTAAGTACTACTCATACCCATTATTTTATTTAGTCTTAAGTTTAAATAAGTCTACTATTTGTGCCGAATAAATAATAAGAAAAAAAAAATGTAAAAGTAGGTATAATTGTGTTAGTTAGTACTAACTACTACTACTAATCTTACTACTTACTAGTACTAATCTTTCGAAAAAAAACCATACCTACATAGTATACCTACCTACATATTATGTAGGTATATTTTTTTCAGGAAGATTTTTGGCAAAAAAAAAACAGCTGTAAAGTACATATAGGTATGAGAAGTATTGCGATTGTTGTTGGTTACTGAATGTAGTTTTTTTGTTTATTTATTTACTCTTAGTTGCGCCCGCGGGTTCACCCGCAGTTAAGCGGTTTAAAATATCCTATGTGTTATTCCATACTATAATCTATCTTTGTGCCAAATTTCATCCAGATCGTTCAGCCTTTCTGACGCGATCGAGTAACAAACATCCGTCCATCCATACTTTCGCATTTATGCTATAAGTACGAATGTACCCCCAACAGAGCCTTTATATACTACCCACATATTTACATTCAGAAGCATAACTTGTGTAGTAATAGACTAATAGTGTAAGCATTTTTTGTGAGATCTTTTATCACTATCATCATAAGGCCGTAGTCGCCCGCCGCTGAGCAATAGGCCTCTCTTGTACGCCACCCATTTCGTTCCTGGAGGACTAAATTCTTACAAATTGAGATATTTTTTTGTCATTGTCTCTCATGTTTCAAAAGTCATAGGACTGAGAGTGACCAAGAAACATCTCACGCCTCAAGAATACTAAGTTTTTTTGCATGTTCTTCTGAGTAGTGGCTCTTTTTCCGAACAAGGCGGTCGAATCTATTATAAAACTTTGACGTTCATAAGTGTATCTTTGATACCCATTTCAATAAAAACATTTTGACTATGACATCGACTTTGAATATGAGATGAGATATTGTCGCTTTCATTCCTATGAGTTTTCAAACGAGAGAGACAAAGATAAAGAAGATGAAGAATATCTTGAAGTAAATGAATAGCCTTCCAGGTTTGACCGTGATATTTGCAACTTCTTCAACCTAACACGCTGCATCATTTGGAAACGTTTCCGTTCGTATTCGAATCTCAGTCCGTATTCAAAAGCTTTTAAACGTGATTCAATCTTCAGATTAGATCTATACAAATAAATATTTGTCTATTGTCTATTCTCGATTCCCTATGCCATTTGCGAATTAGGTAATTATTAAAATTTATAAAAGTAGAATTAGATTAGAATTATTTAAATTTAAAATTTGTGAAATCCGATCGGAATCGGATTGTGCTGGAAGGTTGACCAACGCTTAACCGCGTTCCACCGCGTATCGACAAACGATTTGCAAGATATTTACTTACTGGTTATTTTTATCAATACATAATTATAATCATCGTACCACATTCCCTAAATATGTGAGTCTTGTAGCACGAGTTGAGATTGTGCACTTCGTTAATCTATATTATAGGTGAAGCAAACTTAATGAAAACGCGAAATACCTGCTATAAAAGCAAGGCAAAAAAAAAGCCTTGCATAAAGTCAATTATAGTAGTTATAACTACAAGCTTGAGCGAATTAACACTACATTTTCCTGTTCTAATCATTTTATCTATTATCATCATTATAACTTTAAAACAAACATATAATAATAATAATCTTTAACTTTAAATATAATCTTTAATGTCCCACTGCAGGGACACCGACCTACCTTACGTCGAGGGTGGTTGAGGCATTATCCACCACGCTGGCTCATTGCGGGTTGGTGGATCCCATATGTCATTCGAGTTATTGATTCTTGGACATGTCGGATTCCTCACGATGTTTTTCTTCATCGTAAGAGTACGTTTCAAGTTTAAATGCATATATTTTTTCAAGTATTGAATCACAAATCAGATTGCCAAAGAAATCTTTACCATTTATTACCATCGAAAAAAATAACAGCCTACTGTTAGGGTCTAAATGAACAAAATGTACGGCACAATGTACCTGTTATGCAAACTAGTATGAAAAGTTAGCCTGTTACTTTTCGTTCATAAACAGTATGGAACTACGTATATGCGGAATCATCAATAACTGTAGTAAAAAGGCGTTAATTGCTAGTAAAATAGCTGAATGCGACTGTTATCCTCCGTACCATAAAGCACGAAATTAAATAAGGTATAAAACCAAAAAAAAAAAAAATTGTACGCTTTAATATGACACTGAAAGAGAAGCCTGAAGAAGAACCTGCAGAGGAAGACAGATCTGGACAGAAATCCAGACAGAATTTGGACATACGAAAGCACTTTTGTGGAAGCTGAAGTATAGATACAGTTCGCTCGCTTAAGCTCGCTCGGTCGAAAAATGACATTTACACATCAACGAATATTTTGATGGGCAAAGCCAAACGAAACTAGCCAACTTTACGTATTTCGATTTAAAAAACTTTGATACCAGCTTACTGGAATAAAAAAAAAAAACATGACATTTATTATGTGGAACAGATAAATATCTTTTAATATTAGGTCCTTACGTATGAAATTGGCGTTTTGTACGGGAGGAATAAAAAGTCGATTTTTTTTTGTAAAATATATTTAATTAATCAAAGTATGCACTGTTGTTATCTATGCACTTTTGCCATCTTATGGGTAGTTCATTGATCCCTTTAATATAAAAACCATGGGGGCGAGAATCAATAAACTCTTTGAAGGCGGTTTGGACTGCTGCATCGGAGTGGATTTTTTTTCCTTGTAAGAAGTTGTCCAAATTCCGGAAGAAATGGTAATCTGTTGGAGCAAGGTCCGGGGTGTACGGTGAATGTTGCAGACATTCCAATTGTAGCTCAGCTAACTTAGTGGTTGTTTGTTGTTCAGTGTGTGGTCTTGCGTTGTCGTGAAGCAGCAGTGGCCTAGAGCGATTGACCAATCTCGGTTGTTTAACAGCTAGTTCTTCCTTCATGGTTTGCAGTTGCTGACAATAGATATCTGCCGTAATCGTTTGGCCAGATTTAAGAAAGCTGTAGTGAACGACACCGGCGCTAGTCCACCAAACACTTAGAAGTAACTTTTTCTGAGTCAATTTTCGTTTAGGGCAGGATTTGGCTGGGTCTCCAGGGTTCAGCCATTGCGATGAGCGCTTTCGATTATCGTACAATATCCACTTTTCATCACAAGTAAAGATTCGATTTAAAATCCCTTCATTATTGTGTCGGTTGAGCAAAGTAACACAGCAGGCGACCCGTGTTTGCAAGTTCGATTCACTCAATTCATGGGGTACCCATAGTTCGAGTTTTTTTACTTTCCCGATTTGCTTCAAGTGGATTAATACAGTTTTGTCACTTACCCCGAAGCCTGCTGCTATCTCTGAAGTGCTTTGTGATGGATCCGCTTCCACAATAGCCTTTAATTCTTCGTTTTTCACTTTGATCCCTGGCCGTCCACGGGGTTGGTTCTTAAGGTCGAAATTTCCAAAACGAAAACGTTGAAACCAAAAACGTACCGTGCTGTCTTTAGCGACACCAGCGCCGTACACATAATTAATTCTTCAAGCTGTTTCTGCAGCACTGGTGCCACGGTAGAACTCGTACTCGTAAATATACCGATATTTCATGTTTTCCATTGCGCGGTAATAAGCGACGCCAGAGAAAAAATAATGAGGAAAATAACAAATGAATGACTGTATTCCAAAGAAAAAAAAACCAGCTAAATGAATTTATTAATTTGAATTTCGAATTCTTAACCAAAGAGGAGATATTTCAGATCAAATTGATCAGTACGACAAAACGCTGATTTCATACGTAAGGACCTAATAATATAGTAATGTGTTTGGTAGTTACTTACTTTTTCACGTCCCAAAACAACTTTGTAAATTTCAGTGACATTTGGAATAAACGGCCAATATCGATAACAATTACTTATGTATGTCAAAATATTATGCAATATAATTATTGTGTCACAAATATAAAATTCACAGTGACGTATACCCCACTGTGTGTTAATTTTATATTTGTGTTTAAACCAGAACAAAAATAAGCCCAGAAAATGTCAAGTCATTAGATAAAATTCAATAATCTCAATTGTCACGATGAAAAGCAACAATTTGCTGAAGAAAAGATAGGGTGTAGCCAAGTTTGAAAGACCGGTAGGGCTTGAGGAGGACTGGGCAAGTCTGATGGGTGTTAATTATACATAGTACCTTGTTCAGTCTCATCTAGTTAATCAAGCTTTTTGTACTGTACTTGTGCATGTACAATTGCACATTCAGTGTGACCAGATTAAATTTTACGAAAATACCGAGGCACCTCGAAAAAATACTGAAATATACCGACTTACATACGACAGATATACCAATAGAAATACTGATTTTCTTAACACGTTTTATTTATTCATACTCACAATAAATGTTAGAGTTATATTTTAACATCCTTTTCGAAGGATTAAAATTTACACAACCTCCTTCATCCTTAACACCTTGCTTTGTTTTTAAAATAGGTAGCTGACACATTTTTGTTTATAAACCTGTTTCTTTGGTCCGTTTTTATTAAATTTATCTGTAAAAATATGCGCTCACATGCAGCATTCGACACCGGTATACATAGAAGAGATTTACTAAAACTAGCTAAATTTTTGTATTTTAACATGCCATCACTGTTAGAAATTTTCCCAACTTCCACCCAAAATTGTTCACACGAGATGGGTGAGCCAGTGCTGTGGCCCTATTCGGAGATCTGAGATTTTCATCTCACTTTTTTGCGTCCTTGTTGCTCTCGTCTGAAACGTCATAGGTGTGAAAGTGACCAAGATAAAATCTCATCTCATCTCACGCGTAGGAATAGCCCCACTGGAAGATTGTAACAAATCACTTACTTCGCGATCAAACTTTAGGGTTCTATATTCTTCGTCAATTAACTGCATTTGTTCTGGCTGTACTTCGCATGGGAAAGTTTCTATCACATTTCGTAAACTGCGAAATTCTTTATGCACGGCAGTGTGTGGGTCAAGAAATTTCAGTTCTCGAAAAACTGGATTTTCAAAAGGCAAACGTGATTTCAATTGCGTGCTCAACTCAATTAAAAATGATTGGCACCCTCTGAAAAACTCAGCAATCTGTTCTTTCATGTTAACATTGTCTCTGTGTTTGATTAATTCTTGGCCTACTTGAATGCCTAAGTACATATCTTTCAATGGCAAATAATTTACATTAGACTTTGGGTCTAACGTAAATACATTGTCCGTACGTTTGATGTAATTAGCTTTCATGAAGCAACCCAAAATCGACAAGTACATACTAGATGCATCATCATACAGTCTATCAATGCACGGATAATCGCCTTGAAAAATTATGTTAAATTTGTTTACAATCGGCAAAATGTAGTCCAAAAAGTAAAAGTACAATTTGTTTGTATCAGTGGTAAAAGAATTAAATAAAAATTCTGATGACATATTGCGATCACTCAAGTATTGGTCTTGAAAAAACAATTGCAATGCCCTCCACTGCTCAATTATTCTACTAATACAGGCATGAAGTGAAAGCCACCTTATGTCGTAATGACGCAAAATTCTGTGATTTTCAGTGTCTGTGAAATTTTGGAACTCAGCAAATTCTCTTTGACGCTTGCTGCTTTGAGAAAAATATCCATATACTTCTTTTACTATTTGTTCTAAATTTCTAGGCAGTATTTTACAGGCGTGGCTAACACTTAATGCTGCAGAGTGACAAACACATTATAAGAAAAAGCACTTTGGGTTTACTTCTTTAATTTTTGCAACAATGCCAGAATGTTGACCAAACATCACATTCGTAGTATCAGCAGCGGATCCTATTACGTCTTTTATTTCTAAACCTAATTCGGATAATTTTGATGACAACGAATTAAATAAATGACCTGCGGTTTCACCACTTAAATCAACTAAATCAAGGAATTTGGTTTGTACAGTACATTTAGTTTCAGAGAAGTATTTAACTACTATTGCCAATACTTTGACTGTTGCAACATCTGTACTCTCATCGATTATAATTGAATATACTGGTTTACCTGAAGGAGACGCAGTACCAAGTATGTCTTCAATCATATCTTTTTCGAAATTGGGTCCTAAAACATTATAAGTTATAGCGGCTGCTTTGGTTCTCTTGCAGGAAAATTCTTTCGCAATATCGGAATCGGTAAAACACTTCACTAGAACATCACTAAGATGGTCCATAGCTCTAAATGAGATGTTGTGTTCCGACAGAAAACTGCATAAACGCAGCTCAGCTTTCTTGACTTCGTCTTTCAGTGGGGCTTTTTTGAAAAATGTGTCAACCTGAAAATTTAAAAAATACTTGGTTGCTTAGTTTTTTTTATAACAGCGCCGCATTTCATAGCTGTTACCTAACTGATTTTGAGAAACAAAACTAGGATGATTAACTTTAATTTAAAATATATCCAAACTCCTTGAACTAGGTAAGTAAAGCGAGTTACCTTTGACTGTCCTTTATATTTTATCAAGTTCGATTTATGCTTTTCAGTATGTGCATGCTGTTTTATAGACGCTAATCTACTTTGCAGTTTCGCATTGCATGCTTTGCAAAATGCGGTGAATTCGTCATCTTTATAACGTGAAAGCCACGAAGAAAATTCCGGAATTTGTTCCCACTTAGCTAAATAACTTTGCTGAAAACTAGACATGCTGTCCGGATGAATGCAACTAAGTAAATAAAAATAACAATAATCGCGTTCTATTTATATGATGACAAAAACATCACCTATTTTGGGGAAATTCCCGAATTATCGAAAGAAAGTCCTCAAAGATTAAGTCGAATGCAGAAGAGACAATCATTTCACTTAACCGTATTAGACGATTTGATACTAGTAATAAAGTATCTTTTAACTTTAACTACTACTTATTTATGCAACTGAAAACTTAAAAACTAGACGTTATTTTGAAAATTATAGATAAACTAGCGGCCCGTCCCAAATTCGTCCGGGTAGACTGATATTCATGAAACACAACGAATTTGAATGTATGCAATCTGGAAATTACGCTCTATCTAATAGTGCAAACCGCATTAAAATCGGTCCAGCAGTTGTAAAGTTTTGGCGAACATACATTCTGCAAGTCTGATTAATACTATGTATTGATTGATAATTGGATATGTAGTATGACAATACTACAACGCCGGCACTGGCCGTCTTTCTTGTCATATCTGTAGCTTACTCATCTTTGCTCATAGATAACATGTATAAGTATAAACTAAATCCGGGAAAGTCCCCAATGTTCGCGTTTCGGGGAATTCCGCAAACATTGTCGCAAAGACGATCACTCACTACGGTGTTGCCATAACTTCAACCAAAATATACCCAAAAATACTGACTGCCAGCAATATACCTGAAAATATACTGATGTTCGGAAAAATCGCTGAAATATACTGAAAAAGTATTAAAATACTGAATCTGGTCACACTGTGCACATTGTTGATGTGTGTGCGTGAGCTCGACATTTATTTGCCCTTAAAATTCTGAATACTTAACTGCTGTAAGCAAACGGCAGACAAAAGGCAGACAAAAAAATGGTATAATAACAGTTTTCTCTGTCCTGAGTCAGTACTGTCCAGTCTTTATCAAACGTTCCTAGTACATCGCGCCATCGTATCGGGGGCTCTGGGGCTTTTAAGATTATTTTTAAATATTGTAAAAGGCAAAAATCTTAAAGTTGCGTCTACGCACTAAATTCAGTAAAAACAATTCCATGTCAAACTTGGCTAACCTTTTTAAAATTTATCATTGTATGAGTAGGTAGGTATGTTCTAATCTTAATTAGTTATTTGTTTCCGAACGAAAGTATATAAAACTGAATGATACACGAGATTATGCTAGTGTTGTTTTGGACGAGATACTGTAAAGTTCTTTGATAATAAATATATTATATTTTTTGTTTACAATTTGTTTTTATTTGAGTAATTCGTCAATACAAAATTCAGTTTATTAATTTATTATTATTTTAATTATTAGCATCAGTTTTGCTAAAGGTAAAAAGTATTTTTTGAGACATTTTGTAGTCGATTTTTAGTCTATTTAAATAGAAGGTTTCCTTTATTTATTTTTAGAGTTTTACCTTTTAGAAAAGCAATTTAAATCTCATATAACATCCTATTTCAGAAAGATGTATCTGTACCTCGTGTGGCTAGCGGCAATCGCCGTAGCTACTTACTTGTACTTCCGTCGGCTTTATTCCACCTTCAGCCGAGCTGGCGTCAACTCCCAACCAACTGTACCATTCCTGGGTAACATGGCTAACGTCGTGCTTAAAAGAGAACACTTGTCGGAAAAGTTTAAGCAATTATTCGCGGAGAACCCGACAGACAGGTTGGTATGGACACGGGAATGTTCCTTAACAGTGTTTTTAACCGACTTCAAAAAAAGAGGAGGTTCTCTGATCTAATTTGACTGTATGTTTTTTGTATGTATGCTACGCGATCATTCCGCTACCTCATCATACCTACTTCAGAGGTAGTACCATAATATAAAAATAATCGAAATCGGTCAAGCGGTATAAAAAAACAACAACAAATTACGTCTACAAATTATTTACAAAATCCAATTCGTATGACGGGAAGTCGGTTTTTAAGCTTTCCTTTTAGATTATTTGTTGGTGTTGTTGAATTTACAGAACTTTTCACATGTCAAAACCATTGGAGCCAGTAGATTGAACACTTTCGAAAACTCTTACTGGTAAGACAATCCGAAAAGCAAAATGTACAAAAAACCAATGGCTTTTCGATGTTGCTCCACCATGATCCTATGAAACCATTATAGCGTTCAAATTACGAACGCTTAGAGAATATCACTAGCATCAAACATCTGCAGGTTTCGCACTTCATTATCCAACACTAGCAGAGCTGTCGCTCGCGACTTCGTACGCGTGGATAAGAAAATTTGAAACATCAGTTTCTTCATTTCGACACCACCATCATCAACTATTTTCCACCCATTTTGTGACTGCTTCAGACTATCTTCTGTATCTGTTCTGGCTAAGTGAGTTCATTGGCTCAGCTTTGATATATTATATTCGAGAACCGAGTCTGTTCTGAATTCAGCAGGTGGAATATTTGGTGTAAAACTAGATGAGATGTTATCGTGGCACTGTTATTTATTCTGTGATGTTTCAAACAGTACTTACCTGACTATTATCAAAGTAGTATTTTTTACAGATTTGTAGGTTTTTACGAGTTTATAAGGCCGACGTTATTGATACAAGACATTGAGCTTCTGAAGAATATAGTGGTGAAGGACTTTGAGCACTTCGTTGACCATCGCACACTAATAGACGGAACTGTTGACCCTCTGTTCGGAAGAATCTTATTTAATATGCAAGGTAAGTCCAATTAGTCTACAACAACGCTTCCGAAGATCTATATTTAGTGGTAGGTGACACTTTTGTCTCAGTAATTTTAAATAATTGGTAAAAAATAAAACTTTTTTTCTTTCTACATACATACAGTAAAATAATTCGATTCGTTTCAGGTCAAGAATGGAAGCATATGCGTGGAGCTTTAAGTCCTGCTTTCACCAGTTCTAAGATTAAGTTGATGGTGCCCTTAATGGTCGATGTCGGACATCAGATGATGGACTATTTAAAGAAAATGATGCAAACTTCAGGTGGTAAGTTGTATTTTAAAAGGGGTTTTTCTTTAGCAAGCCTATAGAAGAAGCCTAGAGAAGCATCAAGAATAATCTCACTCAATCTTGTTAGACAATCTTCAGTTTAAAGACGGGTTGGTGCTAAGTTTGCAGAAGATCCTCCATCTTCTCTCTTTCTACCCATTACCCACTCAGGTGGAGTCGGTATAAGTACGTACATTACCTAAACATTTTTTCACTCACTGGTATCATACTTATTTTAAAAGATTTGGCTAAGGTTTTACAGCCAGAGGAAATTCTCCACACTTTAGAATGTTTGCCGTACCTAACACCCAACAATGACAAGTACATAGCGCTGCTTAGCTAGTAAGTTCTGCCAGTACAAATAAGAATTAAAATAGAGAAACACTGCTTTTGTTTTCAAGGTCAAGCCGACATAAACGTCGTGGACCTCACCACCAGGTTTGCCAACGACGTGATCGCATCCTGCGCCTTTGGTACAAAAGTGGATTCTCACAACGACGTCGATAACTATTTCTACACCATAGGAAAGACTACTACTAACTTGGGATATAAGGAGACTCTGAAATTTTTTGGATACGGTTCTATACCTTCGATTATGAAGGTAAGGCAAAACTCAGTTGTTTTTAAGGTTTTCATTTACTTTGAACACATACTCTGTTTTGTAAAATTTGACTAACGGAACATTAACGACAAGCATATAATAGGTACACAAGGAGTCCACGTAGGAACTTTTGATTACACTATTAGACCTCTTATTTTGAACTGGTGGTTTAGATGAAGGTGAGGTGTAGATCAACAGTATAATAATATGTACTATTCTAGCATTCATTAAAACTAACTTTTTGTCAGGCACTGTCTCCCTTAGATAGCTCTGCTACGGCACTTTCAAAATTAGGAATAAATATTAGCGCATTTTCATTGCTTTGTTACCGTTCTCGTTACGAGTGACGATATCCTAGTTAGAAAAGGCCCGTCTCTCAAGCCAGAGGGAGCAGGTTCGATCCCAGCCGACGGCACGCACTAATTTGTTTTTGTGTGAACGTACGTGCGTATTGTATGTCATCTGCTACAAATTGGTTAGACGGTCTAAGGCTACACAATACTGGAGCCCGCTGTATGGCGACAAGCTCGCCCCTTGTTACATTTGGGACTGAATATTGTCCGGCGAAGTGTGGGTGGTGTGTTACTGTTTTACCAGCATTTTCAGGGGAAAGGTGTGACTTTATGTTACGTTATGTTTAAAAAAAAATTAGGTCAACTAGCATCGTCCAATGTCAATCATTTGGACACTGTTATATCTGATTCTACAAAATTGCTTTCAATATACATTTGCCAAGTCCTATTCTTTTTGCAAGGCGCTGAAAGTTACTCTATTGAATAAAACTGCAAGCAAATTCTATAGAAATCTGATTCTGTCATCCATGATGATACGGGAAGAGAAGAAAATCGTTAGACACGACATGATACACCTTCTGATGGAAGCTAAAAAAGGTATAAAGCATTTCATTATCTAAGTTCTTTGCTGGCAATATTGATAATACTAAAGTTCATTAAAATGTTTATCTATACTAATATACTAATCTTAATATTAAAATTTATGAGTTTGTAAGTTTGTTTATAAGAGGTAATCTCCGAAACTTCTACTCGATTTGATTCGAAAAATTATTTTACAATCAATAGCTACATTAACCCTAAGTGACACGGGTATGAAACCCGAGTGAAGCCGCAGGCACAAGAGCTATGCTTGATAAATTGATTATGTTGAATTTCTTATAGTTTTAATTGTTCAATCAGTTTTTCAAGATCAGTCAATGTTCAATAAAAATATGTTTATATTTTCAGGAAAATTAGCCCATGAAACCTTCACTAGTAACGAAAAGGACGTTGGTTTTGCAGCTGTTGAGGAGTCCACAGTAGGCAAGAAAACTGTACATAGAGGTAATGTTACGTTAGGATCACACTGATGGTGTTTAATCAGAAAAATATTGCTCGACTTACCAATTACCTTTTTTCATTTTAATAATTGTGTTTACCACATAATAACACAATATTAATACAAGCAAGTACTATAATACTATTAACCCTGCCCTCGGAGCTAGTAAAAACTGTATCTCAGAGGGCAGATGTTAGTTTACTTATATCTTAGTTCGTTCCAAAAATAATGATACATATATCATAGAGTGCTAAACGGTAATGTATACAATTTATAAAAGTAATGAAGTAAAATTTAAGTAAGTAAATTTATGAAAATATTATGTATTAAAAACAAAAAAACAAATCAAATCATTTGTTTCGATTTTTAAAATCATATCAAGATAAAATTAAAACAGAAAACTAATACAATTGAAAATCAAATACATATTATCAAATCAAATAAATTAAATGAAGTCAAATAAATTAAATAAAATCAAATAAATTAAATGAATCGAATCGAATCGAATGAATCTGAATACAGTCCAATTGTTGGGACAGTATCTGGGCATCTCCGGCCTCTGGCCTGAAATACCATGCACTCACTTTTCTTCGCATTGTAGAGTAAACCGTGACCAAGCGCGTACCGTTCACATATACCCAACAACTTGGACAAACCACACACAGAGGCACTCAGCAGCACCATGTCGTCCGCGTAACTGTATTATTGACACAGGCACCGTCAATATGGCAGCCGACACGTGTGCAGCTGCTGAGCTCCTCTATCAGGGCGTTCACATACAGATTGAAGAGCTTCGGACAGGTCAGCCCCCCCTGCCTCACCCTGCACTCCAGTCTATACGGTTCCGACAACTCGCTCGACCACCGTACAACGTTGACCTGATTTAGATACCAGCACTTGAAGATTTGTACGAGCTCATCGGGCATGGATATGTCATGTAGTTTTTGTCACAAGATGTCATAACAAACCAGATCAAACGCCTTCGAGAGGTCGAGGAAGCAAGCATAGATGGGTGTGCTTCTATCAGTATAGTACCTGACAGTTTGCTTCAAACACAAGATAGCGGACTCAGTCGATAATCCAGATTTAAAACCAAATTGATTGTCATGGATTGTGAGGTATTTATCAAGCTGAGTGTTAAGCAAACTGTCAAGCACCTTTGACAAAAGGCAAAAGAAAATGTAACTAGGCGTAAACAATATTATACCTACGCCTTATTCGTTTAATGCGCCTAAATTCGTGTAATTATACCTACACCTTATTTATCTTCGATATTGATGTGATAGGCCAGTGTTTTGCATTGTTTAACTTATTATGTTTTAAATGCGCGAAATAAAATGTATATTTTATTGACCGAGCGAGTGTTACCGAACGAAGCATCTATGCTTCAGCTTCGGCAAAAATGCTTTCGTATGTCTAGATCTGTCCGGTCTCTGTCCGGCTGTCTTTCTCTGTAGGTCAAGAGAAATGATGAAGACGATAGACGCCGGCCGCGAGGTCTTTAGCTCAAAGAGCCTCTAGTTGACGAGTGAGAGCATTTGATAAGTATTGAAAAGAAAACAATATTCTCCATTGTAGATTGGGCTGATGATGAGTTAGTTGCTCAAGCGGTTGGTTTCTTTATGGCTGGGTTCGAGACCGTGTCGTCAGGCATGTCATGGCTGCTGCACGAGCTGGCTTTGAACCCTGACATACAGAACCGTCTGTATCTGGAGATCAAGAAGAATGACAATAGAAACGGAGGGAAGTTTGACTACAAATCTATTCAGGAAATGAAATACCTGGACATGGTTCTTTCAGGTAATAGAGATATTTCGTAACACGTAAGGTATTAAGTTATTAACCGAGATGAGTGGCGTCCAAGAAGAGAGACTTATGCTCAGTAATGGGCATACGGGCTTATGATAATAAAGTGGAACTGGGTTAAGTTTTACCTTTTTACTAGATTGTTCAGAAGAAGGTTGTTTTTTTGCACGTGTGAGTATTTTAATCTCAGAATAAGTAAATACATAAGATATAAATGAATAACTAAAGGTGCACAGTTGGTGGCTTTACACAACTTATTACGAATGCATAAGTATAGGTGCACGCTCACTTTTTGGTTTTTTTTTGTTATAATCTCACATCAGATAAGCAAAATATGTACTATTTCTTATTATTTATCTATTTTCTTGCAGAGTCTTTAAGAAAATGGCCTCCAGCTCAGATCTTAGATAGAGTCTGTACCAAAGATTACAACTGCGGCAAGCCCAACGACAAAGCGGAGAAAGACTATATCGTAAGTTATTAATTATTAATAAAATTACTTCAAGAAATCCTAATCCTAATCTTAACTAATATTATAAATGTGAAAGTGAGTTTGTTTGTTTTTCGTTTGTTTGTTTGTAACGCTTCCACGTCCTAACTACTAAATCGATCATTATGAAATTTTGCATACACGTAGTCTGGGGTACAGAAAAGGACATAGGGTACTTTTAATCCCGTAAACTCAACGGTTTCTGTGGGACCGCGGGGCGCAGCTAGTCTATTCAAATTCAAATTCAAATTCAAATTGTTTATTGACATAAAAACGGATACATCCACTAACATCTATGTCAGCAATATTCATAATAGAATAAAATAAATTAGATTAAAAACAATACATAAAATGTCAAAAATAAAAATTAAAATATTAAATAGTAAAAAGTATTACTATATACTCTATCATATTTCAATCAAACATCATAGACACAAATGGACTTTTTGTTCCTGTCAAATTGGTCAGTTAAATTTTCACAATAAATCAAAAATGTCTTGATTAAAATTTTCCATTTGTCACAAAAAATATCAATATCAGTGTTGGCGGAAAGGAGTGTATTGAGGTGGCGGCGGGCACGGATGAGTGGCGACATAGAGCGTGCCACAGTACGGTAGTCATCCACATAGAATAACTTGGGCAGTTTCCCACGTCTATTAACCGGCACTCCTGGTCCGTTTGGCACTGACAAGGTGCACAACAATTCGTGTAGGTGCAAGGAGTCGATTGATCCTCTGAGCACCTTGCACGAAATAGTGAGCTGATCCATCATCCTTCTGACTTCTAATGAGTTATACCCGAGCTGGCCGAGCAGGAATTTTGTCGGATACAAGTACGGGTAGTAACCGTAGAGTTTCTTGTATAAGGATCTCAAATAAGATTTTTGAACCTTTTCTAGCATCCGCGTGTAAGTGATATGGTGCGGGCTCCACACACACGAGCTTGATTCGAGTTTGCTTCTTACTAGTGAGTTGTATAAGGTTTTGACGACTAATGGATTTTGAAAATCCTTAGAATTTCGCAAAACGAACCCTAGACGACGATATGTATCTTTGGCTAAATCAGATATGTGGTCGTGAAAAGTCAGGCTACGGTCAAATTTTACTCCTAAGTCTTTAATAAAATTTACTCGATTAATACACAAATTGTCAAGATTATAATTATAATTGATTGGATACCTTTTGCGGTCAAACGTCATTACATTACATTTTGTTACATTAAATGTCATTTTGTTGCTTTCAGCCCATGCACAGATACTATTTATGTCGTCTTGTAAGCTGAGACAGTCACTTGGCGTTTTAATTTCGAGAAAAAGTTTAAGGTCGTCAGCATACAAGAGACACTTGGCGGAATTAAGCACTTTAGGCAAGTCATGAACCATAATTTGAAAAAGCAGAGGGCCAGTGATGGATCCTTGGCTTACACCCGATCTCGTGTGATATGGTTTTGAAATATATGTACCATGCCTAACAAATTGCTGTCGGTCCTTTAAAAAGTCTGCAAAAAAGTATAAGAGACCGGAAGAGAAGCCTAGAGTATATAACTTATGTAATAATATATCGTTATCTATTCTATCAAAAGCTTTTTGAAAGTCAAAGTAGATAACGTCTACTTGTGAACCGCGGTCCATGGCTTCGGAGATGTAATCAACTAATCCTAAAAGATTAGTGTTTACAGAGCGGCCTGGTCTGAAGCCGTGCTGCTCTTCTCCTATCTGTTGTTTGACCTGTCTATAGATTTCATTGTGTAGAATGTACTCGAAAACTTTAGCGGGTGCGCATAGGATCGCTATCGGACGGTATGCCTCCACCGACTTTCTGTCACTACTTTTCGGGATTGGGGTCACTCTGGACAATTTCCACTGTTCAGGATACTTTCCATTTTTAAGCGACAGGTTGAGGATATGGTAAAGAGGCAGAATAAGATGTTTCTTACCCGTTTTTAGGACAAAACTAGGTAAGTTATCAGGACCCGGTGAGCTGCCTGTCTTTAACTTATTGAGGCCGCGTTCAACGTCTTCAGGGAATATAGCGGGAACAGAAACGTGACCACCGATAGCACCCAGCCCCCCACACGAGTTGACGTTAAGTGTCGGCGATTTAACAAGAAAAACACTAGCGAAGTACTCCGCGAATGCCTCAGCAGCTCCTACACCTTCACACAAATTACCTTTATAGGAAACACAAGGCTCAAACCCACCCTTAGATCTAAGGCGATGTATGTGGGTCCAAAAATTCTGTGGATTTTGTAATAAATTGTCTTCGATACAAGACATATGTGTTCTATACTCTCGGGTTATACGGACTTTTAAACTAGCACGTAATTCTGAAAATGCCTTATACGTATCGACACACTTTGAAGTCAACCAAGCTCTATGCAATCTAGATTTACGTCGGATATCCTTTATAATATCTGCAGTGAACCAAACGGGATACCTACTGCACTGTGCCAACTGCCTTTTCTTTTTGGGGACCGACAAATCAAATAATCTATAAAGAATGTCGTAGAATTTTTCAGTCGCGACTGAAACGTCGTTGGATTTGAGCACGGATGCCCATGAAGTTTCCTCAAGTAATGAAAGAAAGAGGGGTAAATCCATTTTTTTGAAATTCCAATCCTGCAATGTGTCAATGTTGCTCGGGTGCAGTCGGGCGCGAGCATTACCTTGCGGTCGGAGAGCGAGCGCTATTTCGAGCGCAGGATGGTAGAGCCGGTCGATCGGGACGAACCCCTCGGCTGCTTCATGCACACACACCGCCCCCGAAACCGACTCACTGCACTCCTGCGCCAACACTACGTCAAGAATGCCTCCGTTAGCGTTAGTTACGTCATTATGATCAATTAGATTACAATAAGTCAAAAAATAACAATAATAGTTTTTGATTGCGCTTGAGGCACTATTTATATTCAAGTCGCCGAAAATAAAAATTTTACATTTTGAGACAGATAAAAATGATTCAATTTTACAAAATAAATTCATATATACAGCATCGGTAGCTTTTGGTTTTATATAAACAACGCCAACAAGAAAAGAGATACCACGATAAGTGAAGGAGGCCCACAGATCCTCGGCAAGCTCCGACTCCAGTTCTGGACGGCGGCGCACGGTGACCTCCGGCCTCGCGGCGAGCAGCACTCCACCACAGGGGGTCGCGCGGTCGCGGCGCAGTAGTGTCCAGCCATCTGGTGCTACCTCGGCGTCTTCCACCGAGCCGTCGAGAAACGTCTCAGTCGCGGCGACAACCACGTGATCTGAGACTAACATGCTGGCACGCCACCTCAGTAATTTTGTCTTCAATCCTCGTACATTTTGATAAAAAACGCTGATTTTATAGGGTAACACGGTGCGCGGCTTACTGTGAGCCGAGTCCCCGGTGAAATGTTTGACTCTCCGAGGTTGTAGGCGTGCGCTTTTTATAGTTCACCCATTTCTTAACTCGTGCGTTTTCCGGCCATACGTTGATTGAGAAACAGCTATCATATAAATCTTCCGGAACTCCTATTTTAAAGGAATTATAGGTATTAGACGTCTTCAGCTGATCTACCGTGATCGTTCTTTGTGGAAAAAGCTCATTCAGGTATCTTTTAATTTCATCCACTCCAGATAGCATGTTCCATAGATGAAAATGCTTGCGTGGTTCGGCTGCTTTAAGAGACGTCTATAAATAATTAACTGTACTGTGACACGTGCAGTATTATATTTTTGCCCGACTGCGCAAGAAAGCGGGTTATGTTTTTTCGGGTGTATGTATGTACATATGTATGTGGGTATGTATGTATGAGATTTCTTGGCACACCCTACAGCCTGAACAGCTTGATGGATTTCGACATATGAGGTGTCCTTTGAATCGTCTTGATAGTGGAAGTGACATAAGGTACAACATTTTGCATCCGGGTTTTTGTTTTTCTTGTTCACTGTTTCTCTCATTTGAAAAGTCATGAGAGTGACAGTGTCTATAATAATCAAAAGATTTTATATTTAAATCACATTTGTATCTTATTTTCCAGATTCGCAAAGGCCAAGCTGTGATAATCCCTATATTGTCGTTCCACCGCAATCCTCAATTCTACCCCGAGCCGCTCAAGTTCGACCCTGACCGGTTCTCCGATGAAAACAAGCACCAGATCAACCCCTTCGCTTACATGCCGTTTGGATTGGGACCCAGGAACTGTACTGGTGAGACATTAATCATTCTTAATAAGTTTTTTTACAGCAGCCATGGGTGTTTAAAGGAAAGGGCAAGCAGAGAAAAGGTTCTGAAGGTTTTGAAGCTCAATTCTAAAGATCGATGTTCGTTTGACTATAAGCATTTTTTTAAAAGATCCTATTTCTAGACATTTCTTACTACTTTTCTTTTTCTATTTTAATATTTCTTTTCAAGCTTGTTAACGTTTGGCTTTGCAACGATGTAAACTAAAAAGTTAAGTCCCCTCAAATAGTAAACAATCAAGACGCATTTTTGAAAATTCATCGGTTTCATAGAAACACTCCTTCACTAACCACTTCTTCAGCTGTGAACAGAATCGTCTATATGGGATGTTCATTAGCTCTTCCGGAAGAGAATTAAAAATCAAGGCAGCCATGTGAACACAGTTTTTCCGATACAGCTCGAGCCGAAGTTGAGGTAGTTTGAGGCGAACTCGAGGGGCGAACCTCTTGTTAATGTTGTCATATAGTTCAAATAACATGGGGTTGTTCATGACAAATTTTGCCATCTCAAAAATGTAGAAGCTAGGGACTGTCAAGAGATTATTAGCTTTAAAGATTGGCCCACATGATTCATCCCATTTCATACCGTAAATTGCACGTATGCATTTTTTTTGCCCTACAAATACTTTTTTAATGTCATTAGAGTTGCCCCACATAATTATGCTATAGAGCAAAATAGAACAAACATAGGCATGATAAACAGTCATTACAGAGTTTTGGGAGGTGCATTGTCTTAACCTTTTTAAAGCAAAGACAAGAGCATTTAATTGATTTTATAATAGATGATGAATAAGTGATCCTAATATATAATAATAATAATAGTGAATAGTGATCCTTCCATGTCAATTGCTCATCAATAGTGGTTCCCAGAAACTTTGTGCTACTCACCTGTTCAATTAAATCATAACCGTGCGTGATATTCAACGAGGGCAGTTTTCTTTGATGGGTTTTATTTTTGTTTTAGATAAGTTAATTTTTAATTTATTAGAGGTAAGCCATTTCACAATGTCAGCTAACCAGTCTCTAATCTCATTTTTATAGGTATCAACATTCTGACGTTGTAAAACTATAGTTGTGTCATTCGCAAATAATATACTGCTATGTTTGATTGAAGCAGGTAGGTCATTCACGTAATAAAGAAAATATACTGGGCCAAGTACACTGCCCAGCGGAACACCAGCATGATTGAACTTCAACTCGGAATCATATTCCTGCAAGCAGTTAGTGTGTTGGTCCAGTTTAGTGATGCGTGTTAGTTGCTGCCTATTTTGTAAGTATGACCTAGTCCAATCTTCTGCAGTTCCCCTAATACCATTCGAGTTCATTTTCCTTAAAAGAATATCATGATTAACAAAATCAAATGCCTTACTTAGGTCTAGGAATAAACCACAAGAAGGCATACTTTGTTTATTGTTTAGACCGTTTAATATTAATTTAACTAAGTGATAGGTAGCCAACGTTGTAGATTTATATTTTTGGAAACCAAATTGCTCATCAACTAGTATATAATATTTATCTTGAAAAGAAATGAGTCCTTTGTAAAAAACTTTTTCAAAAATTTTTGATACTATCGGAACTAAAGCAATCGGCCTGTAATTATTTTTGTCTAATTTAGAGCCTTTTTTATGCAAAGGTTTAATAATGGAGATTTTTAGCCTATCCGGAAAATATCCTTGCTCCAGTGATAGGTTTACTATGTAGGACAAATGTTCAATTATGTGGTGACACACTAGTTTAAGGAGACTAGTCGAAATGTTGTTGTATCCTGTTGAATTGGTGTTTCTTAGGGACATTATAATTTTATGCAATTCGTCTAGTGTAGTTGGCTCTAAATATATAATTCATGTTTCTATGAAACCGATGATTTTTTAAATAAAATGACTTTTCGCTTACATTTTTATAAATGGGCTAGCAAATGACTTTAACTATAATGACATTAATATTGGAATGATTTAATATTGTTTGTATTACTACTAGAATCATAATTATGTAAAATTTGCACGACTAGTGTCGTTAATGGCTGGACATTAATTTTAAATCTTTTAACCTTATTTAACCCATTGACATGCAAATAAAATGATTTGATTTGATTTGATTATGTTTTCTTCATTGTAAACATACTCAAGCCATACTCTAAAAGCGCGTTTGTACTGTGCATTGTAAACAAATAAAATTATGTATAAAAAGAAAGATAAAAAAACCCGGCTGCAAAATGTTGTATCCTATATCACTCCCACTATTAAAACAATTCAAATGACACCTCACATATCGAAATCCATCAAGCTGTTTAGGCAAAGAAACCTCATACATACACATACATACACTCAAAAACATAACCCTGCTTTTGCGCAGTATGTAAAAAAGGGTGATACTCAGGCGCCTGAATTGTGTTTTCAAAACGTTTGCACTGCTCGAATCATTGCTAAAAATATCGTTCTAAGTTGAAAATAGGATAAATTCTAACTTTTCCATTTATTCCACACAGGATTTTAAGCTTTGTTTCTTTTCAACAGGATCAAGATTTGCGTTGATCGAAATCAAAGTGCTGGCATACATGCTACTCCAGCTTTTGGAAGTCTCTCCGTGTGAGAAGACCTGCTTACCTGAACAGTTGGAGAATGGCAACAGTTTCAATTTAAGTATGAAAGGAGGTCACTGGCTGAGATTTAACTTAAGGAATTGAAAAGTTTTGAAGTATTTGTGTCCGTCTATTATAGACAATCCAGAGTTTATTTTCCATCTAATAAAAATGTACTGCAAAATGTTTTTTTTAGTTTTGTATTACATAATCTATATATATAAAATTCAAAGTCTTGACTGACTGACTGACTTACGAGTATATATCAACGCACAGCCTAAACCGCTAGTCCTAGAAACATGAAAATTGGAGGATATGTTCTTTGTACAGTGTAGGCATCCACTAAGATAGAGTTTTTCGAAATACTACCCCTAAGGGGGGGAAATGGGAGGTTCAAATTTCTATGAAACTTTTTATTTTCTGGGTCGATTGACTTAAAAATTGGAACAAATACTCTTCAATTAAAATTATGAGACACGTGTATCACAGTTTTTCCAAAATCATCATCATCATCATCCACCGACAGAGTCTAATAGGGCTTCTTATTACTCAGAAAACTTTGTTGAGAAAGTTATTAACCCACTACAAACGACGCTGTTATCATTCTTAGGGTTCCATACTAAAATGGTGAAAGGAACCTTATCATGAAACTTCGATGTCTGTCTGTCTGTATGTCTGATTATATGAGCTGATTATCTTGGAAACTGTAATAGCCAGCAACTTGGAATTTGGTACAGATCTAGATAACGGTAGTAGCTACGTATAGTAAGTAAAATGTCACGCCATTACCCTAAGAGGTGTATTACAACACCCTCACTTCGCCGGACGATATTCAGTCCAAAATGTAATAAGTAGCGAGCCTATCGCCATACGTACACCGGGCTCCAGTCATGTAGTAGATGACATTAAATACGAAGGTATCATTGAATTTTCATATGAATCTCCGTGTGAAATATGTGAACTATATTGCTGACATTCTATCAAATTTGAAACCTACTTACTTAATCAGTAAGGGAAAAATACAAGAATTAAGTCCAAGCCTGTCAGAAGATTACAAACGGCAAGTGAAGAGATTTTCTGTCAATAAAGATCAGGTAGATGAGCTAGGAAATGAAATTTATTATTATGTCTGTCTGATCTTAGAAGCAGTATTTAGCAAAAATAGACGATGTCAATAGAAGAAGCTGCTTTAGTATTAGGAAGACAAAACCTACTACGGGTAGTCTTTGAGGTCTTAACTAAAAATGATGACTAATGGTCATATTTAACATGTGTATTGACAGAGGCACATTTCCCGATTTAATGAAAAACAGCAAAATTACCCCTATCTTCAAATCGGGTAGTAAGTCAGATCCCTCGAATTACAGACCCATCTCTGTGCTTCCGGCTTTGAGTAAAATATTTGAAAAGATTATATTTAATTAACTGTTGTGTCACTTTAACATACACAGTATATTAAACGAAAATCAGTTCGGTTTCATGAAAAGTAGATCAACAACAGATGCGGGAGTTCGATTAGTTACGCATGTGATGGAAGCTTGGGAGAGTTCACAGGATGCCATCGGTGTCTTTTGTGATCTTTCCAAAGCGTTTGATTGTGTAGAACACCGCACCTTGATCCGTAAATTACACCACTACGGAATTCGTGGAATCGCTCTAGATCTTGTCGAGTCATATTTAACTGAGAGACAACAAAAAGTGGGAATTAATGGCGTCACATCTTCCGGATCTTTAGTTACAATGGGAGTACCACAAGGTTCTATCTTAGGCCCGTTCTTATTTTTAGCGTATATAAATGATTTGCCGTATATGGTTAAGGACCTTACAGACATAGTTCTATTTGCTGGTGATACATCTCTTATTTTTAGAACAGATAGGAAAGATAGTGAGCTTGTGCATGTGAACAACGTACTGACTATAATATTTCGAGATGGTTCGCTGCGAACAATTTGTTACTAAATGCAAAAAAAACTAAGTGCTTAAAGTTTTCCATGCCTAATGTTAGATATATAGAACCAAACGTAATGCTTGAGGGCGATAAACTTAATATAGACAAGGCGACGGTGTTCCTGGGTATAAGCATTGATTCCAAACTGCAATGGGGTCCACATATTAGTGCTCTGTCTGGGAGACTTAGTTCTGCTGCTTATGCGGTTCGCAAGATTAGGCAACTGACGGATATAGCTATAGCTCGGATGGTTTACTTTGCTTACTTCCACAGCATAATGTCATATGGCATTTTGCTGTGGGGATCAGCTGCTGAAGTAGAGGCCATTTTTATTTTGCAAAAGCAAGCGGTCCGCGCTATCTACGGAATGGGTCCCCGTGAATCATTGAGAGATTTATTTAAAGAAATAAATATATTAACTTTACCTTCTTTGTATATCTTTGAAAATATTATGCACGTTCGCAAAAATCTACATAAATTTGAATTGAACAGTGACTATCACAATTATAACACTAGAAATAAGGATAGGATAGCTGTAAGGAGATTTAGACTGACTAAGTCAAAAAAGTCATTTTTGGGCAACTGCGTTCGTTTTTACAATAAAATCCCGAAAAATATAACAGGGCTCACCGAGGGAAAATTGAAATCACATGTAAAAACTACATTAATGAAAAGAGGATATTATAAGGTTAAGAATTATTTAGAAGATAAAGATGTCTGGAGCCGTCCACTTCCGTCAAGTAGCCACTAGTATTTATAGAATATATTACCTCGCTGTAAGCCAAAATTTGTGTGACTGTAATTTATTTATTATTTGAAAAAATAATGCCCCTCAGTTTCTTGCCTGTTCTTCTGAGTAGAGGATTTTTGTCCGAACAAGGCGGTCGAGTCTATATAAATAACTTTGACGTTCATAAGTGTATCTTTGATACCTAAATTGAATAAAAACATTTTGACTTTGACTTTGAGTTAAAGGTCTGCCAGCACACTGACTGGTGTAGTTTCTGAATGAGTCTGTGTTTATGCTTAGGATTCCTCTTATATCTCTAACACCACCGAACTACCCCTTCGAGTTAAAAAGAGTGCAGTTTCCCCTCAAAGTCTGCTTTGCTATGACCATAAATAAATCTCAAGCCAAACTCATAATTGACTAAAATGCTTTTCACACGGTTAGTTATACGTGGCCTGCTACAGAATAAGCTCATGGAGCAGCCTGGTTTTTCTAAAATAGAAAATAAAAATAGGTTTTCGTTGTTGTAAACATTATTAATTGTCACTTATCTACTTTCGGTTGTCTTCAAATTTTATCTTTTCACACACGCTTTAAGTTCTGTTGATACCATACTACTACTCCGACTTTTCTCATTCCAGAGATAGTTTAGTTAACTAAAGAACTCCGTCCATATTGCTCTGCTTGGGATATTGTCAGTTTGTGTATTCAATTGAGAGCGAGTGTGACCGCTTATAATATTTATTTCAAATGTCATACATTTTCTGTATGGGCGAAGCCGCGGGCAGAAGCTAGTTATGTAATAAAGGTGAGCATTTGAGTGCGATATTTTTTTTATTAACTTCTAGTTTAAGTTGTAAACCATTATTTAGTAAGCAGTTTTAAAACAAATAATTCACTGTAAAGAGAGGACTCGACTTGGCTTCACGTGCCTACCTAGTATTTAAGCCCCATGGAATAAAAAAATAATAATCTTCGGAAGGATTTAACCAACGCGTTTCGATGGGAAGATATTTTTTTTTCATATTTGGAAATCTTACATCTGTTACATCTGTTTGGTGAGTATGTCATTGAAGCTATTTGGTCTAGTACTTACTACCAATCAGATTAGCCATAATAGACTATGTTAAAAATAAAACACAATAAAATCGCTGTTTACCTCATGCGACTTTACCAAATTATAATTCATGGAGTAAACTCTCTGTACAGCAATGCCAAAGGATTGTAAATGCAATAGTTCTGCGAACAACCAATTTTGTGAAAGTCAAAAATAAAGAGATCAAAAAAACTAACGTTCAGTAAGAACACAATAAAACGAACAAACGCAATGTTTAAACATTATGATTTATGAAACGGGAATTACTCACGTACGATCTTGTCGATTATTCAGACTATAGTTTCAACCGCATTCGGCGGTCTTTGTCAAGGTGAGTGCACGCTTTGAGTTCATACTTAAATCATAATGTGTGAAAACCACGTCAGTTTCCATAGCAAATTTTAAAGCTTTTTTTTTGTTTATTTTAACTTCACATTATTTTATACCTTTACTTTATTTTAAAGATTGTAAATAGCAGCGTTTTACCTGAAATAAAACGCATATTAAAATACTTACCTAACTGGAAGCTATATATATGAGAGTGCATTTCCGTTTCCGTCGAAAGTACCAGCGTTTTCGTACTTTTAATGCCTTCTAACCGGAAGTCCTAGGTGGCGCCACCTCTGCATTCGCGCTTTGTGAAAATATCGCGCGCCATTTTTTATCATTGGCTTAATTTTCCGAATTTCCACCAGGCAGAAATTAAAGTGATAGCTTCCAGTTAGGTAAGTATTTTAATATGCGTTTTATTTCAGGTAAAACGCTGCTATTAAATAACTTGACCGTAACTGGAAGCTATATATATGAGAGCCTGTTTGGTATTGCCTGGTGGTGCCACCTATAGTATTAAAACTATTAAAACTTATTGTTATAAGAAACGCCAATGTGAGCTGTAAATAATATTAAAAATTATTTCAATCTTCAAAAATGTTGTTGGAAAAACAACTTAAATAAAAGGGTTTACATATAATGAAACCGGAAGCAAGGCATTATGTTTTCTCTCTATTGGTCTGAAACAATTACGTATATTACCATTAAATAGTACATTTTCCATCTGTAAAATGTATGTCACCAGCATCTGTATGATGCCGTATGGTATAGAATGCTTTGGGAATACATTCCATAGAATGTCTGACACGTTCAGGCAATGTATAAATAATTATTTATGTCATACTTTCCCTTTGCATTAAGTTTGTATACAGAACCATACATAATATGTTGGTGGTTAAAATTGTTTTAAAAATCAACAACAGGTCGTTGATCCAAAAGATTTTGTAGTCTACTATCGCAGGTGACCAACAAACAACTTCTTGGACAAGCAGTGATACCATTTTTTCTGTAGATAGTGTTTAAATAGTCAACTATAACTAAGTGGTGTGACAATTTAAGTGACAGGTTAATGTCCAGATCGATAGAAATATTTTTCAACCAGACCGACTCTGGTAATCGGCAATTGTTTTAAAATGGCAACAACAACAATCGTAAATCATGTGAGTAAAAAAGATGAATCCGTAAAGCCAGTTCAATATATGTATTTCAACAGTTCAGTAAATTTAACGAAAACCAAGAATATTTATAATTCTAAAAACTTTACTGACTTGACAAATCAGTTACACGTGGGAGACAGCTAATATTAAATAATATACTAAAAATCAATTACATCAAGTTTTAGGCAGCTTATGCCAATATTAATGTTTATAGCGAAAATTAGGTTTACTTTCACATCTCTTAACTTCAATAGGCATGTACTGAATTTTTGATAGTGAGTTTCCAAGTCAATGCATTAATCATCAGTGTTTGTGATGATTTTGTAAAATATATGTAAAACATGAAAATCACGCTAGACTTTCAAAGATAACGTAATTTTATCATGAGCGTAGTCTCATAAATAATCTATCACTTTAATAACACTATTTCGTTTATTATATAATTATCGTTATCAAATGCAATATAGGAAGGATTTCGGCTCCGATACCTATTGCCCTGAAAATTGTTGGTAGTTTAGTTAAGCAACTTACGATAAGCCAGTAATCAGGATTTATTTATAACTAACAGTTACACGTCACAGTTCGCAGTGCAAGTCTTTACATTGTAAGATAAGATAAGAAACACCTTTGGAAGAAGGTAGGTAATTAAAAGGAATGGGCGATGGTAGTTGCGAGCTACTATCTTAACTTACTGCAAACACATTATATCTTATAGCGGTAGGTAGCTTTTATGGCAATTTGAAACATACAATTTTCTAATGATTAAGTCACAGTCGTGCGAAAAATAATTGATATAAGCACCCACGCCCTACAATTTTTTCTCTCAGAGTCGTAAAAATATTTAACTAATTTCATATTTTAAATTATAATTGTGTAATTCAAATCGTTCATTGTGAACGAGAGGTTGCTAGTGTCAATGCGATAGCGCACTGAGTATGACAGACAATAGGCCACACATTCAGGTATTGCGAGGCTGTTCCAAACAAAATTATTTAAGTAATTAAAAAATAAATAAATAAATAAGTATATAATTATGTACTTATATTCATATTATGAAAAAGGGGACACGCGTGTGACCTTACTTTGCCTCGAGTTAAATGAGAAAATGAGATTTTAACAAAATTAGTACAACATTCGTTCTCGTCACATTATCCATAACATAATGTCGTTTTAAAAACGACCTAATTGCAAGAATCGACAAGATAAGACATCGTTTTAAACCAAGTAGCAGGTATCTCCGTTGTGATTGGAGTCGCAGGAAATACTGCACGAACTCTTAAGGTTATTGTGCTCATCGAGCACTTTTGTTCAATAAATAATCAAGTAAGGGGGTAAGACTCACTTCGAAATTTTGAAAGAACATGTTTCACTTTGCAGTTGATTCAATACTATGCAACCCACCTCGAGGTGGTGACTTACTTCTAATTAAATTAACGTTACACAGGGAACATAATAAGTTCATATCGAAAACTTCTTGATCAGACTGCAACAAACTGGCCTGAAGCCTCGCTTTGAGCGTTTAATTTATCAGTTTCTAAAAACTTAAAAGATTGAATCTGGATTCAGCAGTAATAGTAAAAAACTACGTTTAAGACTGTCTAGCTGTAACATAGAATATTTTCACGGTCTGTTAATTTATTGATTTGGAACCTGTTTCATTACAATTTTATTCTTATATAAGACATTCCCGCGAGGGTAGTTTTTGCAAAGGTATATTTTTATTTTACCTTGAAAAGGTAGTTTATTACAAGCAAGCTAGAGTATCTATGTTAATAGTTTCATGAAGAATAAAAGACAGATTAGGCATTACAACAACAATAAAATACGTTTGAAATATTTCATCCAGCATAAAACTAGGTTTTGTTATGAACATACAACATTATTAAGATCAAAAAATCACCCTGTTAGGATGGTTTGTAATAAGCCTACGATACTTACTTGATACAATGAAATATTGTATTTTTCAAAGAGATGCTCATCGGGTGAAGATGGTTTGTTACAACCAAACAAGTTTGTACTATGTTTATCATGAAATTGATATTTTGCAAATACATTTGCACAACTATAGAGTTTTGCTTTATTTATTACAAGCATACATTGTCTGTTGTATTAACTGCTTAATACTATGAAATATGATATTTGCAAAAAAGGTACTCACCTGCAATGGTGGTTTATTATAACCATAAAAAATATTAAAATACGTTCTGTTAAACGCCTATAGCAATGTAATATCTGTCAAGAGATTCACCCTGCGAGGGCGTATCGTTACAAGCGTACTAAAGAATAGTGTATGTATGGATCGCTTGATTCAATTGCAAATAGGTAGCCTCCCTGCGAGGGTGGCTTTTGCAAAGATTACCTACCCTGCGAGGGTGGTTTATTACAAGCATACAATGATGTATGATGTATTGATTGCTTAAAGCAATGATTCAATTGCAAATAGGTAGCCTCCCTGCGAGGGTGGCTTTTGCAAAAGATTACCTACCCTGCGAGGGTGGTTTATTACAAGCATACAATGATGTATGATGTATTGATTGCTTAAGGCAATGTAATATGATATTTGTAAAGAGATTCACCCTGCGAGGGCGTATCGTTTCAAGCATTTCAGAGTATTTTGTATTGATTGCATAATTCAATGTAAGGAGGTACAAAAACGGTACTCCTGTATCTCCCTATTATAACCATGCGAATGCACGTTGAACTGATTGTTTGCATAACAATATGGTAAAAAGGAATAAATTCAAAATGAAATACTTGTTCCTCTAAACTTAAACGCAATGTCAAAAGATCAAGTGACATTTTGAGTAATATATCCACAAAAGAAAATTAATTTAGAAATAATTTCAAAAAAAAAAGGGTTAAGAAAGCCTTTATATGCATTTATTTAATGAAAAGTTTTCTACTACGTAGCAGCATACGGCTAGGTGACGTAAGATATTTTCTCCCCCACTATTGTTTGTTCCTAGGTCTGTGATACCTAGATTATGATTATTTCTTACGTCCAAAATAATAGGCATTACCTAGCCTCTAAAATACATGTATTCAAATAATTTGCCATGATGTATCAAAAATTTATAGTAACTAAAGCTATAAAGTGAACGAACTGATAGATCGCTAGATATGGTCGAGTCGTTTGTATGACTCGTAGTTAAGCAATTGATACACTGTTGCAACATTTGAAAACCATTATTTTTATAAAAAGGATTTTTTCACTCACCAACTTTCTTGAATTATCGGCCAGCACGTCAACCAATACCGATGAATTAGTAGAATCGTAAAAGCACGCTGTTACGCACCTTTCACTGAACCACCGCCACGGCCCGTGCTCTGTAGCTTGGGCGTTTGGGCGGCAAACATTTATACGTTTCTGGAAGCAAAACTATGTTAAAAACTGGTGATAATCTTAAAGGCGATGACAGCCTAGTTGGAGAAGGCCTGCCTCTCAAGCCAGAGGGAGCGGGGTCGAACCCAGCCGACGGCACGCACCAATTTGTTCGTTGTGTGAACATATGTGCGTATTGTATGTCATCTGCTACATGACTGGAGCCCGGTGTATGGTGATAGGCTCATTTGGGACCGAATATCGTCTGGCGATGTGGGTGTTGTACAACACGTCTGCCAGCCCCCTCGGGGGAAAAGCGTGACGATATGATGAATAATCTTAAATATTACCTAAAAACACTTCAATAATGACAAAACACTGGTATGAGGCATCGTTTGACCCCCATATTGTAAGCCACATATGGTTAAAAACATTTAGGCACACAAAAAATTTTAAATATCAAATTAATCGTACGGTAAAACCGTTAAAACAAATTCTACTCACTCATTTTGAACAAATGAAATGAAGAAATGAAATATAATGTGGGTAGGTACTTACTGCGTAAAATGTATACTTAACACCGAGTTATTTTAGGAAAATAACTACATTTCAGTATTTTACCACATAATTATTAACAAATTATCACTTTGTATTAACTAATTATGCAACACGACGCAAGCTGCTAGGGCTGCGGCGATGTTACTTCGACGAAACTTAAAACGCCAATGATAAAAAATGGCGCGCGATATTTTCACAAAGCGCGAATGCAGAGGTGGCGCCACCTAGGACTTCCGGTTAGAAGGCATTAAAAGTACGAAAACGCTGGTACTTTCGACGGAAACGGAAATGCACTCTCATATATATAGCTTCCAGTTACGGTCAAGTTATTTAATATGATAGGCTCAGCCAAACAAAACTAGCTAACTTTACGTATAGCGATTTAAACAACTTTGATTCTAGCTTACTGGAATAAAAAAAACCCATGATTTTTTTTTCTGTGGAACAGATAAATAGCTTTTAATAATTTACTAAGTGTGCTTGTCACTTTTTGTTACTTCATAACGTCCAGAAACAACTTTGTAAGCTTCAGTGAAATCGGGAATAAGTGGCCAAAATCGATAACAATTGGAAATGTCAAAATATTATGCAATACAAATTATTGTGTGGGGCTGTATCCGTGAGTATACGTCACAGTATGATAATTTTATATTCGTATTTAAACCAGAACAAAAATAAGCCCAAAAAATGTCAAGTCATTAGATAAAATTCAATAATCTCAATTGTCACGATGAAAAGCAACAATTTGCTGGCGAAAAGATAGGGTGTAGCCAAGTTGGGATGATCGGTAGGGCTTGAGGAGGGCTGGTCAAGTCTGATGAGTGTTAACTACAGTACCTTGTTCAGTCTCATATAGCCAATCAAGCTTTTTGTACTGTACTTGTGTGTGTGAGCTCGAGACTGTCAATAATAAGTAGTTGGCTTCAGACATTTAATTCCCCTTAAAATTCTGAGATACTTAACTGTAATAGGCAAACGGCAGACAAAAGGCAGACAAAAAAATGGTATAATAACAGTTTTCTCTGTCCTGAGTCAGTACTGTCCAGTCTTTATCAAACGTTCCTAGTACATCGCGCCATCGTATCGGGGGCTCTGGGGCTTTTAAGATTATTTTTAAATATTGTAAAAGGCAAAAATCTTAAAGTTGCGTCTACGCACTAAATTCAGTAAAAACAATTCCATGTCAAACTTGGCTAAACTTTTTAAAATGTATCGTTGTTTAGGTAGGTATGTTCTAATCTTAATTAGTTATTTGTTTCCGAACGAAAGTATATAAAACTGAACAATACACGAGATTATGCTAGTGTTGCTTTGGACGAGATACTACTAGGTTCTTTGATACTAAATATAATTTTTGTTAACAATTTGTTTTTATTTGAGTAATTCGTCAATACAAAATTCAGTTTATTAATTTATTATTATTTTAATTATTAGCACCAGTTTTGCTAAAGGTAAAAAGTAATTTTTAAGACATATTGTGGTCGATTTTTAGTCTTTCAATAATATAAAAAATAGAAGGATTCCTTTCTTTCTTTTTAGAGTTTTTTTACCTTTTAGAAAAGCAATTTGAATCTCATATAATATCCCAGTTTCAGAAAGATGTACCTCTACCTAGTGTGGCTAGCGGCAATCGCCGTTGCTACATACTTGTACTTCCGTCGGCTGTACTCCACCTTCAGCCGAGCTGGCGTCAACTCAAAACCAACTGTACCATTCCTGGGTAACATGGCTAACGTCGTGCTTAAAAGAGAACACTTGTCGGAAAAGTTTAAGCAATTATTCGCGGAGAACCCGACAGACAGGTTGGTATTGACACGGGAATGTTCCTTAACAGTGTTTTGAACCGATTTCAAAAAATGAGGAGGTTCTCAATTAGACTGTATGTTTTTTGTATGTATGCTACGCGATCATTCCGCTAATCATCGCAGATAATACCTACTTCAGAGGTAGTACCATAATATTACAGAACTTTTCACATGCCAAAACTATTGGAGTCAGTAGATTGAACACTTTTGAAAACTCTTACTGGTAGGACAATCCGAAAAGCAAAATGTGCAAAAAACCAATGGCTTTTCGATGTTGCTCCACCATGATCCTATGAAACCATTATAGCGTTCAAATTCCGAACGCTTAGAGAATATCACTAGCATCAAACATTTGCAGGTTTCGCACTTCATTATCCAACACTAGCAGAGCTGTTGCTGCTTTGTTTTGTGACTGCTTCAGACTATCTTCCGTCATCTGTTCTGACTACGTGAATTCATTGGCTCAGCTTCGATACATTCGAGAACCGAGTCTGTTCTGAATTCTTCAGGTGGACTATTAAGTGTATTTTTTTTTCAGGTTTGTAGGATTTTACGAGTTTATAAGGCCGACGTTATTGATCCAAGACATTGAGCTTCTAAAGAATATAGTGGTGAAGGACTTTGAGCACTTCGTGGACCATCGCACACTAATAGACGGAACCGTTGACCCTCTGTTCGGAAGAAACGTATTTAATATGCAAGGTAAGTCCAATTAGTCTACAACAACGCTTCCGAAGATCTATATTCAGTGGTAGGTGACACTTACTTGTCTCAGTAATTTTAAATAATTGGTCACAAATAAACTTTTTTCTTTCTACATACAAACAGTAAAATAATTCGATTTGTTTCAGGTCAAGAATGGAAGCATATGCGTGGAGCCTTAAGTCCCGCTTTCACCAGTTCCAAGATTAAGTTGATGGTGCCCTTAATGGTCGATGTGGGACATCAGATGATGGACTATTTAAAGAAAAAGATGCAAACTTCAGGTGGTAAGTTCCATTTTAAAAGGGGTACTTCTTTAGCAAGCCTATAGAAGAAGCTCAGAAAAGCACCAAGAATAATCTCACTCAATCTTGTAGACAATCTTCAGTTTATAGACGGGTTGGTGCTAAGTTTGCAGAAGATCCTCCATCTTCTCTCTTTCTACCTATTACCCACTCAGGCGGAGCCGGTATAGTACGTACATTACCTAAACATTTTTTCACTCACTGATATCATACTTATTTTAAAAGATTTGGCTTAGGTTTTACAGCCGGAGGAAATTCTCCATACTTTAGAATGCTTGCCGTACCTAACACCCAACAATGACAAGTACAAAACTATCTTAAGCGCTGCTTAGCTAGTAAGTTCTGCCAGTACGAATAAGAATTAAAATAGGGAAAAACTGCTTTTATTTTCAAGGTCAAGCCGACATAAACGTCGTGGACCTCACCACCAGGTTTGCTAACGACGTGATCGCATCCTGCGCCTTTGGTACAAAAGTGGATTCTCACAACGACGTCGATAACTATTTCTACACCATAGGAAAGGCTACTGCTACGTTCGGATATAAGGAGACTCTGAAATTTTTTGGATACGGTTCTATTCCTTCGATTATGAAGGTAAGGCAAAACTCAGTTGTTTTTAAGGTTTTCATTTACTTTGAACACATACTCTGTTTTGTAAAATTTGACTAACGCAACATTAACGACAAGCATATAGGTACACAAGGAGTCCACGTAGGAACTTTTGATTACACTATTAGACCTCTTATTTTGAACTGGTGGTTTAGATGAAGGTGAGGTGTAGATCAACAGTATAATAATATGTACTATTCTAGCATTCATTAAAACTAACTTTTTGTCAAGCACTACCGCCCTGAAGATATCTCTACTATAGCACTTGCAAAATAAGAAATGAATATTAGCACATTTTATTGTTTTCGATACGAGCGATGATAGCCTAGTTAAAGAAGGCTCGCCACTCAAACCAGAGGGAGCGGTTCGATCCCAGCCGACGGCACGCACCAATTTGTTAATTGTGTGAACAATTTGCGTATTGTATGTCACTGCTACATGTAAATGCTGTATCCTGGTGTATGGCGACAGGCTCGCCCCTGTTACGTTTCATGGGTTACTGCTCTGCCAGCCCCTCCAAGGGAAACGCGTAACGATGTGTTACGTATTCTTACGAGATATGATACCGTTTTCAAAAATTTATGTCAACTAGCATCGTCCGACACCAATAATTTGAACACTGCCATAACTGATTCCACAAAACTGTTTCAATATACATTTTCCAAGTCCTATTCTTTTTTAAGGCGCTGAAAGTTACTCTATTGAGTAAACCTGCAAGCAAATTCTATAGAAATCTGATTCTGTCGTCCATGAAGACACGGGAAGAGAAGAAAATCGTTAGACACGACATGATACACCTTCTGATGGAAGCTAAAAAAGGTATAAAGCATTTCATTATAAGTTCTTTGCTGGCAATATTGATAATACGAGTACGTGATAAGTAAATTGTAATGTTTATCTATACTAATATGCTAATCTTAATATTATAAAGAAGTAATAATTGTGAGTTTGTAAGATTGTTAAAAGAGGTAACCTCTGAAACTACTTTCTATTCGATTCGATTCTAAAAAATCTTATAAAACCAATACCTACAATAACCCTGAGAGACTCAAGGTATGAAACCCGAGTGAAGCCGCAGGCAATGCTTGTTAATAGGATTTATTTCTTTGTAGCATTCCTTAAAATTTTAATTGTCAATGTTAATAATAACATGTTCATATTTACAGGAAAATTAGCCCATGAAACTTCCACTAGTAACGAAAAGGACGTTGGTTTTGCAGCTGTTGAGGAGTCCACAGTAGGCAAGAAAACTGTCCATAGAGGTAAAGTTATGTTAAAATCATACCCATGGTGTTTAATAAAAAATACTGCCCGACTTGCCAATTACCTTTTTTTATTTTAATAATTGTGTTAACCACATAATAACATATCAGTTTATAATTTACAAATACAAATAACTTTATTGTTAAAAAAAATAGAGCTAAAAATAACAATATTAAAAGTTACATTTATTTCGTTTTAGAACTTAGAACTGCAATAGTAAGTACAGTAATACTATTAACCCTGCCCTCGGAACTAGTAAAAACTGTATTTCAGAGGGCAGTTGTTCGTTAACTTATATCTTATTTCGTTATAAAAATAAAAGTACATAATATATCATAGAGTGCTAAACAGCTATGTATACAATTTGTAAAAGTAATGAAGTAAAATTAAAATTTAAGTAGTTTATGAACATTTTGTGCATTAAAAACAAAAGAAAATGTAACTAGGCGTAAACAATATTATACCTACGCCTTATTTATCTTCGATATTGATGTGATAGGCCAGTCTTTTGCATTGTTTGACTTTTTATGTTTTAAATGCGCGAAAAAATAAACATTTTATCGACCGAGCGAGTATTAGCGAACGGAGAGTCTATGCTTCAGATTCGGCAAAAATTCTTTCGCACGTCCAGCATCTGTCCGGTCTCTGTCCGGCTGTCTTCCTCTGCAGGTCAAGAGTAGTAGAACCTGTAGAAGACGATAGACGCCGGCCGCGAGGTCTTTAGCTCAAAGAGCCTCTAGTTGATGAGTGAGAGCATTTGATAAGTATTGAAAAGAAAACAATATTCTCCATTGCAGATTGGGCTGATGATGAGTTAGTTGCTCAAGCGGTTGGGTTCTTCATGGCTGGGTTCGACACCGTGTCGTCAGGCATGTCATGGCTGCTGCACGAGCTGGCTTTGAACCCTGACATACAGAACCGTCTGTATCTAGAGATCAAGGAGAATGACGATAGAAACGAAGGGAAGTTTGACTATAAATCCATCCAGGAAATGAAATACCTGGACATGGTTCTTTCAGGTAATAAAGATATTTCGTAACAAGAAGGTATTGACTGATATGAGTGCCCTCAGTAATTGGCAAATACGGAATTATGAAAATGAAGTGGAACTGGATTAGGTTTTACCTTTTTACCCGACTGTTCAGAAGAAGGGTGTGCTTTTGCACGTGTGAGTATTTTAAGCTCAGAATAAGTAAATACATAAGATATAAATGAATAAGTAAAGGTACACAGTTGTTGGCTTTACATAATTCATATACAAGTACGTTAGTATAGGTGCACGCTCAGTTTTTTTTTTTTTTAGTTATAATCTCACATCAGATAAGCAAAATATGTACTATTTCTTATTATTAATCTATTTTCTTGCAGAGTCTTTTAGAAAATGGCCTCCAGCTCAGATGTTGGATAGAGTCTGTACCAAAGATTACAACTGCGGCAAGCCCAATGACAAAGCGGAGAAAGACTATATCGTAAGTTTTTAATTGTTAATAAAATTACTTCAAAAATCTTAATAAATTGCAATACTTTTGTTAATGTACAATGAATTATACTCGTAGTTTATAGATTTATCAGTTAATGGATTAAATTTTAACTGTACTGTGACACGTGCAGTATTATATATTTAACCGACTGCGCAAGAAAGCGGGTTAGGTTTTTTTTCGAGTGTATTTATGTATGTGGGTGTGTATGTATGAGATTTTTTTGGCACACCCTACAGCCTGAACAGCTTGAAAGAAAGAAAGAAAGAAATAAAAAAAGTTTTAAGTTTTAAGTTTTTAAGCTTGATGGATTTCGACATGTGAGCTGTCATTTGCATCGTCTTAAATAAATAAATAATAAAATAAATAAATAAATTACGGGACACTACCACACACGGTCGCCTGACCCCAAACTAAGCAAAGCTTGTACTATGGCTGCCAGAGACTGATATACATACGTAGATATTTTTAAATACATACTTAAATAGATATTAACACCCAGACATAGAACAAACACAGATGTTTCTTGATAGTGGAAGTGGCATAGGGTACAATATTTTGCAGTCGGGTGTTTTGTTTTTCTTATATTAATGTTACTTGTTCACTGTTTCTCTCATTTGAAAACCCATGAGAGTGACAGTGTCTAAGATAATCAAAGGATTTGATAAATACCAAGCCTTTGATTATCACATTTGTATCTTATCTTCCAGATTCGCAAAGGCCAAGCTGTGATAATTCCTATATTGTCGTTCCACCGCAATCCTCAGTACTACCCCGAGCCGCTCAAGTTCGACCCTGAACGGTTTTCCGATGAAAATAAGCACAAAATCAACCCCTTCGCTTACATGCCGTTTGGGTTGGGACCCAGGAACTGTACTGGTGAGACATTAATCATTCTTAATAAGCTTTTTTTAAAGAGCCATGGCTGTTTCGAAGGAAAGGGCAAGCAGAGAAAAGGTTCTGAAGGTCATGAAGCTCAATTCTTATGAACGATCTTCGTTTGATTAGAAGAATGTTTTACTAGATCGTGTTTCTAGACTTTTCTTACTAGATTCTTCTTCTATCTAAATACCTCTTTTCAATCTTGTCAACGTTTGGCTTTGCAACGATATAAACTATAAAGTTCCACTCAAATGGTAAACAAGCAAGACGCATTTTTCATTATGTTTTCTTCATTGTAAACATACTCGAGCCATACTCTAAAAACGCGTTTGTACTGTGCATTGTAAACTAGTAAAATTATGTATTAAAACAAAAACAAATAAACCCGGCTGCAAAATGTTGTACTCTATGTCACTCCCACTATCAAAACAATTCAAATGACACCTCACATGTCGAAATCCATCAAGCTGTTTAGGCTGTAGGGCGTGCCAAAGAAACCTCATACATACGAGTACACTCTAAAACATAACCCTGCTTTTGCGCAGTCAGTAAAAAAAGGGTGATACTCAGGCGCCTAAATCGCGTTTTCATAACGTTTGCACTGCTCGAGTCGTTGCTAAAACATCGTTCTAAGTTGAAAATAGGATAAATTCAAACTTCTCAATTTATTTCACACAGGATTTTAAGCTTTGTTTCTTTTCAACAGGATCAAGATTTGCGTTGATCGAAATCAAAGTGCTGGCATACATGCTACTCCAGCTTTTGGAAGTCTCTCCGTGTGAGAAGACCTGCTTACCTGAACAGTTGGAGAATGGCAACAGTTTCACTTTAAGTATGAAAGGAGGTCACTGGCTAAGATTTAACTTAAGGAATTGAAAAGTTTTGAAGTATTTGTATCCGTCTATTATAGACAATCCAGAGTTTATTTACCATCTAATAAAAATGTACTGCAAAATGTTTTCTTTTAGTTTTGTATTACATAATTATCTAATAAAGGTGAGCATTTGAGTGTGATTTTTTTTATTATATTGTAAACCATTATTTAGTAAACAGTTACTTGTACATATAATCCATGTATTGCTGTAAAGAGAGGACTCATGCCTCACGTGCCTACCTAGTATTTAAGCCCCATGGAATAAAAAAATGTTAATCTTCGGAAGGATTTAATTAACGCATTTCGATGGGTAGATTTTTTTTTTCTTTCATATTTGGAAATCTTACATCTGTTACATCTGTTTGGTGAGTATATCATTGAAGCTATTTGGTCTAGTACTACCAATCAGATACATACCGGTCCTCGCGAACCGGATTGCACACGGGCTGCACCTGTGCCTGGAGCACACCAAATGCAAGTGCAGTTGTAGAGAAGTGCCTTTAATATAGGGTAAGGGTAGTAGAATAAGGGTAGAAATTGTTAGAAGCGTGAAGGCATTATAAGCAATTCCAGAAGTCTAAATTCCATCTCGTTATTTACTTGCCTAAAAACCGTTGTTTGATTCCTTCTAAGCAAAATTATTATCAGACTTGGTTGGTGTTTATAAAGTTTATCATTGTTTATGTAGGTGTTCAAACATTTTCTAACATATTAAATCAAAGAAGTAGTCGTTATCTTTATAGAGCGGTACATCGCTCGGCTTGTATGTGTGTGCGCTAGTTCGCACGCACCACAGTACGCAAACAAAGACAATTTATAGGATACTAGCTGCTACCCGCGACCTCGTTCGCGTTTATTCAGAAAATAGTATCCAGAAACATTTCTCGTGAAACAGAATGATGAGACAAATGCAAAAGTGACCAGAAATAATTGAAATTTGTCACTCTGTTGATAACTTTAGAGGCTCATCAGTTTGTTCTTTTTGCTCGTCGTCTTCTTCTAGAAGAAATGGTAAAAGAAAACCTTCAGCCAATGCGATGCGAAGTTAGTGTAAAGTGTTCGTAGGAGCCTTGCGTTGAGTAAAGTGTGTATTAAACACACTTTACGCACAGGCCTCGTGTTCACATACCATATTGTTTTTACTATGTTTACTATGGTTTTAATCTCTGTTTATTTGTTTTCGAATAATTTTGTTTTGTCACCGAAAACATATTACGAGTATAATGATAGATAAAATACGCCAGTGTGTCTTCTGACGAGTTACTAAATGGTTCTTTATTAAGTCACAGTTTTTAATCTATTTAATTATTTTTTTTAGAATAATTTGTCAAACGAAGATTATTATTAAGTAAGGACAAGTTATAACTGCTAAAGGTAAGTCTGTTTAAAAAATCTAAATTTTTGCTGCTGTCTATGTCGTAAGCTGAAAACTGGCTTGTAAAATCCAACATAGCTTTCAATTCGCAGAAATCAACTGTTCAAGAAGCAGAATAAAATCAAACAGTTTTTATAAAAAAATCACAGTCGTAACACTGGTGTTAAAAACCGATTTTTACCCGATTGCGCAAGAAGGAGGGTTATGTTTTTCAAATGTATGTATGTATGTAAGAAGTTTTCCTACAGCGTAAACAGCTGGATGGATTTCAACATGTGAGGTGTCATTTGAATCGTCTTGGTAGTGGAAGTGACAGGGTACAACGTTTTGCAGCCGGGTTTTTGTTTATCTTTTAACAATATTACATGTTAATTAACTAAGTATGTACTTAATACCCATATCATTTAACCAATTTTAATCTTCGTTTTTTTTTTCAGTTTAGTCCTTTTTTTTAAACACTTAAACTATTTGAATATTTTTTTTCAAATCAAATAATATGTCTTTCGAAATCGAAGATACACTTATGATCGTCCATAAAAATAGACTTACCTACGAAAGTGAAAGATAAATTAGGAAAAAACATATTGCTATGTATAAGTTTTATTTTGGAGTGACAATTGTACAGAACAATATTTGTAATATTATTCTTCTATTCGAAATAATCAACAAATCACAAAGAGATTTAATTGAACCACGAAAATAGTTCATACTATTACAACAGAAAGTTAGAAAAATTACTGTACCACCTTGTTCGGAAAAGAGCCACTACCTACCAAGAAGAACAAGCAAGAAGCTGAGAGGCATATTTTTACTTTTTAAATGCAATTTTCAGAAATATGTACCTGTACCTCGCATGGCTAGCGGCAATCGCCGTGGCCACATACTTGTACTTCCGTCGGCTGTACTCCACCTTCAGCCGAGCTGGCGTCAACTCCCTACCGACGGTACCATTCCTGGGTAACATGGGTAGCATCGCGCTTCAAAAAGAGCACATGTCTGATAAATTTACAAAATTGCATATGGCCTACCCGACAGACAGGTTGGTATGTGTTACTTCTGGATAGAAGAATGGCCTTTGACAGAATTTATTATAAAACTATTTGGGCTAGTAGGTTTGAGTATTTTTGATAAATCATAGTCTCTCGATGTTGGTTAGTGATTCTATAAAACTATGTTTTCAAATTACTGAATTCAAGTTCACGTTTGCATCAAATATTTGCAGGATTTGTACTTCAATACTTGACACTATGTTGTAACCCTCTGTTTGCCATATTGTCCCCACTCGATATGTATGACTGGAAGTGTATAGCCTGGTGGGTTGCTACAACCAATAACTTTTACCAAATTCTGTTGACCAAGGATGATTAAGAACAACCCATTCATGTTTTTAAACTAGCTTCATTAATGTTTTTCAGGTTTGTAGGTTTATACGAGTTTCTAAGGCCAACGTTAATAATCCAAGACATTGAGCTTGTAAAAAAAATTGTGGTGAAGGACTTTGAGCACTTCCTGGACCATCGCACACTTATAGACGGAGACGTCGACCCTCTGTTCGGAAGGAACGTATTTAATATGAAAGGTGAGTTTCATTACACTACTTATTTTAAAGCGCAAGAAGAGCTGTACTTAGTAAGGTGGCACATAGTTAAAGATGGTGAAAATAATTATAAGAGAGGGAGAGAGAGAGAGAGAGAGAGAGAGAGAGAGAGAGAGAGAGAAAGAGAGTGCAACATTTGTTAGGGTTAGTCAGTATAAGTAGTAAGTTAGGTTAGTTAAGTCATAACAACAAAATATAATTCGATTCATTTCAGGTCAAGAATGGAAGCATATGCGTGGAGCCTTGAGTCCTGCTTTCACCAGTTCCAAGATAAAGTTAATGGTGCCCTTCATGGTCGACGTAGGACATCAGATGATGGACTATTTAAAGAAAAAGATTCAGGTTTCTGGTGGTAAGTTTTACTTATAATAAGGGAGCGCATTACAGAAGTCAACTGGAGGGGAATAATCTAGTCCCAATTGTTCAGAGACGACACTCACTCTCATCATATATGCCACAGGTCGGCTCCGAGTTCGGAAGAGGTCATTCATTTTGTGGTAAGAGTATTTTTGCTTCTCCTGAACTTTGAGTTTGAAAATTTTTTAAGTTTGAAAATTTAAAACGTCTTGGATTTGATCCTGATCCTGATACGTTTTCCTAGGTCATCCCTTACCAACTTGACCATGCACACTGGCCTTATAAACCTGTAAATGAAGGAAACTGTTTTTATTTTCTAGGTCACGTAGACTTGGATGTCGTGGACCTCACCAACAGGTTTGCCAACGACGTGATTGCATCCTGCGCCTTTGGTACAAAAGTCGATTCTCACAACGACGTCGATAACTATTTCTACACCATAGGAAAAAGTGCTGCAAGGATAGGGTACAAGGAGATGATGAAAATTTTTGGATATGGTTCTATTCCTTCGATTATGAAGGTAAAGCTCAACTTAAGTTAAATTTATACTTTAGTCTTTTTATAGTATTCAAATATAGACTAGTAATATGAGTATTCTGTGCATTCGTAAAATTGAAAATGTTATAGAAATCGTTACTAATGTTTTAAATAAATGTTCTAATAAATCGGATCGGTGGAGATAAACCCCACTATTCAACCTTATTTTAATGAGTTGGTTTGGAGGTGAGAAAAATACGACATACCACTATTTATTAAAATATTTATTTCTAATCAGGTAATGCACCCAAATGTTGTGTTCATACTCGTAGATAATGAAAATTTGAAATTAGAATTGTGTGACAATAACATGTAAGTTATTCACTAAAATAAATAACTAAATGTAATACTTAGATGATTGCCCTGGATACAGCCCTTTGAAAAACTAGAAATTGTTAATAACTCAATTATGGTAGCATCGTTATTATCCTCAAAAAACTATATCAACTTGAATCGTTGAAAGTTAGTCATTAGGCCATTGCTATATATACTTAATCGATTTCACGTAACATTTATTAACAAATTGTGTTTTTTAAGGCGTTGAAAGTCAGTCTTTTGACGAAAGCTGAAAGCAGATTCTTTAGGAATTTGATTCTATCGTCTATGAAGACTCGGGAGAAGAATAAAATCGTTAGAAACGACATGATACACCTTCTGATGGAAGCTAAGAAAGGTACAGCTTGATACTAATTTTTTTTACAAGCTACATATTTTAATAATACAAAAGTGTATTATTATATTTATTCCCGATATTTTTTTTAGTTTCTTTCTAATCAATTTTACTCAAAACAAGTTTTATATTTACAGGAAAGTTAGCTCATGAAAGCTTCACTAGTAACGAAAAAGATGTTGGTTTTGCAGCTGTTGAGGAGTCTACAGTAGGCAAGGAAACAGTACATAGAGGTACTCGTAAAATAATGTTGGTTGTATAACAAAACATAAGCTGCTCGACTTGCATTTGCATGTTACATACTTTGAAGGTTTTTTTTTGCATTATTAATGCATGTTTTGTATCTTTGGACATTAACTATTGACGTACCTATACATCATTATCCTTCGTCATTAAGTCATTTTATTTTTTAACTACTTATGCCATCACATTTCGTTTCTTTGATCTAATCTGATGGCGTGACTGTCTATCTACTGTCTGCATACAATATCTGTTAAATTGACAGATTTGTTAGATTTTTTGTTTTTTTAGTTGCTTAAATACACCATTTATAATCGTGCCTTGCAGTACTGCTTACAGGACTGCGAAGCTGGATGTAGCTTACACACCATCCTGCCTAGCATCCTGTACGTACATCTTGCACGTCGTTGACGGACGCGACGCAGGCTGCGACAACATTCACCTTCCTGCTCACATTAAATACCCGTCATCCTGCATGAAGCGGCAACGAGGTGCAGGATGTACGGGCAAGATGCTAGGCAGTATGGTGAATGGTTACTACTATAATGAGTTTTACATTTTCGATATTTGAGGGTATTGGTTAGACATAATTTTAGTGGGATATTTTGTATTGCAGATTGGTCTGACGATGAATTAGTGGCTCAAGCAATAGTTTTCTATATGGGTGGATTCGAGACCGCGTCGTCAGGCATTTCATGGCTGCTGCACGAGCTAGCTGTGAACCCTGACATACAGGACCGCCTATTTCAGGAGATCAAAGAGAATGAAGCTAGAAATGGTGGGAAATTCGACTACAAATCCATCCAGCATATGAAATACCTGGACATGGCTCTTACAGGTAATAAAAATATTTCTGTGTGTATGTAGGTATTAAGTTTATGAGCTCTGATTAAAAATACTTATAATAAGAAGTACATGAAAAAAGATGTAGCTTTTTAATCGATTTTCCAAAAGGAGGAGGTTCTATGTTCGTCTGCATATATTTCTTAATGGATTAATATTTCGCTCCTAACTTATGCATTTATAATTATTATGACACTTGGTTTTTTTAAATTAGGTATTTTTTTTTTTACGAAGTTTTAGTTTACATAATATGTAGTTAGTGTTAATGGGCAAATAAATAAGTTCAGTTTTACTTTCGCATGGTTTGAAAGAAACGGTACGAGGTAATTACCCTATTTTCTTTTAGAGTCCTTAAGGAAATGGCCTCCAGCTCAGATCTTAGATAGAGTCTGTACCAAAGATTACAACTGCGGCAAGCCTAATGACAAAGCGGAGAAAGACTATATCGTAAGTCATTAAATATTTTTTACCAGCACAGTGCAACACTTTAGCTATAGCACTATGAATAATTAGAGTTCATAGTCAGTCACATCATTCTAGTATTCAACTCTATGTCTATTGTAGCACGTGCAGTATTATCTCGGTCACCATTTATCTCATTTGAATCGCCACGAGAGCAAAAGTGAGCGAATCCAAAGGAACTAATTCCTATTTAATTTTTGCCTCATCTTGCAGCTCCGCAAAGGGCAAGCCGTTATGATCCCCGTGTGGACGTTCCATCGCAACCCGCAGTTCTATCCAGAGCCGCTCAAGTTCGACCCTGAACGGTTCTCCGATGAAAATAAGCACGAGATCAACCCCTTCGCTTACATGCCGTTTGGATTGGGACCCAGGAACTGTATTGGTGAGACATTATTGCATCCACAGCAGTCATAGGCATTTACCCACTTATAGGGAGCAGTCTGTAGAGGCGAGGAGTGAGAAAGATTTTGAGCTTAATTATCTACAAAGGGCTTTTTACTTGATCCTAGGTACTCCTTTCTTTTTAGATTGTATTTCCCCTCTAGTAGATCCTTACCTAACCTATAAATCTGAAACTGATGAGCTCGCCTGCGTCAAACTTTGCATCGATGTAAACTAAGAAGCTAAGTAGTGGAGCTACTATAGTTGAGCTACTCAAATAGTATAGGTAGAACAAAACTAAACTAGACTAAGCAAATCTCTAGTGTATTTCAGGGGGTCTACCATGACATCTTATTTCGATGATATTTGCGCGACCACGAATCGTCGCCGTGCAATAAAGTTCAAGGTGGCGCAGCGTCGGCGGCTGTATATAATAATAGTTATATCAATGTTATTGAAACCCATAGTTATTCCTTGGTATACTTAATGCGAGGTTAAAGCGGAAATACACTAGATATTTGTTTTAAAAAAACTGTTTAGAAAGATGAACTTCCGTAAAGTAACGCCTGATTCAATCAACTACGTGTAGTATGGAACAAGCTAGGCGTATCTTCTGGACTGAGTTTCCATCGCCGCAAACGTACTTGAGGACAATTATTATTTGCAAATTCGCGTTTGTAATGTTCATTGTGAAAACTAGACAAATGCTTTAATCGTATTTGCACAGTAATTAGCTATACATCACTGGAACGAGAGTTCTACGTTGATCAATATAGGTCGAATTCAAATCTCTCAATCCATTTAACATTCAATTTTAAGCTCCATTTCTTTTCAACAGGTTCAAGATTTGCTCTGATTAAAATCAAAGTGCTGGCATACATGCTACTTCAGCAGTTGGAAGTCTCTCCGTGTGAGAAGACCTGCATACCTGAGCAGTTGAACAACGGAAATAGTTTCACTTTAAGTTTGAAAGGAGGTCACTGGCTGAGGTTTAAGCTGAGGAACTGAAAAGCTCCCGCACAGTAGACACACTTGCCATCTTCGAAGATTGTTGATATGGCTCGCTAATAAAGTTATGTAGTTTTATATATAAAATTATATTTATAAATAGTTTTATATTTCGTTTTTTTACTTCATCCTCATTAATCATTTTTTCACTCACTGCTAAGTATTGTGTATCTTGTTTAGCAGTTCATTTTTTCCGGTCCTATAGTTTCATCTACCGGCTGCCTAACGCCTATACGATGTCGTCCGTCGTGCGTTCACCGAATTTATACGCAGGGTAATATTATATGTTCTGTTACTATAGGTACCATAAATATATAATATAAAACAAACTCTGCTATTAGCTTCAGCTATGTATCATTGATATAACACAAATTATTGTTTTTTATTTGTGTTCTAATTGCGCTCAAACATGCAATCTCTGGAGTTCATTTTCTTTTTAATTGTAATAAAAATGTACTGCCAAATGTTTCTTACTGTCTTCTATAACAGAATAAATCGTTATAAAACAAACTACTTGTATTTTATTTCGTAACACAAGAATTAGTCAACAGTTTTATTATTACCTCGTTATTGATACACACACATATCGTATAGGTGCACAACACACACATATCGTCACGCCTTTCCCACGAAGGGGCTGGCAGAGGTGTACAACACCCATACTTCGCCTGCCGGTATTCAGTCCCAAATGTGATAGAGAGCGAGTCTGTCGCCATACACCGGGCTCCAATTATGTAGCAGGTGACATACTATACGCACATATTATGTTCACACAGTAAATAAATTGGTGCGTGCCTTTCGGCTAGGTCTGAACCAGCTCCCTCTGCCTTGAGAGGCGAGCCTTCTCCGACTAGACTATCATCGCTTTTTACAACGTTTATTGCTAGGAGGGTTTAACAGGCTATTTAATTAATATCCCGCTAAAACACGCAAGAGGCAAAAAAAAAAGTTTCGGTAAGATAATGGGTGAGTCAATCTGCGGTGCAACAAACGTATTGAAAACAATTACAAATGTCAAAATATTATGCAATTTAATTTATTCTGGAAGGTTGGAGTTTACGTCACACATTAAAAGTTTGATAATTTTATGTGCGCATTTAAACCAAACCAAAACTAAGCCCAGAAAAAGTCAAGTCATTGCTACACAAAAATAGTTCTGAAAAATCACGATGACAAGGAAAAAAATGGTGGACAAAAGATAGGGTGTAGTCAAGCCTGGTGCACTGGAGCCCTATTCTCACCAGTCGAGAGTCTCTCTGATTTCAAAAGTCATACGCGTAAGAATGTAGCTACTAGTATTTATAGATATTACCTAGTTGTAAGCCAAAATTTGTGAGACTGTAATTTATTTATTATTTGAAAAAATAATGCCCCTCAGTTTCTTGCCTGTTCTTCTGAGTAGAGGCTTTTTATCCGAACAAGGCGGTCGAGTCTATTTAAATAACTTTGACGTTCATAAGTGTATCTTTGATACCTAAATTGAATAAAAACATTTTGACTTTGACTTTGACTTTGAATGACCAAAACATTTCGCGTGTCAAGAATATATTATACGAGGCCTGGAAGGCAATTTTTTTTTTTGCTCCCCCATCCAGGGAAATTTGGCGTCGCACGTCTTGTGCATTTGCCAGTGTCAAGTTAATTTGGTATTTTTCAGATGATGGAGTGATGGTGAAAAGGTGATAATGACGATAATGAATCCCACCCCTATCCCCATTTCAGTGAAGTGATGGATCCTTTACTGAAACTTTAAGTGGAGTTTTGTAGAGAACACGAAAACTTGCCAATACTCACGAACGGATAAAGGTTAATCTATCCACCATTATCTTATCTTATCTTTTATCTTTAAATGAGCAATTCTTGTATATATCTTATATCTTTAAATGAGCAATTCTTGTATATATATATATAATTGGAATCTCGGAATCGGCTCCAACGATTTTCATGCAATTTAGTATATAGGGGGTTTCGGGGGCGATAAATCGATCTAGCTAGGAATAATTTTTAGAAAATGTCATTTTATTCGTGTTTTATCGATAATCAACTTAAACATAAACTTGGAAGAAAAATAACAAAAAGTCAACTGAAAAATATGACTCTTCCTGACATCTATTGGCGAATAAAATAATACAATTTTTTGTGAGCAACTAATTGCTTTAACGACACAACAGCAGATGGCGTTGTTAAGTAACACGAAGTCAATGAGTGTTTGCTTTGAGGTTAGACTAAAATCAATTGTTTATTTTCCAACAAAACACAATTAAAAAAAAAATACCGAGCAAAGCTCGGTAATCCAGGTACTTACACTTTAAGAGGGCCGCGACGTTCTGAAATTTCCATACAAACGCACTACTCAAATTTCTTGAAAACCGTTTGTCAGATTATGATGAAATTTAGCATGTACAATTAAATTAACAATATCTTCGCCCCTATGTTCTTGGGTTTTTTTTAAAACGTTCTCAAGCGAAAATAGAGCTATGAAAAATATCCGCATTTTTAAGGGGTCACTTTTGACTGATTTATTCAATAGGTAGACAAAGCAAATCAAAAATTCCGTTGCATAGGGAGGTTGTATAAATGATTAGCTGTTAAATGAATCCATAATACAAGGGAAATTCTTAGTTACTTAAGAATGATTACGGTAGTGCAAAAGTCATAAAAAAAATTGAAATTGCACTTTGTCACTCTGTAGGTAAGTTTAGAGGCTCGTCTGTATCATTACTCGCTCTCTTCACTCGTCTTCTTCTTCTAGACGAAATGGCGATAGAATGCCTTAAGCCAATGCGAAGTTAGTCTAGATCGCCTAGGTCGAAATTAGTTAGGTCGCCGGACTCTTAACACTCGAAGAATCACAAGATTTAGAAAATAATACAGAATAAGCAAATCTTTTCGGTTCGTTCCAAAAAAAAACTGGAAGACAATTCTAACATGTCGAGATTTTGTTTTGGTCATTGTCTCTCTCGTTTGAAAAGTCATAGGAGTGAGAGTGACAAAGAAACATCTCACAAGTCAAGAAAATATTGGGGAAACGGCCCCCACTTACTTGTGTACTGGCCAAGTCTGGTGGGTAATACTAGTAGAACTTACCATCAGTGTGTTACCATCAACTGGTCTGTTTCACAATCCTTACTAATTATAATATCGAAAGGAACTATGTCTGTCTGTTTGTAGGCTTTTCACGGCTAAACGGCTGAACGACACATCATAGAATAAGTACGTAGTTGGTACTAAAATAACTGACAACTAAAATTAAAACTCCGTTTAAAACCAGCGAGTATTTTTTTTACGTTGGTAACAGATTATTATTTATAACTTAATAATTAGTTACAGTATATCACGAGTAGGTTTATGGATAATATTTTCTGCATACACGCGAGCGAAGTTGCGGGCATCAGCTAGTGTCAAATAAGTTAGCTTGTAAGCATGATCTAAAAAACCAGGTCAAGCATTCTGGGAGCCAACACGTAATGACGTCACTCGTCATCATCATCGTCTCTTTCGAACTTATTGTAAATGACATATTTCGGTCTTGCTTATGCATATATTGAAGTCACTACGTGTTGCCTACGTGACTATTTTTGACTCGGAATTCTATACTTGGAGGAGTATATTATTTGACCATGCTTGTAAGTATGTATTTATGAAAGTTTTTGCTGTTGTAGTATATCGAGTAATAAATATAAGAAGTTGAGTAATAAATTATTTATTTTATTTTCTTTCTTTTCTAAGTGTATACGGACCTGCACATTGTGTCAATGATAATTAGCTTTAGAGATTCATTTCCCGTAAAATTTTCTTTAACTTTATCCTTCAAATTTGGAGACACTGAACTGTAATAGGCAAGCGCTGGGCTTACTACCAGTATGACAACATAATAAAAAATGTTTTTGCCACAGTTTTTTTTACCCTTTATAATTATGGGCAGCACTAAACTGTTATGTACAAAGGTGACGCTTATCATGAAGCAAAACATTTTGTTTTATTTTAACTGATTCATAAGCGTAATCAAAATTATTTAAGACGGCGACAAAAGTCTAAAAAAATCTACTATAGTATTATAGCAATCCTTATTCCTTACCATTAATACATCGATTGTAACTCTGTCTGTCTGTCTGTTTGTAGGCTTTTCATCTTGATGAAACGAAATAAATAACTACAAGGAAGCTTTTTTCCAAATAAATAAATCTTTTTGTCATGAAATTCTGTAAATTAATAAAAAATAACGCGCCGCTTACCAAATGCGTCAGACAACATCACAGAATAGTACGTAGTCGGTACTAAAATAACAACTGACAACTAAAATTAAAACTCCGCTCAAAACTAGCCAGTTTTTTTTAATGTTGGACTCTGATCTCTTTGGTAAGTAACGGATTATTATTCATAATTTGATAATTAGTTACAGTATATCACGACGAAAGTTAATGGAAACTATTTTCTGAATAATCGCGAACAAAGTTGCGGGCAACAGCTAGTCTACACTAAAGGATATTTTATACTAGACCGTGCCTAGCGCGAGCCGTGCCATTCTCGAATCCGAGCCCCCACGGCCACGACACGGCCGAACCGCGCCCGGGCGGTAAAATGTTCGTGAGTTTTGAATCCTGCTTCTGCCTCCTGTTCCTGCTCGCCACGGTCTAGCGTAAAACATCCATAAGTCGCGTCTACATGTACCAAATTTCAGCAGATATCATTTCTTTATCAGATTTGGGCTGAGTTTTTTATCATTGTTTAGGTAGATATGTTCTAATCTCAGTTTTTTTTTTGTTTCCGAACCAAAGCATATAAAACAAAATGATACACGAGATTAAGCTAGTGTTGCTTCAGACGAGATATTATATGGTACTCAAATTTCAAAGAGAATATTTTTACAGTGTTTTTTTATTTGAATAATTCATTAATAAAGAGTAAAGCTAAGAAAAGTTGGGTTAAAAAGATTTTATTTATTTCACTTGCACGAGTTTCACTAAATTAAATTAAATTAAAATTAAATTAAAAAAGGTAAAGGTAAGCATTAAAAAAATTGGTCTATTTTCACCATTCTGTCTATTCGGCCCGGTGTATGGTGGCAGGCTCGCCCCTTATCACATTTGGGACTGAATATCGTCCGGCGAAGTGTGGGTGTTACACCTCTGCCGGCCCCTTCGGGAGAAAGACGTGACGATATGTTTTGTTATGTTTAAAAAAATCCCAAACATTTTCTCGTAAAATTTTGGTAAAAACAGATTTATAAACCATATTTAAGACCTGCATGATTGAACATTATAATATTTTTATGTTTTTTTTTAATATCCTACTACAATTTGATATTCTAATAACACCCATTTTCAGAACGATGTACTTGTATCTCACTTGGTTAGCGGCAATCGCCGTGGCCACATACTTGTACTTCCGTCGGCTGTACTCCACCTTCAGCCGAGCTGGCGTCAACTCCCTACCGACGGTACCATTCCTGGGTAACATGGGTAACATCGTGATACAAAAAGAGCACATGTCTGATAAATTTACAAAATTGTATACGGACTACCCGACAGACAGGTTAGTATCTGTTGCATCTGGAGGGAAATGGTCTTTGACAGACTTTCTGTATGATTTGTTGAATCAACGGGACTTCTGAAGTACCATTGATTCAACAAATCATACATACATCTACGAGATGATAACGCATCTAAACTATAAGGCCGCACGTTGTTGGTTGATGATTCTATGAAACTACCTAGGTATGTGTTTAAATTGTTTAAGACAAGTTCATGTTCGCATCAAACATCTGCAAATTGTTACCTTATTTAATGTGTTTTAAAAGCTGTGTTTCCTTGTGATTCATATTTATTTATTTTATTTTTATTTATTTATTAAAGTAAGCCAACAGTGCACATATTAAACATAAAAGAAATGTCTTCATGGTTTCTATCATATACATGCGCCAATTATAGGCATACACAACTTTTTCTACGATTTGCTTGCGTACTCAGATCAACTAAAATATTTGATCTGAGCTTGCGTATAAGACTAAATTTATAAACTAATTAACGACAAATACACTTAAATAAAAATAAAGAGAGTAAGGGAAATAAAAAATTCAGTACGTATCCTACGGAACTTACACTTCGGCAACTTCCTTCTTGAAATGTCTCAAGGAGCCAGAGAAAATATCTACATTACTACTAACGACATTGTAAAAGGAGCACATGCGCACCATTGGTGAATTTAAACCAAGATTAGTTCGGCAGAAAGGTTTATTTATTCTGTTTCTGAGGTAACGAAGCGGCACATATTGTCTCAGCTTCAACCCACTTGAGAACCGAACTAGAGAACTCGAGAGATTCGGTTCAGAATGTTCTAGATCTCAGATCAACTAGAATATCAGATGGCGCACGGCGTTTGATTTAGGTGAAGCCAAGAACCATCCAAAAACTACGCTACTGTCGTATATGTACACAACACTCACACATTGACGCAAAAAACTACGCTACTCGCTTCGTCAGTACTAACCTGGACGTCACGCTGAGAACATACAAAAAAATTCTGGAATGATGCCGTCATGTGCTGTGAAACACTGCACTAACTACACGAAAGTGAAAAAGAATTGTTAATAACATCTCATTATATAGTAAACAGCATTGTTTTAGGTTATAATTTCGGTTATCTATTATTTACATAGTGCTTTTTATTTTATTTTATTGGCAACTAGATACAAAGTCCATAATGCCATTTTAGGACTTGACAATGACATTACATGAATTTGTGAAATGTCATGCAGTGTTGTCATAATCGCATTTTTTTTCTCCAAAATATTATTTTAAATCCTAAGACTTTTTTAGGTTCCCAATTAAGATTGAAAAAGCGACATTAAAAGAATGGGTGGTTGCCATACAAAAAAGTCGAAATGATAAAAAATGGCAACCATCAAAAAGAGATGTTGTCTGTTCAGATCATTTTAATGAAAGTGACTTTTACCTGACCAAGCTTGGCCTTCGCCGTCTGAAAAGGACTGCGTATCCCATCAGGGTAAGTTTTAATTTTTTACCAACGAAAAGTGGTTTTCAATTCAACGCGTACTTATAATTTTTTTTTTCTGATTACGTATTATGGTTCCATACTCAAGGGGTGCTACCAGAACCCTAATACTAAGTCTACTATATTGCCTTCCGTTGAGTAATTTAAAAAAATCTTTATTTCAAAACTGTCGTCCAGTTTAGGTATTATGATTAAGGTATGATGATGATTTTTTGGCAATTGATATTTGGCAAACATTTGATTAATTAACCTGGGAACTATTACATGAATTCAGTGGAATGCGGATACATACGTTGGAAAACTACAATACTCAGGGTAATTTTTTTTTTCATGGCAACACTTCCACAGCACACATGTAACAAGAAGTGGCTTCACCTACATCATACGCCGTGCGCCATCTGATATTCTAGTTGATCTGAGGTTCTAGATACCTAAACTATATTAGTGGAATTTACCAAATAGTAACTTTTAGTAACAAGTTTTTATACTAGTTTCATTCATATTTTCAGGTTTGTAGGTTTCTACGAGTTTCTAAGGCCAACGTTGATAATACAAGACATCGAGCTTGTGAAAAAAATAGTCGTGAAGGACTTTGAGCACTTCCTGGACCATCGCACACTTATAGATGGAGACGTTGACCCTCTATTTGGAAGAAATGTATTTAGTATGAAAGGTCAGTTTGAATATCCATACCCATTTTCCTTACGAATATCTGTACTCAGTAGTGGGATAGCGGTGAAAAAGACCGTAAGAGAGAGAGAGAGAGAGAGAGAGAGCAATATTTGATTAGGTTTAATTTAAAATTGGTGTCTTAGAAGTCTAAAACAACGGATAATTCGATCGATTGATTTTAGGTCAAGAATGGAAATGGAATGGTCTCTGGGTGCATCGCAGCTGGCCTGTTTTAGCGTAATGCTGTGTCAGAAAGTTTATACTGTGACAGACTTGCCAAGCCTCACACTATACTTACCCCTCTCATAACAGTTTACCAGTCATTGAACCCTGAAGCGTTAGTTGGTGTCTTCATAAAGTATAATTATGTAGCGAATTGTAGCAGCAGTGCCATGTAGACACTACTGGTTTCTAAATAGGTATATCTATGATACAGCTTGGAAGCAGTTCCTGGTGAGGATGCTATTTTAAATGATGGATTTAAAAAAATATAGATCTAGGGCTAGGTGTTGTTATCCATGGCTTTATGTATTCCATGGCATCCCTGACACGGAAACTTAGTAGCGGGTGTAATTATAAATTTACTTTCAGATGCGAGGTCATATGTTTAAGTACTGGCAAGAGGTTTCATGGAAGAACCTGTGTGCTAGCCCAAGCACTCTCTGATACTCACATTATACCAACAAGCTCAAAAGACAACACAAATAATACAAATTTCAGTTTATAAATTCAATTTGAAATAATAAAAATTTATTGTATATTAAATGTTTGCTATCAATAACCTTCATCTTTTTCGGTACATACTTGAAATACCTACTATTGTTGAATTTTTATTACTTCATAATTTCCATATTTTACAACTTGGGCATGGACAAAAGCAGATACCAGATAGAGTAAATAGAAAAACAATCAGTAGGATTTCATTATTTACAGATCTCTCTGGTTATTTAAAAAAATGTAATTTATTGCGGGCACTGTTTATTATGACATATAATACAGGCCCATGTTTAAAAAACCTTGCAAAGCAACATACACTTTTTATATAAAACAATGGTCTCTGAGACTTTTCTGGCTGTGTTATCTCCTAGTAGGTATGTCACTTGTGTGCCAGTGTGTCACTTCCCTTTCTAGCCCAAATGGCTGGTGTACCAGTGCTACTGGGAAGTAACTCTTGTTATTTGCAGAAAACCCACAGCAAATAGGGCTTTAATCTTCAGCACATTGAGTCCAGGAGCTGCAGTTGCATCATCAGCAATTTATCTCATAGCCTTTTCTGCACAAACATAGCTTTTTCAGTTACTACTGTACTTGGACCACTCATGATAGATACAACAGACTGGAAAGTCGACTCCACAGTTTTCAAGTTTGTTTATTTTACGCTTTTAGACTGGTTGTGTTTCTGGTAGCATTCCTCATGGCACTGAAAATTAAAACCAAATTTATTTAGTGTCTAGGCAAGATACAATTAAATTATCATCACCAAGTTTTACAAGTTGACTTTCTGTAATTACAATATTTTAGACTAGCTATCTGCCCACAACTTCTCTCACGTTGCATAGCCTAGTAGTACTCAGTGTGTGTAGCTTTTTATTATAGACAGAACTTCTAAAATCGAATAAGTAGTTCGGATTTTAGGTTAGTTTATTATTTACCTTTACAGCGTTTCCGTAGGTTTTGTAGAAAATTAGGCGCAGTGACACGCACGTCACGCACGTAAAATAATTCAGAATTTCATCAGCACATCATCATTTAGCTTAATTTTTGGGCACAATAATTTAACTCTTGTTAGCGAAATTGTAAACAAACAAAGACTTGTAAAACTCCATAGTGAATTGCCAGTATTAAAACACCAAAAGTACTTGAGATTTTTGAAATATTACGATTTATTTGCAAATAATTAGTGCTCTGTAATTATTCATTAATTACAGAGCACTAATTATTTTTTATTATTTTATTACAGAGAATTTAATGTGTTTCTTAAAAATTAGCATATTAAATAAGCGTAGGTTTTTCAGTAATACATGACACACCCGTCAAATAATTCCACGAATTTATGTTAGTGGCATAAAACTTGCAACACTAACAACTTGATGTTTGGACGAAGCTACAGATACAAAATTTTTTTGAATGAATCGATGAAAATATCGTTCTAATACGCCTGTGTACGGTGACCCTTTTACATTCTTTTTTGAAGGTTTATTTTATCTGTGAATTCAACTTAAGTGAACAAGAAAAAGGATAATTCCGTTCAATATTTTAGCCTTACGTTGCCCCCTGAATTGCGATTTTAAGTTCTGTCACTTAAATTTAGAATTTTTATAAAATTTACGAATTTTAAGATGTGACGCCAGAATTGAGCCTACTGTGCTCTTAAGGATAACTCTCCTGGTTATTCATAGTACTTACAACTTCAATCACTTAAAAAAAGATGGTAAATCATTTTTTGGCTTGATTACCTTCTTCATAAAACCATATAAACTAGCATTATGCCAATCTTTTGGCAGTTGCTACAACCGATTCTTCGAAACGTAGACGGCTTCGAATTTTCCATTGATTTGACAAGTTATTTTTTTTAGGCACTGAAAGTTACTCTATTAACTAAAACTGAAAGCAGCTTCTTTAGGAATCTGATTATGTCGTCCATGAAAACTCGGGAGGAAAAGAAAATCGTTAGAAACGACATGATACACCTTCTAATGGAAGCTAAGAAAGGTAAAGCTTTTTACCATAAGTTATTTCCTATATTGATAATAACATAAGTAAATTTTGATATTTATGCTCTGTTAAATGGAATTTAATAATTGTTTTGTAATTATTGCGAAATTCATAAAACGCGTTTGAAATTTACAGGAAAATTAGTCAATGAAACTTTTACTAGTAACGAAAAGGACGTTGGTTTTGCAGCTGTTGAGGAGTCCACAGTAGGCAGGAAAACTATACAAAAAGGTATAAAAATGTATTTTGAGTTTTTAAAATTTTCATGTAGTTTTTGGTGTGCAATAAAATAATATTGTATTGTATTGTAAAGGTAAAATTATAAAAAAATATGAAACACTAGCTGTGCCCCGCGGTTTCACCCGCGGTTAAAAAGTGCGGTGCTATTCTAGACTATAATCTATGTCTGTGCCAATTTTCATCCAGATCTGTTCAGCCGTTCTGGCGTGAAAGACTAACAAACATCCATCCATCCATTCTTACAAACTTTCGCGTTTATAATATTAGTAGGAAGTAGGATATCGTCACGCCTTTCTTCCCAAGGGACCGGCAGAGGTGTACAACACCCAAGAATAAAAAGAATAAAATGAAAATAATAAAAAAATAAAATGGTAAAACAAAACTCAAATTGGTTGAGTTGTTAAGTGTCCACAACGAGTAAATTTCTAGAATGGTTTATAATTGCTATGCCATGAGCTCGCCGCGGGGTTGTAGGGTTGAAATTGTTGGCCAGTGGATATTGTTGGCTTGTTGTTTTTTAAATACGTGAAATAAATCGTAATTTTTGAGAGAGAGTATTTCAGAAGGATTATTTTCTACAGATTGGGCTGATGATGAATTAGTGGCGCAAGCGGTAGTATTCTTCATGGCTGGGTTCGAGACCGTGTCGTCGGGCATGTCATGGCTACTGCACGAACTGGCTTTGAACCCAGACATCCAGGACCGCGTATTTCTGGAGATCAAGGAGAATGACGCCAGAAATGGAGGGAAGTTCGACTATAAATCCATCCAGGATATGAAATACCTTGACATGGTTCTTACAGGTAATAAAAAACTAGGATGAGTGAAAGAAGAGAGAGATCATATCATGATTCGCAATGGTTTTTTCTGAGCTGATGCTGATGTTGAAGTAAATTTAACTTTGTACATTCTTATTACGACTATTCAGGATGAAAGTATTTTTTTGCCTGTGTCTTTATTACTCGTACAAGCCCAGATTAAACATATTAAGAGAAATTTACAAGCACAGTACAGGTCCTGGTTTTTAGTTATCCTTTTGCATCAAATGTTCTTTATTTTCTTACAGAGTCTTTAAGAAAATGGCCTCCAGCTCAGATCTTAGATAGAGTCTGCACCAAAGATTACAACTGCGGCAAGCCCAACGACAAAGCGGAGAAAGACTATATCGTAAATAATTTATTCTTAAAAAAATCTTTAATTTAAAATTAGCAATTTAAGATTTATGAAATATCTGAAGGTGAATGCATGGATATGCTATTGTGGCACGTGTGGTATTATCTCGGTCACCTTTTCTCTAATTTGAATCAGCATGAGAGTGAAAGTGAAGGAAATCTAATTTTGTCTAATCTCGCAGCTCCGCAAAGGCCAAGCCGTAACGATCCCCGTGTGGACGTTCCATCGGAACCCGCAGTTCTATCCAGAACCGCTCAAGTTCGACCCTGAACGGTTCTCCGATGAAAACAAGCACAAAATCAACCCCTTCGCTTACATGCCGTTTGGGTTGGGACCCAGGAACTGTATTGGTAAGACATTAATTTATTGGCTGTTATGGATACACCTTATGATAGGAATATCTAAGGAAGATTAGTAGAGAGAGGATTCTCGAAAGGTTTGAAAATCAATTCTCTAGAAAGAACTCTTTACCTGATCCTAGACACTTCCTTTTTAGATCCTATTGCCTGTCTGGATACTTACAATCGAAATATCTCAAACTGATGAGCTCGTTTGCTTCAGGCTTTGCAACGATCTGAAATAAGATATTATAAGTCTACTCAAATAGTTAAATATAAACGCGTCGACTTGTAAGCCTCCTTCGTTTTGTCGGTTAACAAGTAAGGCGTGTCTTCTGCATTGGGTTTGTGCAAGCATTCTTGAGCAACAATGGAAAAGGGCGTTTGCAATGTCCTCTGTAAAAAAAGAAGATAAAAGCTCGTATAGCTTCGGGGCTCAGCTACCCACGTCCGTAGGAGTGTACTCTATTCTGATTCCCTATACGTGGTCCCGGTGTTGTGCTAACCGGGTAGCAAAATCTGGTGGGAGGCTTCGGCTGTGGCTAGTTACCACCCACCGGACCAAGCCATGCCGTGAAATGACCTAGTCGTGTTTCGGGATGTAGTCCGGTGTAACCGATCCGAAGACGGGTCTGAGCAGTAACGCACCTCTGTAGCGCCTCACTCAACTGCCGTCTTTGTACTTCTTCACTCGACAAAACTTTAAGGCTAGAGTGAATAAGTACCTTATGGGTCGTCGTGCTCCATCTCAGACCACAACGTCGCTTAACATCAGGCAAGTTGGTGGTCAAACGTCGACTACATAAAAAAATAGCAATTACCATTGATAACATCGCTGAAAAGAAAATTTTGAGTTGACCAAAGTAGATAAGTCAGTTAAACCTTTTCAATCTATTTCACATTCAATATAAAATTCTATGCCTTTTCAACAGGATCGAGATTTGCTCTGATCGAAATCAAAGTGCTGGCATACATGCTACTCAAGCAGTTGGAAATCTCTCCGTGTGAGAAGACCTGCATACCTGAACAACTGGACAACGGCGATAGTTTTACTTTAAGTTTGAAAGGAGGTCACTGGCTGAGGTTTAAAATAAGAAACTAAAAATTTCATACACAGTAATCACAATTCCAATCTTCGAAGATCGTTGCTATGGCTTGTTGTATAATTTTATACCACATTACAAACTTTTTTTTATGCTATTGCTGGCAAACAAGCTAACGGGCCGCCTCATGGTAAGCGATAGTCGCCTATTAATAATTGTAGGTAATACCAGGGGCATCACATCATTATCAACATCAATTATTTTCTACCCACTGTTGAATATAAGTTTCTGATCAAGTAGTACCCTTGTAGTGGGCCCTATTTCTACATATTTTTTGGTTATTGTCTCTCTCGTTTGAAAAGTTATAGGTAACCAAGATACGAGTAACATGTCACGCGTCAGAATAGGAGGCCAGTGCTACGTCAGTGCCTGTTCCAATGAAGAGCTAGTAGTCTATTTCATTCTGTTATCATAACACCTTTACAATTTCGTTCGCCCACCGAATTTAATACGTACTTAAACTCACTCATCATTATGGATATCATTACATTTTGAATTATTGTTTTGAATTGTAACGCTTTCCTTACTTGCATTGTATTGGGTCTAGACAATTCGAAGTTAATTTAGCATCATAAACAAATGTACAGTTACTGCCAAATGTTTCTTACTGTTACTGTATTATAGAATAAATGATCATAAAATAAACTACTTTTATTATTATACTACTATAATTAATTTCTAACACAATTAAATTATGGTGATTTGATGAGACTACATTCGTAAGGTCTGACTTGTAGTATTTAAGTGGTTTAATACTAATCCACACTATACTGATATTATAAAATCGAGAGTACATCTGTCTGTCTGTTTGTAGGCTTTTCACGACTAAACGGCTAAATGAATCTTGATAAAATATGATAATTAGTTACAGTATATCACGAGGAAGGTGTCTGGATACTATTATCTAAATTAAAGCGAAAGAAGTTGCGGGTAACAGCGAATTATTAAAATAATAATAATAAATTAAAATAACAGCTAGAAATAAAATTGTTTTTTTTTTAATGCTATGAGTGGAAAACAAGCTAACCGCCTGATGGTTTGTTGTTTTCCAAAAAATCTAGGTCTTTTGCGTTCTTTGTCTTGTCATTTTCTTTTTTTTTGCAACTTATTATTATAGTAGTCCTTGCTTTGTACTCGTGCACCAAACCATCTCATGTGAAATAAATGGCTTTCATCTCTTGTTATATAATCTATTATTGTTTATTCTCGTGTGACCTTCTATCGACCAGCCAATATGATCGTTTTTAGGCTGTGAGGTAACAGTATACATAATATTTTTCCATTAGTCCCTTGTTGTTAATTTAGCCTAAATATAGATTGGTAATTGTTGTGCAGTTAGTGATCAGACGATGAGACCATTCGAGGATGTGGTGCTGGCGACACATACTTCGGATAGCATGAACCGCGTTCCGCGCTAATGTGTGCATTATAGGCCGTCTTTCCACGAAATGCCAACGACGTATTCTTAGCTATTTCGACCACATTATAAGACGACGCAGGACGAGAATTTGGAAAAGGTGATCATCTGTACAAATGTTGAGGGTAAGTGGTCACGCGGTAAATCCCCTATGAGATGGTCGAACGAAATAGCTCGTCCAGGTTTGAGGAATGGTGAAGGAAAATAGTGGTCGCAATCTTCCATCATTTCAATCCATGGAGGATTGAACAGAGAGAGTGATCAGACAAGATTAGCCGACAAGATACGTGATCAGACTCTATTCTTACGATGTGAGACATTTTCTAGTCATTGTCTCTCTCGTTTGAAAAGTCATAGGAGTGAAAGTGACCAAGATAACATCTCACGTGTCAGAATAGGGGGCCAGAATTCTAAGTTTGTCTCCGAGGTGGAGCTCTGTTGGGGCCGCGAAAGCGTGCTTAAGCGTCCTCGTAGCCCCGTCATTTAGCGCCGAGGTTGGACACCCTAGGGTTTTGGGTAGGCCAGTAGTGGGACTCCCCCGTCAATGCTCGCCCCCGTGCCATAGTGGAATCCATAAAGAATTTTCTCTAGCTTAAAAAAAGGTGTCAGACTTGGTTACACGTCACTACCGCGTCTTGCTTAATTTTCTTCTCAAACTTATCTCTCTAATTTTATCGAGTCATGCTTATTATGATGATTTAAGTTAATATGGCTTTATCTCACGTCTACGGCTTTGTTTTGTACATATTATTACAAGCGATTAATTATCAATTAAATTATTATTAAAATTGAGATATTAAGATTAACCAGAGTTGCTATCACATTTAATCTTCTTTCTAATGAAATAAACGTAAGCTATTTCACATAGTATTTAGATAATCAACGCTTTAGTACTTTAGCACTCACTGATAAAGGAATGAAATAGATACAATATTATCTCTTGATAACAGAAGTGCCTACCTACGACCAAAAAGATAACAAATTATAGTAATAGCATTAAATTGTTATGAAATATAGTAATGAAAAGGTAAAAGTTAGTGTTAGCTTAAAAGGATGGTGATATTTTGAAATAAACTAAAATGAACACATTATTTTATTAACATTAGAAGTCATGATAGTCTAGTCGGAGAAGGCCCGCCTCTCACCAATTTGTTCATCGTGTGAACATAATTATGTGCGTATTGTATGCTACATGACTGGAGCTCGGTGTATGGCGAAAAGCTCGCCCTCTGTCACATTTCGGACTGAATATCGTCCAGCAAAGTGTGGGTGCTGTAAACCTCTGCTAGCACCCTCGGATGAAAGAATTAATAAGGATTATTAAGGTACTTTTTATGCCTGAAAATGTAACTGTTCCCGTGGGATATAAAATGCGTCCAAAATATAAAAATCTCTACAGGTATACATACAATTTCTATAAATCTCGGTGCAGAGACAATGATAGCATTTGACGAGCCCTAAAACTTTGTGTGTTTTAGGGCTCGTCAAACGCTATCATTGTCGTATATCGCTATCATATCGTTGTGTATAGGTATTTTTGAATGAATCCTACCTAATACTTATTATAAATGCGAAAGTGAGTTTGGATGTTTGTAACGCTTTCACGTCTCAACTACTCAACTGATTGTCTTGAAATTTTGCATACATGTTGTCTGGGGGGACAAAACTACCCTATGTCTTTTTTACAAACTTTATCCCGAAAAAATTAAGGGTTCCTGTAGGACCGCTGGTGAAACCGCGGGGTGCAGCGCAGTGTGTGTGTGTGCTACTTCTTCAACCTAGAAGCACCAAGATTCCATATCACAGATCTGAGAAATCGCAAACATAACGCGCTGAGGGTAGTCGTAGGCGGTGTCGCTTATCTATCGCGCATGTTAGCGTCCGTGAAGTAAACGCAAACTGCGGTATCGTGTAGACTTGAGCTCTCTGACCAAATTGTGCGCTTTACCTAAAGCTCTAACTAATACTACAACTAATTTATTAAAATATGTAATACAACTCCGTGGCACGCAGAAATAACTGAACAACTCGACTTGCATGACTTTTTTTATTGTCTTAAACGCTTCCTTCGTTTGCGATTTACTATGTTGTTAGATTCCGAGTCGAAATTAAATATTTTCATGGGTTTTTAAACGAAAGAATGATTATCTATGGGACGGTTGACGTTTTTTTTTTTAAAAAAAAGAAAAGTTGGATTGGGAGAAAAACAGCAAGAGAGGACGGTCGCGTTGCAGAGCGGGCAACGAAACGAGTAGTAAGACGGGTACGGTAATTGATAACAACCAATCTGGGCTCGAAATCGGCATTCTGTAATGTGATGTACGTGTAATGTGAGTGTAGTGTGAGTATGTGTTTATGATAAAATAAAAAGTTATACTTCTGAAATATACGTTTTACTATAATGTATAAAAAATCAGGGCGAAATATACAATAGTTTTAGAGCAATCGCGTTTTGTACATCTCGACAACCTTGCATTTTATGGTGTTTTACTTGATAAAACGACTTATCAAGTGTGTGTTTGTTTACTAATATTGACATCTTGAATTATCAACATCAACTCATGTTCAAAATATTGAAGATCTCGACTTATACACCTAAAGCCTTTTCTGCAAAGATTAATTTTAACTTGACAAATTGAGATGTCAAGCATAACTTTGTGTATGAATAATTCCGTGGCACGCAGGAATAACTGAACATCGCAAAAACGTCAATTTTTCAGGGCAGCCATTTTAAAGTTTGACATTTTCTGTTTAGTCGGTAAGTTAGTTAAACGATGATGTCAAAGTTATTTTGAGGGTTACTTGAGGCCCTCTTTCGTATGGTTTCAAGAATTTAACGAAATAACTTATAGTTTACATAATAATAGACTTGTCAAACAGTTGAAATGCCTTGAATAAGTTGATAACTCGACTTGTAGACCAAGTTTTGGCTTTTAAGGACATTTATCCAGTTATTCACCATCTGAGTACGGATCATTTTTATCGGTTACCTTAGTTATTTCAATGAAAAAGCATTATTTCTCATTAGTAAACCAATGACAACTTCAAACAGATATAGTTTGTCAAGTAATTATTACTACTTTACAAGAAATATCTTACTTTTCAGCATATAATGCAAAATGTAAACAAAGTCTTAGTATTTAAAATATATTTTTTTTAGAATTATACGCTCATTTACATAATCTAAAAACTATTTTCACTAACTTATTAAAATGATTTTTAAAACATATGGGAAAAACACAATGGAAACGCATTTGTTTCTAATTAAAATGAATTATTTAGAGTATACACTAAATTAACACATAGGCTAGACTTATTATCCCGAGAAATCAACAGTTGGCAATCGTTGAGTTCTACAAATAAGAAAATATTAACCAAACACACTACAGGACATAAATACCTACTTATAAAAGGTCTTATTTAAAAAAGCTTTTCTAATTATTATTTTAAACGACTTCAAAAAACCGTTTTAAAATATCTTTGAAAATTTTCGTAATCTTAAGTGGCTGTAAAAAATCTGTAAAAATGTCTGATGACACACATGCTTAATACTTACATGTTTTGTTAGATTGCTTACACATTACTTCGATCAATAATAATACTAATAAATAATAATAAAACAGACCAACTTTATTCAGACCAACTTAGTATCTATTTATAAAAACTAAAAACTATGAGTGTGGATTTACAAGTATATTTTGGTAGTTAAACTAATCTTAATCTATTCTAATATTTAATTATTTTTTGTAGGTCTGTTTGCCAATCGGCAAAGATCTCCTCCAACCTTTTTCATTCCTGTCTATCTTGGGCCTCTCTATTCCAAGTTACTCCTGCTACCTGTCTAATGTCATCATCCTACCTTTTCTGTGGTCTGCCCCTTTTCCTTTTCCTAGGGCACCATCGTGTCACAATTTTGCTCCATTTCTCTTGGCCTCTTATCATATGCCCTGCCCATAGCCATTTGAGTCTTCTGATTTTACATTAAAACAGGTAGTACGCAGGTGTTGAAAAGTTTTTTCTTTACATTAATGTGAAGAGTTTTATCTTCCATGGCTTCTCTCAGACTCCAGTATCTCTTTCAGCCATTTGTTATTCGTCTGTCAACTTCTTTGCGTATAGGGACCTCTTGTGTTATTAGCTGTCTCAGGTAGATGTATTCATCAGTGTAATCAATTTGGTTATTTCCTAGATGTATGGTGGTTTTCTTCCCATTTGTCCTTTGTTTTCTCTGGGTTCAACTTTAAACCTTTCTTCTCACTTTCATCCGCTAGTTCAAGTATCATTTGCTATATGTTTTTAGGTGTTTCAGCAAATAACATTATATATATATCGTCTGCGAACCTCGATTGTGTTAGGGAGACTCGGTCGACAGTGATTCCGAGGTTTTCCCAGTTAAGTCTCCTAAAGATTGTTTCGATAACCGCTGAGAATAGTTTTGGAGGTAGAGGGTCTCCATGTCTGACACCCTTTCCTACTCTAAATGGTTTACCTTTCTTTTCTAGTTGGATTCTCGCGGTGCTATGACTATTGTTTTAATTAAATAAAGTAAAAAAAAAAGGAACTTCTTATTCTGATTGGCCATCATTGGTGTTTTTCCCCAAAAACACAGATTTAAAAAATTGTCAGACTTCGTCTTAGACAACCATGGCTCTAAAGGGTCTAAATGATCTATGCTAGCGTCTCTTTACGGCTTTGCACCCTGCTATCAATCAACCCTGTATTGATTTGAATCTTTTGTGTAAGTATGCATGTAGGTAGGTACATAGTACACCAATGATAGTAATAGTCACCAATAATGTACAGCATTATAATATATTTTACATATTTACTTCACGTTGTTGCATGGCATGTTTGTTGGCGTTTAGGCTCCAGTAGGTACATAAAAAATATCCAGCTCGGGTAGATAACAACTTGATATCTTGCTATTGCAGATGAAAACTAAATCACCACGGCAAAGGTAAAAGTGAACATGTGATAATGTCACTTTTTAAACAAAAATATTTGGTTTGCCATAACTTGACATCTCGATTTGTCAATGGAGGCAGAAACAGGCTATGTGTATAAGTCGAGATATCCAGTATTTTGGATGTGAGTGTAAGTTGATAAATCAAGATGACAATTATTCATACACAAACTTATGCGTGACATCTCAATTTGTCAAGTTAAAATTAATTTTTGCAGAAAAGGCTTAGGTGTATAAGTCGAGATCTTCAATATTTTGAACATGTGTTGATGTTGATAATTCAAGATGTCAATTTTAGTAAGCAAACACACACTTGATAAGTCGTTTTATCAAGTAAAACACCATAAAATGCAAGGGTGTCGAGATGTACAAAACGCGATTGCTCTAAAACTATTGTATATTTCGGGCTGATTTTTTTATACATAGTAAAGCGCATACGAAGGAAGCGTTTAAGCCAATAAAAAAAAAATCATGCAAGTCGAGTTGTTCAGTTATTCCTACGTGCCACGGAATTGTCATCTTGATTTGTCAACTAACACTCACCTAAAAAATACTGGATATCTCGACTTATACACATAGCCTGTTTCTGCCTCCATTGACAAATCGAGATGTCAAGTTGTGGCAAGCCAAATATTTTTGTTTAAAAAGTGACATTAACACATGTTCACTTATGCCTTGCCGTGGTGATTTAGTTTTCATCTGCAATCGCAAGATATCAAGTTGTTATCTACCCGAGCCGGATATTTTTTATATACCTACTGGAACCTAAACGCCAACAAACATGCCATGCAACAACGTGAAGTAAATATAAAAAATATATTATAATGCTGTACATTATTGGTGACTATTACTATTATTCAAAGTCAAAGTCAAAGTCAAAATTTGATTGGTAGCGGGGTGCAAAGCCGTAAAGAGACGGTAGCATAGATCATTCAAGTCTCTGTCAATCAATGACAATGTCAATCTGTCAATTTAAAAAAAAAAATTTTTTTTTTAAATTGTCAGATTTTGTGGGGAAAAACACCAAATTTTACTGTTAATTACCAATGATGGCCAATTAGAATAAGAAGTTTCTTTTTTTCACTTTATTTAATTAAAATAATACTCATAGCACCGCGAGAATCCAACTAGAAAAGAAAGGTTAACCATTTAGAGTAGGAAAGGGTGACAGACAAGGAGACCCTCTACCTCCAAAACTATTCTCAGCGGTTGTCAAAACAATCTTTAGGAGAATTAACTGGGAAAACCTCGGAATCAATGTCGACGGAGCCTCCCTAACACAATTGAGGTTCGCAGACGATATATATATAGAGTTATTTGCTGAAACACCTAAAACATATAGTAAATGATACTTGAACTAGCGGATGAAAGTGAGAAGAAAGGTTTAAAGTTGAACCCAGAGAAAACAAAGGTAATGACAAACGGGAAGAAAACCACCATACATCTAGGAAATAACCAAATTGATTACACCGATGAATACATCTACCTGAGACAGCTAATAACACAAGAGGTCCCTATACGTAAAGAAGTTGACAGAAGAATAACAAATGGCTGAAAGAGATACTGGAGTCTGAGAGAAGACATGAAAGATAAAACACTTCACATTTAATGTAAAGAAAAACTTTTCAACACCTGCGTACTACCTGTTTTAATGTAAAATCAGAAGACTCAAATGGCAATGGGCAGGGCATATGATAAGAGGCCAAGAGAAATGGACCAAAATTGTGACACAATGGTACCCTAGAGAAGGGAAAAAGAAAAAGGGCAGACCACAGAAAAGGTGGGATGATGACATTAGACAGGTAGCAGGAGTAACTTGGAATAGAGTGGCCCAAGATAGACAGGAATGAAAAAGGTTGGAGGAGGCCTTTGCTGATTGGCAAACTGACCTACAAAAAATAATTAAGTATTAGAATAGATGCTGAAAAGTAAGATATATCTTGTAAAGTAGTAATAATTACTTGACAAACTATATCTGTTTAAAGTTGTCATTGGTTTACTAAAGAGAAATAATGCTTTTTCCATTGAAATAACTAAGTTAACCGATAAAAATGATCCGTACTCAGATGGTGAATAACTGGATAATTGTCCTTAAAAGCCAAAAATTGGTATACAAGTCGAGTTATCAACTTATTCAAGGCATTTCAGTTGTTTGACAAGTCTATTATTATGTAAACTATAAGTTGTTTCGTTAAATTCTTGAAACCATACGAAAGAGGGTCTCAAGTAACCCTCAAAATAACTTTGACATCATCGTTTAACTAACTTACCGACTAACCAGAAAATGTCAAACTTTAAAATGGCTGCCCTGAAATATGACGTTTTTGAGATGTTCAGTTATTCCTGCGTGCCACGGATTACTAATTAACTATTAATAATCATACACCTGTATTGTGTATCTTTTGACGGTGGGTAGCACCGCGGGGCGCAGCTAGTACTCTAATCAAAACTTTTTTTACCCGACTGTGCAATAAGGAGGGTTAGGTTTTTCGAGTGTATGTATGTATGTAGGTATGTTTGTATGAGGTTACTTTGGCACGCCATCCAGCCTCAACAGCTTGATGGATTTCAACATGTGAGGTATCATTTGAATCGTCTTGATAGTGGAAGTGACATAGGGGACAACAAAAATGCGTTTGTAAGTCCAAATTCTGTCCTGTTCTCTGTCTTCCTCTGCATGTCGTATGTCTCTGCAGCTTGTTCTTAACCAGTTCTCATAAATTGTTGTGAGCAGGTTTGATAATTATTCAGGTTTTTTGTCCATTTATAGAGTCAGTTTTTGGATTTTTTTGACAAGGCGGAAGTGTGATTTTTGATGGATTCTTTTATTTATTTTATTGAATCTGCTCACAACATTTTAAGAGAATCGGTTAAGAACGAGCTGCAGACCTGCGACATGCAGAGGAAGACAGAGAACAGAACAAAATTTGGACTTACGATCGCATCTTTGTCGAAGCTGAAGCATAGACGCTTCGCCCGCTGACGCTCGCTTGGTCAATTACACAACACAAGGTAAGTATTTGTAAAGTACGATGTTAAACAGTTATAAGTACATTTATTCAGCTTAATGATCAGTAACCTTAACATGTTACGTAGATATTATTTTAACATGAATATTATGAGCATTCCGTGGATCTGTTGCTGCGTGTTCTGCAATGACGATTAACATACTATGGAATTTTATATAACAGTAAGATTTGGCATTTATTTATTCTGGTTTTCATTCAATTTAATCATTTACTTACTTAACTACACTTACATTTATAAATTATCACGAGTTATTCTATGTGTATACTTTGTAAGTGCGCTGGAAGCAAGCTTCTATAAATATTATTATACCTACTCTCTTAAACTTAATATTAATTTAATCTATTTTCCAACCTAAGCCATAAAATCAAAGTATTAAGGATCATAATAAAGGATGCTATACCTACCCACTTATATCTAAATTAATCTATCTGAACTGTTACTAAGAATAACTATATAGACATGGTTTAACATTTATCAGTCTAGGCTAGAATTATTAACATTTTGGCATAGTCGACATCTGTTTATTTCGTTTATCAGTTAGTTCCTAACTCTAAACCGGACCCAATGTCCTCCTTTCAGTTTAATGTTAGCTGAGTCATTGCACAGTTTTGCCGGGATGCAGGTCTTCTCTCCAGGAGATATCTCCATATGCTGCAGCAGCTGGTACACCATCACCTTCATCTCGCAGAGAGCAAACCGGGAACCTGGAAGCAGTAATGAGATTTGAATACCATTAATATGAAAATATAGATTAAAACGATTTCTCTAAGCAGTAAAACTTCAAGTTGTATGAGTTTTTGGTTCTTTAGTGACCTGTCTCGTTAGCAAATGCCAAAATGAAGTAGTAAAATTTAATTACCATTAAATTAAATAAAACACATTCATGCAAAAATTCCAAAAATGCCATTTAAAAATAGCAAGAGCTACTCAGTTTAGAAAAAAAAAGGAAATTTTACAGAATGTTAATAATACGAGTATCTGTACTATTCTGTACCATATGGTACAGTTTGAAAGTAATAGTGGCACGATGCACATACATAGTTACCAATCAAACCAACGTTCGCGCTTTTTGGTGGGCTAAGCAGATCGCGTTTTTTTGATGAGGGTTTTTATAATAACCTGTCTAAGAGGAAGAGTTTAAAGATTTTCGAAAATATACAAATGGGGCCTTACCGATGCAGTTCCTAGGTCCAACACCGAATGGCATGTAAGCGAAGGGGTTGATCTTATGTTTGTTTTCTTCCGAGAACCGCTCAGGGTCGAATTTATGGGGATTAGGGAAATATTCAGGGTCTCGGTGGAATGACCACACGGGGATGCTGACTCCAACGCCTTTACGGAGCTGAAAAAGAGACAATAACAATTTTTAAGGAGATCAAAAAGCTCGCTGTAAAAAGAATATTGCCCTCCGGATACAAAGACAAACATATGACACCTTGTAAACCAGTCTAACAAACTGGGCGGTAGGAGATCCTAAATAAAAAATTATGGAGACATACGTTCTTAAGTATTAGGCCATACGTGGAGGTTTCTTTTAAGGTAATTGGAGAAAAAATTGAGAGCAGTTTCATCTTGAATTTGGGTAACCCTTTCAAACAAATACTGTTTGTTACCTTTTCTTATGACAATACCAACTTTTGAATACATTCGTCTTCAAAATGGGACTACTTTTGGTAAAGCTTCGGTGCTAATACTCGTGATAACTTAGATATTAAAATTTGCATGAAAACTCACAATGTAATCTTCTGTCGATTTACTGTTAGGTTTGCCACAGTTGTAATCTTTGATGCAAATTCTGTCCAAAGCAATAGCAGGAGGCCATAACCGCAGCAGCTCTAAAAAAATGTTTTAAATACGGTTAAAAAAATCGAAACTTAAAAATATAGATTAGACAGTAAATTTGTCTGCCTCGGTGGCTCAGTTGATAGTAAACCTGCCTTCTGAGCTTAGTGGCGTGGGTTCGATTCCCACCTAGAGCAAACATTTATGCGATGAACATTTGTGTTTGTTCTATGTCTGGGTGTAAATATCTATTTAAGTATGTATTTAAAAATATATAAGTATTTATATCAGTCTCTGGCAGCAATTGTACAAGCTTTGCTTAGTTTGGGGTCAGACGACCGTGTGTGTGTCCTGATATTTATTTATTTATTATTATTTAAATTGAAAGATTGCTGGTAAATGATAAATTTACGACTGCCTTTTAGTAGACGAAATCAATTGGGGATTGATTTGGAACTTAGAATTTCATCATTAATTGCTTCTCTAGTCACTCTCAAAAGAAAACAACTCACCTGAAACAACCATGTCCATGTAAGTCATATTCTGAATGGAGTTGTAGTCAAACTTCCCTCCGTTTCTCTTATCGTTCTCCTTAATCTCCTGAACTAGTTTCTCCTGTACGTCAGGGTTCACAGCCAGCTCGTGCAGAAGGAACGACATGCCTGAGGAGACGGTCTCGAAGCCAGCGAGGAAGAACAGGATGGCTTGGGCAGTCAGGTCGTCATCGCTCCAAGCTTTTGACAAAATTTTATTAAATTTAATACTGCTTTCGTCTATATATACGAGTATATTATATATTTTAAAGAGATAATGTCAAAAAAGGCTAACATGATTTTGACATGTTTTTCTGTTATTTCCGAAACGTTTACGTTTGGAATTAGTAAAGTATACTAACTTCGATCGGTTTTCTTCGTTCCAACATGCGATTCTTCAACGGTAGCAAAGCCAGCACTTGCATCTGCAGTACGCTCATCATCGCGACTCAGACTTCCTGTAATAATGAAAGCACTTATTTTTGTATCTCATTGCTCCACAATTTGAACTAAATTCACCAGAGATTATGGGTTACGCGACGCTCTGAATTTTCCATACAAACGAGCTTATCAAATTTCTTGGAAAACATTTGTCAGATTATGATGAAATTTGGCATGTGCAATGAAATGAACTATATTTCCGCCCATAGCTCTTGTTTTTTTTTTTTAAAAAGAAACCTCCTTATAAGAAAATAGGACAGTAAAAATAACCGCATTTATGATGGGCACTTTTGACTGATTTATTTAATAGATTGACAAAACAAATCAAAAATCCCTTTACATAAGGAAGTTGTCTACATCATTACCTTTCAAATTAATCCATAATACAAGGGAATTTTGCAGTTTAAAGATTGATTAGAGAAATGCAGAAGTCATAAAATATTTTTGAAATTGCACTTTGTCACTCTGCAGATAACTTTAGAGTCTCGTCAGTATCTTTATTTGCCCTCTTCGTTGGTTGTCTTCTTCTAGACGAAATAGCAATAGAAAACCTTTGGTCAAAATGTTGTGTACCTTTCTTAGCTTCCATCAGTAGGTGGATCATATCGGGTCTGATTATTTTATTTTGCTCTCTATTCCTCATTGTGCCCATAATCAGCTCTCGGTAGTAGTTATTAGTTGCTTCAGAGAAGATAGTGAAGTTGAGGAACTGCAAACAAATTTCAATACTCAAAATAACATTAAATAAGTAAGAAATATAATATGTAAAACATTTTTTGCCATGTTCCTCGTGTAGTTAGTTTTCAATTCGATTTTTAACCTTCTTTTTACAAAAATTGATTAACATCGGGTGAACCGGAGTAAATACTGGAGACTGGAATGCCTTGCCTCCGTCTTCATTTGCAATTAACTACAACTTGGTTATCCAACGCGGTTATCGTACGTTCAAAGTGAACCTTCCAGGACCATAGGAAGAACTTTCTAGGTCTTCCTGCTTCATTTTTGACCACAGCGTCGCTTTACGTCAGACGACATGGTGGTCAAACATAGACCTTTTCTATAAAGAAATAAATCTGAATAATACCTTCATAAGTTTCGGTTGTGTCGTGAAGCAGAACATCATGAGCATCTGCCATAAAGTAAAAGAGGATGTGTTTTTGCCCATGACATAGAACTGGTTGTCAACATCATTGTGGGAATCCACCTTCAGTCCGAATGCGCAGGATGCGATCACATCGTTGGCATACCGTGTGGTCAGATCTTTTACATCCACGTCTAAATAGTCATCTGAAAAAGTTAAAAAGGCGTTGTAAAAAGGGTAAAAAACAACGATACCATTTTTTTAATGATTTTCCGAATATTTTGTTAGGCCAAATAATATACCAATCTAAACTTGCGGTTAAATGGGCGATAAATCACGAGATATAGAAATAACTGAACACTATTGGCGGTCATTTTGACGGTTTTTTTGACATTTACTATCAGTGTTAACTGTTTACAATAGCTGAAAAATAATGTAAGGAAGCTGCATGCGACAGGGTGTTAGTTAGTTTTAAATAAATCTAGTTTTGGTCTTATCTACTTCTTTTAAAACTTACTATCAGATTGCTTGATTTTAAGTTTGAGGGTTTTGTTCATCTGGTCTCCTACTTCCATCATGAAGGGCACCATTAGGCGTATCTTGGAGCTGGTGAACGCAGGGCTGAGGGTCGAACGCATGTCGCGCCATTCTTGACCTTGAAAATATTGAGAATTATTTAAACCTGCATTTATGAGTCGGGTATTCATAAAATCAAAACATAAATAACTGTATCGCAGCTAGATTGTTAAATACTTGATTAGTATTTTTGTGATCGACCTTAGTCACCAAACCTGTTTTCATTACATCACTCTAAATTAATCTAATGTTCGGTTTTATTGGATGATCAAATAATAGTGTTACGAATTATGCCATTTTTTAATTAACCAGTCCTAATTTATCCCAGTTTTACCAGTTGAGACTTAGAAATTTTAGTATTTTAATTCAGATGTAAATTATCAATCCGTCGCATTAGCTGTAGCGTTTTGCTATCAAAGCACTTTTCCAATTGCTCCTTGTGTTACGGTACATCCCAATTACCCACCTGCTAGTGAGATAAGACTCCTGCCGATCAAAGGATCGGAAGTTGAGTTGAAAAAGGACCGATGGTCGACGAAGTGGTCGAAGTCCTTGACTGCGATCTTCTTTACTAGCTCCATGTCGCGGATCATAAGTGTTGGCTGGATAAACTCGAATTTTCCTATGAACCTGAGGAATAAGTTAAATACATTAGTTGAAAAACTATGCACCCAGAAACATTGAAATTCAACCGTAGCGGCAATGTTCTGTGGCTCTGTGGCCTGCTGGCGCTGCAAGTGCTGCAACTTGGCACTGTTGTCACATTGTTTGTATCAAAGGGCATACAAAATTGCAAGTGTGACTACAACGGCGGTATCGCAATAGCGGTGGTATCGCCGCCACCGTCATCAACATACATGACTGTATACATGACTTAGTTAAACCCATAGGGAACCATTCGTTATCCTGCCTTGCAGTCCGCCTCGCAGTCCACTGTTTCATGCAGGATGGTGAATGTTGTCGCAGCCTGCATCGCTTCCGGCAACGACATGCAGCATGCATGTGCAGGATGGTGTGTGAGCTAAATCCTGCCACACAGTCCTGCACGGTGGACTGCAAGGCAGGATGGTAAATAGTAACTTTAAGTAAAGTCATCACCTTCAATTAGACAGTTCATTTAGAAATGTATCTGATTTTTTTTTGTGTCATAACACCACATCAAAAACTAAGGCAAATCATGGTCTAATAAACTAGATGTTACCTCTCCTCCGGAAAAGCGTAGTAGTATCGATCGATATGATCAGCGAAGTGGTCTTTCTTCAGCAGGACCCGGCCCATGTTGCCCACCAGAGGGACGCAGGGCGGAGTCTTCACGCCATGCTTGGTGAAGTACGAGTAATACTGCCGGGAGTACAGGTACAGTGCTCCCAGGATCACACACAACCAGATCAGAGCCAGCAACATCTGGGGATAGTAAATAAATGCATAAGTTGGCAAGAAACTTACAAACTGATTTAAAAACTAACTCGACAAAAATGTATATGTAATTATTGAACGTACTCACAAAATTTTAAGAGAATCGGTTACGAAATGCGACCTGTAGAGGAAGACAGAGATCCCGACAGAAATCCAGATGCACCAAATAACTAGTAGCTCTGTGAGCTGTACACCTCGCGGCCGACGTCTGTCTCCTATACAGGTCGCATTTCTCAGCCGATTTTCGCGAAATTTCGGTTCGGTATTTATACAGATATTAGGTCCTTACGTATGAAAATGGCGTTTTGTACGGGAGGAATAAAAAGTCGATTTTTTTTTTTAAAATATATTTAATTAATCAAAGTATACACCGTTGTTATCTATGCACTTTTGCCATCTTATGGGTAGTTCATTGATCCCTTTACTATAAAAACCATGGGGGCGAGAATCAATAAACTCTTTGAAGGCGGTTTGGACTGCTGCATCGGAGTGGAATTTTTTTCCTTGTAAGAAGTTGTCCAAATTCCGGAAGAAATGGTAATCTGTTGGAGCAAGGTCCGGGGAGTACGGTGGATGTCGCAGACATTCCAATTGTAGCTCAGCTAACTTAGTGGTTGTTTGTTGTGCAGTGTGTGGTCTTGCGTTGTCGTGAAGCAGCAGTGGCCTAGAGCGATTGACCAATCTCGGTTGTTTAACAGCTAGTTCTTCCTTCATGGTTTGCAGTTGCTGACAATAGATATCTGCCGTAATCGTTTGGCCAGATTTAAGAAAGCTGTAGTGAACGACACCGGCGCTAGTCCACCAAACACTTACAAGTAACTTTTTCTGAGTCAATTTTCGTTTAGGGCAGGATTTGGCTGGGTCTCCAGGGTTCAGCCATTGCGATGAGCGCTTTCGATTATCGTACAATATCCACTTTTCATCACAAGTAATGATTCGATTTAAAATCCCTTCATTATTGTGTCGGTTGAGCAAAGTAACACAGCAGTCGACCCGTGTTTGCAAGTTCGATTCACTCAATTCATGAGGTACCCATCGTTCGAGTTTTTTTACTTTCCCGATTTGCTTCAAGTGGATTAATACAGTTTTGTCACTTACCCCGAAGCCTGCTGCTATCTCTGAAGTGCTTTGTGATGGATCCGCTTCCACAATAGCCTTTAATTCTTCGTTTTTCACTTTGATCTCCGGCCGTCCACGGGGTTGGTTCTTAAGGTCGAAATTTCCAGAACGAAAACGTTGAAACCAAAAACGTACCATGCTGTCTTTAGCGACACCAGCGCCGTACACATCATTAATTCTTCGAGCTGTTTCTGCAGCACTGGTGCCACGGTAGAACTCGTACTCGTAAATATCCCGATATTTCATGTTTTCCATTGCGCGGTAATAAGCGACGCCAAAGAAAAAATAATGAGGAAAATAACAAATGAATGACTGTATTCCAAAGAAAAAAAAACCAGCTAAATGAATTTATTAATTTGAATTTCGAATTTTTAACCAAAGAGGAGATATTTCAGATCAAATTGATCAGTACGACAAAACGCTAATTTCATACGTAAGGACCTAATTTTTTTTTTTGCCTAGTCACTCGAGATATGATTTTTTCCAAAAATAAGAAGTCATATCGCTTGCTCTTAATATATGTACTTAAGTTTGCTAGATTTCATTGTCCGAATCATAGCAGTAGTTGTTGAATAAAACAAAACAAGAATAACTTCAATTTGGTAACATTTTTTTTACGAAATCAATCATTATTATTCGTTTTTAAAAATTATGTATGGGAGTGAATGTTGGGTCTGGCAGAAGAAGCATAAAAGTAAATTGAATGCTGTGGAAATGAGAAGTTTGCGAAGTCTGGCTGCAGTGACTCTGATGGATAAAATGAAAAACAGCGTTATTGGAATACGTTGTGGGGTGAAAGATGATGTAGTGTTAAGGATTGAGAAAGGAATCCTTAGATGGTTTGGACACATTGAGAGAATGGATGAAAGGAGATTGACGAAACAGATCTACAAGGCGAGTGTAAACGGCCAAGTTGGTAAGGGTCGACCTAGGCGAACGTATCTTGGCTAAGTCGAAGACGTTTTAAAGAAAGGCCAGGTCAGGAGTACTCGTAACCGACGAGCGTGTATGAAAAGACTCATAGAACTAGAAGAAGCAAAAGATGTGTGCCAGGATCGTAGCAAGTGGAGAGAAGTGGTCTCTGCCTACCCCTATGGGAAACAGGCGTGACAATATGTATGTATGTATTAAAAATAATTAATCTTACTTACAATTGAAACTCTTGAAACTCTTGTTGATACTTTAAATTGTGTACAAAATATGACTCGAGAACTACGCCCAGCTGTGGTGAGGCACCAAATTATACTAGTGTCGCTTGCGATAACTCATGAACATGTTTTGTGATACTGTTTTTATATACAAATATTTACGGATGTGGCTTTTCTTATCTAAATCTATATTCTAAATATGTGCGGTAGATAAGTATATTATCGGGTAATGCTTTAGATAGGTAATATAATTATTTGCGATAAATTATCACAATTACAAAAAACTTATCAGGTACCATTTTATTAAGTTCAGGTGCGTCATAGTTGATCGAATTTTTTTGACCTATTTTCACTTCTATACCGCTTACTGGAAATACATAGGAGACATTTGACATACCAATCCGTGTTAGTTATTTTATTTGACTTAACCTCCTTTGTATCGAACATTTAAATGTGATAACGTGACCAACGATTGATATAGTTTTCGACTGAAATAATATCAGTTTACATTTCGTTATTATGACATACCGTTTAGATTACCTACAATTGTTTTATATACTTAATAATTAATTATTTAACATACCATATTTTTGCTATAATTTTGATTACAGTATAACTTGTTACATTCTTTGATTGTTTTGATGATTATGTCAAAGAGAGCGACTAACATAAATACCTGTGGTCAGGTTAGGTTAAGTTAAGTTAGGTTAAGAACTGCTGAGGCGTGCCGTTTGATGGCGGACACGGTAGGGCCGCAGAGGAAGAGGACCGTCGGTGTAACGTTTCCACTCTCCCTATCCACTGCGGCCAAAAGTGGCAGGCGGCGGAGTCACTTCTGACCCGTCGCATGCGGACCATGGGCGCCTAGACATAGGTGCTGGCAGCGCCCACGGGCAAATTGGTCCCCGAGGAGGTGGATGATGACGATGTGTCTGGTGTTCGATACATCATCATGGAGGGGGAGAGAGCGTAAGCTCGGGGAGGTGCCCGAAAGGGCTAGCGTTGTCGGGGCCGCGGAAGAGTACGAAAGCGTCCCCTTAGCCCCGACATTTTGCGCCGAGGTAGAACACCCTTGGGTTTTTAGTGGGTAGAAAAGGTTAAGAACTGCGACATCACACGGCGCGAGCCGAGCGAGCGCTAAAGAGTGACTGTCATAAAAAAAACTGTGGCTAGGGCTGGCTAAGAACTGCGACAACATACGGTGTGAGCCGAACGAGCGGAGTAAGTGTGCCGCAGCCGGCGAGCGCTAAAGAGTGAGAGAGAGAGGACTTGATAGGTATTATTTTTGAAACTCGATGAAAACATTATTTTAGGGTGTTTTTTATGTTTATTTATCGATATGTCGTTTGCGGAGGGAGTAGGTATACATTTTGTCTTTTAGTTTTTTTTTAATTTATTTATTTCGTAATAAATACCTATTTACATTCGAAAAACACTAAGTATTGAAAAACTAATCAGTTAAAGCTATTAAGTATTATAGTAGTTAAGTATTAGTATTACTTAAGTTGTTGTGTAATTTATAATTCGATCAAATGAGTTGTATTTATTTGGTTTTATTGTTATAACTCTGATGATGATGTCAAACGTTGGTATTTATATTAGATATCGGTATTTTGAATTTAGATGATATGTTACTTACCCATTAAGTTCTAAAAAAAACTATTGTGTTTAAAAATTTAGCTTTAAACTTACCTCAGTGCTCAATATCTTTGGGACAGAACTTTCTGTTTAGTAGTGTTTGTTTCTATTTTTAATTTTTTTTTTTAAATACTTTCCAGTTGTTAATGTAACTAAATCAATTTAAAAATCTTTTCGGTAAATTTATTTAAAACTCAAGGGTGCCCATTTATTAAACATTATTATAACGTATGCAGAATATCTTCTCTGCTATAAAACTAGTGCACAGTGAATTGCCACGAGCTCGCCCCCTGTCAAAATTCTCGGCTGAACATCGTCCGGCGAGGTGTGGGTGTTACGTTTCAGCTTACCACGAACGCGCCCTTAAGCATAGGCCCTACTGTTGTTTTGCATTCCCGAAGAATTTGTAGAGATAGGGATACTTCACTATAATTAAACAAACAGCATATATATAAACTAAAAGGCAACCGAGAAATCGAAAAAAAAAAACCTAAGTGTTTCATACATTCACTCGACGATCAACGAACTTTTTGTATGTAACAGCTGTCTTTTTGACACGGAGTCTCGGTGTCAGTGTGTTTTACCCAGCGGTTTTTGTATACGATTAGAGATGTTACAGTCAAAGTTAAATTCCGCATCATTGCACACTGAAGCGGTGTCCGGTGCAGTGTGTTTGGCGTCTTGGGGATTTTCTATTACTTTTACTATTATTATCTTCTTCTTCGTCACTGCGCTCTTGACAGAACGGTCGTGGCCATCATGCAGTATTGTTATTGGCAGGGGCTGATGTAATGCGCCTCACAATATCTCGCCATGTCTCTCTGCTCGAGGTCATTCTTGTGCACTCATGCACGGGACCGCCCACAGCAGGTTTGACCTGATCGGTCCATCGCATAGGTGACCTGCCGCGCGGTCTAATGCGTGCAACCTTGCCCTGGACGACAAGTCGACAATAGACTGACTGCCTCGCCTAGAAACGTGTACGCCTACAAAACTTCAAGAACTCGGCATCAAACAGCGTATATCTGCTGTAGTGCAATTCCACGTTCACCACGTTCTTCGGACACGTTTCTAGGTTATTATTATTAGAAAAGAAGATATCGTATAAAGGGAAGGTTTCACATATAAATGACATCTTAAACTAAGTACCTATCATAATATTATACAAATGCTCTCATGAGCATACCGACCTGCCCTTACTTTGTGTTAAACACTTGCCACCTATATAATACATTTACCTATAGACCTATCACCTACAGAAGTCATTTAACACTTTTTGATTGGCTTCAATTTATATTTCCCACAGAATATTCGATAGTATTTCCGAATCCCCTTCCTAATAAACGTATTATAGCCTCAGATTAGTTATACAGTGGTTTGTCTTTTTCGATCGAGTTAAACCGACTTCCCGTCAGGCCTTCATCAATGTAAAATATTTTTTGATATTTGTTGATATTTTTAAAACTGGTTGATCGATTTCGATAATTTTTTTATGGGATTGGACCATTTCTAAAGTATCTACCAACCAAACAATAATCATGAAAACCGATTCACAATTGGCGGAGTATTCGCGTAACATACATACTACTAACTAAACTAAGTAACTACATTACTTTTCCAAACTGGCTCATTATAAGTAGACTCGTTACCTTTTTAATATTTGTCATATTTCAATGTAGGTATAGATAAGTATATATATTGATGTAGGTACTTGTGTACGTTTGTGACTGGGTAGTTTATTTGTATACCTATTTAGTAATTATTTAGTATTAGTATGTAGTTTATTATAATTCTCAAATTAGTAAGTTTATTTAATATTTATTTAACCTTAGTTATTATTATTTTTCTTTAGCACACACCATCGTCCATGCTAAATCATAATGTTGTTCAAAGGTTGTCTGGAAGAGATCGCTCTTAAGCGAAAAGACCGACCACTGCACCTTTATTTTTGAATGTATACAAAAAAACCTTGCGAGATCATTTCCGAAATGAAGAAATCCGCAGGCGAACCGGAGTAACCGACAGAGCCCGAAGAACTGCTAAGCTGAAGTTGCAGTGGGCAGGGAACTCGCTCGTAGAACAGACGGTCGATGGGGCAGAAAGATTCCCGAGTGGCGACCACGAACCGGATGAAGCAGCGTGGAAAGGCCTCCCGCAAGGTGGACTGACAATCTGGTGAGGGTCGCGGGAAGCTGCTGGATGCGGACAGCGCAGGACCGGTCGTTGCGGAAAGTGGTCCTTTGTCCAGCAGTGGACCTCGTATGAACTGACATGATAATGATTAAATTACAAAAAAACGTACAGTCGATATGAGAACCTCTTTTTGGAAGTCGGTTATAAACAAAGAAAAAGACAAAACGCCAATAAACTGTTTCGAGGCTGTACGAAATTTATTAGTAAATTGCGTAAGTGACTAGCCTAACTGTGTGATTGATTAATCCATAGATAAAGATAAAAAAACTTACGACACTAACTAAACTGAAAAAATAACAACAAAAAACGAAAACAACTTTTTGATTTGAGATAATGTCGTTATCTCAAAACAAAAAGTTTGCTTTTAGCATGTTGGCATGTTTGGCATGCAAGTTTGCGTTTGTTCGGCATGACTTGCACACATTGTGTGCAAGTCATGCCAACTGTCAACTAATAAAGTAGGTAGTCGAGTACTTACTGATAATATAAGCCAAAATGAAACCTAAGTATCCATCAATTGCAAACAAAAAAATAGGTATAATTATAATATTGGTACAATCAGATAGAATATCAAAACCTTGTGTGTTAGCAACACATACAAAAGAATGCAGTCTATGGTCTGCTGTGTGACGTTTTGCGAGCGAACTGTCAAAGGAATGTAGTGAATGAATGAATGAATGAATGTAGCGTAAGGAATGAAAGAGTAGCGCCTGAGTCGCCCGCCCCGTCCAACCGGCACTTTTGGCTGGACCACGGAAGAGGACGGATCTCGTTGTGTTTTTCATTGGTGTCCATTCGATTCATACTGAAATTGCCTACATATTGTACATGGTTTGGATTATTAGAAGTATTAGTTGTTTACATTTACATTAAGGCGGTTTTTAATACCGTCCCTTCAGAAATAGTTTACATGTGTAAAAACATCATCATCATGTCAATTTGCAAAACTCGACCGCTGTACCCAGACCTTCCATAAATATCTCATCTCACCAGATCCACAAAATACTCCCTATTATATAGGTCCCATATCGTCGTCACGCCTTTTCCCCGAAGGGGCTGGCAGAGGTGTACAACACCCACACTTCGCCTAACGATATTCAGTCCCAAATGTGACAGGGGGCGAGCCTGTCGCCATACACCGTGCTCCAGTCATGTAGCAGATGACATTCAATACGCACATAATTATGTTTACTCAATAAACAAATTGGTGCGTGCCGTCGGCTGGGTTTAAACCCGCTCCCTCTGGCTTGAGAGGCGGGCCTTCTCCGACTAGGCTATCAATATCAATTTATATAGGTCCCAGCCATAGACATAGAGTACCTATGTAATAGGGCATATTCTGTGGTCCCAGCGTGGTATAATAGAGATACTCCGCCAGGTATAGCACTCCGGTCACGTGGACAACACACAGTGACGTCAATCGATGTTTGAGCAAAACCGCATTGAGTCGTTTACAAGTAGTTCGAAAGAGACGGATGCCGATGACGAGTGACGTCATTATGTGTTTGCTTCCGGAATGCTAGACCTTGTTCTTTGGATCATGGGTCCCAGAAGGAGAGTCTTCGTGCGAAATATGATTATTAATTAAGTAAATAATAATTTTAACAGATAATAGAAGCAAACTTAAAACAATATAGGAGCACAAAAAGAGCACTTGAGCAATTAAGTACATATAAAAACTGGAAACGGAATTTGAAGCCAAGAACCACAGGAGCTAAAAAGAGAGAATGTCAACTCAAGTCAAGTCAAAATGTTTTTATCTATTAGGTATCAAAGATATACTTATGAACGTCAAAGTTATTTAAATAGGCTCGACCGCCTTGTTCGGATAAAGAGCCTCTACTCAGAAGAACAAGCAAGAAACTGAGGGAATGTGAGCTATACAACTATACCTTTGCAACAAGTACAAACAAAAGCATGTATCAAGGAAATTATAGTGAAATTGAAGACGAGCCCGCAGTAGTGGATGTGATGGAGGTGGTATATTAAAAATCTTAAATCTGAAAAAAGTCCAGGCCCAGACTGATGTTGTACCAAACGAAACCCTAAAACTGGCTATCCTCGCTATTCTTTGGTTAATAAAAGAAAAACAAAACCCGGCTGCAAATTGTTGTACCCTATGTCACTTCCACTACCACGACGATTCAAATGATACTCGTACCTCACACCTCGTCGAGATCAATCGAGCTGTTTAGGCTGTAGGGCGTACTAAAGAAACCTCATACAGACATACACACATACAAACACTCGAAAAACATAACCTTCCTAAGCTTCTTGCGCAGCAGGGTAAAAAAAATAAACTGACTTCAAAATCGGGCGCTCAAAAATTCAAATTAATTTATTTCAATTAATTTAATTTATTTCAAATACAAAAAATAAATTACTACCTACCAGAATCTACACACTTACTTACATACAAAGCATCTATCTACTACCTACGTGGCTTGGCTGGCACCGACTTGAATTAGATGGCAGGGTAGGGTATAAGAACGCGTGGACGACGAGTGGGCCACTCGGTGACAACTCGCGGCCCGCGAATAATTCAAGCGAAGATAAGTGACAGTCGCTGACAGACTAGGTACTTGGAAATTCGTGGGAAACGTTCACTCGTTGAACAGTTGCACACGCCAGGTTCACTGGTTGAGCACGTGGCGAGTTGAGGCGGTCCCACGTGGCTCTAATGAGTGACGAGTTGACGACCTCCAGAGAAATTGCTTCTAGGTTTCAAACTTAGCTCAGAATTTGTCTTGTGGTCTAATGAGTAAGTAACATTGTTCAAAGTGATTTTGTTTTAAATCTAAATTGGAAATTTGAAGTTTTTGAAACGGGCGACTTAAAACAACGTAAAACTATTACAAAATAAAAAAAATTGTAGATAAATAACCAAAGTTGTATTTTAAGATCAAAAGTAACCCAGGCAGTCAACATTTTGAGGTAAAAATAAAATAATTATTGAAGTTAGGATATTTTTTTAAAACAAGCTTAATTTATTTATGTCACATAGTCTTTATTCTCTAATTCTAAACCGGACCCAGTGGCCTCCCTTCAGTTTAAGGTTAGCGGAGTTAGGGCACAGCTGTGCTGGGATGCAGGTCTTTTCTCCAGGCGATATCTCCATATGCTGCAGCAGCTGGTACGCCATCACCTTCATCTCGCAGAGAGCAAACCGGGAACCTGAAAAAGAGATGTGGAGTGGAAATTGATATCGGTACAGTGTTATTCGTCTCTTTTTACTCGTAGAACCATTTCAAAGTCTGAGAAGTACCTTCTACATTTTGTAAAATTTATTGATAACTAGCTGATAAACGTAATTTTTGTACATATGTATGTTAATTAATGTCTTTTATGTACCCTTGATAACATGTGTACATAAAATTATGATGATTGGTTGAGAAAAAAAACATGAAAGCGTAACAAAACAAACAAACGAAATAACAGACTTTTGCATATTTTATAATAATTATTAACATTATGATTGCACATTATGATCACATTATTATCATGATGCAAAATCCAAATAGCTTGTTGGTGTGAATTTTAGTTAAAAAAACAGATGGCGATGACTGTTGTCAAAACGTTATGACACTGGCTGTCAATAAAATGCGCAAACGCAGCCATGGTTTTTGTGAAAAATATTTATTAGACCAAACTCTGCAGTCAGAATACCCCGCGGTCTGTGTGTGGCCCGCGCGCCCATACCAAAATACTAGTATTAATATAACGATAAAACATGGCTAAAATTGTTACTTCTTTACGCTCAAAGAGGAGGACACATTTCTTGTAATGAAATTTGCTATGGAGGTAGCTTATACCCAAGGTTAACACATAGACTACTTTTTAACCGTGTAACCGCTAGTGATGTTATAATTAATTACCGATGCAGTTCCTAGGTCCCAATCCGAATGGCATGTAAGCTTCGGGGTTGATCTTGTGTTTGTTCTCCTCCGAGAATCGTTCAGGATCGAATCTTTGGGGATCAGGGAAATATTCGGGGTCAAAGTGGAATGCCCAGACGGGAATGGAAATAACAGAGCCTTTGCGAAGCTGAAAAGAAAAAATTGGTTCAATGTCGTGATTGGTAATTTTTTTGTTCATAGCTTATGTACCATACAGCGATTGTCAGGTATCATGCAAAAAGTAAAACTAAATTCTTAGCTATATTTTAGATAGTCAACTCACAATAAAATCTTCTTTGGTGTTGATGTTAGGTTTGCCAGCGTTATAGTCTTTGACACAAACTCGGTCTAAGGCTAAAGCAGGGGGCCACCGTCTCAGCAACTCTGCAAAACGAAAATATTGATAGAGATTCAGATTTAAAAAATTGTTTTCATCTTAATTTTCAAGAACAATTATTAGGTGGATAGCTCTCTACCATAATAAAACATTCGGAAAAAAAATCTTACTTAAAACTTAGTATAAATAAATAAAAAAAATATTAATTGCCAAAACCTATTACTTCATAATACACTGAAGAAAACTAAAAGTACTTATATCATTACACCTAAACTGAATATAATGATAAAATTGTTTTGGCAATTGGAGTAGGCACAGCACTGTATATGATTATTTCATTGTGCTTTACGTATAGTACAGTTACTAACAGTTACGTTTAGTACAAACCATCACAAACGACTTTCCAGAACAGATAATCTTAAAATTTTAAAATTTAACATATACTCGTTTATATTTTTTCATGTAACAAACGAGTAGATCACTAACGCCAATATTTATATTGTTATATATGACGTTAGTCTTACCTGACATAACCATGTCCATGTAAACCATATTCTGTATACTTTTAAAGTCAAACTTTCCTCCGTTCTTAGCATTATTCTCTCTAATCTCTTGCACTAGCTTCTCCTGCACATCAGGGTTCACAGCCAGCTCGTAAAGGAGAAACGACATTGCCGACGAGACGGTCTCAAACCCGGCAAGCAGAAACAGAACTGCCTGCGCGACCAAGTCGTCATCAGTCCACGCTGTTGGAAGAGCAATAAATACACTTAAGTTGTTTAATGGAGGTTTCAAAAACGATTAGAAAAATCATTATACGTGCGCCAAAACAAAAAGAAATAAATCAGACAGAAAGATGACTCAAAGAAAACCTATATTTTTGCTGCCTTAGCTATCCTAGTAGTAATACCTGATTCAGATTGATAAGTAAATTTATGAGCAGCCATTTTATTCCACCAGTATTTTTGATGTGTGGTGAATGAGTTTGAGTTAATGATGGGTGGTGAGTTTAGTACTGACAAAACACCCTATTGATTTCTTTATTTTTCTACGGAAAATTCGTAGGTACAAAAATACGTACTTCGGCTAATTTTCTTCTTTCCAACATGGGATTCTTCTACGGTTGCAAAACCAGCGTCTGTATCTTTCCTTGTCTCGTTATCGTGATTAAGATTTCCTGAAACACAAATCATTTGTACATATGAATATTATAAAATGAACCATCCAAACCGATTAAAAAAATGGAGCAATTGTAAGTGTAGTATAATTTTATTTAACAACTATTATGAAAAAGCTTACAGAGAATGATTAAACTAAATAAGTATTTTATAATAGTATAGATAGATAGTTACCCTTCTTAGCTTCCATCAGTAGATGTATCATGTCAGGTCTGATGATGTTTTTCTCCTCTCGGTTCCTCATGGTACCCAGCACCAGCTCACGGAAGAATTTATTTGCCTCCGAGCTGAAGATGCTAAACTTGAAAAGCTAGAACGAAAAAAATGGAAAAAAATACAATTATGAATGCCATGCGATGATAAGCGATCACCGTCGCCTATCGATACTTGTAATAAATGGGGTATTACAGATACGATGCCAACCTTCAAGGACTCTATTGACAGCCTCTAATTTAATACAGCTTCTAGTGGAATAATTTAGCATAAAATTTAGAAGGTACGGATAAACTTACAAAACTGACTATAAATTTGAGTAACTGACTCAAGCGGTAGTAGACGACCGAAGAAGAAGTGCGTGAAAGACGATATGATTGAATGAGAATTAAATAAACTTAGAAATACCGGGTGATAGAGACGAATGGAGAAAACTTACTGTACCTACCTCATAAAAGTAGGATAAGGATAGCAAGAAGATGAGTTATATAGTATACCTAACTTAGATACCTAAAATACTGTTGAGAAAGTAAATACATCACTGATAGAAACCAACCTTCATAAGCTTCGGAAATGTCATAAATCCCATTAACGTGAAGAGTCTACTGAGTTTGAAAAAATTGCTAAAATTGTTTATGCCCATGGTATAGAACTCATTGTCAACGTCGCTGTGGGAGTCAACTTTTAGCCCAAAGGCGCAGGATGCAATCACGTCGTTGGCGTACCGCGTGGTCAAATCCTTTGCTTCTATGTCAATGTAATCTTCTGAAAAATTAAAATACTGTGATAATTAGGGTACATTTCAATTTAGTACACTAAAAAACCGAGGTGAAGTTACTGAAGACGCCTGAAAGAACAGTTAGGTTACCATTCTCTAATTCCATATTTCTAAAAGAACGCATAGGTCAACAAAAGGTTGTCTGTCTGCTTTAGTGAACTAATTAGTAGGAGAAAAAACAGCGATACTGTAAAAACGTCATTATGCCTGACTTATTCATTATAGTAGGATTCAAAAAGCATGTAAAGACATACTATCAGACTTCTTTATTTTAAGCTTGAGATTCTTCATCATCTGGTCTCCTACTTCCACCATGAAGGGAACCATCACACGTATCTTGGAGCTAGTGAACGCAGGGCTGAGGGTCGAACGCATGTCACGCCATTCTTGTTCTAGAAACACAAGAATTTTTGTATCGTTTGAAAATTGTTTCAGTTTTCATGTGAATCAATTTTCCAATAAGAACTCTCTGACCTTTTATTTTGTGCTTGGCAATTAATGGTGTGAGAGCCTTCTCGTAATTTTTGACTATCTTTATATTACCAAAAAAAACACCTTTATAAGTATTTTTTTATCGAAATTGACGTGTTTAAAAATTTGAGGATAAATGCTTTAAAATCTTTAGTTACTTTTCATGGCGATAAGTGCTCGGCCAAAAATCGGGTCCGAGTCAGCGGTGCCGAAGGAGCGGTGGTCGACGAAGTGGTCGAAGTCCTTGACCGTGATCTTCTTTATTAGCTCGAGGTCGCGGATCATGATCGATGGCATTGTGAAGTCAAATCGTACTATAAACCTGAGAATAATAAAAGTTCTTTAATTAATAACAAACCGTTGGTTGTATTAGGTGGATTATATATTATACTAGGTGCGGCCCGCGATATTACTCACAGTTTATATCCCTCGGGGAATACTAAACTTTTCTTGATAAAAGCTAGCATTTGTGTTAATCCAGGGTGTTAGCTACGAGTACCTTCGTACCAAATTATGTCATAAATGATTGGTCCAGCCGTATGAGCGTGAAGAAGTAACAAAAATACACACTTACACACACACTCACAAACTTTCATCTTTATATACCTAAGTGTAATTTTTGTTAACTTAATGTTTCGATGTATCAGTAATTTTTATTTCAATCTCATTGTTGTGCCGGTTTACAGTTACATTTTTGCCACTGGTCACAGTGATGAGATAAAAAATTTCATACATACCTCTCATTGGGAAAAGAATAATAACACCTAAAAATATGATCAGCAAAGTGCTCTTTCTTTAGCATGATCCAGCCCATGTTGCCCAGCAGTGGGATGTAAGGCGGACTCTTCACCCCATGTTTGCTGAAGTACGTATATTGTTGACGGAAGTACAAGTACACAGCTCCCAGGATTACACATACCCAGAACAAAGTTAGTAACATCTGGGAACAAGTAACATTATTAAAAGAAAAACCATAAACCCGGCTACAAAATGTTGTACACTATGTCACTTCCATTATCAAGGCGAATCAAAACAAATCATAGTTTATTTATTGATTACAAATAAGTAACGAAAAGTTTGAATAAAATGAATAAAATTTAAATAAATATTGGTGAAAATGTATACATAAAATATAAATGTTAAACTCACTGTTTCTATATTAACTATTTATCCTAATTACGAAAAACGTCATACGAAAATAATAATAAAGAACAAGGTACGATCAATCGAAATGACACGCAAAATTATACTACAGTTGCTTGCGTTAGGTACGAGTATACTGTTGTTAACGTATGTAGTTGAGTAGTATTATTTATATGGAAACTCATGCGGATTTTTGCGTTTTTATCTGTGTTCTATTTTTAGCTTTGTTATTGTATAGCCTGTAGACTTAAATTACATACTTATCGGGTGTGTTAAAGATAGCGAAAAATTTGCAACACTTGCTGTTGCTTGCTTCTTTGACTGCATAAATTAAAGTCTCGAGTGAATCGGTATCTTCTAGGCAATTTGTAAAAGGGCAAAAAGACGTGTTCCATCGTAAGCCGTTATCAGGCGTAACGGTGACCCAACGAAAGCCCAGAGAGTTAAAAAAACTATACAGATGAAAAGGTATACTTCATAAAATATAGCTTGATCTCTGCGACAGTGACATTGACATAGAAGATTGACGTTTCTTGAGTTAGGATAGTGGTGGAAAAAAACTATTATCTATATATTGAAATAAAATCCATCATCGAATGTGTTGTAGAAGGTGAGAAATTGGATTTTATTTACTCACTATTATTTTAGATCAAGTATGTACACATGTAAATAATGTTATGATTTTAAAATATACATTGAATGAAATGATAAATTAATTTTAAATTACATACCTTATGCCTTGCCCTTATATACAGGTCGCATTTCTCGACCGATTCTCGTCAAACTTTGTGAGCAGATTCAATAATTATACAGCTTTTTTTGTTGAATCAGTAACTTGAAATTTTTCAAAATTGTGGAGATTTTGAAAAAAATGCATTATGAGCAATATGCAAGAGATTTTGAAATAAATGCACATACGAAAGCATTTTTACGAAGCTGAAGCAGAGACGCTTCGCTCGCTGACGCTCATTCGGTTTATAACAATAAAGAACTCGAAACATTAAGTGTAGTCAAAATTAGTGATTAAGTAAATGAATTACTAAATAAACAAACAATTTTAAATGTTTATTATTCTTTAACTCAAGATTGTAAAATTTATCGCAAATAAATCAAGCGTATTAAACTGATACGTCAATCAAATAAAATCAGCAATAGTTCATAATATTACGTGAGAAAAGGATATATTCATAAACAATGTGAAAAGCTAGGTCGTTTTTATTCGTTTACTCCCACCTGTTCTGTTGACAAAACTACTGGGATTATTTTTCCCATTAGGACTTAAAATAATATGCTTTACACCAGACTTATTCTCTACTACTGGTAATTTTTCCGCGTTAGTTCTGTGATTTGGGGAATATTATTCTCCACGGCACATCCAGTTGGTCCATTCAGTTGTGCCGTGGGGAAGTCACGATTTTTCTAAAAAGGTTCAACTTTAATTTTGCTTTTAATAATTTTTGGAACAAATAAATATTTTGTTTACATTGCTACTTAGTATCAATAGTGCACGTAATCCACGGGTTTTTTTTCAGGTAATCCACGGGAGATTTTAACATGCGTTTAATTAGCCAATCAGAATAGTAGTGGCACGGGAGAGTAAAACTTCCCTTCACTCTACTAGTAGTGTGCCTAAGAAAAGAAACGAGCGCGGCTACACCTACGATGAACGCGTAAATCAATGGCATTTCTCGTTAGTGTGGCCGCAGAATTAGATAACTCTCTGTAGCCTTTAAAGATTGTCGACGAACAGTCCATGTGTGAAATGTCTTTTCGACGAACAGTCCATTGATGAACCGGTCATCGAGGAACGGTTGCGGTGGAGTGGAGTCATAGGGGTTAGAAATTATAAAAACATTAAATAACTCGCATTAGGAACACTTATCCTTTGTTTCACATATCAGATCATAAATTACAGAAAAATGCTTACTACTTTCTTTGTTCTCTCTTATCTTACCTCTTCGTACAAGCTCCAGCTTTTTTGCAATATTATTTATTTCAGTAATTTTGACTAAGGCCTTGTCCCCACTAACGTTGAGCTGCTGATTGTTTGACTCTAGTTAGCCACCCTTCACCCTGTACATAAATAATAATGGAGTGTCCGAACGAGTGTTTGTTATAGGTTTGGCCATACCTCGATTATCGACCCACACGTACGTTTACTTAAGTCACTTCATTTAGAGTTAAACATTGTAAAACATATCTTATATCTTTAAATGAGCAATTCTTGTATATATATATATATATAATTGGAATCTCGGAATCGGCTCCAACGATTTTCATACAATTTAGCATATAGGGGGTTTCGGGGGCGATAAATCGATCTAGCTAGGAATTATTTTTAGAAAATGTCATTTTATTCGTGTTTTATCGATAATCAACTTAAACATAAACTTGGAAGAAAAATAACAAAAAGGAGGCGTTTGAGTAGTCTCAACTGAAAAATATGACTCTTCCTGACATCTATTGGCGAATAATAATACTATTTTTTGTGAGCAACTAATTGCTTTAACGACACAACAGCAGATGGCCTTGTTAAGTAACACGAAGTCAATGAGTGTTTGCTTTGAGGTTAGACTAAAATCAATTGTTTATTTTCCAAAAAACACAATAAAAAAAAAAAAATACCGAGCAAAGCTCGGTCATCCAGGTACTTACTTTGATAGTAAAATGAGATCTGCGCCTAAAAATAATTTATGGTTTTTTTTTTCCAAAATGAGAACGATTTTTAAAATTCTACTTCGGTTAAACTGATTTTGGTTGTTTTTTCTACCAGCTGTATTTTTTTTCATCTGAGCATCACAATTATTCATATTAAACTAGGCGTAAACAAAATACTTCTTTTCGTTGATTTCATGTAATGTAATTTTCATCCCTAATGTTAGATATACCTACATTTAAAGCCAAACGTAATGCTTGAGGGCGATGAATTAACATAGACCAGGCGACGGTGTTCTTAGGTATAAGCAATGATTCCAAACTGCAATGGGGTCCACATATTAGTGCTCTATCTGGAAGACTTAGTTCCACTGCTGCGGTTCGTAAGATTAGGCAACTGACGGATGTACCTACAGGTGGTTTACTTTGCTAACTTCCACAGCATAAGGTCAAATGACATTTTGCTGTGGAGTTCAGCTGCTGATGTAGAGTCCACTTTTATTTTGCAAAAGCAAGCAGTCCGCGCTATCTACGGGATGGGTCCCCGCGAATCATTGAGAGATTTATTTAAAGAAATAAATATATTAACTTACTCGTACCTTCTTTGTATTTCTTTGAAAATATTATCTACGTAAAAAATATTGAAAATATTATGAAATCTACATAAATGTAAATTGAACTGTGACTATCATAACAATAACACTAGAAATAAGGATAGGATAGCTGTACCGATAAGACTGACCAAGTCAAATAAGTCATTTTTAGGCAACTGCGTCCGTTTTTCTAATATAATCCCGAAACGTGTAACAGGGCTCACCGAAGGAAAATTTAATTCACGTTCACAAAACTACATTTATGAAACGAGGATAATAATAAGGTCAACAATTATTTAGAACACTAAGATGTATGGAGCCTTCCACTTCCGCCAAGTAGCCACTAGTACTCGTAGTAGTACACAGATATTACCTAGTTGTAAGCCAAAATTGGTAAGACAAAATTTATTTATTTTTTGAAAATATAATGCCCCTCAGTTTCTTGCTTGTTCTTCTGAGTAGTGGCTCTTTTTCCGAACAAATCGGTGGAGTCTATTAAAAAACTCTGACGTTAATAACTGTATCTTTGATACCTAATTGAATAAAATCGTTTTGACTGTGACTTTTACTGTAGATACGCAGTTTACGGCGTGTAGCTTGTTGACTCATTCAGCGAGCGGCCGTTGCGCATTTTGTTTGCTACAGTTTGCTGCTTCTTCAACATTGAGTTTGCCTGATTTGTCAGTCGGTGGACAGTCAGCCAATTACATTTTGCTTAGTTAGGACGAACCCGTCGTTTAGATGGGTTTTTAGAGTGTTTAGATGTGCAGGGCTACTGGTACACAATTAGCATCCTTTTAAGAGCAATTTCTGTTCATCAAAACAAACAACTTTTGTTCTACAGCTTTCCTCAAAACTCAACATATTTCCCAAAACAATTTTTTAGTTTTTGTGGTTCTAACGCTTCATAACTCTCTATATAGCATCCGAGCCGCCGCCACCTGCTTATCGGCACCTCAAGGTGGGCGCGCGTTTTTTACAGAGATTTAGTTTTGTTTTGACTGTTCAAATTATTTCATAAAATTTTAATTGAAAGAAAATAAATACGCATTTTTAAAAGTCGTAGAACAAAATAATTTTATTTTAAATACACAAAGGATGCGAATTGATTACCAGTAACCCTGTACTATATACAGTCTACAACCCCGTCTAGAACATCTTTCAATTGGTTCTGATATACTTAGGTACTTTTTATTCTCTACTCTCATTTATATTTGAAAGAAAGCGCTGAAATTGAGATTTTCCTCCCCAACAGGTTTATGCAATTGCTTTGTTGTCTTGGGTGCACTTGCGAAGATACGGAGATTAATTTTAAAAAGCAGGGTTACCTAATAAAGTCAGTGTTAAAGAATTATAAACTTAATATTTTAATATTGTGTTAACTCAAGGGTTGCTTATCAGTAGCTTATCTATCAGTACAATCTTTGATGCATGAGCAGGTTACTCCGAGTTAACAAGATGACCCGAGCTTCTGCAAGTTGCCTATAGTCCTTTAGATAGTCTTTGTAAAAATGTAAACAATTGAAAAAAAAAATGTATTTTTATTTATTTACACTCTCAATACAAAACAGAATTATAATTCTATCATCTTTATTTTATTGACACGAATGTAAAAATGATCTTAACTAAGAACCTACTTTCTGCATCACTGCATGCCACCTAATTTAGTTTTTAGTACATTATTTTCTTCTCACATTAGTTCAATTCTAAACGAAGCAAAACGAGTACTCTTTTGTTTCATTTTAATATTTTCAATATTACAATTATGTAATTAAAATACGCTCTTCCAGCCTCAGTCTTCATAAGTCTTTATTCCCTTATCCTAAATCTGACCCAGTGGCCTCCCTTTAGTCTAAGGTTGGCGGAGTCAAGGCACAGCTGTGCTGGGATGCAGGTCTTCTCTCCAGGAGATATCTCCATATGCTGCAGCAGCTGGTACACCATCACCTTCATCTCGCAGAGAGCAAACCGGGAACCTGGAAGAGAGAAGTGGAGGTGAAATTGATGTCGATTTGTACAATTTTATTCTTCTTTAAAAACAAAAATTTCAAAGTACTGAAAACTGACCCCTACATTTTTTTAAGATTTATTGATCATTACGATATACAGCATAGCAGTCTAGAAGCTTATGTCTGCATTATGCTTTATGGTATATTATGTATTATATTATGCTATAGCGATGGCAGCCTAGTTGGGAGAAGGCCTGCCTCTCAAGCCAGAGGGAGTGAGTTCGAAACCAGCCGACGGCACATTTGGGACTGAATATCGTCCGGCGAAGTAAGGGTGTTGTATAATATCTCTGCCAGCCCCCTCTGGGTAAAGGCGTGACGATATGTTATGTAATGTTATAATGCTATGTTAGCATAATGATATTATTATTATGATGAATTATGCAATAATAATTATTAGTGTTAAATGTCGCTCGTTGGTAAGAAGTTGAGTTAGAAATAAATGATAATAGATGGCGCTGAATATCTTTAAAATGCGCAGCCCGAGCATGGTGTATGAGAACAATTTTAAAGGACCAAACTCTTTCTTTCACAAGTATATTTTCAAAAACTTTTTGAATTTGACTTTGACTCTACTGTCAGAATATATGCCTGCGGCCCTTACAAAGTGCATTGAAACCTTACTTTCAATGCATTTTCAATCGATTAAAATTATTTCTCGTGTTTATTGAAATAAAACTTATATCGTTACCGATGCAGTTCCTAGGTCCTAATCCAAATGGCATGTAAGCTACGGGGTTGATCTTGTGCTTGTTTTCCTCCGAGAATCGTTCAGGATCAAATGTGAGGGGATCAGGGAAATATTCTGGGTCAAGGTGGAATGCCCACGTGGGGATGGATATTCCGGTGCCTTTGCGAAGCTGAAAAAAGGAATGATTATTAAAAAAAAAATACATTAAAAAAGTGCGGTAGCTTCATCGAGACTGTAAATTTGATTGTACATATTATTAAATGTTTATTGGAATACTAGCTGCACACCCAAGTAGCCTATGTCCTATTCCGGACTAAAATCTATCTCTGTGCCAAATTTCATACATAGCCGTTTTGGCGTGATTGAGTAACAAACATCCAAACTTTCGCATTTATATTATTAAGTGAGATACTTAGATAGATGACTTTATTGGAATTTAATTTTCAAAAGTATCAAATATTTTGCTCATTAGCTATGGACCATAACAATAGCGGTAGTTCGATCTAAAGTGAATAAGACATTACAAAAAACATTCAAACTTACAATAAAATCTTCTTTGGCACTGTTGTTAGGTTTGCCAATGTTGTAGTCCTTGACACAAGCTCGATCTAAAGCTACGGCAGGAGGCCACCGTCTCAGTAACTCTGCAATCAAAGGTTTCATTTAAATCAATTCATTTATTTATAGCGTTTATAGGTAAAATACAGGTGTCAACAATTTTATAAATAAGAGCGTCATAATTCGCCTTTCGGCATGCAATTTAACTCAAGTCAATGGATCAGAGACAAAACACAATTTAACAATGTCACAAGTTCTTGATAGAGATTCTCTTTTTATTTTATTTTCAAAGATAATAAGTTGGTGGACGATTTCTTTCACATCTCTTTTCAGAAAAATCAGCCTTGATTCAAATCTTCCTCTATTAGCTCTTTTAACGACATTTAGCATAAATGATTTAAATAAAAAGTATGTTAAGAGTGTCCTTTTCTTGTAATAAGCGAGAAATCGCCAACTTCTATGATGCTGCTACGAGTTTTGTTATAGATGTAAAACTTTTCTCACCTGATACAACCATGTCCATGTAAACCATATTCTGTATAGATTTATAGTCGAATTTTCCACCGTTCTTTGCATCATTCTCCCTAATCTCTTGCACCAGCTTCTCCTGCACATCGGGGTTCACAGCCAGCTCGTGAATCAGAAACGACATTCCTGACGAGACGGTCTCAAAACCGCCAAGAAGGAACAGAACTGCCTGGGCGACTAAGTCGTCATCGGTCCAAGCTGTTGGAGAAAAAACACTAAGCTGTTTAACTGGAACTTCAAAAATAATTACAGGTGCACAAAAACACACAAAAAACTACTGGCAAAGGATAACTCAGGCTCAGGCTAGTACGTAATACGTAGTAGTATTGAAATGCAGAAAATTACTTACTTCGGTCAATTTTCTTCTTTCCAACATGAGATTCTTCTACAGTTGCAAAGCCAGCGTCTGCATCTTTACTCGTCTCGTTATCGTGACTAAGATTTCCTAAAATAAAGATAACAAAATTATATCATCCTTAACATAACAAATATAAGTTAAGAATAAAGTTTGAAACTACCAAATTGATGTTACAATACTTGCTTCAAGCTATTTTAAATTAAGAGTTTATTTTATGGCTCTGTTTGGTTACTTTATATATCAATTCGAGAGCAAAAGTTTGTGAAGTAAAATTAGTATTTACCTTTCTTAGCCTCCATCAGTAGATGGATCATGTCTGGTCTGATAATATTCTTCTCTTCGCGGTTTCGCATGGTACCCAGTACCAGCTCACGAAAGAATTTATTAGCCTCAGTGCTGAAGAGGCTAAACTTGAAGAACTAGAACGAAAAGCAAAAATGTAACAGTACAGTTATGATTACCATAGCTTTGATTAACTAATAGAATTTGACTCAATAGTCGGTACAGGTAAAAAGACAGCAGACAATGAAATTACGATTTAAAAAGTATGGATGAACTGCGTGATAGATGACACGAATGAGAAAGAAATGCATTCAGAGATGACGAGTGATATAGTAACGAATGAGGAAACCGTACATACTGTTTCGACCTTACATAAGTAGGTTAAGAGTAGAAAGATGAGTTAGATAGGTACTGGTATCTCTATTACTGGTTAGTAACGATAAATAATAATAATTGTCATTGATAGGTACTAACGTTCATTAGTTGTGGGAAGGCCAAAAAGCCCATTATCATCAGAAGTTTGTAAAATTTGAAGTTAAAAGTGTTCTTGCCCATGGTATAGAACTCGTTGTCAACGTCGCTGTGGGAGTCCACCTTCAGGCCGAAAGCGCAGGATGCAATCACGTCGTTAGCATATCTCGTAGTCAGATCCTTTGCTTCTATGTCAATGTAATCTTCTAAAAATTAAAAATTTAGTGTTAGTTACGATTGATTAGCTTTAGTACGGTTAAATAACCGCGAGTAACAAACAGATGCCTGTAAAAATAGCAATATATTAGAATTATCTCATTCCATATTATTTCTAATTTTAATAATCAAATTGTCATTAATTTATTACCCTAAAAAAGTAGTCAGTCTGCTTTAGTTTATTAAATATTATAGTAGACGAAAAAAAGCGTCACTGAGCATGGCTAAATTATAGCGGGATTTTTAGGAAATATCTTTAAACATACTGTCAGATTCCTTTATTTTAAGCTTGAGACTCTTGATCATCTGGTCTCCAACTTCCACCATGAAGGGTACCATCACGCGTATCTTAGAGCTGGTGAATGCAGGGCTGAGAGTAGAACGCATGTCGCGCCATTCTTGACCTGAAAACGAATTATCACGGCATGAATTTTATGCATTTTTACTAAATATTGATTGTCCCACTGCTGGGCAAAGTCTCCACCAATATCTCTCAGTTTTCCCTGTTCTAAGACAGCACATTTTCGAGCATTTTTAAAATCTCCCGAGTTTGTTGCGTCATCGTGTCGAAGAGTGACTCAGGGTCAAGAGTTAAAACGTAATTTTTGGGATTGTCTGACAATATACTTTCATCAAAAGTCATAATGTCATGTGCTAAGAACTTGAGAAAAATTACAATTAAAATGTTCATTTACCTTTCATAGAGATTAGAGCTCTTCCTAGAAATGGGTCGGAATCAGAGCTGCCGAAGGAGCGGTGGTCGACGAAGTGGTCGAAGTCCTTGACTGTGATCTTCTTAATTAGCTCGAGGTCGCGGATCATGATCGATGGCGTTGTAAACTCAAATCTTACTATGAACCTGAGAATATAATTTCAAGTTTTTTAAAATAATTTTACAAGTTACGCTGGCAAATCATCAAAAAACTCTGACGGCCACACACCATTGCTGGTATTAGGTGAATAGAAGCTATCATCGCGGTGCATTTCACATTCAATGCACTAAAAGTTCCACTTAGTGCAAGGTGAACAAGGTGGAATAAACCAATATTTTTAGTTCCCATTTATAGATGCTATCAGTAATTGTTGTTTTAATTTCATCATTGTGCCAGTTTACAGATAAGATTTTGCCATTGATCATACAGATGAAATAAAAAAGTAATTACCTCTCATTAGGAAAAGAAGAGTAACACGTCCTGACATTATCAGCAAAGTGCTCTCTTTTCAGGACGACCCGGCTCATGTTGCCCACCAGCGGGATGTAAGTCGGACTCTTCAGGCCATGTTTGGTAAAGGAAGTGTACTGCTGATAGAAGTACAGGTATAGAGCTCCCAAGATTACACACACCCAGATCAAAGTCAGCAACATCTGGGAAAAAAAATGCAGTTTCTTTATCAATTTGAGAACTGAAGCTACAAATAATTTGCATAAAAATTAGAACTCAATCAAGAATAATTTGGGTTATAAAAGAAAATGAAAAAGAGAGCCAGAGCAAGACGTTTTTGTTCTTATTAATAACAAAGTAAATATTAAACTTACTGTTTCCAATATAATTGTTGATCCTAGTTTTGAAATGAGCACGGATTTAACACAAAAGAACGAGGTAAAATCAGCCAAAATGACGCGTCGAATTATACCAAAGTCACTAGAGTTACTAAAGAAACATAACAGTGTAGGTATTATTTATATAAGGGTATCTGCGGATGCTAAACTTTGTTATCTGGAAAATAAATAATAATTATGATTATTGTCTTGGTTGAGGCGTGTTTTTGGATAATGTATCGGATAATTTAATAGATAGTTAAAAAATTGCGAAACTTGCTTTTACCTACGGCGTTGTTTACGTGAACTTGCTACAGAGATGAATAGATAGAACCTTTTTAAATTATTAAAATGCTAAAGACTGTTTTTAACTTTTTAAATTATTAAAATGCTAAAGACTGTTTTTAACTTTTTAAATTATTAAAATGCTAAAGACTGTTTTTAACTTTTTAAATTATTAAAATGCTAAAGACTGTTTTTAACTTTTTAAATTATTAAAATGCTAAAGACTGTTTTTAACTTTTTAAATTATTAAAATGCTAAAGACTGTTTTTAACCCCCGACGCAAAAACGACGGGGTATTATAAGTTTGACGTGCCTGTGTGTGCGTATGTGTATGTATGTGTTTGTCTGTCTGTGGCATTGTAGCTCCCAAACTGGCAAATCGATTTTTATTTTTATTTAATTTTTTTTTGTTTGAACACCTTTCATTAATTAGTCGGAAGTTTTCTTAGCTAAATTTGATGAAAATTGATGACGTGTGTTTTTTAAATTTTTTATTTATACTTTTTGTGTTTGTATGTTACTTCTTCAAGCTCAAACGGTTGATGAAACTTGGTATGGAAGTAGCTTATACTCGTACCCTGTAAGCAAGGACGTCGCCTATACCCCTTGTGAGGAGTCCTCTGCCAACGTGCGAAGACTCTTCAAGCAGTACCAAGTACCGAAATACCAAAACTAAAGACCTTGGTTTTTGGTTCTTCAGTAGACTTGATTATTACTTAGTAGTGAATGATAATTTGATATAAACAGACAAATTGATATTTTTATCGTTATTATAAAAATGTGATTGTGTTCTTGATTGATTAACATTTTTGAGTTGATTGTGAAAACTATCTCAAGTAAATCCAATAAATACTGATACAACAAATGAAAATCATTAGCAATATATCTTAATGTTACGTGAGAATAGGAAAATTTATACAATCTTACTGTTTAACATTCAAAAATTTCATAATACTTACCTTATATTATGAAATTTTTTAAGTAATTTCTAAGGGTGCTCCTAGGCGGGCCGTTTTTTACTGCAATACAGGCTATATTGCCGACTGTAGCCCGGAAATCATTAGCCATGCTAGAAATGTATGACGATATGGCCGGGTAACACTCAAAATATTGCAGGATTTGCAAGGCAAATTTGCAATGAAAATGTTGCAGCCAACTTGCTTAATGGTGATTATTTGCCAAAATTACTATTTTTAACCGAAAAAATGTGATTTGAATTAATTATGATAAAAATTCTGACAGGCATGATATTATAATAACCTGAAACCTCTCCTTCCCTACTCCTTTATCGGGGCAAATCGGACTTGGATTGATTAGGATAGAAGGCTAAGGCGGGAGCGAAGTGAAATGAAGCACCCGGTTAAGCCTTAGTGGTTATTTTTTTTTAAACCAACCCGTAACTTCTCCTACCTAAATGTCTTGGTTAGGCAAGTAGTCAAAGTTGTCGATCCAAGTCATTTTGCCTAGCCGTTTGACTGAACGGCTGAATATTATCAGGAAGCTAGTTGAACGGCCCCGTTTAGTAAAAAGACTAGGCTGTCAATTCAACGGCGAATTAAACTAGTTGGCTGCAACAAAAATATATGGCCCGTCTAGAAACGAATGTAAGTAAATATATTCAGCGTTTGATTGTGAATTCACATAAATGACCAAAATACCTTTTTATGGGTTTCTTTTCTTATCTTTACCTCTTCATCTAAGCTTTAGGTTTTTTTAAAGGAGGGTGGCAATCAAGCAAACAACCCACCTGATGGTAAACGGTAACCGCAGCTTGATGGACACCTACAACACTAGCGGTGCTGTTGATGTGCTCCCGACCCGAAGAGGCTTTTGTAGACACCCTTTTTAAAATGCTCCATGTTGCACCTCGGCGATAAGACGTAAGTTTTTTGTCGAAAATCTACTAAAACGTTTTTTGATCAATATATCTTTTAAGATATATTGATCAAATTTTTGTTTGTTTTATTGTTCAATATATCTTTTAAGATATATTGATCTTTTAAGATATATTGATCAAAAAATGTTTTTATACTCTAGACGAATTCTTAACTGACAAAAATATTTAATAGAATAAATCCAGTCCGAATAATGTTGCCATACCCTATCAGGGTCATTGTGTGATACTTACAATTTTATGTAATTTACCTTTAAGAACTGCATGTACCATAATGGAAGCAATAAATTATTGAGTATTGAGTATGCTTATGGGCCTGTAATTGTCACACTGACTTTTGTTGCCAAACTTGAAAATCGTTATGACGTGAGCTATTTTCCAAATAGTAGGAAATCTGCCCGAATTTAATAATTTATTAAACAGAATAAACAATGGATGACTTAATTCCGCAGCACAAGATTTTATTAGCTTGACAGGTATTTCATCAGGACCAGGTCCCTTATTTACATCTAAATTTCGAATTTTATTAAGAATAGTACATTGATGAAAAGAGGGTATTATAAGGTTAAGAATTATTCAGAAGATAAAGATGTCTGGAGCCTTTCACTTCCGCTAAGTAGCCACTAGTATTTATAGATATTACCAAGTTGTAAGCCAACATTTGTGAGACTGTAATTTATTTATTATTTGAAAAAATAATGCCCCTAAGTTTCTTGCCTGTTCTTCTGAGTAGAGGCTTTTTATCCGAACAAGGCGGTCGAGTCTATTTAAATAACTTTGACGTTCATAAGTGTATCTTTGATACCTAAATTGAATAAAAACATTTTGACTTTGGCTTTACTTGTTTATTTTATTGATAGTACAATTATTTTCTTAGGGAAGCTGAGCCGCTTGTGCTTCGTGCTCCGGTGGCTCACTAGTACCACGGGCGCTCCTGCTACTTCGCGACCGTCCACAGTAACATCACGAACGGGTTGGAGCTATGGGGCCGTGCTGCCGATCGTATTAGAGCGTTTGTCATGCAGCAGCGAGCTATACGCGCCATATACAGGGTTCAGGACGACGTCTCATGCGTGGAGCTGTTTTGGAAACTCCAGATATTGCCTCTGCCGTGTGAGCACGCTTAACAGGTAGTCCTTTTCACCTAGATATATTTCGACGAAGAGGCGTCCATAGCACGTTTAATTTGCATATCATCGTACTAAGAAGAAATACCAACTGATGACGCCGTCACACCATCTCGTCAAGTCGGAGTGTTCAGTATATGTTTTAGGGCCCGCAATCCATAACTGTATACCGGCTACCATTCGGGATGCACGTTTTACCGCGTGCTTCAAAACTAAGCTCAGGGCTTGGTTACTAGATAAACTGTTTTAGGACATTGAAACTTATTTTAAATTTAGAGAACTTTAAGCTATTGTTATTTTTTTATGAAATTGCAGTTATATTATTACTATGTATGTAAGTACTTATGTGGGCAGTTTTTTTTTGACATTAGTTATTTATTTCTTTATTTGACATAATGGAATTATCGTTCTGACATTTATAAATTGATATTTTATTGAACTGTGACGTGTAACTAATAATTTCTAATATCAGGGAAAACTGAAATAAAATATTCTAAATATAATATTATTCACACGAACATAAAAACTTTAATTAGTGCCCACCTACTTACTTCAATAGCTTTAAACAAATACTAAAATATTGTTAAATGTACTTACTGATATCTAATGATATAATACGTAGTTACATAAAGTAAAATTTATTCTCAGTTTTTAAAATATACTTAAATAAATAACATTCAAATTCTTAACTCTTAAACTAACAAAAAGAAGTTTATTTTTTATTTTTAATATTTTCAATACAAATTAGGCTTCGTCCTGAATTAACTTCCGACTGACTTGACGTCCTGACTTGAAGTAAATTGTGGCGGTTTACAACATTGAGTTTACCCAATACGACGAGTCAGCCAGCGGACAATAAACCTCCCACAGCTTGCTTAATCAGGACAAAGCTTTAGACATGACATATATGTAAATTACGCTCTTTATCCTCAGCTTTAATCAGTCTTCACTTCCTGATCCTAAATCTGACCCAGTGCCCTCCCTTTAGTTTAAAGTTATATGAGTCAATGCACAGCTGTGCTGGAATGCAGGTCTTCTCTCCAGGAGATATTTCCATATGCTGCAACAGCTGGTACGTCATCACCTTCATCTCGCAGAGAGCAAACCGGGAACCTGTAAGAGAGAGATGGATAAACATAATAATTTGTAAGTACATGGTCTTGGGCACCTGTAACAGATAACTTAAAAATAATCTGTACGTTATTTTACTTTTGTTGGTAGGAATAGGTACAAATGCAGCGTTCAGCATTCCTTATAATAAATAGTAAATTAAAATACTGGTGTTTATACATGAAGTTCAATTTTTTTTAAATTCCAATCCACTCGGAGTGACATGCAACAAAATGGTAGTTAGCATAGGTAATCATTCGGAAACGTTTCCGTTCGGATTCCAAATATTTTAAACTCAAATTATTCATTTCTCAGGGGGGCTATTCCTATGATGAGATGAGATGAGATTTTATCGTGGTCGCTCTCATACCTACGACGTTTCAAACGTGAGCAACAAGGACGAAAAATGGTGAGATGAAAATTTCTAATCACCGAATAGGGCCCCAGTCCGCATTCATAAGTTTTTATACGTGATTTATTCTTCCGATCGCATTTATACTAGTTTTCCTATAACGAAATTTGAAAAGAAGACTGAGACTCGAAGAATTTGAGTTTGAAATTTGTAGGATTCTATCGGAAACGTTTCCGAATGATTGTAAATAGCACCGCAGAAAACTACAAAATATAAGTCTTGAAATCGTTTAGTACTATGTCGCAATAAAGATAACTTTTCCTTCAGTATTTGATGGTTTACTTTGTGTATTTGTATTTGTGTTTTTTCGTCCATCCTCGTCGCGGATCAGTGATGATGCATTTGACTTGTATTGCAATTTAGAGTACGATTAACTTAACTGCAAAGTTTGATGAAAGTTTGACCGAGTGAGCATTTTTGTCCGAATTCTTTCTGGATCTCTGTCTTCTTCTTTAAGTAGCATTTGATAACCAATTCTCTTGAAATTTCGTGAGTAGGTTCAATAATCATAATATATATCATTACAGCTTAATATCATAAGCATAATAATCATAACAGCTTACAGAACCACTAGTGAGGAAGCCACCATCTTATTTTCTAAACACCGATGATCTTGAAGCGATTTAACAAAACACCGGTTTTAGATTGACAAATAAAAAAATCAACAGGTGCTTCTGTGAATTATTTCGTAAAATAGACTGTCTATCTGTCTCAGACTCATGAGAATCCGCACCAAAAAGCCAACATTACGCGGTGTTCCCAGGCGGTCACCCATCCAAGTACTGACCGCGCCCGACGTTGCTTAACTTCGGTGATCGGACGAGAACCGGTGTTTTCAACGTGGTATGAACGTTGGCGAGAGAGTGCTCGAATGTGTGCATTTATATCTTCATCACCTTCTGACGTCACACAGTTGTAAAAACCAGGGCCTATAATGACATCTTCTTGGCATGGTGGTTTAGTTTTGTTTTCAACGCTACGACCGCCGTATCACCGCGCAATAAGGTCCATGGTAGAGCGGCGCGGGCGTCGAAAACAACGTAACTATTTTGGCAATATGATGCCAAGGTAGGCCCCCTGGCCAACGTTAAGTAGTCCACTTACTACACTACATCCACTTTTTCCAGGCGCGTATCCATTCTACTAAACCTAGGTTTGATCTAGATTATTCTAGTTAATGAAAGACAAACGCCAGTTAAAACTCACTAGGGAAGTGGTTGACAATGAAACAAAACGATAAACTTATCAGCTACTAAAACTAGCTGGTGAAATTGGGCTCGTTTCAACACAACAAAAAATAAACACAACAAAAAATAAGCACAGAATAAGTAATAGTCCTATGTTGAGGATTCTGTGTCGTCGGCTAAGTTTTGAATGAATGAAATCGGAATTCATAGTTTTCTAAAACGATTGAAACTGATGGAAAACTGATTTCTTATTAATTAATTTGGATCAATACAAAAAAGATCGTATGTATATTTACCGATGCAGTTCCTAGGTCCCAACCCGAAAGGGCTGTAAGCAAAGATATTGATCTTATGCTTATTTTCTTCAGAGAACCGTTCAGGGTCGAATTTGTATGGATCTGGGAAATACTCAGGGTCGAGATGGAATCCCCAAGCAGGGATGGACACTGCGGTGCCCTTAGGAAGCTGAAACAAAATCAGATAAGAATATTTAAAGGTATTTTAATTTTAGGATTACAACAATACTAATAAAATAAATGCGATAGTTTGGATGCACGTATGGATGGATGTTTGTTACTCAATCACGCCAGAACGGCTGATGAACAGATCTGGATGAAATTTGGCACAGAGATAGATTGTAGCCTGGATCAGCACATGGGCTTAAAACCGCGGGTTACGGTGCAGCTAGTGTGCAATACATTTTAATTGCTTTCAACATAGAAATATCATTTATACCATAAAATTTTTGATGTTCGGTATTATAATTCGTTCGTTCGGTTCCAGACTAAATTTATTATTTAATCTGAAATCTACTTACAATAAAATCTTTTGTGGCAGTGCTATTAGGCTTGCCGCAGTTGTAGTCTTTGACACAAACTCGGTCTAAAGCAAAGGCTGGAGGCCACCGTCTCAGTACCTCTGCAATAAATTAAAAAAAATAGAGATCCAAAAATTAAGAGCAAAATAATTATTCTTCTGACTTTAGTATGAATCTTGAGCTCTCAATTATATCACACATTAAAGCTCAATAAGTCAATACCATCAGTAGAGCTCTTCTTATTTATATTTTTATTTTTTATTTATTGGAGACCGGCTCTTCTATTATAGCAATCTTACGTAACATGATCTGGTGGGCTACCAAGACATTTTGTTGTCATGGTGGTTGGTCGCTGCGCGACCTTGAATCTCATTGCGCATCAATACGATTCACGGTCGCTCAGCCTCGACAGCAAAACGTAACCATCATAGCAATCATGGTAGGCCCCCATACTCTTAGTTAGGTACACACGTATAACTTTCGAGCTTTAGAAGCATCCGAGAGCGTGTGTTTAAGCAACGCATGCACATCTTTCTTCTGTTGTAGAAATCTTTAACTTAATAATTACCTGATACAACCATGTCCATGTATGTCATATTCTGTATTGATTTATAGTCGAACTTTCCTCCGTTCTTGGCATCATTCTCCTTGATCTCTTGCACCAGCTTCTCCTGCACGTCAGGGTTCATGGCTAGCTCGTGGAGGAGAAACGACATGCCTGAGGAGACGGTTTCAAATCCGGCCAAAAAGAATAGTATGGCTTGGGCGATCAAGTCGTCGTCAGTCCATGCTGTAGAAGAAGCAGAATGATGATATTTAAATATTGTATCACGTTTTGGCTTTTTGAAACCACATTACTGATATTAAGGCGAAACATTTTGAGTGTGTGGCATGGAGGTAGCTTATACCCTGGATACATAAGCTTATCGATCAGATGTTCTTCAGTTTCAAGGAGTTCCTTGAATCGAATAAATAAGGATAGTGTACAACTGTACAATGACTGATTTTATTATCATTTGCTATACTATTGTATGTATGCCTAATGGACTATTACTACTACCTTATAATTGACATGTAAATAATACTTACAAAATAAATGGATTCGAATATGAATAGGCTACTTTTCGGGGGTAAAATCTGGGAGTCGCAGCAAGTTGAACATAAATGCTAAGTCTCATACTGTTTCAATATAGCATAGAAATACACATACGGCCCGATTTCTACGCAAAATATGGTTTACCAATCAATGGCTTACTTAGTCGGAAGATTCTACTTTTGGATCAGCTTTTATACTTAGGTACATCTAATGTTTTTGTAAATAATTTTTCTTTAGTGTTATAAAGAGTTTTTGCAATGTAAAGGTACAAACTTCGGTCAATTTTCTTCTTTCCAAAGTGAGATTCTTCAACAGTTGCAAAGCCAGCATCAGCATCGTTACTACTACTGACATCGTGATTTAGAGTTCCTGAAAATAAAATAAAAGTATTACCAAAAAGTAGAGCACGCTTTTCATTCCTTGTTTCATCGTAAGAATAACTCAAGAAACATAATTCATAGCTTTGTCTCCAAACTACGAATCCGTAATTTACATCAAGGTTCAATTTGATAAGACAATTAGTTTAAATTTGACTTCTAAGATTTAAACGGAGTAAGTAAGTACGTTGTTTGTAAAGCGGTTCTAGTTACAATACAAGTAAAGTCAATCATCATGTCAGCCTGTACGACGTCCACTGCTGGACGAAAAGCCTCCCATCCAAAAGTCCTGAGCAGGCCGCATCCAGCGGCTTTCCGTGACCCTCACCAGATCGTCAGTCCACCTTGTGGGAGGCCGCGCCCACGCTGCGTCTCCCGTTTTCTGGTCACTACTCAAGAATCTTTCTGGCCCATCAGCCGTCAGTTCTACGTGCGATGTGCCCTGCCCACTACTACTTCAGTTTGGTAATATTTTTAAAGCTAATAGAGACGTGTTAAAAAGTTGTCATCAAGAGATGAAATTAAACATGATATAATTAAATAGGTTTTACCTTTCTTAGCTTCCATCAGTAGATGAATCATGTCAGGTCTTACAATATTATTCTCCTCTCGGTTCCTCATGTTCCCCAACACCAGCTCCCGGAAGAACTTAATTGATTCCTTCGTGAAGAGATTATAATCAAAAAACTGAAACAAAAAATTTGGTTCTAAGTAAGTCTGACAATAAAATTAGACACTAAACTATTAATAAGGATAGTTTGTGAGAAATAAATTGGCATCAGACACTAAAGGATACTAAGATTCGTAATTTGGTGAAGGTGGTAGGCGTCGACAAAATAAACAATGATTCTGGAGTTTGCAGAGGCTGATAGAATTTGGGCTACAATGGATAAGCCATTTCGGTAAGATGGAAAAATGTAGAGCTAAAGGAAATGACCGAGATTTCAGAAGAGATATGTTTAATTGTGTAATAACTAAGAGATGTTGAGAATAGAGTGGGATAGATAACAACAAAACATGTGGGATACATAGAGAAAGAGAGCTTTAATACAGATAAATATTTATCTCACCTATAAAGAAATTATCATGAGTATCTTACCTTCATAATCTTCGGGAATAATAGATATCCTATGAATATGAAGAGTTGTCTGTAAGTGAATGTGGACGTCGTCTTTCCCATGGTATAGAATTGGTTGTCAACGTCCGTGTGGGAGTCGATCTTTAGTCCGAAGGCGCAGGATGCGATCACGTCGTTTGCATAGCGGGTGGTTAGATCCTTGACGTCTATGTCTAGGTAATCATCTGAAAAAAAAGTTAGGGTCATTTTCTCTATCATATTACATTCACAGAATATGCCCTATTACATAGGTCATTACACTATAATTTTGTTTGGAATTTTTGTAGAATTGAGTAACATTGTTACTCATTTCCACAAAAATGTGATAGCTTACTTTCAGCTTCCTTGATTTTGAGTTTTATGGTCTTGACTGTCTGGTCTCCAACTTCAACCATGAAAGGCACCATCATCCGTATCTTGGAGCTGGTAAATGCAGGGCTGAGGGTCGAACGCATGTCACGCCATTCCTGACCTGAACAATGAATTATTTTGAGTCGTTTAAACAGAAAACGAATTGTGACGAGTTCATATCGTCACGCCTTTCCCCCGAGGGGGCTGGCAGAGGTGTAATACAACACCCACACTTCCCCGGACGATATTCAGTCCCAAATGTGACAGGGGGCGAGCCTGTCGCCATACACCGGGCTCCAGTCATGTAGCAGATGACATACAATACGCACATATGTTCACACAATGAACAAATTGATGCGTGCCGTCGCGTCGGCTGGGTTCGAACCCGCTCCCTCTGGCTTGAGAGGCGGACCTTCTCCCAACTAGGTTGTCATCGCTGTTCATAATATTATGAATAGTTTTTCAAAATATTGGCAGGCAGATTTTTCAGCCAAAAAACTTTTTGTTTTGTTATTGAGCTGCACATTTTAAAATAACTATTGGATGTCTTGAACTGGTCTAATTTTGGTACAGAGAATAATCCACTAAATTTTACGAGAGTAATTATCGTTTCATAAAATCATAAAAATATTAATAAATCTGCCAGCCTTTAGGTTCTTTACCCGCGGATACTGACTTGAGCTCTGTTTATTATTTGTAATTTGTTATTTTTGTTTTGTTATTAAAATGCTTGATATTCTATAATAAATCCAAATGTAAAAAAAAATATATATCTCAATTATCCTAAATACCTTTTAAAGCGAAGAGGGTTCTCCCAACGAATGGATCAGAGTTTTCTTTGAAAAAAGTCTGGTGATCGACGAAGTGGTCGAAGTCCTTGACTGCGATCTTCTTTATTAGCTCGAGGTCACGGACCATGATCGATGGCTTTGTGAAGTCGTATCTGCCTATGAACCTGAAGATAGATGGATAGATAAAAGTTCAAAACGATAAATCGCCAAATCGCTGATAAAAATTAAAAATACATAAATACAAGTTAAAAATATACCTGCCTTTGTGATTCCTGTGTATTAGATAAGGATAGCATTACTTTAGCTAGTTTAGTTTTAGCTATTTCGCTTTCTGATTAGGGCCTAAACTCTTTGTTGTCTACACCGGAAATAGCAAACAAAGAATAGTAACGTATAATATTGATAGTTAATAAAGTAAAAAAGAAAAACATATCGTCACGCCTTTCCCCTGAGGGGGCTGGCAGAGGTGTAAACCCATACTTCGCCGGACGACATTCAGTCCCAAATGTGACAGAGGGCGAGCCTGTCGCCATACACCGGGCTCCTGTGATGTAGCAGATGACATACAATACGCACGTATGTTCACTCAATGAACAAATTGGTGCGTGCCGGCGGCTGGGTTCGAACCCGCTCCCTCTCGCTTGAGAGGTGGGCCTTCTCCAACTAGACTATCATCGCTTGTCTATATAATAAAATAAATAAATTAAATGGAAATAAAAAGATATAAAATATTAGCAAATAAAGCGGATGATGATTTATTACTAAATTACTAATTAGTATAACTACTTGAAAACTTGGTTTTAGCAGAGCGTCTTCTTAGGCCGGCATCCTAAAATGAAGTTCAGTCATGAATCTGGATTTGAAACAGTTTTTATGTGTGGAAATCCAGTTTTAAATAAAGATTCAAGACTGAGCGTCGTTTCAAAATACGGTCCTTATACTTTCGTAAATATGGAGCAAATTGTAGCATTCACGCTTGATACTAAACTAGGTAATATATCCCAAAATAACTTTGCTCAATAGACGGAGTTCTTGTTCATAACAGGCCAATTATTATTGACAGAGACAGGACAAAATTAGTTAAGGACTGAGGATGGCCACATTTAAAGTGATCTTTCGTTTTGATGTTAATCATGTCTTATCGAGTTCCTTATAAATGTAGTCAAGAGTTAAGATGTTTGCCAAAATATTACCAGCGTTGGTCGTCTGCCTAGTGTATTCCACACCAGGTAAACGACAAACGCCAATAATTTTTGGTAGTAGTATTGTGTAAAAAATAAGCTGCGCTCCGCGATGTTAGCCGCGATTGAAAAGTATCCTTTGTGCTATTCCAGACTACAATCTATCTCAGTGCCAAATTTCATCCAGATCCGTTCAGCCGTCGTGTCGTGATTGATTAACAAACATCTATAAAATGAATTCATCTATTAAAACTTTCGCAATATTAATGTGATTAGTAGGTATGATGTGATAACTTCGCTCTCTAATTAAAGTAAGACCTAAATTAAATCGTTGACTATTTTTTTTTTGTGGAACTGAGAGTCAACAAATGTTTCCGCGTTAGCGTTATATCTGTGGTAACAGAAAAAAATTGTAAATTTAGAGTTGACCCCACCAATCAGCATTGTATTCTTGTAGCAATTGTATATTAGTATTAGCTGACCAATTCCCGTGGCCTCTTTTAATTCCGTCATTTTGCTATTATACGTGTATTCCTACTTTCCTACTTAATATTATAAACGCGAAAGTTTGTATGTATGGATGTTTGTTACTCTTTCACGCCAGGACGGCTGAACAGATCTGGACGAAATTTGGCACAGAGATAGATTACAGTCTAGAATAGCACATAGGATACTTTTTAACCGCGGGTGAAACCGCGGGGCGCAGCTAGTATACTCATAAATTAATTGGCAGTACTGTCCAATTCTATTTACTCTTATTACGCTTTAAAAATCTTTATTGTATTTACCTGCCTCGGTGGCTCAGTTGAAAGTGAACCTGCTTTCTGAGCTTGGAGGTATGGGTTTGATTCCCACCTAGGGCAAACATTAGTGTGATGATAATTTGTGTTTGTGCTATGCCTGGGTGTTAATTTCTATTTAAATATGTATTTAAAATATGTGAATGTATATCACTCTTCTCCAACCATAGTACAAGCTCATTATTAGTTTGAGGACGGACGACCGTGTGTGCCACGTCTTGAATTTATTTATTTACCGTTCATCAGGAAAAGCGAAGTAGCACTTAACGAGGTGGTCAGCCATGTGTTCCTTCTTGAGCAGAACCGGACCCATGCTGCCAATGATTGGGACGTGGGGTGGAGTCTTCACGCCATATCGGGAGAATAGCGAGTTATGTTGCTGAAGATACAGGTACAGCGCCGCCAGGATCACACACACCCAGATTGCGATCAGCCACATCTGAGAAAAAAACACTAATTGAATAGCGTGACTAAAGACCTTCGGGACCTTGAAGTTGATTCCTGCCATGAACTTGCTCAAGGCAGAGAAGAGCGACGTTTCTCAGTATCGGAGGCCAGTACGCCTAGCATGCGCGCTGCGACAAAATCTTTTATCAATTGTTCTTGTCGTGTGAGAACGTGACAAGGTTACGTGTAAATATACGTTTGTCTCCTTAGAAAGAGTCGACATTTGTCGCGGCGAGCATGCTAGATCTGCAGGACACGGTTTGTGAACCTGCTCCCAACGACCACCAAAACACCAGTGCTGGTCGTTTGTCGTTGAGGCGACAACAGCGAAGCGAATAAAATATAACTTTGAGTCAAACCTGGCCCCCTATTTATTGGGCACTCACTTAGTATATTTATATATACTAAGTGAGTGCCCAAGGTCGCCTAAGAATAGCATCTCTGGACGAGATTGGCACAGGAATAAATGATGAATGGGCAATAAAACGACAGATGGATGATGATGATAAGTATTTATTATTAGTTAAATAAAATTGTTTATGATACAATGAAAACTGACGTGGGTTAAAATTGTTTGTGTTATTCAGATAATAGTGTTTTTGTATTATTATTGATATTATGTTTAATTTTGTTGATAAAAAAATGGGTAAGTACTTATACAATCAGTAAACAAATTTGTCGATAAAAGTGTGCAGGTGACCAAAATACGAAATGGTGATTTTTAATGCGTGTGAATTATTCACAATAGTCAATCATAGATTAATAGATAAGTAAAAATGCAATTAATAAAAAGAGAATTTTACTTACTGCGCTTATATTATTTACTGCCACTATAGAACACTGGGTTAGAGAAGACTATTTTGGATCAAAAAACACAGTGTAACAAGCGTTAAGCCAACAGGACGGCCCAATTTGCACTGATATGGCGCTAGCGCTCGCAAACACGGATTATTAGATAAATACAAGTATATTTGTGTTGTATGGGTACCAATGTATTATGGTCGGATGGCTATTTATACGATAGAAAAAAAGATAGTGGATTTGCAATAACAATATCAATATTGCCTCATTTTGTGAAGTGATTGTCTAAATATAAAAACTTATAAAGCTGTTTATGCTAATAATAAAAAAAAAATAGCGGGAGTATTTTATTTTTATTTTTACTCAGGAGTGAATTATTATACCCCACTAAGGGACATGTGTATTTGTATATTACGTCCATGTCGCAGCTAACTTGCTAAATCAGCAGTTGAACTAAAAGCCTAACCATATTAATAAATGGCGCCGTTCAACTAGCTTCCTGAATGATATTCAGCCCTTGAGTCGAATACAGCATTTAATATACCGGCTGACTGATGCTCAGGCCATTTATACAATGGGGTGATTATTTGCCTAAATAGCTATTTTTCACCTAAGAAATGTGTTTTAATAAAATTTGATGAAAAAAAAAATTGAAAATCCGTGAAACGAACCGCAAATCTAATAAACATGAAATTTTAATAACTTAAAAATTCTCCTGTCTGACTTCTTTATCAGGGCAAATCTGACTTGAAATGGTTAGGTTAGTACCATTCGTGGTTGCTTTTATTATAACATACTACTACATGCTACTTAAATGACTTGTTAGTTGCTAGGCAAGTAGTCAATGTTTTCGATCCAAGCCATATTGCCTAGCCGATTGATTGAATGGCCGAATATTATCAGGAAGCTAGTTGAGCGGCGGCGTTTAGAAAAAAGTTAGGTTGTTAATTGAACGGCTGATTAAACTAGTTGGCGGCGACATCCACACTAATATTATAAATGTGAAGTTTGGATTGATGGATGGATTTTTGTTAATCAGTCACACCAGAACGGCTGAACGGATCTGGATGAAATTTGGATCTGAGATAGATATTATAGTCTGGAACAGCACATAAACTACTTTTAAACTGCGAGTAATACAGAGAGGCATCGTAGTTTCATAAAAAAGGCATAAAGGTTTGCTGTCAAAAAATAATAAATTACTTTTGAATGAGATGAAATTTGTAAAAAGACAATAATTATGATTGATAAATAATAACACGTAAATAAAAACACTCGTCCAATTGAAACTTGTCCTTTATTATTTGTCCTTTTTTGTGTCATTTTGAATTCACCACAAATATTCATCTGACTCTAATTTGACTTTGCTGTACAATATTTCTTAATTCGATTAGAATGAGTTAAAGCCAGTTAACCTAATTGACATCATTCTAGTAGCACTGCGATTGAACCACCGAATAATACCTACTTACTTACTCGTATAATATAGCCTCTATTAGAAGATGACTGGAGGAGAAGAATGGGCGTATTTTTTATTTATTTAAATAATGTTTAAAGCTTTTGTGTTTTATGAATATTGTAGTGGTTATCAGAACTAAATTTATAAAAAAATAGAACCAATTAAAGAAATGTGGGGCACACAAGGAAGAACCCTCTGAAAATAAATGTTATCCTTCTAAATAAAAAAAAATTTATAAAAGTTTATGAATGACATAGTCAGAGGTAAAAACAATTAAAAAAAAACATAGTTACAAACGAGTGTAGAACCTACTGCTTTTTTGAAGTCAGAATGCAATTTAAAGGCAATACGCCAATAAACCTATGCAATCTGATGAAATACAAGGAAAAAGATGAGAGCAGCTAAGTAGTAATGACGTGAGTCAGTATCGAGGTACGAGGTAAGTAAGGTACCTGACCGGCGTGCGTTTACCCTACTTACACTTGCACTGCGCTTGACGTAAATTGAACAACATTTGAGAAATTTGTGCAAACATCAAGATTTTTTTTCTTTTTAAAGATCAAAGGGCCTACTGTGGATGTCACGGTATTGCCATGATGGTTACGTTTTGCTGTCGACACCGCGCGACCGCAAATCGTATCGCGGCGCAATAAGGTCCATGACAGCGTCGAAAACAAAACGTAACCATCATGGCAAGAAGATATCATGGTAGACCCCTTAGGCTAATTAATCTAATTTTAAAAATAATTTTATTAGAATATCTATTTTTTTTCGAATTAAATCAGAGAAAAATAATACTTATATGATGAAAATATAACATAAGTCTTAAGCTTGTATTATAAAAAATTGCATGAGATTGTAAGCGTGAGTGTTTATTTCATTCACTGAACTAAAGCCGCCTACACATTTACTCTCTCCACACCATAGTCCATCGTATCCATTGGATTTTATTAAAGACCAGCTTACCCCGTGGTGATACCAGCTGTTTAAGATACAACGAAGTTTCTTCCAAATCCGTCGATCTGAATGAGCGTGACGAAATAAAAAATCTCCAGATCTCCAGATATCTGAACATAATGTTCAGCTGTTCTGGCATGAAAGAGTAACAAACATCCATTCATCCATCCATCCATTCTTACAATCTTTCGCGTTCATAATTTTAGTAGGATTCTTAACATGGATTACTTTTTATAGGCCTTTCAAATTAAATCTTCATAAACAGGATGTTAAAGACGAAAACAAAAAACCTAAATATAACCAAATTTGTCAACACGGTCACCGATTTGATAATTAACTTATTTTTAGAACCTTTATCTAAATGTTTGGACCAAACAAAGAAATTTCGCAATTTTACCTTTGAATTACAAGAAAAAAACGCAATTCAAAATTACTAAGCAATATTATAATCTTAAATGTTTTGGAACAAACAAAAAAATAACTATAATACACATACAGGGTTATACGTAACTCACCAAAAATCTCTTAAGGGTTAATTGCACTAATCATTAAGAACAACTTTTACTATGGGGCGAGCTCTGAAATCGCGAAAAAAAAAACAGCTGTTCCACACATTTTGTCTCAGGCCAGTGAACTTTTTGTATGGTACAGTTGTTTTTTTTCGGGATTTCAGGATTGGTTTAATACTACAAGTTGTTCATTTTGATGAGTACAAGGAACTCTTATGAGGTTTTTGGTGAGTTACTTATAACCCTGTATATTATATGTTTTTAAAATAGATTTATATCTGTCTATAAGTCTCTATGATTAATTTTACATATCACAAACAGAGATATGAAGCACATAAGTATTACCTTATTTGGGAGTCACTTTATTTATTTATCTACGGTTTTGTTGTTACCTAATATGTATTTACTTTAATAATAACGGCGTGGTCATATTTGAGTATCAAATATTCAGTTACGAGCCAATTATTTGCTCACTAATTTATGCTGTATAGCTTTAACTTTTTAACTCGATCGAAAGACAAAAAATTGTAAAACTGTTCCGACGCTATCAAACATTAATCAGTAAGGGGGTTAGTAGGTATATTGCGAATATACCAATTATTATGCATTATGCAATTGGTCAATAATTGTAGATACAAAAAGATCGTTTAAAACAAATAAATGATCAAACGAACAAACTCACTATCGCATTACAATATTAGTTAGGATTTCGAATTTACTTATACAAGACTACCGATCCTACCTATAAACCTGCTTTGAAAAAAAATCTAACTGATGGTAAAAACAGCATCAAAATCCATGGTGTTAACCCCGACGCAAAAACAACAGGGTGCTATAAGTTTCACGTCTATCTCTCTCTCTTTCTCCCCCCCCCCTCCTCTCTCTCTATGTGTGTGTGTGTGTGTGTGTGTGTGTGCGTGAAGAAGAAACCTAATACCAGATTTGCTCTGACTGCAAATAACCGCAGTAATATCATACTATCTTATCCCTATAACTATTATTTGATCGCGTCATGTGAACCCAGCCTTATAAGGCACACGCGTAATAAATAGTAAATCTCTGGTAGTTCCCAAGGCAAAACTCATTCAGTCTCCTCGCATGCCAGTCGCGACTCAGCCCGGCAAATACCGGTTATTTAACTTTTCTAGTGCGTAAAAAATAGTAAACATTGTTTTTGTGAGTGACGTGAATAACAAGACAAGGTATGTTTTTGTTTTGACTGTGATTATCATTGTTCTTATCTGTTTTGTGGCGGCACGTGTAACTATGTGACTATACTTTTTGTTTATGAAAAAAAAAAATGGTTTATTTAACCAAATAATTTTACTGTAGGTAACTTGTTGACTAAGATAAGTACTTACTTAGGAGTTACAATAATAATAATTCTTAATACGAACGGCTAGGGACTGGAATCGTTTTCCACCATCTGTTTTTCCGACTAACTACAACCTACTCTTATGTATCTTCAAAGCCTGAGTGAATAAGTACCTACTAGGTCTTCGTGCTTCATCTTAGGCCACAATGTCGCTTTACATCAGGCGAGTTGGTGGTCAAATGTTGACCTATTCTTTATAAAAAAAAAATAAAAAAAAGTTTTAACCGCATCCGTTCCGTCCGGTTTTTTTAACGATTTCAGAAAAGGAAGAGCTTTTCAATTCGCATTTATTTTTCCTAGTGATTTAACCACAAAATACTTACCATGATACTCCGTACTAAACCTATATTAAACCCTACGTTTAACTTATATTCTAAAAATAGCACTTGGCAATCATATAAAAAGCAAATCTTAAATAACCGATTTCCCATCGTGCATGTAAACAATTTATAGACATTAAAATTTGTTGATATTTTAAAACTTGACCGATTTGAATTTTTTTTTATGGAACCACCTCTAAATTATCATCAAAAAAAGAATCAATCAATTCGATTTACTATTGGCGGAGTAATCGCATAACATACATACAAAAAACATACAGTCGAATTGAGAACCTTCTCCTTCTTGGAAGTCGGTTAAAAAAGGTGTAACATTTTCACATTATGTAAAAGACAAAAACGCCGTAAGACATGCAGTTAGTTAAAGTCATTAAAAAAGCCATTATCATTTGATAGGTCTCTAATATGAACATTAAATTCTAGCGACTTTTCAAAACTGACCCATCTAGTTCCTTATAAGGGGTATTTTTTTAAACTCATTTCTTCAGCCAGCCAGCTTATTGAATGTTTACTGAAAACCATTCCGGAAGCCAGTTGAACCGCGCCGTTAAGTAAAAGGCTAGGCTGTTTATTGAACGGCTGATTAAGCAAGTTGACTGCGACATGTCCACCCGTAGATGTCATCTCTCTTCCTACAGTTGTTTTGTCGTTTATGTGACATACTAAATGCTTTTCTTTTGCTATCTGACTAGATCGATGTCTAGTCAAAGAGCAAAGCCTAAAGTAACAGGCCTAGGCCTAGGTCAGGCCAGCAGGTAGGTAGGATAGGCCTTTGGTCCTAGGGCAGTCAGTATGATTCAGACTTTACACAGTCATAAAAAAAGTCCTCAATTGTTGATGACTATGACTTGCATTTACAGACAAAGGCAGATAACATTAATAGGTTTGTTTGTTTTCATGCTCTAACCGCAGTGATACCGGTCTACTGAACCCTCTTAAGTACAAGCGTCCAAATAATTTGATAACATTACAGACTGAATACTCAGAATTTGACTGAGATAAGTACCTACTATTATGATCAACATTAAAAAAATAATTAAAGATAAAAAGCGTAAAACTAAAATGCTTACATCATAATTGTTTGATTGGTTTTAAATTAATTAAATAAAAACTTAAACAAATTGCCTCTTTCATTTAAAAAGAGAAGTTCTCATTATTTTGCTAGTTTAAAGAAAATCCTTAGTCCTCGCGGTTTTCTGTCAGTATTGACCTTCTTGTACCACATGCCAGGCGTACTATGACACGGCTGAATAGAATAGCAATAATTACAAGTATAGATTGCAACTTTACAAAACCGACACCGATTTCATCAGACGTAGCTAAAAACACTTCCCACTTATTCCTTTTTCAAGCAAAAATCAAAATCGGTTCATCAGTTCGGGAGCTACGAGTATGATGTCCGAAAAATGAAAATTACCTGCTCTACTCGCGACTTTGCTCAAATTTCATAGCCCATGGCACCCAGTAAGTGTTTATTAGGTAAATAGGTTTTCTAGTTTTCAAAATTATCCCGTAAATACAAAGTTATTAACTTCTTTGTAATATTAGTGTAGGTAGATAGTTAGATATTTCTAAACAGTTAGGTGTTAGCGATTTCCGGAAGGGAGGAGGCATTTGTGCCAGGTGTCGCCGTATCACGCGAGGGTGCCGGTGCGTGGCTGTGGGTGGCCATGGCCATTCCCGGGACAGTGCTCCGAGCACGATGTCAGAGGGGTACCGGTGCGTTCCGTGTGGAGATCTCGGAACCCCTTGCATGCATCGACGCTGGCTACCAGGTGGTTTTTAGTGGGTCGGCTTTAGGCAGTCCTACACTGGCCAGCTGCGACCCTCAATGGTGGTTAGGCGTCTGATAGCAGATTTTCTACATGACAAAAAAATAGCTTAGACCCTAGAGCCATTTTAGAAGGGTAGTGGGTAGGCACAACCATTTTGATTGCTGTACCGCAGTATTAAAAATCATACCATTTTATTTAGGAAGCATACACATCATAATATTTATTACCGTTAAAGAACGAACTCGTATATTATAAAAAGTAGACATGTTTGGTACGTACACGCACTTTGTATAAGTAGGTACGTAATGTCAATCGGATAGCATCAAATCACGTGTAAAACGATAATTTAATACTTATCAGTTTATCAAATACTTAATACGACAATCGGCGGTTTCTATACGAATAAAACAAAACAAAGGTAGGGCTATAGCTTCACACTTAACCAATAGTAGCTGCGAACCGCGGTTTCACTCGCGATTCCGGAATGAAATGTACCCTATGTCCTTTTCTGTAAGTACCTCTGACAATCTATTTGCAAGATTTCATGAAGATCGGTTCAGTAGGTAAGACATGCATGCGTTACAAATAAACAAACAGACTAACAAACTCACTTTCGCATTTATAACATTAGTTAGGATAAGTCAAAGTCAAAGTCAAAAAAGTTTTTATTCAATTTAGGTATCAAAGATACACTTATGAACGTCAAAATATATATATAGGATAGGATATAGAATCCAAAAAAATGTGTATGAGACACGCTAAAACAACTAAATATGTAGATCTCCTTCACACTTCGATCATACATAAGAGAGAGACGGTACGAGAACCTAAAAATGGACCGCATAAATTAGGTGCTGCACACAATTCGCCGTAGTCACAAACAAACGCAACTAGTCGCTATAGTCTATTGTACATACGTCTCTCCATCTTTGTTATTGATACACGTAACATAATACTGTCAACGGAGTTGTGTAGTGTCCGTTTGCTTGTAGTTGTATTGAGTTTACACGCTGTGTACTAGAAATTAGATTCGTAGAGTGGAATTTTCTAAAAGGGTTTTCTAGTCCTAGCAATTTTCTCCGTAGTTCTCTTTTAATAATATGCTTGACTTTGGCTATTAATCATGATATCATATGGAACAGGCTAATTTATGAATGGAGCCTAGTTGAAAGACACATGCGCAGATATTAAACACATACACTTATAGAGTATCGTAATGTGTGTAGTCATCTAACTGCGTATTTGATTTGTTTGGTCATGTATGATAGATTTAGGTGTGACAAAAAATTGCTTTGGTATGAAGGTAATTTATACTGTGTGATTAAAAAACTTTTGATTGATGTAGGTTTTAACAATTTTTTTGCTTGTTACAAACACGAAGTAACTGTAGACAAAACCAAAGAATCTGAGTAAAAAATTGACAGTCTCATTTTTTACCGAAATGCTAGACGGTTTATTTACTATATAGTACAGATCCGCCTCAGCTTCGCATGGTGTCTATAAACCTTCCGTGAAAGCATATTTATATGATAGCATCAAAATCCATCGCTTGAGGGAGCTTGTAAGGGAGCCCAAGAAGGGATTTTGGGAGTTACTCAAGTGCGTCCGAAAATCATTTAGGGAGAAACTTTGCACCCTGTAATGTAACTATCTAATTACAGAAATTGCTGACAGGAAGAGGGACTGAATGAGACTCGGTTTTATACTATGTAGAAAAGAAAATATGTATATCTAAATGTGTCATAAATAACCATTAACGCAACTGATTAATTGTATACTATTGAATTGAAATATTAATTCATAATTTAAAAAATGGAATTGATGGAGTGTAGTGAACTGAGATTTACTTTAGCTAGACTGTTAATAATTTAATACTTTTGGTATTTATTGACAGTTTCAAAGCTGAAATAAAGCTTTTATTTAAATGCACCAAAAAGAGTAAAATAAACTTTTATTTTAAAACTTTTACTATCAAGTAATAACGTCGTCAGTCATTACATAACGCTTCGTATACGCTGAACGGATATTGATGAAATTTGATAACTATGAACAGTATATCAGGAGGAAGGTTTTTGGATACTATTTTCTGAATAAACGCAAACGAAGTTGCAAGTAGCAGCTAGTAATGTATATAATAGTTATAATGTGCTAATAAAGTGCTATGATATGTACAATAATTACAGGTGCAATAATAGTTATTTATGTGCCTTCATTGTGGGAGATCCCCAGCAGCTGCTTAGTGCGTGTTTGTTTGATACTCATCCTCACTACTAGTACAAAGAATGGCAAAAATATTGTTCTAGTCAAATAAAAATTAAGTAAACACAAGTAAATATACATTAAAGTACATTAATCAGCTTTCTTAATATCAACCCAAATCAAAAATAAACACGCATCAAAGTTACGAATTTTTAAAACCCGTACTATTAACCGTACTAACCGTACTAACCCGTATTAGTAAACTATTCTACATCGCGTGCTCCACTAAACAAATAAATTTAGTAAAAATTGTTTTTTTTTTATGGAGATATTTTTTATTGTCATTAAAAGCAATATAAGCCTGACATAAATAATTCACTAAATACAAAGGTCACGAAAAATAATATATGTATAACTCTTTTATCTCTGAATACATTTACTCGACTGTCTAAGAAATTAGGGTAAGCATATTTATCTATAATACGCTCAGTATAAATCAATCTCACAAGCAAACAACACTAAAGGAGCTACGAGTACAATGTAAAATTAGTAATGTTTTTAACAAATTAAAAATTAAACCCGATAAAACAGGTTAACAAAGATCACTAAAAAAACAGAAAAAAAAAAAAGATTTTTCTTCCGGTCTCTTCACTCCCGTTATGCATTCTCTGAGGAATTAATCTATGATATTTTACATTGTGGCTCTGAGTGATTGTCTATTAGATTTTCCAAAATTTTCCATAATGTTTCATAGCTATTATTGATATGTATGACCTATGTTTTCCCTCAGATGTTGCTGACCGTGATATGGGTGTGCGTGATCCTGGGAGCGCTGTACCTGTACCTTCGGCAGCAGTACTCGTTCTTCTCCAAACATGGAGTCAAGAGTCCACCGGTCGTCCCGTTCGTGGGCAACATGGGAAGGATACTGCTGAAGAAGGAACACTTCTCCGACCAGATCGACCGATGCTACTTCTCCTTTCCGGAAGAGAGGTAAATATTATTTACATAAATGACGTAGGTAGGGTAGGTATGTAGTAGGTAGGTAGACAGATAGGTGCCTGTGACCATACACCGGACTTCAGTTATTTATTACTCGAGCCCGGTGGATGGGGACAGGCTCGCAAACTCTTCAGTTCCAAACGTGACAGGGGCACGTTTGGAACTGAATATCGTCCGGCGAAATGTGAGTGTTATGATACACCTCTGCCAGCCCGTTTGGGAGAAAAGACGTGATAATATGGTATGTGATGATAAGGCCGCCAGTTGTTACACTATTTAATTAGTTTTATCATTATTTTTCTCTTGTTGTTTTGTTATCTGTGGTGTGAACAATAAAGAGTTTATCTATCTATCTATCTATCTATGTGGGTACTAGAAAATGAGTAAAGAATCCACCTTGCATTCCGCTTGTAATAAAAAAGAGCCGAATTTTAATTGAAGAGGGACTCCTCATCCTCACACACCAAATCAACCCGTGGTACTTTTTTTTTGAATGGGAAGTAAATATTATAATTACGTACGACGTAGTATGATTCAATAACAAAGTATGCTCCATACAACGTGAGTAATTGAGTATGGCAAGTCGTCGTAACCTTTTATCACCTTGCGAGTAAGTACCGTAATTACCCTGCTACACGATCGACCACCGCGTCTCGTCAGAGGTGAGATTGCCTCTCAGTTTCTTGCCTGTTTTTCTAGGTAGTGGCTCTTTTCGATTATGATAGTATTTTTATAATTTTGACGTTGATAAGTGTATCTTCGATACCTATTGAATAAAGACATTTGAATCGATATGATTGGTGGTTTACTTCTGTGTGGAAGGCGGTTTACAGCCAAATTTCAAAATATATCTATCTGTCGCTGACCAAGACCACCTCTGTTGGAGACGTGGTGGTCGATCGTGCAGCAGGCGCTTTAATTATTTAGCAGCTTACGACGATCTTTGTCCACAAAGACTGTCGCTCCCTAGAACAAACCAAAGTCATCTACGTCGTCGTACGCTGCGTACAGACCAAACGAAGCAAACGAAGGCCAACGATATGTTGCATCTTGTATTATTTTATTGAAACAAAACGGGACGCAGCGTATTCCTTGTCATTTGTTGGCTTGGTCTGTAGTCAGCATTAGATAGTACGGGCTTGTATAGCCGAAATATGGGGATTGCAGTCCTGTGAAAATCCTGTGAAATTACCTAAAACGAAAGCTATTAAACAATCTTTGTTAGATACATAATCCGGCTCAAGCGTTAAAGCGTTAATAAACGCAGTAGAATAAATTTAAAATTATAAGGTATTCAATTCACATTCAATGTTGATGAGATGCTCTGTGTCTGGGTATTTTTGTCTCTGGGTGAGGTCTAGCTTGTAATTATTGTTCAATTAAGTACTTACCAAGTAATGTAGTAAATAATTCTCACCAATGAATATCACACATAGATTATTATCTTTAATATAATTAAGTATATGTATTATACGAGTATATTTGTGTTTGTTCTATGTCTGGGTGTTAAATATCTATTTAAGTATGTATTTAAAATATATATATGTATGTATATTAGTCTCTGGAAGCCATAGTACAAGCTTTGCTTAATTTGGGGTCAGGCGACTGTGTGTGAAAAGTCCTGAATTTATTTATATTTTATTTATCATTAACATTGTTTCGTAATGACTTGGGCTGTGTTAATCTTATCTTTTAGGATTGCGTACCAATATGGTATAGAGGAACCTTTATGGTATTACTGCGGTGTTTGTCTGTATGTCGTCACCGGTTGTCGCAGAAACTATAAATAAAGCTTTGTAAAGTTTTTGTCTTGAAATTTAGCAAAGGTAATATAAAGGGGTCTACTATGAGACCTTATTGCCATGATGGTTACGTTTTGTTTTTAACACTGCGCGAACGCGAATCGTATATCTGCACAACAAGGTTCACGGTCACGCAGCGTCGAAAACAAAGCGTAACCATCATGGCAATAAGATGTAATAGTAGGACACATGGTTTTTAACATCCTTTAAACTGAGTTTGCTAACGTATTAGCCAACTCAGTTTAAAGGATGTTAAAAACCATACCTACTCTACTTGGATTCAAGTTGTATTAAAATACAATGGATACGGAACCCCTAAACGAATGGCGTGTTTTTGCTCTTTGGCGGATATTTTTTCTGTTTATCTAAGCACGTGTAAACTTATTTTTCTATGATTGTAAAAAGCAGTCATTATTACATTAATGACGTTCATAATTAATGCCAATGGCAACAGTATCTTATTGCCAAGCTTAGTTGCCAAGTCATGCTGACAATTTTATTGACAAGTTTATCTTGCGCAAATACTCACGATAGAGAAAAAATATTTGTCTGTTTTTATGTACCGTACTCGTATTATGTTACGACTGTTGACACACGAGAACGAAAAGTTTTAGCTTCAGTTTTGCCTGACCAGACATCAATGCGTGCCGTGTATGGATGACACTATAAGGTCATCGCGCTTAATTAGCTTCGTGCACTAATCCGTTCAGTTTGAACTGACACAGGTTTGCCTTTTCAGTTCAGTCTCTTTGTGTACCTATAGTAGGCTTTTTTTAGATTTTTGAGTGTGAGATGATGCCAAATTCCATGATATATTAATATACTCCGCTATGTATATCATTCCGAGTCAAAAATGGTCTCGTGGGCAACACGTAGTGACGTCAATAGATGCTTAAGCAAAACCTATAATTTACAGAAAGTTCGCAAGAAACGATGACGAGTTACGTCATTACGTGTTGACTCCCAGAATGCTAGACCCACTGCTATATTATTTATATCCCGAGTATCACGCGTGAGATAAAAGCAAAGAAACAAATCAAGCCAATTAAACCAATCAAGGCAATAAGCTCGGAAGGGCTAAAAGGACCGCTTTTCCGAATCATAATGTGATCCTGTTGCGATTCATTGCGCTATCAGACTTCGTGCGTACCCAAAAATAAATTAGGAGAAGTCCTTTATAAAAAAACTCCATGTTGTACCTCGGCCGAAAGACCTTAGGCGGAAGACTCGGGATTCCACATTCTGCAAGCACGCAGTGAGAAGGAACGGCAAACCCGGATAGTATGGGAGGTCCAAACTTGCAGGATGTAAGAATGAGCTCTTAGAAAGACGATAATAGCAAAACTGCCAATTTTGGACCTGGAGGGCTATTCCCGCGCGTGAGATTTTATCTTGGTCACTCTATGACGTTTCAAACGAGAGCAACAAGGACGAAGAAAGATGAGATGAAAGTCTCAAATCTCCGAATAAGGCCACTGGTGGTTTGTGTATGCCTCACAACATGACGCATGCACCAAAAATATGAGCATCCGATAATTTTGACATTGACAAAAATCTTTCCCAGGTTCGTGGGCAGATTCGAGTTCATAAAGCCGATGCTGATCATTCGAGACTTAGAACTGATTAAAAAGATCGCTGTCAAGGACTTCGACTACTTTACTGACCATCGTACCATCATTTCTGAGGCCTCCGATCCGCTGTTTGGCAAGAACCTTTTCTCCATGAAAGGTAAGACTACTTTTATTAACTAACTGTGTCTTGGCCTGCCGTTTTTCTCTATCTTAAGCACCTACATGCCACACATCAACTTCAATTTCCCGCAGGCATCACACCCTCACATACACCAGCACACTTTATCCGGCACACTGCACTTCACACCACACTCACTAGGTTTCAAAGTCAAAGTCAAAGTCAAAATGTTTTTATTCAATTTAGGTATCAAAGATACACTTATGAACGTTAAAGTTATTTAAATAGACTCGACCGCCTTATTCGGACAAAAAGCCTCTACTCAGAAGAACATGAAGGCAAGAAACTGATGGGCATTATTTTTTCAAATAATAAATAAATTACAGTCTCACAAATTTTGGCTTACAACTAGGTAATATCTATAAATACCAGTGGCTACTTGACGGAAGTGGAAGGCTCCAGACATCTTTATCTTCTAAATAATTCTTAACCTTATAATATCCTCTTTTCATTAATGTAGTTTTTACATGTGATTTGAAATTTCCCTCGGTGAGCCCTGTTATATTTTTCGGGATTTTATTGTAAAAACGAACGCAGTTGCCTAAAAATGAAAACTTCAACCTTCAACCTCTTCAACCTTCTACCGCTAATCTACCTTTTTCTCATTTACTTCTAAAAAAAATCCTGAAGTAAATTAGCCCAACGTTTCTGGGACCCTTATTGTCACTCTAAAATCAGAAGGATTGTTTAGTAAAAAAAAAACAAAATTTTTAACCAGGTCAGGAATGGCGTGACATGCGCTCGACCCTCAGCCCTGCGTTCACCAGCTCCAAGATACGTGTAATGGTGCCCTTCATGGTGGAAGTAGGAGATCAGATGATCAAGACTCTCAAGGCTAATATCAAGGATACTGATGGTAATTGATTGCGCATATTGATAGTGCATAATTATTAAATAGCTAGCTGCAGTTGCTGCAGTAGCTGCAGAACTTTTTGCAGGATAAAAATCCTACCCTATCTTTAGCTTTTTCTGTACCCCTAACAACGTGTTTACAAATTTTCATGAAGACCAGTTGAACGATTCCGATTCAATTTTGTCATCCATTACATTTTTTTTAAATTGAAACATGAGCTAAATTGGACTAGAAGTCATAGATTATGAACGAGGTCTCCGTTCGTGGCAGACTACTAGCTAGTTACTTTTTCAGAAGGATACCTGGATGTGGATGTAAAAGACCTAACGACGAGGTACGCCAACGATGTGATCGCATCCTGCGCCTTCGGACTGAAGGTGGACTCCCACAGTGACGTCGACAACCAGTTCTACGCCATGGGCAAGACAGCATCTACCTTCAAGTTCAAACAACTCCTCGTGTTCTTTGGATTCTCGAACTTTCCAGCGTTAATGAAGGTAAATAAAGCCAGATCAGTGTGTTTCATGATGAGTCATGGTAGGGTTCAGTAGCAATTTAAAATTATGTAAACTATCATCCTAAGCTGAATTTTAATGCAAAGGTTCCGGTTTATGCAAATTTTCCAGAACGTGTTTTACTAAAATTATAGTTGCCATCCGTCCAAACACAATACAGCTAATGATTACAGCAGTGTAGATACTCATCAGTCATCGCCATCATGGACCAAGGTCTGCTGTTTGTGTTCATTTGTAAACTAAATTGTAAGTAGGTAGTAACTCACCTACTTCCGTATGCAAGTTATGTACCTGTATTCAGTACCTATTTACAATGTATCTGTATAACGAACTATTTATTAAAAATACGTACCCAGTGGGTTTTGTAAAATTAAAAAAACCGAGTCTCCATACAAAATAATTAGTCACGTGATCAACTGTGTAAAAAGGCTTTTTTCTCGATTTTTGCAAACTTATGTTCGAAAAGTGGTTCACTTTGACGAGTAGAACAACACCCTTAAGTATTCCTACATCCAAAACCAGCAGGTCGTTTTAACAAAAATGTGTCTTTGTTCTAGTTCTTCAAAATGACTCTATTCTCCAAAGAGTCTAGCCAGTTCTTCCGGGAGCTGGTGATGAGCACGATGAAGAACAGAGAAGATAACAACATCATAAGACCTGACATGATTCATCTACTGATGGAAGCCAAGAAAGGTTAGCTTTGTTTATTATTATAAAATCACTATAAAAATTATAAAAATCATTATAAAAATCACTATAGTAGAATGTATAAGTACTCCAGTAATTAAAAGAAACTCGCTCAAAGACAATCTTATTGACACATTTGAAACATTTCAGGACGCTTAACACATGAAGACAATAGCAAAGACGTAGACGCTGGCTTTGCTACTGTTGAAGAATCACACGTTGGAAAGAAGAATATTGACAGAGGTAAGTAACATGATAGTTGATTATGAGTCGTGAGAAAAAGGTGCTGGCTTGCTAACGAAAATTCAGTATAAGTAGTTAAAGAGAGCAGTGATGATGTGCCAAATGTTATAGGAGACAAAATAACTTTACGGTGCAATGAAATCAGATGTGATCCAAAATAATGATGTAGGTAAAATATTAAAAGACTGGTGTCAATGAAACACAAGCAAAGCTGCGGGCTGATGAGCTAAGTGGATTAAACTAGTGGCTATGTGAGCTGAAGACCTCGTGAAACAGTAAAAGAATCAATTATCCACCATTAAAAAAAAAATGCAAAACCGAAAACCAAAAATAATTGTGAGTACGAAATTATCAAACCTGCTCTTAAAATTTCACGAGAATCGATTAGGAACTGCTATCTGTAGCGGAGAACAGCCATATACATCCGAACATATGAAAGCATTTCCGTCCAAGCTAAAACGGAGACTCTTCGCACGTCTTTTGCGCTCACTGGGTAAACTTAATATTTCCCAACAGCATGGAGCGACACCGACTTGATCGCACAGGCCATCTTGTTCTTCATTGCCGGCTTCGAGACCGTTTCCTCTGGCATGTCATTCCTTCTGTACGAGCTGGCTGTGAACCCTGACGTGCAGGATAGGTTGGTGAAAGAGATCAAGGAGAACGAAGTCAAGAACGGAGGGAAGTTTGACTATAACTCCATCCAGAATATGACTTACATGGACATGGTTATTTCAGGTAAGATACTAGAGATTTTTGTAACTAACCGCTTTTTATGACCTCCGCGCTCAAGACAACCTGGCTGCAGCAGCCAAATCCGATGTGATGTTAACACACACCATCTATTACTGAATAGCTGAACTGATCATAGATTTAGTTACAACTTGATCAATAATAGATCCGATCTACGCCATCTACAAGGTGCCATTCAATCGATGTTTATAAAAATGTATGTATTGGAATCAGCAGTGACATAGTTTGCCTTCTATTCTAAAAAATATTTTTATTTATTTCACAGAGTTGCTGAGACTGTGGCCTCCTGCCATTGCTTTAGACCGCGCTTGCCTCAAAGACTACAACTGTGGCAAACCTAACAGCAAAGCTACCAAAGATTATATTGTAAGTTTGTACGAATACAACTTTTAATTCAAATTACGAGTATGTTGCTGGAATCTCATCATCATCAGATCAGCTGGATCGGTGATACCATGGTACTAACTATAATATGTATAACCAGTGAATCTACCACAGGTTCCAGCAAGTGGTTGAAAAATTATTCCATAATTATATTTTGAAACTGACCATACAGTCATTGCCAGTCAAACAAACCAAAAAAAATTCAAGATGTTGGTTTGATTTTAAGTGGGCTGAATTGTCAAACAAAAGAAATAATATTTCATCATAAAATGCTTCACTAAATATAATTTTCGTCTCTCGTTTTCAGCTTCCTAAAGGCACGGGTGTTGGGATTCCAGTGTGGGCTTTCCACCACGATCCTGAATACTTCCCTGATCCCTACAAATTCGACCCTGAACGATTCTCAGAAGAGAACAAGCACAAGATCAATCCCTTCGTTTACATGCCTTTCGGATTGGGACCTAGGAACTGCATCGGTAAGCATCTCTACCTCTCATTCTCGTCTCAATCAACGTACATCGATTACGAGCGTTAAATAAGCGATTTATTTTTGATAAATTTTGCTTTTTGAAGGCTTTAAGATAGTGAAAGTAACACGAAAATAAGATTATATTTGAACTTAATAAAACTGCAAGAACAAACAACTACAACTTAATTAATTTACGCCTTAAATTGTTTTTAAGATCATTTTAGAAAGTTGTAGTTTTCAAGGGTCGAGTGAATCGGTTTCTTCTAGGCAAAACGAGATCACTCGCAGGCTGCTTAAATAAGATGGTGGCTAAACGCAAGGATATTATCGAATAAAACAATATAATATTTCAATAGCACTCTAGTTCTAATTTTAAAACTTATCCCATTTCCAGGTTCCCGGTTTGCTCTCTGCGAGATGAAGGTGATGGCGTACCAGCTGCTGCAGCATATGGAAATATCTCCTGGAGCAAAGACACGAATCCCAGCTCAGCTGGACCCCGATACCTTCAATATTAAGATCAAGGGAGGCCACTGGATTAGATTTAAAGTTAGACAATAATTGTAAGGACATTTGCAGAACTAAATATTTGAATAAGACCTAAACTAGAGAGACTAAGACCTAGACCTAATTTTTAGTAATTTGTTTGGTATATTTGTGAGAACCATTCTATTGGTGCCGGCATCCAGCTGCTTATTCGATACGAGCAGCACAAATCGATCATTATGGAGATCAGATGGAGTTGAGATCACTTAACTAAGAATTTTTGTAAAATTTTGTACCTAATTTGTAACATAAAATACTTGTAAATATGCGTCTAGAATATTAAGTTAGAATACATATTCGAAGAAAGTATCTACCTACTGTAAACTATTTCTGAAGGGACGGTATTCAAAACTACCTTAATATAAATGTAAACAACTAATACTTCTAATAATCCAAACCATGTACAATATGTAGGTAATTCCAATATGAATCTAATGGACACCAAGATCAATACTACAGAAAGACACCCAAGAAAACCACTACGAGGTCCGTCCTCTTCCGTGCTGCAGCGAGAAGTGCCGGTTGGACGGGGCGGGCGACTCAGGCGCTACTCCTTCATTCCTTACGCTACATTCATTCATTCAATACATTCCTTTGACAGTTCGCTCGCAAAACGTCACACAGCAGACCATAGACTGCATTCTTTTGTATGTGTTGCTAACACGGCCCTCCTGCGCCGTGCATGCCCTCAGGCACGCTTCTTATATTGGTTCCAACTCTGCACATGAATTACGTATCTGTCAACACACACATGATTTCAAAGACTGTTAAAATCTTTAAGCTCGGCCTATCATGACTCATGATGTCCTAAATAGATAGAACTTCTGTTGCAACCTTTTCATCATTTGATTCCTTTAGACTTGGAAATTTCTACCACTTTGTAACTAGTTATCTCATTCATTAACTTCATCATAACACCGAAAAAAAAGGTCTGTCGGTTTCTCAATAGTTCTGCAATGTATCTTTTTTTTATAATAGTACTGACCATCTAAACCAAAGCTGATATATTTAGGCTTAGAAATTCCCTATAAGACTGCTATTTTAGCTCACTCCCTTAATCCGAAGTAGTGCCTGGTCCAGATCATTCCTTTAGTCTTAGGAAGTCACTGCTTCAGCTCACTACCACTATTCTGGCGAGTGCCTATAGCAACCTTTCAGGTCATCTATCAGCTACTAATTCACTTACTGTTCAGCTATTTTAGCTCACTCCCTTAATCCGAAGTAGTGCCTGGTCCAGATCATTCCTTTAGTCTTAGGAAGTCACTGCTTCAACTCACTACTTCTATTCTGGCGAGTGCCTATAGCCGTCTTTCAGGTCATCTACATACATATAGTCACGCCTGTTTCCCATATGGGTAGGCAGATACCACTTCTTTTCACTTGCTAAGATCCTGGCATACATCTTTCGCTTCTTCTACTTCCATGAGGCTTTTCATACACGCTTGTCGTTTCATCTAGTACTGCTAATATGAAGTTAGTTGCCAGACATAATAACATTACCTACACGATTTGCTAAAAATAATTCCGGTATCTTTTGCCTTGGTACCTTTATCGATGTATTTCTATTTCTTTTATGGCGCGAGAAAACTACATCTCACTTCTGATGTAAACTATTTCTGAAGGGACGGTATTCAAAACTACCTTAATATAAATGTAAACAACTAATACTTCTAATAATCCAAACCATGTACAATATGTAGGTAATTCCAATATGAATCTAATGGACACCCAAGAAAACCACTACGAGGTCCGTCCTCTTCCGTGCTGCAGCGAGAAGTGCCGGTTGGACGGGGCGGGCGACTCAGGCGCTACTCCTTCATTCCTTACGCTACATTCATTCATTCAATACATTCCTTTGACAGTTCGCTCGCAAAACGTCACACAGCAGACCATAGACTGCATTCTTTTGTATGTGTTGCTAACACTACATTTAAAACTAGAGCTATAGCGAGCGAAGCGTCTATGCATCAGCTTCAACAAAAAAACTTTCGTATACTCCGAATTCCGGATCTCTGTCTTCGTCTACAGCTCGCATTTCTTATCCTATTCTCTTGAAACTTAGCGAGTAGGTTTTATAATTAAATACATATTTTTTTTCGAGTCAGTTTTGAATTTCTTTTAAATGGTGGATATGTGGCGGATTTTGAAAAAAAAATCGTATCACAGCCATTTTCACTTAAAAAATTTCACGATTGCGAACCTATAGAGGAGGCCGCGAGGTAGTTAATTAAGTTAGGTATTAGATTAACGTGAGTTTATTTTAGGTAGGTTAGAGGTTTCGTATAACAATTTAATTATGATACTTTAGGGTTTGAAAATAAAAATATTGTACACACCTATTCTAATACCTTATTATTTACGTAGCCTTTTTTCAACCTATGATGTTGGTACTAAATTTGCATTAAAAGGTTATAATTTTGTTCGTTCAGATTTTCTTTTTTGAGAAATGCTATGTTTATATTTGGTGGGATCCATACAGCTTGATGCCTACGTTAGGTAAGTATAAATTATTATTGTACCTAAGAAATTAAAAAGTATCCCATAGTTTATCTTCATGATCCTAAGACATTTTCTTTGCATTTTAATTACTCATAGTATTATTGTTACAGCTGATTAAAAAACTATACACTAATCTGTGAAAATGCTTAGGACTTCTATAGGTATTACACAGATTAGGCAGTAGTAGCACGCTCGAGTCGCTCGTCCCAGTGTTAAAATCCGAGACAAAAGATTATTTCTGGAAAGCATTTTTTGTGCACTGCTCTTGTGATGTTTTTATCTATTGACTAGTAGGGTATTTATTTGAATCTTTTGTATTGTCCGAATATTCTAGATTAAGCGCGAGGCACCAGGAATAACTAGACAGACCTCGATGAAATTTGATAACTAGTTACACTATGTCACAAGGAAGGTTTTGTATGCTATTTTCTGAATGAACGCGAACGAAGTCGCGGGTAACAGCTGGTAGATTATTAAAAAATATTTCTTACAATGCCACCTGGCCAGTTCTAAACGCCATCTATGGAAGTGTGAAGGAACTAAGTGACTGTTAATGTCATTGTAGTCAAAGCCATAGAAAATTACCGACAGGGAAAACTGATTCACTGAGGCTTCAACGCTTACTTTACTTTAGTACCAAGAAAAACTAGCAGATGGCGCTAGGCGGTCAAAATATTCAAACTTGTGAAAAGATTTTGCTAGAAATATGTACCTATTCGGTGAAGAAGCTACCTATAAAAACCAGTGACCAAAGCTTAGACTTACTTTTTAGCTTGTAGTTAGTAAGCTTGTCAAAAGTGTAAACATATTAAATTTTTAAATGTTTGGCCGATTCATGAAATCTGCCTGAAACTTATAGATATACCTACCTAACTACTAAACTCGTACGTAGGTGCCTTCTTTTTGCCTTATAATTCGTTTTTTTGTATCACTACACTTATGCATAAAATATAATACTTAAGCTATTATAAAATTATAGAAAGTTATTAATAGGTACTTACAATAAGTACTCTAAAGCACAGATTAGATAATACCACAGACTAATGATACTACTGATAATCGTTACACCGTAATCTTAGGTCTGTTGAATTTAACAAAGTTCAATTTTATGAAGAATAATTATTATAATAGCAGACCCAAGAAAACAAAAAGAAAATATAGGTACTTACCTATTTTAAGTATGAATGTAGGGCCTATCATTGTACTCGTTTTATTTAGGTAACGGAGGTAGCCTACCCATAATAACAAGTTACAGAATGATCTTGCCTGTAAAAGAATATTTCCCCCTAAGCCTTCCAAGTGCGCCGATTCTGTAAGAATAATGGAAGAAATAAAAACCGTACAATATACAAACCGCTATAATTAGGGGTTGCGATAATCAAGGTTTATCTGTCCATTCCGGGAGCAACCCATAACGCGTGGAGCCACTAAACAGATAGTTAACGAAAATCTTTTTTCGTTTTCGTTTAGCTGCATACATTTCGACTAGTTCTTTAACGTTTCCGCTAGGTGCGCTTTATTTAATGTATGGAGCGAAACGAAAACGAAAAAAGTTTTTGATGCTATCGAAACTTTTGGTAAGCCCCCGGCGTTCTCTGTAACAGAATGTGGCTGACGTCTCCCATGTATTTCAGTCATTCAGGCATTCAGTGGTAAGTGCGCACTTTACCACTGTCTGTATTTACATACATATATCGTTACGCCTTTCCCCGAGGGGGCTGGCAGAGGTGTAATACAACACTCACACTTCGCCGGACGATATTTAGTCCCAAATGTGACAGAGGGCGAGCCTGTCGCCATACACCGGGCTCCAGTCATGTAAAAATTTTACTTACAGGACGATCCTGTAGTACATATCCGAATTCCAAATAAGAAGCTCACTACACGCAATTCGAATAGTTTAATTGAGTCGGCCTAGACTAGCACTTAGCCGTTTTATTCTTCAGTTTCGCTCATTTCGCTTTCGTTTGCACTCACTCCTCCGCTCTCCTCTAATTTAGCAGCCACACCATCGTTGTGAGTGATGTTTATTGTGAACGCGTGGTTCGGCGATCAGCTGCTTATCGCCTTATTGGCGGCCATGTTGATTGGGAGCGAACTGAGCGAGCAAATTTATACAATAGCTACTAATAAGACTCGGTTAGTAAGCTCGGATGAGGTTTGGAGAGATCGCCGTAATGACTTTTTATATTCTGCTGTGGGACAGAATTAGTTGGCGTCTAATTCCGTGGCACGCAGGAATAACTGAACATCGCAAAAACGTCAATTTTTCAGGGCAGCCATTTTAAAGTTTGACATTTTCTGTTTAGTCGGTAAGTTAGTTAAACGATGATGTCAAAGTTATTTTGAGGGTTACTTGAGGCCCTCTTTCGTATGGTTTCAAAAATTTAACGAAACTACTTATAGTTCACATAATAATAGACTTGTCAAACAGCTGAAATGCCTTGAATAAGTTGATAACTCGACTTGTAGACCAAGTTTTGGCTTTTAAGGACATTTATCCAGTTATTCACCATCTGAGTACGGATCATTTTTATCGGTTACCTTAGTTATTTCAATGGAAAAAGCATTATTTCTCATTAGTAAACCAATGACAACTTCAAACAGATATAGTTTGTCAAGTAATTATTACTACTTTACAAGATATATCTTACTTTTCAGCATATAATGCAAAATGTAAAAAAAGTCTTAGTATTTAAATATATTTTTTTTAGAATTATACGCTCATTTACATAATCTAAAAACTATTTTCACTAACTTTTTAAAGTTATTTTTTAAACATATGGGAAAAACACAATGGAAACGCATTTGTTTCTAATTAAAATGAATTATTTAGAGTATACACTAAATTAACACATAGGCTAGACTTATTATCCCGAGAAATCAACAGTTGGCAATCGTTGAGTTCTACAAATAAGAAAATATTAATCAAACACACTACAAGACATAAATACCTACTTATAAAAGGTCTTATTTAAAAAGCTTTTCTAATTATTATTTTAAACGACTTCAAAAAACCGTTTTAAAAAATCTTTGAAAATTTTCGTAATCTTAAGTGGCTGTAAAAAATCTGTAAAAATGTCTGATGACACACATGCTTAATACATGTTTTGTTAGATTGCTTACACATTACTTCGATCAATAATAATACTAATAAATAATAATAAAACCCTTTATTCAGACCAACTTAGTATCTATTTACAAAGTATTAAGAACTAAAAACTATGAGTGTGGATTTACAAGTATATTTTGGTAGTTAAACTAATCTTAATCTATTCTAATACTTAATTATTTTTGTAGGTCTGTTTGCCAAGCGGCAAAGATCTCCTCCAACCTTTTTCATTCCTGTCTATCTTGGGCCACTCTATTCCAAGTTACTCCTGCTACCTGTCTAATGTCATCATCCCACCTTTTCTGTGGTCTGCCCCTTTTCCTTTTCCTAGGGCACCATCGTGTCACAATTTTGCTCCATTTCTCTTGGCCTCTTATCATATGCCCTGCCCATTGCCATTTGAGTCTTTATCTGATTTTACATTAAAACAGGTAGTACGCAGGTGTTGAAAAGTTTTTTCTTTAAATTAATGTGAAGAGTTTTATCTTCCATGGCTTCTCTCAGACTCCAGTATCTCTTTCAGCCATTTGTTATTCTTCTGTCATCTTCTTTGCAAATATTTCTTTCCTCTTGTGTTATTAGCTGTCTCAGGTAGATATATTCATCAGTGTAATCAATTTGGTTATTTCCTAGATGTATGGTGGTTTTCTTCCCATTTGTCCTTACCTTTGTTTTCTCTGGGTTCAACTTTAAACCTTTCTTCTCACTTTCATCCGCTAGTTCAAGTATCATTTGCTATATGTTTTTAGGTGTTTCAGCAAATAACATTATATATATATATCGTCTGCGAACCTCGATTGTGTTAGGGAGACTCGGTCGACAGTGATTCCGAGGTTTTCCCAGTTAAGTCTCCTAAAGATTGTTTCGACAACCGCTGAGAATAGTTTTGGAGGTAGAGGGTCTCCATGTCTGACACCCTTTCCTACTCTAAATGGTTTACCTTTCTTTTCTAGTTGGATTCTCGCGGTGCTATGACTATTATTTTAATTAAATAAAGTGAAAAAAAAAGGAACTTCTTATTCTGATTGGCCATCATTGGTGTTTTTCCCCAAAAACCTTAAAACACAGATTTAAAAAATTGTCAGACTTCGTCTTAGACAACCATGGCTCTAAAGGGTCTAAATGATCTATGCTAGCGTCTCTTTACGGCTTTGCACCCCGCTATTAATCAACCCTGTATTGATTTGAATCTTTTGTGTAAGTATGCATGTAGGTAGGTACATAGTACACCAATGATAGTAATAGTCACCAATAATGTACAGCATTGTAATTTATTTTTTATATTTACTTCACGTTGTTGCATGGCATGTTTGTTGGCGTTTAGGCTCCAGTAGGTACATAAAAAATATCCAGCTCGGGTAGATAACAACTTGATATCTTGCTATTGCAGATGAAAACTAAATCACCACGGCAAAGGTAAAAGTGAACATGTGATAATGTCACTTTTTAAACAAAAATATTTGGCTTGCCATAACTTGACATCTCGATTTGTCAATGGAGGCAGAAACAGGCTATGTGTATAAGTCGAGATATCCAGTATTTTGGATGTGAGTGTAAGTTGATAAATCAAGATGACAATTATTCATACACAAACTTATGCTTGACATCTCAATTTGTCAAGTTAAAATTAATTTTTGCAGAAAAGGCTTAGGTGTATAAGTCGAGATCTTCAATTTTTTGAACATGTGTTGATGTTGATAATTCAAGATGTCAATATTAGTAAGCAAACACACACTTGATAAGTCGTTTTATCAAGTAAAACACCATAAAATGCAAGGGTGTCGAGATGTACAAAACGCGATTGCTCTAAAACTATTGTATATTTCGGGCTGATTTTTTTATACATAGTAAAGCGCATACGAAGGAAGCGTTTAAGCCAATAAAAAAAAAATCATGCAAGTCGAGTTGTTCAGTTATTCCTACGTGCCACGGAATTACTCATATAGCTTTAGAGTTCTGGCAGACTGCAGACTTTTTGTTAGTTTGGTCGGCTTCGGCTGTTTGCTAGTTTGGAGACAATTGCAGCCGTTAAAGAGTCGCTGTAATGTGCGCGTTTGCATATCGAAGCTGACGAAACTATCGGCCTGAATATGCCCAGATGGACATCAATGAAATTCCCAGTACTTTCACAGTATTTATTTAACTTGTACAAATATCTTGGATACGGGTTGAGGAATAGATGTTAATCAAGTCATGGTCGAATGCGCACTGAGGGTGCCTTATAAAATCAATCACTTTGACAGTTCCGTATCAATACTAAATGAGACGACGGAAACGCGTGCATTGCTATGAAGAGCAGTGTAGGCGTAAACACGGCCTATAGAAAGTTTGTAGTCTGCGGGGACTCTTACATGCATGCATTTGTACTTTACTACATAATGACCGAGCGAGCGTTAACGAGCAATGCGTTCTTGCCTGACGCTTATGTTTAAAAAAAACATCCACTACTTATTTTTAAAAATCTCCAAAAACTGACTCGCCAAAAAATCTGAATAAATTTAGAACCTTAAGGCGAGGCTTTCCCAGAACTTTAGGTATTTTACTCTACCTCAGGCCGCACTTTTTGGGAGCGCGACGTATTCATTCACGCGACACAAAAGTTGTGTGCGATGCGCCGCGCGCACGTCTTTCACCCGTCAGTCACGTTATGGTATCGAGTACCTAAACACCCATTTTTAGGAAATCTATAAAATAATCCGTCGGTCATTGTACTCATCCATTTTATGAACATTTTTTATTTGATGACAAACAAAAAAAATCTAAAAAATGCCGTTCAAGCCAATATAGGTACAACCAATCTCATGTCCACGAGTTGTTGTATTTTTGATGTGTGAGCAGTCGTGGCATTAGTTTCATTTTACCGGTAGTGTCATATTTCCATTTTATCACACTTCACACTCATAAATACAAAAGATTGCGATTGTGTGTGGAAGTTAGGTACTTACTCGTATTTCACTTATTCACACCTAAACGGCTAGACGGATGAGGATCATATTTGGAACGGAGTTAGCTTATGCCCTGGATTGACACATAGGCAACTTGTTATCCTTATTAGGACAAATATTTATACAGGGTGTTGGAATGATTGTGTATCTACCGGTATTCATTAAATAATACAACATAGTAAATTTCATTATTTTTGGGTATATTGTATAACAATGGTAATAACAATTTTAATTACCTTACTTTACCATTAGGTGCGTACTAATAATATTGTATGGTTTGTTAAATGTTACCAAGTTAAAAAACTACACGATTCAGATATAATTTTGAACAATAATTATGAAAGAATCGAGTAAACTTATACCGGATATATAGGTATACATACCCTGGGTACGAAGTGGCGGACATTCTGCTAGTACTAACAAAACATCCAATACAAAAATATACATTCACAATATTTACATTTATATATACAATTGAGCTATAGGTACGTAGTATTATTATTTGTTCTGTGATATAGTTGTAGAATCGATGGCAGCCTAGTTGGGAGTGGCAATTTTGTTCTGCTGGGTTCGAACCCAGCCGACGGCACGCACCAATTTGTTCATTGTGTGAACATATGTGCGTATTGTGTGTCATCTGCTACATAACTGGAGCCCGGTGTATGGCGACAGGCTCGCCCCCTGTCACATTTGGGACTGAATATCGTCCGGCGAAATGTGGGTGTTGTATTACACCTCTGCCAGCCCTCTCGGGGAAAAGCGTGACGATATGTATGCATGTCTAGCCATAAGTTCTGTTACAAATGAAAATGCATTTATTTTTTTATACAGTAATGTAATGTTAATAAAAGTTATATTCACATATGTATTGAAGTCTTAACAAAAATATAACTATTATTTTATTCAAAATTACCACATTTGGCCTTGATAGAGGCCTTTAGTCGGTCTGGCCAAGAATCTATGGAGTTACGGACTGTTTCCATGGGAAATATAGCCACTGCTTGCTTCAAAGATTTCTTAAGTGACTCTATGTCGGCGTGTCGTTTAGAGCAGGCCATGCCCTCTAAACCTGACCATAATTTGTAGTCCAGGGGGTTTTGATCTGGGCTAGAGGAGGGCCAGTCTTCAGCCCTTATAAAGTCCGGAACATTGGCTTCCAGCCAGGCTTGGGTAGTTCGCGCCTTGTGACCATGTGCAGAGTCTAGTTGGAAACTCCACGGTAGATTTTTAAAAAGTGTATTGCTAAGGGGTTGTACAACACCATATAAGACGGTCTCTTGATACACTTTGGCAGAAGTTTTAACCCCCTTTTCACAAAAACTAAGCTTTGTGACGCCGTGATAGGATACCCCCCACCAAACCATGACTGACGCAGGATGATGACCACGCTGAGTGAAACAGGGTCAATGTCATCCACGTGCCTAAAACAAAATAAAAATAAATATTTATAAGTATGATGTCCAAAAGTTCAAAATATAAAAATTCTAAAAAACCGACCAAGTTCGAGTCGGACTCGCGCACGGAAGTTGTCGTTCAAGCTTGTTGATATGTATGTACATAATTATATAACAACTACATTATAAATAAATGAGCTTTCAAATGACACCTCAAACAACTGATTTGATGAGATAGAACTCGAGATATAAGCAATAATCTACAATGGTCGGCAGCCATCTTTGTGACGTATATACATAGCTTCGCCTGTCCCCGCTATCGCTTCTTACAACCGGCAGTTTCGAATTTCAAAGGCAACGACGAACACATCCATACCAGTCGTAGGTTTATAAAAGCCGTACTTACAAGATTTACCGAAATGCTCGATTTTCGCTAATCGTTAAAAACGAATATACAACTTTACGAGTTTTCTTCAAAACAGCCAAAATCACGTTGCAGTACTAATCAGGCCTAGATGTGTTCAAATCATACGGCTATAACTCAAACGCTACCAAACACTCGTGTAGTACAGATTGTTCAGTCAAAAATGAAAGTATGAACGACGTCCCCTATCTCACCTAACACCCTATATAATTTACATACATACAGTACAGTCAAAACTTAGCGAAGATCCGCCACCTTGCATGTTAAAAAAAGAAGGTAGGTACTTACGTTTCGTCAATTGCAATGTCATCAGAGTTTATTACATTCTCTTGAAGTACTCTTCTGCAAAAAAAAAACGAAGATAAGTATTCATGTAGGTAAGTATAACTACGTAAATATCACTACTAGATATACCACTAGGCCGGGTATTTACTCGTTGTGCAGTTCAGATTGCTCAGTAAAAATGAAAGTATGAACGTCGTCCCGTATCTTACCTAACATCCTGTATAGTCAAAACTTAGCGAAGATCCGCCACCTTGCATGTTACAAAAAGAAGGTAGGTACTTACGTTTCGTCAATTGCAATGTCATCAGAGTTTATTACATTCTCTTGAAGTACTCTTCTGCAAAAAAAAAACGAAGATAAGTATTCATGTAGGTAAGTATAACTACGTAAATATCACTACTAGATATACCACTAGGCCGGGTATTTACTCGTTGTGCAGTTCAGATTGCTCAGTAAAAATCAAAGTATGAACGTCGTCCCGTATCTTACCTAACATCCTGTATAGTTAAAACTTAGCGAAGATCCGCCGCCCTGCATGTTACAAAAGGTAGGTAGGTACTTACGTTTCGTCAATTCCAATGTCATCGGAGTTTATTACATTTAGTTGTAGTACTCTTCTGAAAAAAAAAAACAAAACTGTAAGATAGGTATTCGTGTAAGTAGGTATAACTATATAAATATAAATATCACTGGTATGCCACTAGGGCGGGTATTTACTCGTTGTGCAGTTTAGAATGCTCAGGAAAAATGAAAGTATGAACGTCGCTCCGTATCCGTATCTCACAAGTTGTCTGGGTGAAATAATAAATGGTGACCGACATAGTCAAAACTTCGCAGAACACCCGCCTCCCTGCGTGGTACAAAAGGTAGGTAGGTACTTACGTTTCGTCAATTCCAAAGTCATTGGAGTTTGTTACGTAGTAGTCTTCTGCAAAAAAAACTGTAACTGTAGGTAGGTATAACTACATAAATATCACTAGTAGGTATACCACTAGGCCGGGTATTTACATCGTGAATACACGTAACGAGACAAAAAAAAATCTATGATAATGAGTATGATATTTGAAAACACTAAAACGAATATAAGTAGGTACTAATAGATTTGTTGATACATCATCTGACTACAAAAAGCAATGCAAGAAATGTCGATTCTAGTAAATAAAAACAATGATTACCAATTTAATCTAGTAGAAGTTTATCTACTTACCGACGTTTGCTCCTTGACTCGTACGATGTTCTAAAAGTCAGACTTGAGCTTTTTTTTCGTTTATTATGTTTGTTACCCATTATGACAAAACTAAATGCTTGGTTGGTGTTGGTGTGTGCGGCACTGCGGAGATCACAAAAATTTGGCACACGTCCGGCGTCGACGGGGTCTGCAGGCGGACTGGCGGTCACGCAAACGTGCCTTTTTACCATGAATTCGTGATAAAAAATCATATAAAATTACCATGTTAACTTTTTAACATTTTTATTTATGATTCCATTTTTTTATTGCATTGTAATTCGTAAAAAAAATAAAAAAGCAATATGATTTGTAAAAATTAAGTCGCAAATCGTGTTTAAAATACCAAATAGAGGTGACTTTGGATTTTTTTTCTATCGAGTGAAGTTATTCATTACATGTATCAGATTTATGATTCCACTTAAAAACATGCTTAAGAATAACATATTTTTTTTCACACAGTAAAAACCATGGTTTATCTTAGAGGAAAGTTGATTCTTGCTAGACGTTTTCTGGCCAGGCTCGCCTTAAAAAAAATCACGAGAATCGGTTGAAGAGTGCGATCTGTCCAGGAGGACAGACGTTGGCCACGAGGTCTATAGGTCATAGAGCTATTAGTTTTAATTTTATTCGTACTTACTATACTTACCCACTAAATTGGTTCTTACGACTAGTAAAATTGCGTAGTTTTCAGGCTCATGCAGGTTAGAAGAAATCTAGCGCTTAGATTTTTAGGATTCTAAACTACCTACTAAGATTATAAAGGAGAGAAAAAAACAACTAAGCGATGATAGCCTATTGGAGAAGGCCCGCCTCTCCAGCCAGGGGGAGTCGATCAGCAGACGACACGCACCAATTTGTTCATTGTGTGAACATAATTATGTGCATATTGTATATCATCTGCTACATGACTGGAGCCCGGCGTATGGCGACAGGCTCGCCCCCTGTCACATTTGGGACTGAAAATCGTCCGACGAAGTGTGGGTGTTGTATTACACCTTTGGGAAAAATGTGTAACGTTGTGTTAAGTAAAAGCATCAGCTAATCTTCAACCTCATGACGCACACATCTTTATTGCCAAATGTCTTCACAAAAAATAAACAGTAGGTAAATAAATATTACGAGTTCACCATTACAAATTAGACCCAAATGTACTTAAAATTGAAAATTGTTTCTAAGTTAGACATCTCTTCGTTCCTACAGTTAAATAAAATAAGTACCTGCCGAAATTACTACCGAAGTCAACGCCCTTCCCAAGGCTAAGCGACCAGTCAGATAGAAGAGACGTAAGACGAAGACGAAACTCGGACGGACCGAAAACATGGTGCTTTCATACGAAACGAGAAGCGTTTCGTCCACGCTTCGTCTTCTCTGTATGTGTTGAGTTGAGTCTCTTCTAAGTACATTTTGTGTACCTAATGGTAAGCGATTGGCTTCGTCTATGGCCGATGCTTAAGGCTCGGTCATACCACGATTATCTACCCACACACACACGTTTACCTAAGCCGCTTCATTTAAAGTTGAAAATCGTAAATCATATTTGATGGTAAAATGAGGTCGGCGCCTAGAACTTAATTTTTTTGCCGTTTTTTTTTTGTTATTAATCGTAATGAGAACAAAAATAAGAGAATGTTACTCGGTTAAACTTTAGACAACTAATCTTGCTATTTACTAATCGAAAAAAAAATGTTTTGTAATCGCTGAAAATGTAGAAAACGACAGTTTTGTTATAAGAAGACACTACGTATTAGTATTACGTATAGTAGACCTAGTACTTGTGTTTTTTTTTTAACCTAAATTTGAAAGATTTTACAAATTCTACTTCGTTTAAACTGATTCTGGTTGTTTTCTTTCTACCAGCTGTATTTTTGCACCTGATCATCACAATGCTTCATATCAAACTAGGCGCAAACAAAATACTTGTTTTTCGTTAATTTTGTGTAATACAGGGCCTTAAGGACTCGTTGACAGCCGTTTTGAAGAACTCCATGTTGTAGTTTCTTGGAAATACTTCTGCAGCTCATTCCACAGTTTGCTGGTGTCCGGCAAAAAGATCGCATAAAATACAATACAATACAATACAATACAATACAATACAATACAATACATCTTGATTGCACACCAAAAATACAAAGTAAAACAAACATAAAGAGAATATTAATAATAAAATATCATTCGGCAGTACAAGGGCGGCCTTATCGCCTAAAGCAATTTCTTCCAGGCAACCTTTGGATGGACAGGACAGAACGAAATATGACAAACGGTCGGTGGCATACATAAATACTAAATAATAAATAAGTATATAATTATAATAGCATAAATAAGCATAAATAATAGTAAACAAATAAAACATAGTAAAAAATAAATAAAAAAATATCTACACAAATACCTTTAGACACATATAATACATAAATTAATATATAATTTGTACAAAAATATAAATAATAAATATATACATATGTATGTACAAATTAACAAAGAGAAAGATAATGTTTAAAAATAAGATTTTTGAAAATGGGCAATGATTCAGCCTGTCTGATACACAGTGTTCGATTTCCACCGATCGATTGTATGTGGTTATTCTTTCAGGCGATGGCGGCCAGTGCGATGATAAAACCGCAATAGAAGCGACGCCGCGTCTGCGTCTAGTCCGTGGCTCGTCCTCGGCCTGCGTCTTTTCTGTCTGGCCAGCGCCTAAGATACCTAACTCTTAGTCATTTGTAATTATTTAGCCACCTAAATTACAAAACAACACAATTTACCGTCATGCAAATTTTATCAAACGAACCTTATTATTTAGGGTTATTTAGGTTCTACCTTTGTTATTCTGGAATCTTTACGAAGATGTTAAGCACAAAACTTGCGACTAAACTTGGAAAAGTTTAAACCGGAAATAAAACGCTTGTGCTTAATTATGTATCCAACAAATATTTTTATGAAATTAAGTATTGGCTTAGTATAAATTACAACATTTTTGAAACCCCGACTGATTTCATAGCTAGGAATCCTTTCAACCAAATCACCTTATAGACAAAAAAAATATTATTAAGATAAAAATCAGTTCACCTTTTTGGCAGTAAGGTGGCACAGACCGACACACAGATACGCAGATAATTTTACACAAGTTAAACTTACAACACCCCTTTGTTCTGCATCTGTGATTGCTCCTAATTTTCTTACCTTAAAATACTCATTAATAATGTAAAAGAAAGTTAGTTTATTTGTTTGCCTTAACTGCTTAACCGATAATCATGAAATTTTACATACCACCTTTCATCCCGAAAAAGTAACGATTCTTATGGGGGAACAGAGAGTGAAACCGCGGGGTGCAGCTAGTAAGTAAAAGGTCTTTCAGCGAGCCAAAATACTGACACCAGGACTATCGACTCGGCCTATAAGAACTTACAAATTTAAATTCAATAAATGGAAAGTTCTTACTGTTCTAAACTCTACTTTTCCTCTCTGAATTAGTCATTAAAATGGTTGACGATAATGAAAATTCGGGAACCACTCTACGCCATTACAATTCTCTGACTTTAAAGTTACGTACTCGTATAATAAGTTAGGAAGTTCGTCGGAATCCTACGAACACACATAAACGGAATAATAAAATGTTAAGAAACATTTTGTCGTAAAGGGTATACGAAATTATACGGGTAAATATATTTTGGCAAGCGTTTTGTGTCAAGTCCGTCACAGCCAATGACATGACATGACATGATGTGTGCGGCTTGATTTCCTTTGAAATAAATCCGACGACATCAAAGCATTATACAAATAACGAAATGACGGCTCCTGTCGGCAACTTTGGTGTGTGAACTCCCTAAGGCTCTTTTCTTTTTTTGGGGGTTCATAGTTTTACTAAGATGTCAAAACATTAACTAATGATGATTAGATAAACTTTGATACTCAGACCTTTGATTTATTTACTTGTAAATTAATTACTTTCACTTTGCTTTAGTTAATACTTACTTTTACTATGTGATTTAAGTATCAACTTACAGTACTCATACAAGATATAATTACATTTTACCAATACGATTAGATCTGTTATTTGAGCTTGCTCGTTATAGTTCGTGCTTGTTGTAATTTCCATCCGTGTATCCTCACTAACAGAGTTGATGTGAACTAATGTAGCAAAGCTTTTAGCCACTCCTCGCTCCTAGCCACCTGTCGTCATAACGTCGCTCATTATACGAACTGCTTCTATGTTAT